>OY728166.1:405638941-406888941 GCA_963277665.1 Viscum album
CTAAAGAAAGGGATGACATGCCCACCATTTTCTGTACCTATGGTCTGAGATTAAATTCCTATTTATTTTGATGATGCTTATGGTGTGACAAGATGAACTCGATTATGATGAGATGGTTATAGGAATTTGACACAATTAATATTTATGATTTGTTCTATTATAGTAATAGGTCACGTTTCCCATTGGGAATTTGTATTATTATAGGAAAAAGAAACCATTCCCACATGCCTAGTTTGGATGTTGTTAGGGATGCAATACCCACAATTTATAATTACACATGTAATATGTACACTATTCTTATTATTTTACATTCCCATAGAATAGGATGTAATGAACATGAATATGTTATTTATTATTCCTTAGGATGAAATTCACACTCTTTTGTTGATGCTTGAAGCTAGAAAAACATATCCATAGCTCGTAGCTACGGATTCTATAACCACTCATGTATGTTACCATTGGGACTCTATACCCATATAGGTTATACATTTAATGGAAAATTATGCCCACTAATATGATGTTTTCACTGGAATTTACATCCCATTTACTAGATATTATGATATTATAGTACATTAATTCCTATAATGTCTAGTCCTGAAAAGGGACATGATTACCCAAAAAAATAATACATTGTGTCTAGGTGGTATCTATTCTGACCCTAGTATATTACATGTGATATGTTTAGAAACACATAATTATTAATTTATTTAGGTACACTCACTCCCCCTGTTTCTTTTAAAACACCTTGGAAATTGATAATTAGTATAATATTTTATATTACTTGTTTTTTCATTAACATACACATTGATTATACACATTTATATACCAAATTTGATCAGGGACACTTTTGGTGGTGGCATACTATGATTACTCAAACACTGCACAAGCATCAAGGTGCAAATAAAAATTTCATGATTTGGGAAATTGGTAAGGTCAAGGACCCCACATTGGGTGGTTTAGATGGTTTTTCATTGTTAGAGTTGGGAGATGAGATTGAGGAGGGACTCAAGCTTAGTTATTTAGTTTTTTCCACGTTTTTTTATATTTATCACCTTGTATGTATATGATAGACCAACATACAATCATATTTACTCATGTTTGACTTGTATTTAATTAAAATCATCTTCATTTTGTTATATAATTAGTTATTTTTTATCCCACTTTCTTTATGATTTCTATTTTTTTAGTGATTGTTATTGGTTGTCAATGATGGTCAATGAAATAACATGATTTTATTTATGTCACTATGATAAAGATGTTCGAAAGAATGATTTTTTTGGTAGTATCCAAGATATGTAAGCCTTATAGAAAGTATCTTATATGACTGTACAAAGGTGAATGTACCCAAGACTTATTCACATAAGGAAGATAAATTTATCTAATATATATGAGCTTGATATGACATAGCTTGGATGACTGGATGGGGAAGAAAGTACTCAAGACTTATTCAATTTAGAAAGTTCTTTTGAAGACGTTGAGATTACAAGTCTTATGATTGTTGAAAAAATAATAATTCTAAAAGAGAAGTGTTATTGGAATGTGAATATTATCATTGTCTACTTTAATGGATAAGGAACACGATCAATCAAATGGTGTTTCTTGATTGGTTGATGTTTGAGGAAGATGAGTGAGAGGCATTGAAGAAGGTCATGATATATTTCATTATTGCACAAGGATCATTAATGTAACATAATTTACTGTATTTCTTGTATTCCTTGACACTATTTTTGATGCCCTCTGACTCAGGTCTTGTTTTTTGGGTCATTTTAGGAGTTTATGTAAAAATTTGGTGGTTTTTTAGTTTGTGGAAGGTCATTGCATGGTTTCCCAAAACTGTGCACCCCACCATTAAAAACCATACACCCATTCAACATTGGGGAATGCACAATTGGTGAATTGTTTTCCAAGACATGCACCCAGCCAAGGGAAATCATACACCCTTTGATTGTTATTCCAAAGGGGGTGCACAGTTAGGGTGCAATATTTTTCTAACCATGCATCCATTCCCAAGAAAACCAAGAATTTATGATTTTAATTTTTTGAAATGTATTTTAAAAAACACGAATCCCCTATTTTTAGTCGTAAAACAACCCATTTGGAACTAACACGTTTTATTCATCTTTAGATGCTCCCATGAGATGATTTTGATTCTTCCTACCCCATTCCTTGGAAGATCAATGTGGCATTTATCTCGATTAATCTCCTCTAGGTAAGTTGATCTCCTCACATATAGTTTCTTCAAATATCTACTTATATCATTCTTAGAGTTTAATATATCATCATATAATTGATGGATTTGAACTCCATTTATTTAAATCTTATTTCTAGGTTTTATTCATAGATCATCTATGCATTAATTTTTCATTGGCGAGTCTCGTTGTGAGTATTGATTTCGTGATCTTTGATATATATGTAGGTGGTTCCATGATTCCATTCCTCAAAATTAAAACATGGAATTGAATGATTAAATTTAAATGAGTTTTTAATTGATTTAAAAACATGTATTTGTAATGATGTGATATTTGGATAAAATTGGGCATGAGATTTGAGAAACCCCAAATTCCAATGGAATTGTAATTGTGAGGTGGGTTTAAGAAAAATAATGGATTGATTTGGAAATTGTTTTGATGAAATGATTGGACGATTGATCTTATGAAAATGGATCATATAACACCCCAATATTTAATGGAATGTTCTTTATAAATAATTTAAATTCATTTGATAACTTATATGCACCCAACACTAAGTCTCTACAAGACAACACTTTGTTGATATTATCTAATATAGAAATTTAGAACCTAGCCATTAAACATAATTTTTCCAATTCTTTGAAATGAATTTAAAAAAATAGACAGACACAATTATGATCAGTATGATATTTAGAATTTGATTAGATCAACTTAATTTTAGATGAATAGTAACATACCCTTTATAATAGTAATGTTACCCTTATAAATAATAGTATGACCCTTATTAATAGTAAATAAGCCAAATGAACAGTACCCCCACCCATGAGGGTATAAATAAAATTTTGGCATCTTATAAATGAAGGAATGACATAAATATATCATAGTATATATAAATAAATGTATTCGAGATTATTAATTAGGTATTAGTAATTTATTTATTCATAAATGTTTATTTATAATTTTATAATTAATATAATTATTCAAAATAAAATCTATACAATAGTAAGTTCATATTATGATGTATTATGATTTAAAAAAAAATTATGAGACCTTGATAATTTTTTAATGTGTTATAAAATTAGTTATAAATTTAAAATTATCATTTTTCATGTAAAAGAAGATTTTAATTAAAAATTAATTTAATCATATTTAGAAAATTATTTTCATGAAATGGATTTATGTTTTTTATTCTACACATCAAAAAATGATTAGGTTGCATTTTTTTGATTTTTTAAATATACTTCAATATATTTGTGAATAGAAAAATATAGTAATTTAATGTATAAATTAATTATAAGAAAAATACCATATTACAGGAGTCATTAAATATTTAATAATTCATTAGTTAAAACTCACATTCTCTACATACTATATTTACTAACAATAATCCATACTGGTCCTCTTTTTGAGAAAAATAATAAAATAATTAATAAAATATTGGGAAATCACCTGTCTCTTCTACTATAAATACCATACCTGACTCCCTCTTCACCTCACGCCTTTGTGACATGAATCATGTCATAGTTATTCCCTAATTTTCTTCCCCAGTCTCTTACCCATGTCCAATATATCTTGGACTTTCTTGAATACCAAAACCAATCCCTTTAATGGTGTTCTCACGGAGGAATATTCCAGAGGTAAAATCCTCTCCCTTTTCAATATAATTTCTTCTATGTTTTTTATTTTGTTACTATCCTAACCTCCTCTATAAAAGTGATAATGATAAATCCTGTATCAAATATATTCTTTATTTATATCATGTTAATAGAATATCCTTCATCAAAATTCATCCTCAATCTCTTTTATTTTAAAAATGAAATCATCATCCGAGAGGTACTGATTTACAACCTTCATGGATAACGAGCATTTGTTATTCATTTTCTCCTTAAATGATAGTCATGAAACAATTTTTATGGTAGAACCAGATTATAAAATATATATTACATTCTATGTAATGTTCCTAAACCAATATATATAAATTGTATTAATTAAATAAAACTACTTCGTGATTATTGAAAAAACTCTAAAATAACTTAAGCAATTATAACTAAATGTTTTTCTACAGATTTATAATCATATCATATAAAAAATTATATAAATAACAATTTCTAATTATTAATTTTCATTAATTTCATATAATTCCAATTCTATAGAATTATACCATATTATACGAACTTCATTACATGTTTACAAGATCAGGAAAACCAAGGAAACTAAAAATCCTAAGTGATAAAATTATACCATATAACTTATCAAAATATCAATAAATGAACATAATAAAATAATAATAAATCAAATATATGTAGGTAAGTTTCTGAATTAAATAATTAATGTATTTAAATTTACTATCCAGGACATTACAATCAAGTGCAGAACACATTCGGACACAAGGTAAGGGGTTTATCATGTCACTTTTGTTTCCATGAGATTTCTATTTCTCGCCACTTATATGATCTATGTAGTGTATTTTTGATTCCATTTGATATACATGGTATTCAATGATTGATTTGGTGATTCTTAATTTTTTGGCATACGATTCAATTGATTAAATGTGGTAAGGGACATTGTCTTAATTTCCATTTCATTGAGACTTTCTTGGTATCATACACCTAATAATTTTTTTGTTGTGTATCTACTACCCCTTTTAGATCATTTTTAATTTTAAATAATAATTATATTAAATATCCATATTAATTTATCATGGATATTATTATTTTTATATTAGTATACCATTTTACATATGGTGTATATTTTTAAACTGTTTTAATTTGGAATAAATTGATGAATCTATATCCTCTACTCAATATGGATACTGAAAAATCATATTTTTATTGTATTGTATCAATGTATAAAGAATGATTTGGAATTTAAGTGATCATTGGGGATCCATATATCCCTCTACAAGTCAGCTGGTCTAATTAGAGAAAACAAATGGTGACAAACCCTTCGAGTTTTTTCCAAAACATAATCATACATGTATCTACCCACAGAATTAATTTATATAGATGGTATGATGGTTAATGTGAAATATAAATGTTCTAAAAATAATAAGAATTCAATTTATTCAGTATTCTGTTATTACTTTCCATGAGGTTTTCACTCTGAAAAAATCCATGGATGCATTTTCATTCTCAGTTTATTAATGGCGTGTTTTTATCAAATATTGACCACTACACATTGATTACGCCTAATTAATTATGATTCAATTATTATTGTCTCATCATTCCTCTATATGAAACCCTTACTAAGAATTTTATCTTCCCCTATAATTTGTTTTTCTTCCCTGGGTTATGTATAAGAGATTATTTATAGAGTTTCCAAGAATATAGTTTATCAGATTTTGTTATGTATTATATTCTGTTTTCTTTTCCAATGTAAAATTCTTTCCTCGTATATTTATAATTTTTTAGTACTAATAAAATAAACATTACATTGGGATTTTATTACCTTTAATCATTAAAATTTAATAAAATAATGCATTGTAATGAATCTTCTGGGGTCGGGGTGTTACGGTTTTTAGCAAATGAAGTTTATTATAAACCATGAGAATGAGATTATGAAAACATAGTTTATGAAACATAAATATAATATATAAATTGAATATAATCATAGACTAACATCCTATTTTATTAAGGTATGTATTATTTGGGTCATCCTCGAATTTCATCCATGTCTGGATGCTACAAGTGGATGTGGTTCTGGCACAAATATACCTATGAGTAACAACGCTAACAAGGTCTTCCAGGCCTAACATGGGGTAACTTGGTATACAATAATGATTCTTACTACACACCCATTATTACCATCATAGTTTACATGCTTTGGATAATTCACATTTTATTCACAAACCATTATTAAGGATATTAAAGTAAATAGAAACCATATTTATGATTATAAGATTACATGTGCCTAAATTTTCAATTTATGATATGGGTTTTTTCTAGTTTGAAATTATGCATTAGGATTTATAACATAATTTAGTGTATTTAATTGATTAGTGGTGGAACCTAATGGTACAAAGGAAATAAATACCTACCAATAATGTGGGGATTCTCTACTGATCAAGTCAACACAGTTAGTGTTGGAGCTGAGCAGATCATGACCATATTAGAACAACATAATTATGTTGTGATGAATAACCATAATACACCTGTGTAGGATCATTTCACGCAATAGAATCCCCCATAATTTAGTGGGGCTACTAATCCATTGATATAAGATAATTGGATCAAGTCCATTAAAATGATATTTCTAGACTTAAGATGCAATGAAAAAAGGCAGTACTAATAATACATTTTCTCAGGGGTGATGTTGATCAGTGGGGGTCTTTGATCCAGAATACTAAGAAGGATGAAGAAATGGATGATATAGAATGAATAACATGTGTGTATTTATTCATTTGAAAAATAGTTCCATCATGACCAATGATCTGAAGTTAATATATAATTTCATAACATAATGAAAAGGCCTGAAGAATGTGTTACGGAGTATGAGGATACATTTACAAGACTGTACATGTATGTTATAGATTACTTTCGTGATTCAAAAGACAATATTGATAATTTATTTGATGATATTATTCCACATATTTTAAGAGAACTATCTTCTTAAATTCATTCATCATATGATGAAACAGTGTCAAGTTCCATCAAAATAGAGAATAAATTTTCTACATACAATTTGTTCATGGTAAATCAAGAGAAGAAGAGGTCTTCTAATAACCATGGAAAATGTTAATCACAAAAGAAGAAAGAGGGAATGAATAAATACACATTATTCAAGAACTATGAAAAGAATCATCCTATAAAATACTTGAATGAAATGGGAGTATTTTATAAGAGTAAACAAAGGGTCACCAATCAAATGAATGCAAGTGGAAGAGTAAAATAAATGACATTCAATGCTACAATTATAGTGATATTGGACATTGTGAACGTGATTATCCTACAAATCAAGAAAACATGCTGATAAAAATTCCATAGGAATAAGGACATTCTTATGTGATCACAACTATAGAGGTTGAAGATCCTAATGATACGGTGGTTAGTACTTTAATCGTTTCCTTGAACATATAAAATTCTTTATTTGATTCTGGATCATCAAATTATTTTATATCTTTCTTTTTTTCAAAAAAATAGACGTTTCCCTTTTGATTTATTAAGGGAATTTTCAGTCAAAACTTCTAAGGGAAGAATAACTACAACAAAGATGTGTTGGTCAGTCCCCTTTATGACACATAAACATACTTTAGTTTCTGACCTTATCCTCACACCTATGATTGAATTTGACAAAATTCATAGTATAAATTTTTATTCAAATTAATATGTGAAAATCTATTTCTAGAAGAAAGAAGTTACAATTTTTTATATTGATTCGGAATCCCTTATCTTTAGAGAAGATACATCATCATCTAGAACTTATCCAGATCCACCTTCATCAGCACTTCTAAATGAAATTATTTTGGAGGAATAGAAAACATCATCAATGGACCATCAAATTGAAGATGCACATGTTGTTAAAGAATTCATTGATGTATTTACAAGGGATTTACAAATACATCCTCTTGAACAGGAAGTTAAGTTGTATATTGATTTAATCCTTAGTGCAAGACCTATGTCAAAGACTCCCTATAGAATGCCCACTGGGGGATTAGTGGAGCTAATGAAACAACTAGTGGAATTTTGGGGCAGGGGATTTATTTTCTCATGTGTTTCTCCATCGGGGACCTATTATCTTTGAAAAGAAGAATGATGGATCCAAGAGGATATTTATTGATTATAGGGAAATTAATGCTATTACAATAAGGAATAAGTATCCTCTAACATGCTCCGAATACTGAGTTGAAATTTAGTACATCTTATCACCCTCAAACTAATTACAAATCTATGTGGGCTATCTTAACACTTGAGGATGTGTTGAGAGCTTGCTCCATGTACTTTAAAGGTGGATGGGACCAACATCTTCCTTTGGTTCGGTTCTCTTACAACAACAGTTTCCTCTCAAGCATCCGAATGGATCCTTATCAATTCCTTTATGGGAAGAGGTGTAGAACACCTGCATTATTTGATGATGTTGGGTAATGAAAACTTCATGGTCCGAAAATGGTTGAAGAAATGGTGGAGAAGGTTAAGACTATTCTGCAGCACATCAAAGCTACTCAATGTCAAAAAAAGAGCTATGCTGACAATCATCGACATGACCCAAAGTTGAAGTTGGAGACATGATATTCCTCTGCATATCTCCATGTAAGAGAGTTGTGATATTTGTGAATAAGGTAAATCTTTGTCCAATGTATATCGGCCCTTTTGGGATCTTTGATCAATTTGGAAAAGTAGCATATCGACTAGCACTCCCACCGGACATATCTCAAGTACATGAGGTATTCCATGTATCACTATTTAGGAAGTAAATACCTAACGTATTGCATGTACTCAATACATATTTGGTTCCATTAAAAAATTACTTCCCCTATGATGGAAAGATGACAATGATTTTAGATCGTAGGGAATGGTTCTACGAAATAAGACAAGTCCCATCATCAAATTGTTGCGGATAATACTTATGTTTGATGAAGTGAAATGGGAAATCGAGGAGGTGATGAAGAAAAGTTACCCTCATCTGTTTTAATGTGGGAAAATGATATTTTCAGGGTAAAGGTAAGGTTGTAGTGACCAAGTTATTTATTAATAAAATTCCTATTTGTTTTAATTGAATGTCTCATGGATATAGAAAACACATGAACTCTTTTTTAAAAAATTTAAATCGAATTGGATATAAATGTTTGTTAAGTATCATTACCCATGGTATATATCCATTGAACAGTGATCACATGAGTAGTATAAATATAGGGTTTCAAAATATCCTTTTGACACAGACAAATGATGTTATAGCTTTGACTAATAGTATCATTCCCATTGAGGCCCATTTATTGAATATTTTTAGGGAGATATCAGTTTTGGACTTTTCCATAGACCAATACCAATATGAGATCCAATATATTAAGCTTGAGAAAAACTGTTTTTGGGAGATGTTCACGCTCCTCGAGATCACAACCCAAACCATGTTCATCGAACAGCCCCAAGAAAGCCAAACCATTGCACACCTAACTATTACAGTGTATAACGGTGTAATAATGGAATTTTTATCAATACCCTAACATTATAATTTTGTAAATTATTTTTTTATTGAATAATTAGTATACTTTTATTAAATTTATGTTACCATGTAATTGATTTCTGGCACACAAATACTATTTTTGGTTAGTTACAGAATTTATTTTTGTTAATTAATGTATTTTGGAAATAAAATAGATTTTAATGAATTATTATTATTAAATTAATTTTATTAAATATAAATTACTGTATAATTTTTATTAAGTCCAATTTTATTTTTATTAGTGTTTAAAAACCTGCTTTGGTCACAACCCATCAATTTTCAATAAATTTTGAATTTTTATATTACAATTTAAAATCCCCATATTTTGAAAATTATTTATATAAAATGAATATTATTTTCGGAATCAGGATGTTGAAATTATCCAACGGTAAATTTTTCATAATATTATAAGGCATTCGATCTTTTAGGTAAAAATTAAATACCAAATAAATATATAATGTGTTTTCTGTCATCGTAATGACCCAATAGTAATGAAATAAAAACCATAAAAGGGATATTAGAAAAAATATATGTTATAAGTAAAAATATTGTTATTTTATATTTGATTTATTTTTTTATAATGCCTTGTTGAATCTTACAAGACCTATTAAATATTTTATGTTTTTAAAAACATTTCCTTAAGAATGTCACTCAACTCAACATTAACAAGGAGAATATTTTAATATGTTCAGAACATGGTAATATAAAATATTTTTTCCACTCCCCTTGGCTAGAAACAATCAAAAAAATATCATGGGATGATTTGTAGTTTTGAATGTTTTAGTGTGTAGTGTCCAAAAACTAAATAATAATGAGTCCCCAATCCTTTCCTATATAAACCAACCCAATCTCCAATTAATCTTCACGAAAACCTTTTGGAGATCTACCACCCTCTTCCCCATACTCCCTAGAGTCCTCCCAAGGTGCCCCAATGCTCCCAATAAGCCTCTACCAAGCCTTTGGGTTCACACATCCATGTAAGGGATCCTCACTTTCCTTCCTTTTTCATTTTGTCCATGTTTCCTTATATTTTTATTCCCATTTAATTTGTATTACCAATGACGGGGTAATCCCCCAAACCTAGTCACCTATAGTTGGTGCATTATTAAATAAAATTGGCATGATTACAAGAGATCATGTCTCGAATGACCGATTAGTTTAGTATCCTTGGAAGTACAAGATACATACATAGGTTTTGCATTACATCCCGAAATTAAAAAACCACATTGTGTCCCCTTTGAACACACTCATATCATTGGACTATATATTAAGGTTAATCATAATACACTTTTCACATCCTGGTAAAATAAAAACATAATAAATGGGTGAGCTCAGATTCTTAGTAAGGATAATAATATAGCGGTAAATATCATAAATAAGTATAAACGTTTAAGGAAATGTATAAGAATATAACAAAATTATTTTAAAAATTAACTTCATAATAATAAGGAAAAGATAAATCAAATATTTCCATTTACTTATTCTCATTGAAATTCTAATAGTCGTATAATCACATGTAATTTCAATAGCTTATTTCATAATGATGGAATTTTTAATGTCGGACATCATAACCACATATTCAAGGCCTCGTTCCATGAATAAAAATAATATTTGGTCAAGCCCTTGTTCCAAGACACTAGTTTGTCTCATAAGACCGACCGATGCATCGAGGAGCTATAGTGGGAACCACTCGTCACTTTCTATGTCCAATGCATTCCTCATAAGAAAAGGTTGAAACATAACATAAACATTAATATTAAAACTTGAAAAATAAATGTTAATACTTTAACAATAAAACATGAATGGTATAATAATATCACATCCATATTCAAACATATAACAAAACCTTCTATACAATATAAAAGATTGTATCATAATAAATCAACTTCAAACAAGTGTATAATCCATCCATGGATGTTGACATAGATGAAATCAAAACTATTTGAGTGAAATATTTCATTATATTTCGAAATCATTTAAAAGTTCTATAATAATAAAGAGACAATATTTCATTTGAAAATATTTTTATAAGATGGTAAGTGAAATTTCAATTGTTTTATAACAACAGAAAATAGCTTCACCCACCGTATAAGTTAAAAAAACAATCATACCTTAATTCGTCGAAAATATCATAAAGTACATTTTTTGGTAAATGATGGAAAGATTCCTTTAAAAAAATTAAAAAAAATCAAACAAGGGTATAAATTAATTTAAACAATATCATAAAAAATAATAAAAATGTTTTGAAATACATTTTTAGGAAACACATATGTGGATAATAAAGAAGTCTCAGTAGATACTTACGTATAAAACCCTCAGAGAAGTAAAAAGACAATAAAATTAACCTTTACCTTATACTTTTCCTTGGTCAAGGGTACATTAACCTCCTTTATAATTGTTAAATCATTGTTATTAAATTATAAAATAACTAGATACATAAAGATGATATAATATATTATTTTCTAATTTTGCTTTGTTAATAACATTTCAGTAGTATCATTGTTTAGGGTGTTAACTGATTCGTTTTCCATTATATGTTTTGTTATATATGTAATGTTTGTTATGGATAGGATGTATTTTATTTATATACAGAATGATATTATGTTCTTAAACATTATTTTAAATCATAAAATGAAAATTATTCTTGAATAGTTACGATGGGTAAGTGGATCTTATCGCGTTTGTGGAGATGGTAATCCGTACGTACGCACGAGGGACAATATCATTCTATTGATGGTAAAATAGATTTTAATTGGATGTTATATCATATATATAGAACCATTAAAATGTTATATTTATTATTTTCATCAATTATACTCATTATTATACAATCTAAATAATGAAGTGTTGAATAAAAAACTACACCACAACATGGAGATGGTAAGCCGTACGTATGCACGAATGGTGAATTTTTCATTCATAGGTTGGATAGAATAATGAATATGGTTATACGATATTTATAATAACAAATAGTATGTAGAAGATACTGGATTTATTATTTTGGTATGTAAACAAAAAATAAAGAGGATGTGGAAGAAGAAAAGAATATTGAAAGAGGTGATAAAATAATTTACTCTTCTTCCGGTGTTTCCTTTTGATTTAATCAATAGAGCTCATTAGGTTGGTTTTCTGATAAATTTATGTCCTCTAGGTTTAATTAAGGGTAGTTGGGAGGATATTTGAGTAGGGGTTTCCTGAGCCAAATAGCATTGAAGGTGTTATTTTTAGAGAAGGGGAAGTACCCTTTTATAAGAGAGGTGAGGGTCACATTAGGAAAATCTTGAAATATTATTTTATTATAAAATAATATTCGCAATATAAGGGCTCAAAATGGATTTATTTTGAGGATAATGTGGGGATGGGTCGAAATAATCTCAATCAACAGGTTTTAGACTTATTTGGGTCAACATTTAAACCATGTGTTTTGGATTTTAATCTTAGTTAAATAGTTTAACATTTAAAATCTATTCTTGTATTTTTATATTATGTGTTTAATAAACATAGTATAAAAAGCCAAAAGAACCCCAAGTGGTCCATTAATGACATATATATGTCACTATGTAAGTCCTTTGCCTGAGAAATTTATTTTTAGAAATATTATATCATTTAATAATATAGTATTAGTTTTAAAAACTCATTTTTTCAATTTTGAAACTATTTAGTATTTGTTTTTTTTTGAAATTCAATAAAACATGATTAATTCGAAAAAAATACATTAAATCAATAATAAAATGTCATATTAACCTAGAAAATTATTTTAATTCGTCAAAAGCAACAATTTACATTTATTTGGATATTAATAATATCAAATATTTTAATCTTTCATTAGTAAGTTAATTATGGAATCATCATTGTGTCATAAATAAATTTAATTATTTAATGTCTAAAAATTATAAATAAAATACCATTACATAGGAAATATTTTTATATTTATAATGAATATTTATAGTCTTATTTATCTTATGTATAACCATATATTAAAAATGTTTTTGTTTTTAACATTTTAATTTAACACTTTTACCTCTTCTTTAAATAAAATAATAATTAATGTTCTAATCTAATCCAAGTGGATGAAAGAGGATAATATTGTATTCCTAAGGTTGATTTTGGTATAAATACAATTATATAATAGAATTATGACTTGTGTTTGGATAATTATAATATCATTTTTACATTTAATTACCTTATTTACTTTTAACTATGGCAAATAAAATTCAAAAATTACTATTCACCAAAAATTATTTTCATCATGTTGAACCACATTTTACTTTCTAATGTCAACCATCCTTCTCAGATTTTTGAAATTCCATTCACAGAACTGGTAAAATTACATTTTATGAAAATTTTGAAATTTTCCTAGAAGGTGGGTAAAATACGTTAAAATGTTCAATAAGATTTTATACATCTAATTTTATTATAAAATGACTCAAATGAATTAAATTAAAATTATATAGGTATTATGTAGCTATTTGGAGCTAAAATAAATTTTTTATGAAAAAAATATTTATTTAAATAAAAAGTAGGTTTTGAATAATGACACAGTGTTTTTCACTATTCATCAAAAATTCAATGTTTTCTGAAAATTACTAAAAATTCACCCTAAGTTAAATTTTATATTATGGATCAAAAAATGATGTCCATTTTTATATATAAAATTAATATAATTTCAAAAAGTGGGTATTACTATTCATGATGGCTAGTTTGATTGGTTGTGGTGTGCTTAAACTCGAATTTGCGTAGAGTAGAAGATATTGCATTATAGAAAGGGAAACGTACCGTGGATTATTGGGATGCTACATTATTACCTCCTTCAAATAATTTAATCCTAGATATTTCTAGAATAATACTTCATAAAAAAATTCAGGTGGTTCTTCATCATAAGATCCTGAGGTTCCCACATTGCCTCTTCCATCTTATAGTTTCTCCATAGAACTTTTTCCAGACAAGTCATCTGGTTTCTCAACACGTGTTCTATGGTATCAAGAATCTTGATAGGATCTTCACAATAAGATATATCGGGTTCCAGTTCTATTTCATCATAGGTAAGTACAAGTGTTGGGGTCGTCATGTATTTTCTCAATAGTAATACATAGAACACATCATGAACTTTGGAGAGACTATGAGGCATTTCCAAATGGTTCTCTTCGACTCCTATTCATTCTAGAATTTCGAATGGTCCGATGTACCTGGGAAATAATTTAGAGTTCTTACCGATTTGTATAACACCCTTCCATGCAGAGACCTTTAAGAAAACATGATCTACTACATGAAATTTCAAATCCTTCCTTAGGTTATCGACATATCATTTTTGCCTACATTGACCTACTTTGATGTGGGTTTGGATAACCTTCACCTTTTCCATTGTTTCCTCAAAAAGTTCTAGGCCTATGAGTTTCCTTCACCAATATCATCACAAAAAGTTAGCGTGTGACATCTCCATCCATATAAGCCATTATATGGGGTCATCAGAATACTTGAATGAAAGCAATTGATACAGGAAAATTCTACCAGAGGTAAATATTGATCCCACATAAATTGAAATCAAGTGAGCAAGATATCAACATGTACTCTACAGTTTGAATAGTCCATTATTATTGTCCATTTGTCTGAGGGTGGTAAGCTGTGCTCAAAAAAATTTTAGTATCTAGGACTTTCTGAATACTTTTCCAAAATCATGATGTTAAACAAGCATCACAATCAGAAATAATCGATAGGGGTACACCATGAAGTCCTAAAACTTCATTAATATACCGTATTTCTAAACGTTCAAGTGGAAAATCTTCTCTTATATAAAGCAAATGTGATGACATGGTAAGACGATCAACAATGACCCATATTGCATCATTCCTTATAAGATACTTCAGTAGTCCCAAGATAAAGTCCATCATAACATCAACATGTTTCCACTCAGGTATGGGGAGAGATTGAATGACTCCTCTAGGATGTTGTCTTCAAGCTTTCACCTTTTGAAAAATCATACATCTTGAGACATAATCAGAAATCTCTCTCTTCATGTTGTCCCACCAAAAATGTGCCTTCAAATCTCTATACATATTAGTTCTATAGGGTGTATAGAGAAATTAGAGCAATGAGCATCATCCCACAATTCCATTTTTAGATCTAATATATCGGGAACACAAAGTACCTTTCTAAATTTCAAAATTCCATATTCATATACGAAATCGATTAATCTCCCATCATTCACAGCTTGAATTTTCTTATGAAACACCTCATCATCAGTCTGATAAATTTTTATCCTTTCTATTAAATATGGGTTGGAAACCATTTGAAAAAGTATTGATGTTTCACCCTCCATTATTATTCCTATATCCATCATTACTAGATCCATGAACATAGGGTCCCTTCCAACTCTCATATTGTCCAAAACTACAGGATCCATTTTTCTCAAAGCATTTTCTACCTTATTTTCCTTCCCTAGGTGGTGGTATAATCACAACCCTTGAGTAGCTCAAGCCATCGCCTTTTCTTCATGTTGAGTTATTTTTGTGAGAAAATATACTTCAAAAACTTATGATCAGTATAAGTATCACATTTTCAACATAGAGATAGTGTCGCTATATCTTCAAAGAAAATATTACAACTTTTAACTCAAGATCATGAGTGGGATAGTTTTTTTCAGGAATTTTTAGCTTTTTTTAATGCATAGGCAATGAATCTATTATTCTGCATAAGGACACAACCATGTCCTTTCTTTTTAGCATCACTATAAATAACAAACCCATCACTCCATGATGGTAGATTAAATATAAGGGCATTGAATAGTATTATATTTGGTTCTTCATAAAATTCATCACACACTTTTGTACAAACCAATTTAAGCCCTTTACGTGTGATCTTGGATAATGGGTTACCCAATCAGAAAACATTCTAGACAAAACGTTGATAATAAACTACTAAACCAATAAAACAATGTACCTTAGTTATACTCGTCGGTGCTAGCCATTCTTGTATTACTCTTGTCGTAGAAGGATCAATGGGGATTCCATCCTTAAATAAAAATATGGCCAAGAAAAGAAATCTACAAAAGCTAGAATTCACACTTCTTAAACATCCCATATAATTCATTTCTTTTAAGAGTCTTTAGAATAGTGTTCAAGTGATTGTCACGATCTTCATAGATTTTGGATTATACCAAGATATCATCAATAAGTACCACTACAAAGTCATAATGATATTCCTTAAAAACTATATTCATTAGATCGACGAAGACAGAGAGTTCATTAGTCAGTCCAAAAGGTATTACTGTAAACTCATAATGCCCATACCTAGTATGAAATGTTGTCTTCGGAATGTCTTCTTTCTTCACACATAACTGATGATATCCAGATTGAAGGTAAATATTTGAAAAAATTGAGCTCTAGGAATTTGATTTAAGAAATAATCATTGAGAGGTTGGGGAAACTTGTCCTTTATTGTTATAGTAGTGATCTCCCTATAGTCAATACACAGCCTCATAGATCCATCTTTCTTCTTGACAAAATGAACAAGGGCTTCCCATGGAGAAACACTAGGGTGAATGAATCCTTTATTACTCAATTATTATTGTTGTTTCTTTAGTTCCAATAATTCCATAGTGTCTATTCTATAATGGGTCTTCGATATGGGCCTTGAAATAGGAATGAAATCAATGGAAAACTCAATTTCTCATTCTGGAGGATGTCTAGGTAAATACTCTAGAAACAAATCAACATTTTCTTGCACAATAGGTATGTACCCTATTTGAAAATTCTTTTACTCAACCATAGATATTTTAATCTCTTCCACCCCAATAATTGAATTTAGTACAACTACTAGTGGTGGATCTAGATAAGAATCAGATGGTGACGTTTCTGCTATAAAGATAATGTACTCCTTATCATCATTGAAAATTGTAACGTCCTTCTTCTAACAATAAATTTTCACATCATGGTCCAAAAGCTAATTCATACCTTGGATTATATAAAATTCAGTAATGGGTATGATGATGATATCAGCTGATAAAGCACATTTATATTCCCTAATGGAAACTGATTCCCAACAAATTGATGTAATGATACATCCCTTAAGAGTTTTGACTGACAACTCCCGTGTTAAATAAAATTGGAACTATCTATTTTTCATAGAAAACTGTGAAGATATGGAACAATTCGATGATCTAGAAACAAATAATGCATTGTAAAAATTTGATAAAACCACTACATTACCTGACTCCACATCATTCGGAGCTTCAACCTCAGTAGTAGTGATTGAATAAGCTTGGCCTTGCTCCCTTGGCCTTTTATGAAGTTAGTTTCCTTAGTACTTAGGAAATTCATTTTCATAATGCCCCATTTCTCTACAATTGTATAATTAAACATTAAAGACTCCTTCTCTCCCTTATAATCACAAGCATGGTTGCCTTTTAAACCTCACTTGTAATAGACTCTCATTCCCTTTAAGCGAGTACCAGGGTGTTTCCTCCCACATTTACTACACAATGGAAATTCATAATTTCCCTTCTTCCCCTAATTTCCAATTCCAGAGTGTTTAGGTAATCCCTTTATCTATTTCTTTTCATTAATTTCATAAGACATAGATAATTCCTTTTATTTCTTGATAGCACATGACACAATATCGGCATACAATGAGAAGGATTGTAAGACTAGTGCTCAATAAGGAAATGGTTTTATCCCATCGAAGAATCGATCAATCTTACTTCTTGGGTTACATATATAATCTTCTACATGACTTGATAACCTTTTATAGTTATCCTCATACTTTGCGACATTCTCATCCTCCTTTTTCCTCAGACTCAGAAATTGTCTTTCCATTTTCAATTTATGGTCATGAGGAATGTATTTTTCTATGAAAATATCTTTAAACTCCCTCCATTCCATATTTGATAATTATTCATCTTCATTTTTGTTTTGAATTAATGACCACCATTGAAAAATATCTCCTGTAATGCGATAAATGTAACACCCCAAGATTTCATAGTGTGTTATTTCTTCAAAATAATTCAATAACTTGAACTACACGCAACCCCGAGTTCAAGCGCACCATGACATACCAAACAATCCGTTCAAAAGAGGTTATGAATAGTATTAAGTAAATTTTAAACTTTATATAATCCTTATAATTTTATAATCCATATTATGAGTTCTTTAGACA
The DNA here is from genome assembly GCA_963277665.1 of Viscum album. Taxonomy (NCBI): domain Eukaryota; kingdom Viridiplantae; phylum Streptophyta; class Magnoliopsida; order Santalales; family Viscaceae; genus Viscum; species Viscum album. The sequence goes on from OY728166.1 coordinate 405,657,436, forward strand.
TAATTTAAGAACAAATTCATTTTCAGTATTGCAGTTTTACAAACTTTTAATAGTGAACGCTTTTTAAATCCAATATTTTAAACTTTAATATATTCAATTTGACTAAATAAATTTACTTTTTATAATGGGGACATCAAATAATTTACAATGAAACATCCCAAGCTTCCACAGTACGTTTCCCTTTGAATAATGCAATGGCGTGCATTGTACGCAACTTCGAGATTCTAACACACCACAACGAATCAAACTAGTCGTTATGAATAGTAATACCTACTTTTTGAAATTTTATAAATTTTATCTTTTGAAATGGACTTAATTTTTGGATTCGTAATATCGAAATTATCTTAGGGTGAAATTTTGGTACATTTCGGATAACATTCATATTTTGATGAATAGTGAAAATTACTAAATTTTAATTAAAAACAACTTTTTTAATCAAAATAATTAATAATGATAAATTATGAATTTGAGTGGTTTAAAAGTATATTTAGAATATATTTTTACCATTTAATACAATTTTGGTCATTGGAAATAATTTCACAATTAAACCGGACATAAACAAGTAACAATCTTTTGATAGTTATTATATCTTAAAAACACGCTTTTTGTTTTGACAGCGGGAATTAATTTTAAATTAATTTCTGCCACTTCTGTGTTTTGAATTTGAAAAAATGGATTCCATATTTGGAATCATGATTTCCAAATTGGTTAAATATGTAACTTTTATTTTTAGACAATTTGAATAATTACTTCGGTAAATATTTTATTTGCCACGGTTAAAGGGTAAATTCGGTAAATAAGGGTTAAAAAATAATATTATAATAATAATAAATTACCCTAAAACGTGTCCTAACCTTATTGGTAGATACATGTACAACCATGGGCATCTTTGGGTCGATATTGGGACCCCATGGAGCCACTTGTAGGTGATAGGGACACTTTATTTTAATTAAGTTAAAATAAATACAAAAAATGACAAAAGCATATATCTTTTATCAAAACAATTTTTACAAAGGGTTATATATGTTTCATTTTCAACTATAAATATTAATTAGAAATCTAAAAATATTTCCTACATAATGATATTTTATTTGTAAATTTTTGACATTAAATAATTTAATTTATTTATGAAAAAATTATGATTCAGTAATTACCATAATAGTGAAACATTAAAATAATTGATATTATATATAACCAAATAAATATAATTTGAGACTTTTAATGAATTAAAATAATTTTCTAGGATAATATGACATATTAGGATTTAATTAATTGACTTTGTTCGAAGTAACCATTCTGTTATGGGTTTTACAAAAATCAACTATTGAATAGTGTCAAAATTGACATAAAAGAGTTTTTAAAACAAATATTATATTATTAATTGATATTAAATTCCTAAAAATCTAAGGTTCGGCCAAGATACTTATATCATGATATTTGTATCATTAATTTACCACATGGGGGTCTCTTGGATGTATATAGTATGTTTATTAACTATATAATATAAAAATACAAAGTGACATGGTAAATGTCAAACTAATTTACTAAGAGTTAAAACTAAAAGATAAGGTTAATATAATTACCCATACCTTTATAAATTATATTGGTTGAGTGGTTTTCAACCCATCACCACATTATCCTTTAAATAATCTAATTTGGATCCATTTGAAACCGAATATGAATTTATTATAAAATAATATTTCTAGCTTTTCCAAAGGTGCCCCTCACCCCTCTTATAAAAGGTCACTCCCCCATCTCACTAATTCACACATTCAAAGCCTTTTGGTTCGGCCAAACCCTGCCCAAATACTCTCTCAACTTCTCTCACTTCATCCTAGAGGCCTTTATTTAGTCATAAAGCCAACTTAAGGAGCTCTTTTGATCAAATCAAAAGGAAGAACCTGGAGAAGAGGTAATGTTTTCACCACCCTTTTTCAAATTCATTTCTTCTTCAACTTATTTTTTCATTGTTATTCCCATTATAAAATAATGAATCCAGTATCTCCTATATACTGTAATATTATTATAAATATGGAACAACCATATTCAGTATTCTATCCATCCGTTTAATGACATGTCACCATACGTGCGTACGTACGGCTTACTGTCTCCACGTCGTGGTGTAGTTGTTATTCAATATATTATTATTTTGATGGCTATAATAATGATGTGTAATTCATGTAAATAATAAATATAAAATGATAATTATTCTGTATATATTATATACCATCCAATTATATATTATTTTAATATCAAAAGAATGATATTGTCGCTCGTGCGTACGTACGGACTACCTTCTCCACGAACGCGATGAGATTCATTCTCCATCATATCCCTTCAAGTATAATTATCATTTGATGATTTAAAAATAATGTTTAATGACTTGATATCATTCTTTATATGAATAATATACAACCTATCCATGAAAAACATGGCTTACATAACAAAACATATAAAAAACGAGTAAGTTAACACCTGAAACAACGATAATACAAAGATATTATTAACAAATCAATGTTAAAAGATCATATATGATATCATATTAATATATATGATTCTTGTGTAATTTAATAACAATTATTTCACCATTATATAGGATTTTAACCTACTGCCAACTAAGGAAAAGTACAAGGTAAGGGTTTATTTCGCAATCTCTTCATTATCTGAGCTTGTTTATACGTAATAATCTACTGGGACTTCTTTATCATCCACATCCATGTTTCTTAAAAATGTATTTCAAAACATTTTAACGATTTACTATAATATGGTTTAAAGTCATTTATACCCTTGTTTACTTTTATAAGTGGTTTATAAAGGAATCTTTCCGTCATTTTCCAAACAAGGTCCTATTTAACCTTTTCGATAGAATTAAGGTAAGAATGTTTTTTTAACTTATACGGCGGGTGCGGCTATTTTCCACCGTTATAAAATTGTCGAAGTTTCCCTTAAAAGATTATAAGAATATTTTCAAAGAAAATGTTTTATTTTATAAATATATTACTCTTAAACAATTTTAAAATAGAAAGAGATATTTCTCTAAAAATAGTTTTGATTTCATCTATGTCAACATCCTCCGATGGATTTTATGCTTATTTGAAGATGATTTATTATGATACAAAACTTCTGTATTTTATTAAAGGTTTTGTGATATGTTTTACTATAGATGTGTTATTTTTATACCATTCATGGTTTATGGATGAAGTATTTACATTTCTTATGCTAGATTTATTACGAATGTTTATGTTATGTTTAAACCTTTTCGTATGGGAATGCCTTGGACTTAATATGTGACAGGTGGAGCCCGCTATATCTCCTCGATGAATCGGTAGGTCTCATGAGACAAACTAGTGTCTTGTCACAAGGCCTTGAAAAAATATTATTTTTAGTCTTGGCACGAGGCCTTGGCTATGTGGTTATGATAGTCTGGAATTATGCATTCCATCATAATGAAAGTGGTTATTGATATTGCATGTGATTATTCGATTAGTAGAATATCCATGTGAATAAGTAAATGGAATTATTTAATTTTATTTTTGTCATACTATGTTGAAGTTCAAGTTTAAAAGGCTTTTCTATTTGTTATACATTGCATTCAATGTTTATTCTTACTTATGAAAGTTTCCCCTATATTTTTATCCTTACTGGGCATTTGAGCTCACCCCTTTTCTATGTTTTATTTTTCCCAGGATGTGAAGAAGTAAATTATGAATGACCTACAGGGATATTATGAGGGGATAAGAGTGTATACTATGGACACTATGTTGTTTTATTTTTCATTTTTATGATGTAATGTAAAACTTTATGAATATATCTAGTGTTTCCAAGGCTACTAAACTAATCGGTCTTTCGAGATTTGATCTTTCTTGTGATCATGCCAATGTTATGTAATAATGCACCGACTCTAGGTAACTCGGGTCGGGGCATTACAGTTGGTATCAGAGAAGTTTAGTACAAACCTTAGAAGCTATATTTAGATAAACCCTGATTAGAGCACGTAGACCTAAGATGAACTTTGACTATTAGTATAGAAGAACTTCCTATAATTTTGGTATTATAGAGATTTTGTGAGTTTTCTGAACAATACATCCATGTCTGGATATGAGCAGGTAGAGGTGGCTCTGGCACAGATAACCTAGGGGTAAAACCCAAAAACACCGCTTTGAGCTAGACTCGAATGGGAACTGGTGCACGAAAACGGGCCTTGCTGCACTCTTGGTTACGACACTCCCTGGGGATATACTTAGGATAATTCTCATTTTAATTACAAACCATTATGAAGGGTTTATGATAATATACTTCCTCAAAGGAAAAATTTTTATGATTATGGATTATATCCATAAACTATTTAATTTGTGTTATGTGTTTTACAAGTTTGGGATTAGGTATTGTTATTCATAAACTAATCTAGTGTATGCCATTGTTTAGAAATGGCGCCCAGTAGAAGGAATGAGAACTCTAATAATGAACATGATCCAAAGAGAAAGAAAGATCATATCTTTCATGGTATTAATCCAGAATTTATAAGAGAAATAGTCTCCCATGTATTATCATCATATGATGAAATAATATCATGTGTTTATAAGATAAGTAAAGAGTTTACTGAGTCCTATGGATTTGAAGGGAAGCAAGAGAAGAAAAGGATGGAAGAGGGAAATAAGGATAAAGGGTAGAAGGAAAAGAAGAATTTTCCCATATGTGATAACTGTGGGAAAAAACACCCTGGAACTTGCCTGAAAGGAATGGGAGTTTGTTATAAGTGTGGAGGAAAAGGGCACAAATTACGTGACTACAAGGGTAAGAAAATGGTGTCAAATGTACAATTCTTCATTTTCAAGGAGTTTGTACACTACGCAAACCTATGTCCCAGTCATCAGACTATGATGCAATGATGCTATTGGATAATAATCAAGTTATGATACGACCACAGATGAAGACAAATGATTAGAGTTCTTATGTTGACTATGTCATTTGAGTGTTTTATCAACAATGTACTTGTTATAATAATTATGGAGTATATAAGGATTGTACTGCATTACTATTTCATTAAGGACTTGAGATTGTGTGGAACAAAGAAAAGTGACTCAATATCAGGTAAAATTTTTGGAGAATATATGGTTGAGAGAAAGATAAACCATAATATGGTTCTGATACCGAGGTAGTGATTTTAGAATAATACATGATTAATTTGGATAGACTATATTGGATATTTGTGACTACCTTGAAACTGATTAATGATTTGTATATTCCATCATTGTTGGGTTTTACAACATTTTTTGTATTGAAGGAGTATATCTATTATTATTTAAGGAATAAGGGATCATGAATGTAATCAATAAGGTTTTATTGTAATTCCGGATGTTGCAGTGTTTTAAAGGAATACATGATGAAGGTGTTCACATGTTATTACGTGGAAAAAATGATCTTCATTGTGATTAACTTCCTTATAAATTTTTTACTGAAGTATTTTGGATAGTTTTATTTTGGATTATTTTGGATTTCCATAAAAGGAAAACCCAGAGGTCGGGCAGCAACCTGTCGCGTCCGGCAAGGCCACAAGACTTGAACCCACAACCGAAGGGCGACAAGGGTGTATCACCTACCACTGACCCACGTGATTTCCTGGATTCAATAATGTCATTTTTTAATGGTTCTGCTAGATTAATTATAAATTCATTTTTTTAACCCTATACGAATAAGATAAATAGAATATTATTTTTACATTCTATTATCTTGCAGAGTGAAAGATGAGTTTGTGGTAGAACTTAGTTAATGGATGAGACTATACTTGTCAAGTATATATTTTTTTACTTCTCTTATTCAATGAAGAAATCAATTCTTATACTGTAGTGAAGGAATCTTAAAACAAAAAAAATATGTTATCCTAATACCATATGTTTTTCTGAACCGATGGTATTATAAATCATCATAGATTGATGAATTTGAGGCCCTCAATTTTATACTTGTTTGTGACTGATGACCTCAATCACTGCCTATAAATATTTACGTTTTTCCTCCAATTATAAGTATCAAATTTCCACCAATGTTCTCCGAATAGAGATCATAATTTGGTGGTGACCCTTTCATTTCTCTTTTCCACTTATTAAGACTAAATTATATCGACCTAATTTTCGATGTGGGTTTTCCCACAAAGATATTTTCTATATTTATCCTTTTATTTTTGAAGAACAATTTCAAATTGCGAGGACGCAATTTATTGAAGGAGGGGAGAAGGTAACACCCAAATATTTCATAGTGTGTTATTTCTTCAAAATAATTCAATAACTTGTACTACACGCAACACCGAGTTCAAGCGCACCATGACTTACCAAACAAGCCGTTAAAAAGAGGTTATGAATAGTATTAACTAAATTTTAAACATTATATAATCCTTATAATTTTTGAATCCATATTATGAGTTTCTTAGACATAACGTAAGAACAAATTCATTTTCAGTATTTCACTATTACAAACTTTTAATAGTGAACCCTTTTTAAATCCAATATTTTAAACTTTTATATATTCAATTTGACTAAATAAATTTAATTTTTAGAATGGGGACATCAAAAAATTTACAATGAAGCATCCCAAGCTTCCATGGTATGATTCCCTTTGAGTAATGCAATGGCATGCATTGTACGCAACTTCGAGATTCTAACACACCACAACCAATCAAACTAGTCGTTATGAATAGTAATACCTAATTTTTAAAATTTTATAAATTTTAACTTTCTAAATGGACTTCATTTTTGGATTTCTAATATCGAAATTAGCTTAGGGTGAAATTTTGGTACTTTTCGGATAACTTTCATATTTTGATGAATAGTGAAAATTACTAAATTTCAATTAAAAACAACTTTTTTAATCAAAATAATTAAAAGTGATAAATTATGAATTTGAGTGGTTTTAAAGTATATTTAGAATATATTTTTACCATTTAATACAATTTTGGTCATTGAACATAATTTCACAATTAAACCGGACATAAACAAGTAACAATCTTTTGATAGTTATTATATCTTAAAAACACGTTTTTTGTTTTGATAGCGGAAATTAATTTTAAATTAATTTATGACACTTCTGTGTTCTGAATTTGTAAAAATGGATTCCATATTTGGGATCAGGATTTCCAAATTGGGTAAATATGTAACTTTTATTTTTAGACATTTTGAATAATTACTTCGGTAAATATTTTATTTGCCACTATTAAAGGGTAAATCTGATAAATAAGGGTTAAAAATAAATATTATAATAATACTAAATTACCCTAAAACGTGTCTTAACCTTATTTGGGGGTACATGTACGACCATGGGCATCCTTGGGTCGATTTTGGGACCCCATGGATCCACTTGTAGGTGATAGAGACACTTTATTTTAATTAAGTTAAAATAAATACAAAAATGAAAAAAGCATATATCTTTTAGAAAAACAATTTTTAAAAATGGTTATATATGTTTGATTTTCGACTATTAATATTCATTAGAAAGATAAATAGATTTACTCCATAATGATATTTTATATAAAATTTTTAGACATTATATAAGTTAATTTATCTATGACACAATGATGATGCAGTAATTACCATAAAAGTGAAAAATTAAAATAATTGATATTATAAATACCCAAATAAATATAATTTTAGACTTTTAATGAATTACACTAATTTTATAGGATAATATGACATATTGGGATTTAATTAATTTAATTTTTTCGAAGTAATCATTCTGTTGTGGCTTTTACAAAAATCAACTATTGAATAGTGTCAAAATTGACATAAAATAGTTTTTAAAACAAATATTATATTATCAATTGATATTAAATTCCTAAAAATCTATGGTTCGGCCAAGAGACTTATATCATGATATTTGTATAATTAATGGACCACTTGGGGGTCGCTTGTATGTATATAGTATGTTTATTAACTATATAATATAAAAATACAAAGTGACATTGTAAATGTCAAACTAATTAACTAAGAGTTAAAACTAAAAGATAAGGTTAATATAATGACTCAAACCTGTATAAATTCTATTGGTTGAGTGGTTTTAGACCCATACCCACCTTAACCTTTAAATAATACACTTTTGAGCCATTATAAATAGAATATCAATTTATTATAAAATAATATTTCTAGCTTTTCAAAAGGTGCCCCTCACCCCTCTTATAAAAGGGCACTCCCCCTTCTCACTAATTCACACATTCAAAGCCTTTTGGTTCGGCCAACCCCTGCCCAAATACTCTCTAAACTTCCCTAAATTTATCCTAGAGTCCTTCTTTCAGTCATAAATCCAACTTAAGGTTCCCTTTTGATCAAATCAAAAGGAAGAATCCGAAGAAGAGGTAATGTTTTCACCACCCTTTTTCAAATTCATTTCTTCTTCGAATTCTTTTTTCTTTATTATTCCCATTATAAAATAATGAATCCAGTATCTACTATATATTGTAATATTATTATAAATATGGTACAACCATATTCAGTATTCTATCCATCCTTTTAATGACATGTCACCATACGTGCGTACGTATGGCTTACCGTCTCCATGTTGTGGTGTAATTGTTATTCAATATATTATTATTTGGATGGATATAATAATGAATTGTAATTCATGTAAATAATAAATATAACATGATAATGATTCTGTATATATGATATAACATCCAATTATATATTATTTTAATATCAAAATAATGATATTGTCACTCGTGCGTACGTACGGACTACCGTCTCCACGAACACGATGAGATTCATTCTCCATCGTATCCATTCAAGTATAATTATCATTTGATGATTTAAAAATAATTTTTAAGGACTTGATATCATTCTAGATATGAATAAGATACAACCTATCCATGACAAACATGTCTTACGTAACAAAACATATAAAAAACGAGTAAGTTAACACTCAAAACAACGATAATACTAAGATATTATTAACAAATCAATGTTAAAAGATCATATATGATATCATATTAATATATATGATATTTGTATAATTTAATAAAAATTATTTCACCATTATACAGGAGGTTAACCAACCCCCAACCAAGGAAGAGTACAAGGTAAGGGTTTATTTTGCAATCTCTTCATTATCTGAGGTTGTTTATACGTAATAATCTACTAGGACTTCTTTATCATCCACATCCATGTTTCTTAAAAATGTATTTCAAAACATTTTTACTATTTACTAGAATATGGATTAAAGTCATTTATACCCTTGTTGACTTTTATAAGTGTTTTATAAATGAATCTTTCCATCATTTTCCAAACAAGGTCTTTTTTAACCATTTCGATAGAATTAAGGTAAGAATATTTTTTGACTTATACGGCAGGTGCGGCTATTTTCCGCCGTTATAAAATCGTCGAAGTTTCCCTTACGATCTTAAAAGAATATTTTCAAAGAAAATGCTTTATTTTATAAATATATGACTCTTAAATGATTTCAAAATAGAAAGAGATATTTCTCTAAAAAGATTTTTTGATTTCATCTATGTCAACATCCTCTGATGGATTTTATGCTTATTTGAAGTTGATTTATTATGATACAAAACTTTTATATTGTATTTAAGGTTTTGTGATATGTTTGAATATGGATGTGTTATTTTTATACCATTCATGGTTTATGGATGAAGTATTTACATTTCTTATGCTAGTTTTATTACGAATTTTTATGTTATGTTTAAACCTTTTCATATGGGAATTCATTGGACTTAATATGTGACTGGTGGAGCCTTCTATAGCTCCTTGATGCATCGGTAGGTCTCATGAGACAAACTAGGGTCTTGGCACAAGGAATTGAAAAAATATTATTTGTAGTCTTGGCACGAGGTCTTGGCTATGTGGTTATGATAGTCTGGAATTATGCATTCCATCATTATGAAAGTGGTTATTGATATTGCATGTGATTATTCTATTAGTAGAATATCCATGTGAATAAGTAAATGGAATTATTTCATTTTATTTTTTCCATACTATGTTTAAGTTTAAGTTTAAAAGGCTTTTGTTTTAGTTAAACATTGCCTTAAATGTTTATTCTTACTTATGAAAGTTTCCGCTATATTGTTATCCTTACTGGGCATTTGAGCTCGCCCCTTTTCTATGTTTTATTTTTCCCAGGATGTGAAGAAGTAAATTATGAATGACCTGAAGGGATATTATGAGGGGATAAGAGTGTCGACTATGGAGACCATGTTGTTGTAGTCTTCATTTTTATGATGTAATGTAAAACTTTATGAATATATCTAGTGTTTCCAAGGCTACTAAACTAATCGGTCTTTTGATATTTGATCATTCTTGTGATCATGCCAATGTTATGTAATAATGCACCGACTCCAGGTAACTGGGGTCGGGGCGTTACAATAAACTTCTATGAAAACCTTTTCCCTTTCACTACTCCCCAAATCATGATAAATTTTCTCAAAGGAACGTATCCATTGCTCAGCTACAAATGGATTTGTAGTCCCATTGAATTTTGGTGGCTATTTCATCATGAAGCAGTCTAAAATTGATCATCTGTGTTGTGGAGTAGGGTCCTTCATATGTTTATGGTTATTATTCATAACCTGAGTGAGTTTTCCCAGTATGGTTATAAGTTGTTCAGCACTGGGTGTATCACCAGTTCCACTATAATTATATTTTGTAGGAGAGATATCCCTACATGGATTACGTGTGTTGATACAGTTTCCATTCCTTCCACTATGTGACATTTCTAAAAAATGGAATAATATAGATAAGTTTATAAATCACAATAAATAATTCAAAACTAGTAAAATACCAAACATAAACTGAATAGTTTAGGAATATAATCCATGATCAAAATTTTTCTTTCCTTTGATTAGGTATTTACTCATAAATCCTTCATAATTGTTTGTAAAGAAAATTTGAACTATCCTAAGCATATTCCTCGGTAATGTCATAACCAAATATGTAGAAAGGCCCATTGTTGTGTACCAGGATACCCAAGGTCAAGCCTGAAACTCCATTTCAGAGTTTTCACTACTAGGTACATCTGTGCCAGAGCTGACTCTACCTTCTCGTATGCAGACTGGGATGTATTTCTTGGAAAATTCACAAAATCTCTATATTACCAAAATTCAAGAATGTTCTTTAATATTAATCCTCGAAGTCTATATAAGGGAAATTTTCTCTAATTTGAATTTTTCTAAATAAATTTTCCATGGTTTGTACTAAACATTATCTGATACCAACAGTTGCACCTTGAACCAAGTTAACTAGAGTTAGTGCATTATTACCTATGATTGGCATCATCATAATAGATAAAGTCTCGAAAGACTAATTAGTTTAGTATCCGGGGAAGTACTAAATACATACATAAATTTTACATTACATCATGAAATAAAAAACAAAAACATTGTTTCCCCTTTGAACACACTCATATCCTTGGACTATCCTTGTAGGATAATAATAATATACTTCTTCAAATCCTGGTAAAGAGAAAAAATAAGAAATGGGTGATCTCAGATGCTCAGTAAGGATACAAATATAGAAAAAACTATCATAAATAAGAATAAAAAATAGACCTTTAAACTTAAACTTTAAAATAATATGGCAAAGATAAATCAAATAATCACATTTACATATTCAGATGGGTATTCAACTAGTTTAATGATCACATGTAATATGAATAGCTAATTTCATAATGATGTAATGCATAATTCAAAACATCATAACCACATAGTCAACTCCTCGTGCCAAGACTACAAATAAGATTTTGTCAAGGCCTTGTTCCAATACACTTGCTTGTCTCATGAGATCTACCAATGCATCGACGAGCTATAGCAGCCTCCACCCATCACTTACTAAGTCCAATGAATTCCTTATATGAATTGGTTGAAACATAACACAAAAATTCGAATTAAAATAACATAAAAATGTTAATACATTAATCATAAACCATGAATGGTATAAAAATTACACATCCACCATCAAACATATCACTAACCCATCAATACAATATGGAAAATTGTATCATAATAAATCAACTTCAAACAAAAGTAAAATCCATCAAAGGATGTTGACATAGAGGAAATCAAAACTACTTGAAAGAATTATCTATTTCAATTTTAAAATAATTTAAATGTAACATAATTATAAAAGAAAACATGTATTTTGAAAATAATCTTATAATCTTGTAAGGGAAGCTTAAAAAGTGTTATAATAGTGGAAAATAGCTACAACCACTTTATATGTTAAAAAACATTATTACCTTAATTCATCAAAAAGGTCATAAAGTGCCTTGATGGGGAACAATAGAAAGATTCCTTTAAGAAAATTTATAATAACTCATACATGGGAATAAATGACTTTAACCCATATATAGTAATTAGTAAAAAAAATTGAAATTCATTTTTATGAAAAACCGATGTGGATGATAAAGAAGTCCCATTAGATACTTACATATAAACAACCTCAGATAAGTAAAGAGATTATTAAATTAACCCTTACCTTGTACTTTTCCTTGGTAGAGGGTATATAAAACTCATGTATAATAGTTAAATAATTGTTACTAAATTGTACAAGAACTATATACATAAATATGAAAACATATATGATCTTCTAATATTGATTTGTTAATAATATTTCTGTAGTGTCATTATTTTGGTTGTTAACTGATTCATTTTCCTTTATATGTTTTGTTATGTATGTAATATTTGTTATGTAAAAAATGTACTTGATTCATATCCCGAATGATATTAAGTTCTTATACATTATTTTAAATAATGAAATTAAAATTATTCTTCAATTATTATGATAGGGAAATAAATCTTATCGCATTTGTGGAGACAGTAATATGTAGGTATGAACAAGAGACAATATCATTCTATTGATGGTAAAATAGTTTGTAATTAGATGGTGTATCATATATAAATAATAATTAACATGTTATATTTATTATTTACAAGAATTATACTCATTATTATACCCATCCAAATAATTATGTGTTGAAAAAAAACTACACCATGACTTGGAGACGTTATGTAGTACGTACGCATGTATGGTGACTTTGTAATTAATATGATTGATAAAATAATTAATATGGTTGTACCATATTTAAAATAACATCAAAGTATGTAGAAGGTACTGGATTTATTATTTTGGTATGAAAACAACTAATAAATAGGAAGTGGAAGAAGAAAAGAAAATTGAAAAAGGTGATGAATTAATAACATCTTCTTCGGGTGTTTCCTTTTGATTTGATCAAAAGGGCTCCATAGGTGGGATTTCTGATCGAATTAATGCCTCTAAGTTGAATTTAGTGTAGTTGTTAGGATATTTGAGTAGGGGTTGGCCGAGAAAAATGGATTTGGAGGTATGATTTTGGGAAAATGGGATGTACCCTTTTATAAGAGAGGTGAGGGTCACTTTAGGAAAAGCCTCAAATATTATTTTATTATAAAACAATATTCAAATTATAATGGCTCCAAATAGATTTATTTATTGGATAAGGTGGTGATGGGACGAAATTATCTCAACCAATTTGTTTTAGAAAAGTTTATGTCACCATTTGAAACTTATATTTGGGATTTAACTCTTAGTTAAATAGATTAACTTTTACAATGTCTTCTTGTATTTTTATATTACATGGTTAATAAACATACTATAAATTTCCACGATAAACCCATTTGGTTAATTAATAATATATATATCATTATTTATGTGGTTTGGATGACCATTATTTTTTTAGGAATATTATATCATTTAAAAATATAGTATTTATTTAAAAACTCATTCAGGTCAATGTTGACACTATTTAGTATTTTGTTTTTTTGAAAGTCAACAAACTTGGTTACTTCCAAAAATTACATTAAATCAATACTAACATGTCATATTAACCTATAAAATTATTTTAATTCATCAAAAGTCTCAATTTAAATTTATTTGGATATTTATAATATCATTTATTTTAATCTTTCATTAATAAAGTAATTACAGTATCATCATCGTGTCATAAATAAATTTTCTTATATAATGGCTAAAAATTATAAATAAAAATCCATTATGTAGGAAATATTTTTAACATTATAATGAATACTTATAGTCAAATTTATCTAATTTAGTTCCCTATATTAAAAATGTTTTAGTTATTAACATTTGAATTTAACAATTGTAACTATTCTTTAAATAAAAAATAATAAAAAATGTCCTAATCTAATCCAATTTTATCAAAGAGGATAATATTTTATTCCTAAGGTTTATTTTGGTCGAAATACACTTATCAATTTGAATTAGGACATGTGTTAGTGTTATTATAATATCATTTATACCTTTTACTACCCTATTTACTTTTAACCGTGGGAAATAAAATTCAAAAGTTATTATTTAGAAAAAAATATTTTCATCCTATTGAACCACTTCTCACTGACTAATGTCAATTGTGCCTCTCAAATTTTTTAAATTTAATTTTTTTAAGTGGTAAAATTATTTTTTCTGAAAATTTTCAAATATGCCTAGAAGGTGGGTAAAAGACGTTAACATGTTCAATAAAATTTTATACATCTAATTTTATTATAAAATGACACCAATGAAGTAAATTAAACATATATTGGTATTATGTAACTATTTTTAACTAAAATAAATTTAAATAAACTAAATAATTATTTAAATAAAAAGTAGGTTTTAAACAATAACATATTGTTTTTCACTATTAATAAAAAATTGAACATTTTTAGAAAAATACTGAAATTTTACCCTATGCTAATTTGGAGATTCTGAACCGAAAAATGAAGTCCATTTTCAAAAATCAAATTTATAATATTTAAAAATGTGGGTATTACTATTCATAACACCTAGTTTGATTGGTCGTGGTGTGCTAGAACTCGAAGTTGCGTACAAAATTAGTTATTTCATTACTCAAAGAGAAATGTATCGTGGATGCTTAGGGTGTTATAAATGGGGTATGTTTTCCCACCATCTCTATATTGTACTAATTATGTTTTAATGATGACACGCCCCTTTCTCTCTCAAATGCTTCTCATGTACACCTGTTACCATGCCAAAATTCCGTAAGGGATTTCTCTCTTCATATTTACAATATAGAATTTCTTTTATATTATGCCTCTAAATTCCATTTAATATTTTGGTATGTTATGTTCCATTATCCCCTTAACAACCATTTCATGATTAAATGATTAGATACCTTTTTCATTTTCATCGACCCATTTTACAAATTTTTATTTGATGTCGTTATGCTGTAGAAATTATACCACGCTTTTCATGCAAAAATCTTCATTTTGTGAATATCGTACCCATTTCTCTATCATGGGTATTAACCTTTATGATAATTTTCTTATTGAAATGGTAAATATATGTATGTATCAATATTCCTTGTTGATGAAATAAATTATTTTTTCTAATGAAAAAATGTTGTATGAACATTGTGGCACACATATACATGAAAAGGAACTCATTATGAAGGGTGATCCTGATAATGCTCCAATGCATTTTGTAATTTTTAGTATCATGATACACCATATGAAATGAGGGTTTACTCATTATAATTTATGTTCAATAGAGGTTTACTCATGTTAATTCTTGTTCAATAAGGGTTTACTAATTATAATCCATGGGCAATGATCCTTGGCTCATGCTAATATCATGTTGTATGTTGTTAGCACATTTCCATGTTATTAATATCATCTTATATCATGCCTTTATTTTATTTTTATCATATAATAAATTTATATTCCTATTATCTAACATGTATTGTATTCCTCATTTTATGGAATATTTACTCCCTTACACGAATTCATAGTTCACCCCTTTCTTAAGTATGTCCTCGGGTTATCCCATGCAGTGCTAAGTACAAAAGAATGATGTGGTCGCAAAAAAGAAGTTTTCAATTAATATGTGTATTTCAAATTTCATGTTGTTATGTAATGTTCCTAATTACCAAGTAAACTAGACCTCCCGATCATCTTTTTTTATTAGGTTCATTTTTATCTTATAAATCATGTTAAAATATGTAAATATGAGAAGGGATGTTATAATTTTGATGAAATGAAGAGAACATTTGTCAATTATACAATTTTAAATCATCCATCTAGAAACAAGTAGTGATTTATCAATTAATGGATTAGGTTGTAGCCTTATTCAAAATGATAAATTTATTTCTTATGAATCAAGGAAGTTGAATACACATGGACAAAATTATTCATCTCATGATCTTTAGTGAGCATCCATAATCTTTTCTCTAAAAATATGGAGACAGTGTCTCTATGGTGATAGATGTGAGATACATATGCCTCAAAACAGTTTGAAATGTATTTTTACCAAAAAAGAACAGAACATGTGGAAAAGGAGATGGCTTGAGTTACATAATGATTCTGATTGTTCAATCCACCACTTCCCAGGAAATCAAAAATAAGGTAACAGATGCATTAAGTATAAAATATCATGGAATTATAACCCCAATGAGGAATGTGAGAGATCTTATATTCATGGATCTAATAATTATGGATATGAAAAATGTTACAGAATAGGAAACATCATTCCTTTTTCAAATGATTTATAAACCATATTTACTGGAGAGGATAAAAATCTGTCAATCTGATGATGAGAACCATCAAAAGAAAATTAATGTTGTTTAAGATGGAAGACTAAAATACTATAAATATGAGGATAGAGTTCTGAAATTTGGGAAGACGTTAGGTGTTTCATCAGAAAATGTGCTCAAAATGGAACTATAAAATGATTCTCATATCATAAATTTCACTATAAACCATGGTTTCACCAATATGTAGAGAGATCTGAAGATCATATTTTGCGGGATAACAAGAAGTGGGAAATTGCTGACTATGTGTCATGGTGTATAGTGTTTCAATATGTGATGGCTGACAGACAACATCCCATAAGATTTATATAACCTCTACCTATTCATATGTGGAAGTGTGATGATGTTATGATGGACTTTGTCACAGGACTACCTAGGAACCCTATAAGGAATGATGCAGTATGGGTAATTGTTAACGTTCATACAAAGTTAGTACATTTACATTCTATAAGAGATGCTTTACCACTTGATCACCTATAAAGACTCTATATAAATGAATTCGTTTATGATTGAGATCCCCAATTAACATAAAAATTTAAGAAGTGTCTTTATAAGGCATTGGATACTAATCTTCACGTGAGTACTGTGTATCATTCCCAAATTAACGGATTGTCTGAAATGACTATTTAAACACTATAAGATATGTTGAGATCATTATCAATTAACTTTCGAGGTATGTGGGATCATTACCCACCTTTGGTGGAATATTCCTACAATAATAGTTTCCATTCTACTATTAAAATGGATCTATATGAAGAATTATATGTCAAGAGGTGTCGACATCCAACTTGTTAGGATGATATTGGTGGGAGGAAACTTATTGGCCCATAATCTATTAAAGATACAATGATAAATATACAGGTAATTTAGGACCACATTAAAGTAACCCAAAGTTGGAAAAAGAGTTACGATAAAACTGAAGAAAGGATTTGGAATTTCAAATGGAAGATAATGTCTTTCTAAAATTATATCCATGGAAGGGTGTCTTAAGCTTCAATAAGAAAGGGAAACAGAGCCCCAGCTACATCAGACCATTTGAAATTCTATAAATAATTGGAGCTATAGATTCCTATTTAGTGATACAGCCAAGTCTCTCCAATGTTCATGATGTGTTCCTTGTGTCATTATAAAATAAATAAATTCCAAACCAAACAGTTTACTCACATATGATGAAATTGTACCAGAACCTGATTAGTCTTACTCTAAAGAGAATATCGAGATTCATGATAGAAGAGAGAAAGTATTGAAAAATTGGATGACTCGATTGAAAAAGGATCTTTTGGGAACCCTAAAATAGATGAAGACATGTGGGAACAATAGTATGTTATAAAGCAGAACCACCAACATCTTTTAAGAGATCATTATATATGATAGTTTTTTAGGATGAAATTTCTAAAGGAGGGATGTATATAACACCCCATGATTTTATGGTATGTTATTAAATAATTTAAAATCATTTGAAAATTTATATGCACACAACAAAGAGTCTCTATAGAACAACACTTTGATAATATATTCTAGGAAATTTTTATATAACCTAGCCATTAAACATAATTTCTCTACTTTTGTGAAATAAATTTAAAAAAACAGACATACACAGTTGCGATCATTATGTTATTTAGAGTCCTAGAGGATTAAGTTAATTTTTGGGGAATAGTAACATACTCTTTTGAGTAGTAATGTTACCCTTATGAATAGTAATATGACCCTTATAAATAGTAATTTGGACATATGAATAGTATCCTCACCCATTAGTGTATATATAAGATGTTGGAATATTATAAATGAGAGTATGATATAATAATATCATAGTATAAATAAAAAAATGTTTGAGAAATTATTAATTAAGTATTAGTATTTTTATAAAATAAAAATGTCAGTTTATAATTTTATACATTATTTAGACATTCAAAAGAAACTGTATAGAATACTCAGTTAATATTTTGATGTCTTATGATTTTAAGAATACTTTATGAGACAATAGATTGTTTTTCTAAGTGTCATAAAAGTTGTTATAATTTTAATATTGGTATTTTTTTAGTAAATGATGATATCAATTAAAAATAAATTACACATATTTAGAAAATTATTTTCATTAAGTAAAGATCATTTTTGGATTCTACATATCGAAAAATGTTTAGGGTGAAATTTGGGATTTTTTAGAAATACATGTATTTTTGTGAATAGTAAAATACCATAAAAATGGTATAAATTAATTATTAGATAAATACACTATTTAATGATTCATGAATGATATATGAAACCATTAGTTTAAAATCACAAATACCTTATTACTGTATTTATTCATAATAATCCACAGTAATTCTTATCTTTTTAAAAATAACATAAAAATGAATAAAATATTGAGAAATCACCCCTCTCCTCCACTATAAATACCTCCCCTCACTCCCTCTTCTCATAACACCTATAAGCCTTGAAGAAACCAAAATTTATACCCAAATACTCTTCCTAGACTCTCCCCAATGAACAATATATCTTGGTATTTCAAAAAGTCCAAAACCAATCCATTTATGGAGGTTCTCAAGGAAAAGTATCCATGAGGTAAAATTCTCCTCCTTTTCCATTGATTTTATTTTAAATTATTTTCTTTTGTTATTATCTACTAACATCCTCTATCTAAATTATCATTATAACTATAGTATCATCTATATAATTTAATGATGTCATGTTAATGAAATATCCTTCATCATACCCATTTCTCTCTTTCTTTAATTTTAAACACGAAATCATCATCCGAGAGGTACTGATTTACAACCATCATGGATAACAAACATTCATTTTTAATTTCTCTTCCAAGGATTATCATGAAACCATTTTTATGGTCAAAATAAATTATTAAATATGTATTACATCAAATTTAATGTTTTGGAACCATTATATATAGATAATTAATTAAACAAAACAAGTGCGTGATTGTTAAAAAATGCCAAAATATACTAAGAAATTATCAAGAATATTTTATCTAATGATTCATAATCATACCATATAAAAAAGGATATACATAACCATTTACACTTATAGATGTTCATTAATTTTATATAATTCCAATTCTGGGGAATTACATGTGTTTTGCATGAACTTCATTACATGTATAAAAGATCATGAAATACAAGAAAATGAATGATCCTGAGCGATAAAATTATATTCTATAACATATCTTAAATGCCGTAAATAAATTTAATAAATTTATATTAAATAATATAAATTTAGATAACTTTATCGATTAATTAATTAATGGATTTAATTTCACTATCCAGGAAATTAAGTTCATTTTAAGAACAAATTCGGACACAAGGTAAGGGGTTTCTCATCACACATTTTTTCTGTGAGATTTCCATTTTCAACACTTATTTTTATGTGGTGTATTTATACTGAAATTTGATATATAATATCATGATTATATTTATATTCATTGTATTCAATGATTCATTTGATGGTTATTAATTTTTTCATACGATTTTATTGATTACAATGTGATAAGAACATTGTCTCAATTTCCATTTCATTAATAATAACAAGGTATTGTGAACCTATTAATTCATATGTGGTGTTTATACTATCCTATTGAGGTAATTTATCATTAAAAATTATAATTATCGTAAATATCCATTTTATTTTATTATGTATATGATTATTTTCATAGTCGTATACCATTTTATATAAGGTGTCTTTTTTGAAAGATATTTTATCTAGGGAAATATTAATGAATCCTTATCCTCTTTTGAATATGGATATTGAAAAGGAATTTTGTTCTTGTATTAAATATAGGTATAAATAATGCATTGAATTTTCAGGGATATGTGAGGCCCATATTATCCCCTTGATGCATCGACATGTCTTCTGAGACAATACAGTTGGCGACAAACCCTTTGAGTTTGATTCCAGAACATAATTAGACCGGTATATACCCATAGACATAAATTGTCTCAATAGTATAATGGTTCTTATTCTAGATGAATTATGTCCCAAAAAATAATTTTCATTATTCATTGTTCGGTTATTACATTCTAGGAGGATTTCACTATGAAAAAATCTATGGATTCATTTTCATTCTCAGTTTATTGATGGGCGTTGTTTTCAATTATTCATCAATACATATTTTTATACCTAATTTATTATGTTTAAGTTATTATTGTCTCATTATTTCACTATATATAACCTTTAATGAAACTTTTATCTCAACCTTTCATTTCATTTCCGTTCCCATGTTATTAATAATAGATCATTTATTGTGTTTTCAAGTATGTCGTCTATTAGATTTTGATATGTATTGTATTATGTTTTCTATTCCAATGTAAAATATGTTCTATGTGGGTATATAGTTTCATCAAGACTAATAAACTGATCATTCCTTCTAGATTTTATTACTTTTAATCATTCAAATGTAATAAAATAATTCACTAGTTTGGAGATTCTATGGTCGGGGCTTTATAGATTTAATATAAAATTGATATGCAATCACATAAAATGATGAAAACCTATGACTTAGCTATTAAATTAAAAATTCATGTTGGAAACTATTATTGGAAAATGGTATTTTGAAATTTTTTAAATATATTAATCTCAAATTTCATTGATGAAATATTTGAATCCCATGTTAGCATGGGTAGTTTGTATAAATTAGGTAAATCATTCTAGGACCATGAATCCTTATGAATGGATTTATGATGATAGCCATTACTAAAAAAATACCCCATGACAACCCATTATGGGATCCCCTTTAGGGGGTATAGACTTCCCTTGATGTGTTCCCCTATTGTGGTATATTTTTGTGTGCACTTCTGATTGGATATGAGATCATTATTGATATGTGAGAGGATACTATTACCTGATAAACAAATATACCATGGGGATTTTCTACATGGTTATTTGCTATAGTTTATCTGATTTGATATACTTGGAATTGATTATGCAATTGTTTTCATCATGCTAACTAATTTAAAAACACTATTTTTTATAAAATGTATATTCAATCCTTTTTGAGTGTTGTATTGATATAACTTCCATCTATTTGAAATGAAACCATGTTTTGGTTTTAAATATGAAAAATGAAATTCCATGCCTTGTTTTATTTAATCTGATACATAAATGGTAAATTGTTATGGTTTTGATTTCAATCACATGGAAAGAACCTACTAGGAATTAAATATCTTAACCTACCTCTTCCTTTAAGAGTTTTTAAATTATGTTATTCCTAGCTTGAGAAAATGGAAAGTGACACTTGGATGTATTGGATTTTCGTGATCCTTTGGGATTGGAGTGATAGTGGTAACTAGTGGAGATGTGATCCAGAAACTACATGGGATTTTTGAGCTTTATCTCCTAGTTGATGATTACTTTGATGATTTAATTCATTGGTTTTTGTTATGCATGTTGTTTCGGGTTATTTATTTGGTAGTGTTGAGCATATTTCCCTGTAACCTTTTATCTTACATTGTTTTACAGAAAATTCATTCACACTCACTTATTTTATGATTCTTGGTGATAGTCTCCAACCTGTGGGGATCATGAATTCCCATTCATACCAATTTTGATGAACTATATTGGTTCTTGAAGATTGATCTTCGATGTAGTTAACAGAACATGAGAGTAAAAGAATATTACATCCCAAAAACTACCATTTTGACTAGGTATGGGCATTATGAGTATATTTTCATTCCATTTTGTCTAAAAAATACTCCAGAAGTCTTCAAGGATTTAATGAACTTGATCATCCACCACTATCTTGATACATTCATGGTGGTATTTGTGGATAACATCCTGGTTTACTCTAAGTCGAAGGGGGATCACATGCATCATTTGGCAGAAGTTATGGAAATGTTGAGAAATAACAAAATCTATGACAAGATATCAAAATATGATGTTTTTATTAAGGAAGTGAAGTTATTACGACACATGGTTATGTAAATCAAATCTTATTTGATACTAAGAAGTTGAAAGTTTTTATGACATGGGAGAAAACATGTAATTTTTTTGAGATTTGGAGATTCTCAGTTCTAGTAGGGTATTTTCATCCATTCATAATGTATTTCTAAAATTTATCCATTTGATGATTTATATCACTTGGTATGTGGTGAGATAATCATAGGATCATAAATCTCAAATTTATTTTCTTGAGTCAATGTGTCTTTTAACATCTACACCGGTGTTGACTCTTCCATGGGGTGGGAAGGGCTATGTGGTCGTCTATGATGAATCAGGTTTGGGTTTCAATTGTGTCCATATACAGGCTGACCATGTGGTAGCCTATGGTTTTTTATAGCATAAAACACATGAAAAAAATTATCCATCCCATGAAACTGAAATCACAGTAGTGATTTATGCACCTATAATTTTCCAGCATAACATTTTGGATAATGGATTACCTTGTATTGTGACGAGAAGATATTGAGTTATATCTTCTATAAAAAATATATGAATCACTTCTATATGCATTTGGTGGAGTACCTGTAGTATTTTGATTTCAATATTTCCCATACCCCTAGGAAAGGTATTGTCATTGTCAATTATTTGAGTATAAAACTTCCGAAAGAAGCCATGAATGAATCATTATAAGAGTGGAACATGATGGATCTTTTATCACAGATAAATTTAGGAGTCTAGAAAGAAGAGGTTGAGGTTGTATTTCCATTTTTTAGTTAAAATCCTTTCTTCTTAAGATGATTATTCAAGATCAGTACTGTGATGATGAATTACATAGCATTAAGAACTCTTTAATGTTGGTAGACCATTTTTGAGTGGTTGTTCTTAGCATAGGGTATTCTTTGTTTTTAGAGTTGGTTTTTTGTGACTTAATGTGTGAGAAAGGTCATGAAGGGGTATTTTCATAATTCATAGTGTGTTGTTCACCTAAGAACCACAATGATGTTCTATGACATTCAGTGATGATTCTGGTTTCCATGTAAGAGATGAGGAATTAATGATTTTCTTTCTCATTGTTATACATGGCTGTAGGTTAATAATGATAACTAGAGACCTATTGGTTTTCTTCATCCACTTCTAAAGCCAGCATGGATGTGGTATTATATGTTTATGGTCTTTTTAGTTGGGTTACCGCATACCCCTAGAAAAAATAATTTTATATGGTTTTTGATTTTAGGATTACCAAATTGGATCAATTTAGGTTAATTCATGACACAACCAAAGGTTAAGAGTTGGTAAATATCTATGTGAAAGAGGTTGTTCATTTTCATGGAGTTCCATTTGTTATAGTATCTAATAGAGATCCTCATTTTACCTCTCATTTTTCAGAGAGACCTTTAGGAGGTGATGGGATCTCAAGTTTGTTGGAGTATGTTATACATTTCTTAGAAGGATGACCAGATAGAGGGGGTTATAAATATTTTTTAGGATATAATCTATGTCTATATCCATGATTTTGGTGGATCTTAGAATGACCAATTAGGAATGTTGATTTTGAATATAACAATAGTTACTTGTCTCTGATTATAATGGATTCTTTTGATTTCTTTAATGGAAGGCAATGTAAATTTTCACTATGTTGGTAGAAGATTGGAGAATCTTCCTTGGTTGGACAATGTTTTTCCCACAATATGACATAAATAATTTAGTTGATTCCTCATAGAATGTGGATAACATAGATCTGGTATAAATCCTATGTTGATCATTGTCATACGTTGTTGAAGTGTTCATCTCTAAACCATGCGTTCTTGAGAGTTTTTCCTCAGTTGGGTCACCAACATCATGGGATATAGGGATTTATTACACCACAGTTTGTTGGAATTTTTTGGTTTATTCTGAAGGTGGTGAAACAAGATTATAATTTAGCACTTCTACCATAGTTTTTGTTGATAAATAATGTGTTAAACGTATAGAAACATTGGAAGTATCTTTTAGACCCATGTCATGTCTTGATCTTGGTTGATCTTGATGTTTTTCCAAATTTAACTATGATTGATCACTCAGTCAGGATTATTGATTTTGAGACAAAGGTACCTCCTAGGAGGATGATACATTTGGTTCGAGTGCTATGGAATCTTGGTTCTGACTCTCATGAGACATAGGGGAGGGAGACACTGGTGAGAGAGCAATGACCTTGTCTCTTTAATATGAAGATATCCTGATGGGATTTATGGGGTTAGAATATTTTTTTGTTGGGGAGGTTGTAAAAATTATTTACCTATTTTTAGAAATTTTGTTACCCTATTTTTGTTCCCCTCTGATTCTGGTATTATTTTAGAGTCATTTCGCGAATTTTTAAAGTAACAAGGAGGTTTTCAAGGTTGTGCATAGTTGGAACACAGTTTCTCTAACCGTGCACCCTACCAGTAAAAACCATGCACCCCCTAGGTAGTGGGGAATGCATGGTTTGAACGCAATTTTCCAAAGCCTTATTCAAACCTAGGGGGAATCTTTCACCCTTGGATAGTGATTCTATAGGTCGTGCACATATCTCAAGAGGGGAACGTCGAGCTACATACTCCAAATGATGATGTTGATATTCATATGGTCGAGCAATCTATTATTAATTTTCTAGAATGGTAATTAGATCTTGTAAAAATACATTTCAAAAAGGGGGTATTCATTTCCAATTAATTTTTTTATGAAAAAAATTTAACAATTATTGAAAAAAGTCCCAAACTGCTTAATATTATTATAGACAGACAAAGGGAAGGGGGTGAAGTGGAAGGTTAAATCAAAACAATATAAAATATCATCCAACCAATCAAAAATATCTTCATAGTGTAACTTTACCCTACCCATTAAAATCATGCATTTACTAATAGTAATTGTTTATATGGATATAACATTAGAATGAAGTGATATAACCATAATTTTTTTTGAAGAAAAGATGTGTGGAGAGGCCATTATAGACTACATTGGTCTTGAGATTGTAAATAAAATACTCAATCATGAACATCTAGGATTCTAGGTAATAAATTTGTAAATGATTTGTATTTTCAATATTTTTTTGTCCAATAACAGATCTTATATTTTAATTATGACTAAATAAAATTCATTTTTTTCAGATGTATATATCAATTTTATTTGAAGCGGAAACACTAGGAGAAAAAATGGACTCATTAGTCCTCACATCACTTACACATATGAATTCTTATTAAAAAAATCCATAAGAAATAAATGGGTACAAACCAAGAACAGTCTATGAAAGAAAACATATAGATGAAAAAAAATATTCTTAATACCCATGATGAAGTGGTAAAATTATACAATTTAATCGTAAAAAATATATTTTCATTCATTTAATTACCTTTTACTTATTATTTTTTCAGTTGTATTGGTTAGTAATTATAGTCAATTTGGATACTCGTAATATTTCTTTTATTGATTCAATGCATGGATACAGAAAAATCCAACCACATGTGATGATGTTTATCAGTTTGTAATACACTACATGCAACATTTTACAAATAAACATCATGTTATACATATTATATTATGTTTTAATGAAAATTATGTAATGATAGGGTTGTGCTTAAATATCATGAAATCCATGTCATGAAGATATACCATGAGAAAAAAAATCCTATTGACTTTTACCAGTGGATAAATATTAGCGTATATATAATAACAATACTCTATAAAAAAATACATATCTCTATCAATGTTTCTATAGTTCTCAGAACAATCTAATGGTAATGACTGTGATAATTATGTTTGTAAATTTAAAATAATATTGTATTACATCAATAGACTAGGATTCCTGATGTGGTATTTCTAATTAAAATTAAAATTTCATTTAAAACATTTAATAACCCTTTTTTTATGTATATTTTTCTACTACTACCAAGACATTAAATTGTTTTCATAATCAAAAGAGGAAATATATTTTTTATAAAATAATTGGAAAAATACATGGTGTCAGATTATATTCAGACTTCATGAAGTGTTGACTTCCTACAACTTATTTAGTGAATTTTCCAATCATTTTATCCATTTTTTAGTTAATTTATATATAATTTTTTTAATGCCTATTTTGATTATTTTTATAGAGGTCATGAAGAAGGATGACACACTCCTGATCCACTCTGGTACTATGATTATAAAATTAACAAGGATGGTGCACATTTATTTTTATTCAGCAATGCATTCAATATTAGAGGTTATCAAACAATAATATTTTTAGACAACTTTGAATTTTGAATTAATTAAAGAATAAAAAGTCATGGTGTGATGTGTAAGAATCACCATAACTCAATCAGTTACACAATATGACTAGTATGACTAAAATTTTATGTTATTCATTTAAAATTGACATTTTATTTCCAAACACATATTATAAACTCCAAATTGATCAAACATGTTTAGATTTTCATGATACTTTAGGATTATAATTCATAAGTAATTTGTGACATGTAGGATTTAGTCGCACCTTATTCCAATACACAGTGTGTCCAGTATGATAGAGTGTGTAACATGGTCAAAGCTACTTGTGATCATATAGGAATCAAATAAACTTCTATCAGCCACACCTCAACCTGATACATAGTGAGTTTGGTATGGATTAAAGTGGATGTTTTTATTTTATAATTTACATTTTATTTTAAAACACACATCCTATTATAAAAAACAAATAATAATAATATTGTTTTGATACATTAGGGAAATGATCCATATTCATTTATGAAATACATAAATCACCCAAATCTCAATATGACACATCGTGTGCACAGTATTACTCAAAGTGTGTTTATGTAGTTTAAAATTGTCATTTTCGTACAGAACACACATCAGATACCAAAATTTGAGAAAAAATATTGGATTGTTTTAATATTTTAGTAAAATTATCCAAAATTAATTTCTGACATGTAAGTATAATCTTCACCCCATGTCAATACATGGTGTGCTCAGTATGAATCATTGTTTTTATCAGTTTAAAATTGACAATTTGGTTCAAAACGTGTGTCACTCAATGAAAATAAAGCAAATGTTCTTTGAAGGTGTGGATACTTTTTGAAAATAATTCATAGCTCCTTTTTTATGTGTAGGAATCAGTCTCACATCATTCCAATAAATAATGTGACTATTATTAATTTATGTGTGTGTTTAAAGTAAAAGATACAACTTTAGGGAAAAAAAATGTGACGTATTCAAAAGAGAGAAAAAACATTGAAATTGTCTAGATAATTTAGTAAAATTATCCATAATTCATTTTATGATGTGTAGTAAAGATCCACATGTCAATATTATGGAAATAATGTATGGTATGAGTCCATGTGTGCCAATTATTTAAATTGATATTTTAGTTCATAACCCAAGTCATAAACTTTGAACCAAGAAATGATATTCATATTTTTTTGATAATTTAGGACAATGATATGTAATTTATATGTGATGTGTAGGAATTATCCACACCTTAATTCAATATGTGGTGTTCCGAGTATGAATCAAAGAGTCTTTTCTCAGTTTAAAATTATATATTTAGTTCAAAACATGTTTCACTTTTGGAAAAACAGGAAATCATGCTCATATTGTCTGGATACTATAGGAAAACGATTCACAAGTCATGTAAAGACCCAGAAATTCCATGGAATGTTTTTCATAAATACATGGAAATTTTAGGAGCTTACAGTTTCTGATGGCGCTTGATTCTGAGGCCCGGTGTGCCTGTAATAAATTTCTGAGGTTTTGTTAGGGTACGTTCAGTAAACGTACGAGCGAGATTTTATATCTTTTGAACCGGTGCTCTGAATTGAAATATGAGGTCACCGTTGAACTCGCAACGCTGGTATTCGCTTAATGAGACCTTCACCGCAGTTGCGTTCAAACGAGAATGGAAGGTAATTTTTGGGGTTTCTAAATAAAATTAAATAAAAATGAGTGTAACTCATTTCAATTTGATTGGTGGGTAAAACCACCAAGTGGAGGATAGAGGTGGGTCCCACCACACCCTAACCTCCCTTGGGAGGATGTTATTTGGTGGGGCCCACCTGAGCCCTTTAACTCTCCTAACCCCCTTTAAACCCCTTCAACTCCCCATAAATGGGGGAGCTCTTGAACTTCCCCATAATGGTGTCAATTCACCCTAAAATTAATTAATGCCTTCAATTAATTAATTTTTTAAATTTTTGAATTCTTTTTGAATGCATGGAAATAATAAAATAATAGACAGGCTATTATTTTATTTTTGGGTTGTCAACTTTCTCTCTTTTGGAGGAACTAGGGAGAACTTCATCTGCTCGATGAAGAACACGAAGAACGCTCCTCATCTCTGAAGAACGACGAACACTGTCTTTGATCCTCGACCAAGCCAAAGGAGAAGGAGCCGCCCGCGAAGAACACCGACGACGCTTCTTCCTCGGACGCTTCCTGACGTCAATGAATTGACGCCCACACCTTTTTCCGTGACTTCTTCAACGTTCATTGAATCGATCTAGGGTGATTTGAGTTATTTTATATATGATTAAACCTCCGTTCTTCATCATTGAAATTTCTGGATTATGTTGTGCCAAAAGAAAATGCTATGACGAGGAGGGATTGGACCGCACCAACACCGCCCGACCCTCCCCCTTTTGGTTGTTCTTGTTTGTTGACGACGGAGGCGGACAACGAATAAGAACAGGCGGTGCAAGGCCGCCAGGACGCCAAGAGGGTGGGGTACCGCCGTGCCGCGCGAAAGGGGTGGCACAGCCACGATGGGCCGCGACAAAGGTACGTGGCACCATCGCGCCGCCCGGAGGCCAGCAGTGGACCGCTGCCAACCGGGCCGCGGTGGAGGGGTGCAGCGCCATCGCACCCCGCTAGGGGGCAGAGCCGGCTGGCCGCTCAGCCAGCCTGACAAGACGGGACGCCATGGGTCCCACGTAAAACAGAACTGGTTCCTAGCATCGGTTCGGTTCGGAAGAAGGGGGTGTAACCCCCCATGCGTGGCCAGCCAGCTACACGGGCCAGCCGCCTGCCACGCGGGCCAGCCAGTAGGGCCCCCCACGGTCGGGCCGCCCTTCGCAGGGTCGGGTCATCCCCTCACCTCAGACCACATCCTTGGACTGGGTAGAATACGCGGACCGGGTCGAACCACAGTATGAACCGGATCAGGCGGTGTCGGTCCAACAGGGTCGGACCAGACCCGGACCCGTTATGCCAGTTTACACCTTTTCACCCCTATCATGGGCTACGGGTGTCTGATTGATGAACCACCTGCGGTGATGGAAGTATTGGAGTGAGACGGTTCTTTTGGCATACCCTAAATGATGTTTTGACATAGTTGGGGGATATTCGGGATGGTTTGAACCTAAAAACCAATAGGGACCCTAGAACAGAAATGCCAATAACTCACCGCCCAGTCATCTGATTGATGTGTCGTCTATCACGTTGGGTTCTTTATGATGAGACAGAACTACGAGATACATCAACACAAGAATTCGTGGACTTTTATGTATCGACACTTGGCTCGAGGAACAGACACTACTGGAATTGAATGTGCTGTGTGTGAGGACCCTATGGCTAGCTGCGACTAAGATGATAGGATCGACTGTGGACCTACTACTGTACCAGGATCCTTCATGGTTTCGATAGTGAAGATGACATATATACCACTATCCATCATGGGTTCGATAGTGATGACTTTTGTACCGGGATCCTCCATGGGTTTGACATCGATGACTTCTGTACCGAGATCCTCTGTGGCTTCGACAACGCTGATACTATTCCAGGATCCTACGTGTGTTTGACAGAGGAGATGATTTAGTGGCTACACCAAATCATCTCCACCCATCTACATGAGTTGTATAGCTATGTGAGATGAGTCTTGACATTCAGTTGTTATGATCGAGATGATTGACATTACTTCCTTTGTGGAATGGGTTGTGCTTGGGCTTGAGTGTTGGAGCAGGACTGTGATTGGTAACTTAGGTGTATGTATGGGAATATACCTAAGTAAGTATTATTGATAATTATTGATTATATATTACTACTATGGTTAATCCTTAGTGGATTCTGGGATACCTTCGGGGGTCTCGGGGTTCCCTACTAAGTATTGTTATACTCACCCCTACACAGGCTTCACCCGCACCTTGTTATGTTCTATGCAGACGATGTTCAGCAGTGATCAAGGTGGAGGGTGACGGACGGGAGGCTTCTCGGAGCTGGAAAAGATGGGATGTATCTCAGGGATGAGTTATATGAGTTCTGTACCTACCCTTCTAGTAGGATTTCCCCAATGGATGATCCAGGAGTTGTTTTTCCCTTTTTACTTGTACTTGTACTTGTTGTTCAATTGGGTTTCTATACTGCCCCACATAATTTTTGGACACCATTATTTTCTATATTAGTACTTTTTGATTATAATTCTTGTGTTCAGAATGTGTGTGTTACAGGTTTAAAGGCAATGCCTTACCTTTTTATCAGGGATTCTCCTTTGGTTCCAATCACCATTCCTTGGCCTATGGAACGTGGGCTTGGGGTAGTCACGGAACGGGCCCCGAGGACAGGTCGTGACCAATTTGTATCATAGGAGTATGTTATACTGCAGGACTTGGACTCTGATTCTTTTTAATGGAAATTGTGTTATGTTTTTTGGGTGTGGATATTAGTTTTGGGAAACCGGTGTTGGTACGACGGCCGACGTATCCATACACTAGGACTCTGACTTCTGATTTTCGACTCAGTGCACGAAAACACTGATTGCGTGTGTGTTTATTTTGAAATGTTTTTCATCATGATTATTTTGTGTCATCTCACCAGGTATATTGTTTTGACTGTGGAACACCTGTTTCATTTCAGGATGGCCCCATGTAGGAATCCAGCTAGGGTTCCATGTTTCATACTAGATGATAGCCCACCGAGCGACGAGGCCTCGATGTAGGGCCCCATCATAGTGGAGGTACCATCGGTGCCACCCCCACTGAGCCATAGATACTGCTAGCTCCAGCAGTAGAGAGTGAATAACTTCTGAGTGCATTTCACAAGTTCCAATGCCAGAGGTCACCCAGGTTCCAGGGAGAGACGGTCCCACAGGTATCTGAGGATTGGCTGGAGGCTATTGTGAGAGTTTTCATATTGGTAGGGACACCAGCTGACCACATGGTGATCCTTGCCGCGAGTCTCCTGCATGTAGCAATAAGACGATAGTGGAGCCTAAAGCTCTAGGTGCATGACGAGGCATCACTACTTTGGGCAGACTTCGAGAGTCTCTTCTGGTCAAAGTTTTTTCCATCCACCCTTCATGTAGTGTAGATACAGTAGTTAATGCATCTACATCAGGGTATCATGATGGTAGATCATTACTAAGTAAGGTTTACCAACCTCTCACACTACTCCATGGATATGGTACGGGACCCATTCTTCAAGGCCCGGACCTTCAATCAGGGACTTAGTCATAATATCAGATCTTCGATGATCTCCCTCAGCATCTCGACATAGGTGGGGGTGCTAGAGAGAGCCCTTATAGTGGAGAGTTTTCTTGCGGAGTAGTCACCAGCAGCGACACTCACCATAGGGAGACACTTAGCAGATTCTTCTATAGCCAAAAGTAAATAGATGTTGCAGAGGTCCAAGCGGACCAGGCCATCAGGTGGGAGACCCCAGGATACAGGTTCAGTTATTTGGGGAAGATGAGACAGTGGAAACCATGCGAGGAGCAGGCAGTGTTATGCATGTGGCGGGCATAGTCACATGGCTCGTGACTGCACGACCCACCATGAATATGAGAAACAGAAAGTAGAGGGACCTCCTAGGTAGAGACATAGGTTCAACCGTGGTGGTCCATCGGGTGCATGCAGACATGGCAGAGAAGCTGGCCGAGCAACAAGTGGTGGACGACGTTTCGAGTCCCTTCCACCACCACCACTAGGAGGTCCACCCTGGCCCCAGGGAGCTGAAAGACAAGGGCGAGCTCAGCTCCAGGCAGTCGAGGCCTATGATCATGTCGCACCTGAGATGATTCGAGTTACTATCTATGTCTTCTCCACCCTTGCTGCAATACTTATAGACACAGGTGAAAGTAATTATTTTATTGTCACTTCCCTTGTTTGGAGCTTGGAGTTTTCGACAGAGCCGTTGACTCGATCCTTATGACTAGATAATCCTATGGGAGAAGACTCAATGATTATGAACTGGTGCCGGTAGTGTCAGCTTACTCTAGGAAGTGAGAGCTTCGGCTGTGATCTCTGCATAGTAGCGTTGAGGCCTTACGACATCATCTTGGGTATGGACTGGTTATCCACATTTCGTGCTCAAATTGACTGTATTAGGCAGAAAGTGTGGTGTGTCTATGATTTTGGGAAGAGGTTAATCTTCACTGGCAATAAGGGAGCCTTTTCAGAGTAGGATGGACTTACTGAGGGGAGGGGGTAGCCAATCCCACATCAGTTGGCTAGCATCATTCTCGGAGTGGTTGGTGTGCGGAGTTTGAGTTTCCCTATTGTGGTGGATTATTATGTGGATATTTTCCCTGACGATGTACCAGGACTAACTCCTCGTAGAAAGGTGGACTTCTACATTGACATGTACCCTGGGATGACACCGATATCTACTCCAACATATCGGATGGCTCCTGCCGAGCTTCGTGAGTTGCGGGTACGGCTGGAGGACTTGTAGGGGAAGGGATTTATCCGACCTGGGGTTTCACCCTGTGCATCCCCGATTTTGTTCGCCAAGAAGGCGGATGGGAGCTCGCATCTGTGTGTTGATTATCGGTGCCTGAATAAGGTGACCGTAAAGAAAATGTACCCACTCATGAGGATTGATGACCTCTTTGATCAGT
Source organism: Viscum album (assembly GCA_963277665.1). Taxonomy (NCBI): domain Eukaryota; kingdom Viridiplantae; phylum Streptophyta; class Magnoliopsida; order Santalales; family Viscaceae; genus Viscum; species Viscum album. The sequence goes on from OY728166.1 coordinate 405,690,707, forward strand.
TGAAGGGAGCATGTTGGTTCTCGAAGATTGATCTTCGGTCGGGCTTTTACCAGCTTAAATTACGGGATGAGGATGTGCATAAGATGGCATTCAGATGCCGGTATGGCCACTATGAGTTCTTGTTTATGCCATTTGGCGTAACCAATGTACCAGATGTGTTCATGGGACTCGTGAACATGATCTTTCAGCCATACCTTGATCGCTTTGTGGTATTCTTCATTGATGACATTCTGATCTACTCAGCTACCAAGGAGGATCATGAATTCCATTTGCGAGTAGTACTGGACACACTCTGAGAGAACCCGCTTTATGGTAATCTCTCGAAGTGCCAGTTCTAGATCCGAGAGGTACACTTTCTAAGACATGTCATCTCAGAGGCTGGATTTGCAGTGGATCCAGCGACGATTGAGGTAGTACTTTCATGAGAGAAACCCAGGAGTGTGACAGAGGTACCGAGTTTTCTAGGACTGGCTGGGTACTATCGGAGATTTGTGCCAAACTTCTCCAGAGTTGCAGCATCGCTTTCAGCATTGACGAATAAGGGGCAACCCTTCGTGTGGTCGGAGAGATTCCAGTAGAGATTTTATGAGCTGAGGCAGAGGTTGACTAGTGCCCCCATTCTGAGGCTTCCAGTGGAGGGTGTGGGGTACGTAGTTTACTATGATGCATCAGGGATCAGACTTGGGTGAGTCATGATGTAGGAGCGAGCAGTGATTGCATATGGTTCATCGGTAGCTGAGAGAGCATGAGCAGAACTATGCTACCAATGACCTGGAGTTAGAATCAGTGGTCTTCACCTTGAAGATGTGGTGGCACTATCTGATGGGCAAGCGTTTTACAGTCTACTCTATCTACCCGAGTCTTAGGTACATCTTCTTGCAGAAGGACCTGAACCTAAGACAGCTGTGTTGGATTGAGTTCTTCTAGGACTTTGACTTCGAGGTAGTATACACTCATGGGAAGGGGAACATTGTAGCAGATACTCTCAGTAGAAGATCAGGAATTCAGCTGCTAAAAGAGGTGATGGATCAGCTGGTCGCATTATAGATATCCTTTGTGGATAGAGATGGATCAACATTTCTATAGTCTCTCACAGTCACTCCTTCACTTCTTCAGTGAGTCAGAGAGGTGCATCGTGGGGATGTTGACTGTGTGGCTCGACATGCACATATATCTACTGGGCAAGCACCTGATAGATTTTCTGTAGGTGGGGAGAATGTCATTATTTTCAAAGGATGTACTATGGTACCAGTTTCACTTAAGGAGATAGTATTAAGGGAGTTCCACACATCTCCTCTAGCGGTACATCCATGTGTGGCGAAGATGTATCAGGACCTTCGACAACAGCACGGGTGGCCAGGTATGAAGAAGGATGTAGCAGAGTTTGTCTCACGATGCCTCACTTGTCAGCAAGTGAAGGTGGAGCACCATGTTCCAGAAGGATTAGTTCAGACCTTAGAGGTCCAAGAGTGGAAGTGGGACGGGATATACATGGATTTTGTGATGGGTTTTCCATATACATCCAGAGGACACAACTCTATATGGGTGATCATTGAATGACTCACCAAGTCGGCCAACTTCTGACTAATCAGAGTGCAGGGTTCAGTACAGATCCTGGGATGCCTCTACGTTCATGAGATCGTATGGCTTCATGGTGTTCCATCAATTATCATCTCCAATCGAGATGATCGTTTCACTTCCTGGCTATAGAAGGGGTTGAAGGAGGCTTTCGGGATGCAGCTTCTCTTGAGCACCACCTTCCATCCTCAGACAGATGGTCAGACTGAGAGAACCATTAAGACTCTTGAGTACATGCTCCGTGCATGCATCCTAGACTTCGGTCATATTTGGGAGAATCACTTACCCTTGGTAGAGTTTTCATACTACAACAGATACCACTCCACCATCAGGATGGCACCTTTCGAGGCACTTTATAGCCGACCTTTGCAGATCACCTCTATGCTGGACTATCCAAGGGGAGTTAGAACTTGTGGTACCCGAGATGGTGCATGCTACGATGAATATGGTGAAGATCATCCAGGAGTAGATAAACACTTCACAGAGCAGGCAGAAGTCCTATGTTGATTGGAGACGGAGACCACTGGAGTTTGAGGATGGTGACCAAATCTTTCTACGGGTCTCCCCTCGATGAGGTGAACAGAGATTTGGCTGAGGTGGTAAGTTATCTCCACGATTCATCATACCATTTCAGGTCCTCAGTAGAGTAGGTGAGGTTCCTTTCCGCTTGGCTCTTCCACCTCAGTTGCATCGGGTGCACAACGTCTTCCACATATCTTAGATGAGGAGATATGTGCATGACACGTCCCACATCATCGACCACTAGGAGCTGGACATCGATGACAGGGAGACCTTCACTGAGGTTCCAGTGGTGATTTAGGATCAATAGGAGCGGGTCCTACATGGATGGTCGATTACTCTGGTGCGCGTTTGACAGCAGCACGAGAACCTCCGGGAGATCATATTGGAGTGGGAGGCTTAGATTCGTGCTCAATACCCCCATTTGTTCCCTTAGTGTGAGTTGTAGCTTACTGGGATGTAAATCCTTGAGGTGGGGAGAATGTAAAGTCCCGGAAATTCCGTGGAATTTTTTTTCATAAATACATTGGAATTTTACGAGTCTGCATTTTCTGACGGAGCTTGATTCTGAGACCCAGTGTGTCCGAAATCTATTTCTAAAGTTTTTTTCAGGTACGTTTAGTAAACGTACGAGCGGGATTTTATATCGTTTGAACCGGTGCTCGGAATTGAAATATGAGGGCACCATTGAACTCACAACACCGGTATTCACTTATGGAGGCTTTCACCGCAATTGTGTTTTAACGAGAATGGAAGATAATTTTTGGGGTTTCTAAATAAAATTAAATAAAAATGAGTATAACACATTTTTATTTGATTGGTAGTTAAAACCACCAAGTGGTGGTCATAGGTGGGTCCCACCACACCCTAACCTCCATTAGGAGGATGTCATTAGGTGGGGCCCACCCAAGCCCTTTATCTCCTCTAACCCCCTTTAAACCCCTTAAACTCCCCATAAATGGCGGAGCACTTGAACTTCCACATAATGGTGCCAATTCACCCTAAAATTAATTAATGCCTTCAATTAATTAATTTTTTAAATCTTTTGAAATCTTTTTTAATGCATGGAAACAATAAAATAATAGACAAGCTATTATTCTATTTTTGGGTTGGAAGCTTTCTCTCTTTTGGAGAGAATGGGGAGAACTTCATCCTCTCAACTAAGAACATGAAGAATGCTCCTCATCTCTGAAGAATGATGAATACCGTCTTCGATCTTCGACCAAGAAAAAGGAGAAGGAGCCACCTGCGAAAAACGACGATGACCCTTCTTCCCCGCACGCTTCCCGATGTCAACGAATCGATGTCCACCCATTTTTCTATGACATAGTCAACATTCATTGAATCGAGGTTGGGGGATTTGAGTTATTTTATATAAGAGTAAACCTCTGTTCTTCATTGTTCAAATTATTGGATTATGGTGTGCTAAATGATATCACCATGATGAGGAGGGCTAGGACCGCACTAACATGGCCCAAACCTCCCATTTTAGTTTTTCGTGTTTGTTGATGACGGAGGTGGACCGTGAATAAGAACCAGTGGCGCAAGGCCGCTAGGTCTCCAAGAGGGCGCGACACCGTCGTGTCCCGCGAAAGGGGGGGGGGGGGCACGACGGGCTGCGGTGGACGAGCGCGGTGCCGTCGCAGAGCGCCAGAAGAGCAGGGAAGCCGCAGTGGAGGGGTGCAGCGCCGTTGAGCCACACCGGTGATGTAGAACTATGGCCGGGGTGGGCTGCGGTGCCGTCACGCCATGCCGGAGGGCGGAGCCGGCTGGCTGCTTGGCCAGCCAGACAAGGCGGGACACCCCGGGTGCCGCGGAAAACAGAACCGGCGCCTAGCACCGGTTTGGTTCGGAAGCAGAATGGTGTAACCCCCCATGCATGTACAGCCATGTGGGCCATCCCCCAGACATGCGGGCTAGTCGCTCGCCACACGGGCCAGCCTCCAACCACACGGGCCAGCAGGCCAGGCCGCCTTCGGTCGGGCCGCCCCTGGTAGGGCTGCCTCGGATCGGGCCACCGTCGGGCTGGGCCATCCCCTCAACTCAAGCCGCTTCCTCGGAATGGGTCGGATCTGTAGACTGGGTCAGACCCCGGAACGAACCAGATCGGGTAGGGTCGGTCCGACTGGGTCGGACCAGACCCGGACCCGTTTTTCCAATTTACGCTTTTCCACCCCTATCTTGGGCTATGGGTGTCGGATTGATGAATTTACTACGGAGATGGAAGGCTTGGAGAGATACAGTTTTTTTTTTGGAATACCATACTTGAGTTTGGACATAGTTAGGGTACGGTCAGTGTGGTTTGAACCTAAAAACCAATCGGGCCCTTTGAATAGAAATGCCAATAACTCACAGACCGAGTGTTCTATTGATGTGTCGTCTGTCGCGTTGGGTTCCTTATGATGAGACTGAACTATGGGATACATCAACATGAGACTTCATGGCGGTTGATGTATCGACACTTGGCTAGAGGAGTGGACCCTCCCAGAATCAAGCGTGCTTTGTGCGAGGACCCTATGTCTAGCTGCGACTGGGATGATAGGATCCTACGTGGACCTACTACTATTCCAGGATCCTATGTGGGTTCGACAGTGATGATAACTTCTATACCAGGATCCTCCATGGGTTAGACATCAATGAATTCTTTATCGGGATCCTCCGTTGGTTCGACAGTGATGACTTCTGTACCGGGATCCTCTGTGGGTTCGACAACGCTGATACTATTCCAGGATCCTACGTGGGTTTGACAGTGGAGATGATTCAGTGGCTACACCTAATCATCTCTACCCCTCTAAACGAGTTGTATACCTGCGAAAGATGAGTCTTGACATTCAGTTTTTATAATCGAGATGATTGATTTTACTTCATTTGTGGAATGGGTTGTGCTTGGGCTCGAGTGTTGGAGTCGGACTGTGATTGGTAACTTAGGTATATGTATGGGAATATACCAAAGTAGGGATTATTGATACTTCGTGATTGTATCTTACTTCTCTAGTTTATCCTTAGTGGATTCGGGGAGACCTTCAGGGGTCTCGGGGTTCCCTACTGAGTTTGGTTATACTCACCCATGCACGGGCTTCGCCCACACCTTGTTGTGTTCGGTCCAAATGATGGTCAGCAGTGATCGAGGCTGAGGGTCACAGATGGAAGGAAACTCAAAGCTGGACTAGACGAGACGTATCTTAGGGACAAGTTGTATGAGTTATGTACCAACCCTTTGGGTAGGATTTCCCCAGTGGATGATCCAGGAGCTGTTTTTCCATTTTTACTTGTACTTGTACTCTTTGTTCAGTTAGGTTTGTATATTGGCCCACTTAATTTCATCACACCATTATTTTCTATATTATTACTTGTTGCTTCAACTGTTTGTGTTCAGACTGTGTGTGTTACATGTTTAAAGGAAATTCCTTCCCTTTTTATCAGGGATCTGCCTTTGGTGCTAGTCGCCAGCCCCTGGCCTATGGAAGGTGGGCTTGGGGTAGTCACGACACGGGCCCAGAGGACATGTTGTGACAAGTCATTTGTGACTTGTAAGAATCATTATCTTGAAAAACCAATACACGATGTGAGAAACATGACTCAAAGGGATTGATTTTAGATTAAATTGACAATTTCATAAAAAAGACATGTGACTTAATCAAAACTGAGAAAACACATTCATATTCTCTTGATACTTTATGAAAATTATCCAGATGTCATTTGTGACATGTAGGAATCATCCAAATTCCAATATGACCCACTGTGTGATATATATCACTCTATGTGTGTTTTTTTATTTAAAATCAATATTTTAGTCCAAAACACACATAACATACACAGAACCAAGAAAAGGCATTCAGATTGTTTTGATACTTTAGAAAAATGATCCATAAATTTTAACACCCATCAAAAAATAAATATTAATTTATTTTAATTAATTATTAATATATTGATTTTTAATAAATATCAAGAAAGGTTTTAATAATGGGTTTACAAAAATAAAGTATAATTTGAATGAAATATTATTTTACATTAAAAAAATTAAGTTAAAATATATCCTTAATTTAATGTTTTTGATATATTTTAATTATACACATTATATTATTTTTTTAATATGGTATTATTTTATTTAAAGGGTATTTTAATATAAATTTGTTTACTTGGTCTTTTTTTGATAAAATATAAGAATCAAATAATTAAATTTGTTTGAAACATTAAATTATTACATTTTAGAAACATTAATAATGAAATCTGTTATACTAATTATAACCTTCCCATTATTTTGAAATAAATATAATTTGTTTTAATATTTTTATGATAATAATAATAATAGTAATTATAAATATGGGTGAATCATTTTTTTAAGAAAATTATTATTTTTAATATATCAAAATATATTGTGTTTTTTTAATTATAAATATATATAATCATATTATTAATAATATATATATATACACACACATATATATATATATATTAAAACATCAAAAAATAATTATATATAATGTCTTTTAGGAAAACTGGGTGTTTAAAAAATAAAAATGGAATTTGAGAATAGAAAAAAAAATTAATGAAAAAATCAACCGAATGATGTATTAAATAAATATAAAAAAGGTAAAATGATTGAAATAAATAATAAATAATGATAATATGAGAGATAGGTGTTGGATTAAAAAAATTCAAATAGTTACCTTCTTTTGAGGGTAAAAATAATGATGCGTGGAAATTTTAGGAAAAAACAATATGTAACATTAGTTTAAAAAAACAAATTTACATATATATAAAAAATTACATGTTTTTTCAATATATATATATTAATATAATATAAAAACTTATAAATATATTTATATATTAGCTACACAATTTTCTTAAACAAGTTGATGATATAAATAAGTTAAAAAAGGATTGTGATTTGATTTAAAAAAAGTTTGTAATATGAATTTTTAAAAAAAATACATATATAGTGTTAAAACAAAAAGCTAAATATTTGAAGAAAATTTTTATATATTATTCATTAAAAAACAATCATTAAATCATGTAATAAAATATAAAAACAAAAATAAAAAAATTGGTGGGAAAACGTTAACTTGTTGATAATGCTAAAACCAAATGAAATATAGGATATATTTATTGTTAAAAGGAAATACAGAAAAACAAATTATAATAAAAAAAGTGAGATTGATAATTGATTTCATAGAATACAAAAATAGGTAAAGATTATTACATGACAAAATAAAGATTGATATTGACAAGATAATATTTATAATAACAGAAAGGATAACATGAATAGTTGAGACACTACTCATGTTTTTGGTTTCTTTGAGAAAATCATCCCAACTTGGGTGCTACACCAATTCCTTAGTGCTCCATTTTTTTTTAAAAATCACAGCTTCTCGAGGAATCTCAATCAATCCCAAACGTCAATTTATACCTCTTTTTTTGGGGGGGGGGACTCATTCATATTATTTGAAGGAGAACCCTCATCTGAGTCAAGACTTCTTTATTGATCGAACACCCCAAACAACAATAAATCCTTGTTTTTCAGTTTCCGTCAATAAAGTAAGAAGATTATTGTTATTTTCAATTATATTCTGTGAGTGTGTATTTATTTTACTTTCACTTTTTTTTCTTATATTTTCAAATAACCTTTTGATTGAAACATAAAATATATGAAGTGCGGGTTATGAAACTTTAAGAATAAATTTTATTTGATTTTATCAAAACCATAATTGATTTTTTTTCAACACTATGGTGGAATATTCTTTAGTTTTGAGTTTTGATTTTGAAGAATTATTTATATTTCTACATTAAAGTTTAGTTTAAATATGTGCTATAGATTTATTATTTACATTCATGTTGAAATGTGTATTTTATATAAATGTATATATGGATGAAATGGTTATTATCATGTTTGTAATTTTATTTTCAATTTATCATCATGATTCTAGAAAAAGGTGAATAATATGCCATCCCTTTTTATTAACATTTTGGGCATCAAGTTTTCATATATACATGGACATGTGTTTGTGCATTTATATCTACATCCATTTCATCCTTAAAAAAATCAGGGTTCCAATTACGATTTTAATGTTTAAACATCGAATTTAATAAGTACATGTATTGCATTGGAAGAATTATATTTTAAATAATTCACTTCAGATTTTTGGTCAGTTATATAATTAATAATTATGATTATTTTAATAAGATCAATCATTTATAAAATGGAAAGTGTATTGAATATATTAACAGTTTATGTTAAGGGTTTCGGTTGAAACAAAACTCGCAAGTTCTATGAAATGAAATCTGATATATGTACATATATATACATATTTACATATATATAAGAATCATCGGGAATGCTTATTTTATTGTAGTGACGTATTTTATCAAAAATTGAAAAATCCAGTGAGAATATATACATAAATAATGAATTCTTAAAACATTTTAATAAGATTCGGTGCTTGATCGTTGTAAATATGGAAGGTAATTAGGCAGTGAACCCATCCTTCACTAAGTGGGTAGGCCCAGACAACCTTCAATGATTTCAGTAAACTAAAAATATTTTTTTATTTTCTGAGAAGCATGCATATTAGTTTCATAAAAAAATATTATGTTTAAGAAATTTTGAACGTAAGTAGTTTTAATAATGATCTAGTATTTTTAAACTGTAATAATTTTAAAATAGAATAATTTAAAAATGGTATTTCAAAATGTATTCTCATAGTTATTTTAAAATGAATGTTTTATAAGGATTTATCAATGGTTTTTAAACCCCTTTACTAGGAATTTTTGTGCTTAACCCTTGTTTTAAAATGTTTTTCAACAGGTCACCTGGAGTTTTTCGAAGGCGGTCGCTTCGCTTGCGGTGTTAGTGCCCTTTTTTTGTTCATTTTATTTTATTTTTTCTGCAACTTTGATAATTTGTAAGTTTGTATCTATTTTCTAGAACCTATTCCAGTAAAAGGTCATCTTTTATGTAATGTTTAACAATGGGTCCTTACAATTGGTATCAGAGGGATGGTGTAGACAACTTTGAAAATTATATGTTGTCGACTCTAGAAGTTTAATGGTTCTAGTGTTTATTTGCTTAATTCTAAAGATAGAAAATTTAAGATTCTTTTAATCCGAAAAAATAAATTGCAAGGATGTAATTCTTTTGAGGGGGGATTAATGTAACACCCTAAAAAATTTAAATATTAATTTATCTTAATTAATTATTTATTTAATGATATTTTCTATATATCAAGAAAGGTTTTAACAATGGTTTTACCAAACTGAATTATTCTTTGCAAGAAATATTATTTTACATTAAAAAAAGTTTTTTAAGTTAAAATATATCATTTATTTTATGTTTTGAATATATTATCCTTATAAAAATTATATTATTTTTTTAATATGATATGTGTTAATTTAAAATAGTATTTTAATATCAATTTGTTTAAATGGTATTTTTTTGTAAAAATATAAGAATCAAATAATTAAATTTCTTTGAAACCTAAAATGATTACATTTTAACACATAAATAATGAAGTTGGTGATTCTAATTATAAAATTAACATTATTTTTAAATAAATATAATTTGTTTTAAAAAATTTATGACAATAATAATAAAAATAAAATAGGTGTGAAACATTATTTTTATGAAAATTATTATTTTTAATATATCTAAATATATTGTGTTTTTTAATTATAAATAAATATAATCATATTATTACTAAAAATATATATAAATATATATATTAAAATGTTTAAAAATACAATATATATATATATATATATAATGTTTTTTAAGAAAACATGATGTTTATAAAATAAAAAAACAGAATAAAAGAATAGAAAAATAGGATTAAAAATTCAACCAAATGATGTAACAAATAAATATAAATAAAATTTAAAATTATTGAAATATATAATAAATTATGAAAACATGAGAAAGGGGCTTGGGATTAACAAAAAAAATCAAATAGTGAGTTTCTTTTGAGGGTAAAAATATGGGTGCGTGGAAATTTTTGGAAAAAAACAATATGCTACATTAGTTTTAAAAAATGAATTTAAATATATATATAAAACTACATGTTTTGGTTAATATATATATATATAATAAAATTGAATATATATATATATATATTAGCTACATGATTTTCTTAAAAAAATTTGATGATATAAATTAGTTTAAAAAGGGTTTTTTATTTGTTTTAAAAAAGCGTGTAATATGATTTATTTTAAAAATCGATTTACATATATATTTTTAAAACAAAAGGCTAAATATTGTATAAAATAATTATATATTTTTCTTTAAAAAAAATCATTAAATCATATAATAAAATAAAAAATTCAAAATGAAAACAATTATTGGAAAAACGTTGACTTATAGACAATGCTAAAACAAAATGAAATATAGGATATATATGTATTGCTTAGTGGAAATAAAAAAACTAATTATAATAAAAAATTGATATTGATAATTGTTTTCATTAAATATAGAAATAAGTAATGATTGTTACATTGAATGATAATGATTGTTAATGATAAGAGAATATTATATAATAATAGAAAGGATAACATGAATAATTGAAACACAACTCCTGTTTTTGGTTTCATTGGAAAAAATATCCTATTTTGGGTGCTACACAAATTCCTTGGCACACCCATTTTTTTAAAAAAAATCACAGCGTCTCGGGGAAGCTCAATCTATCCCAAACGTCTATTTATACCTTTTTTTTCTTGGAGGACTCATTCAAATTATTTGAAGGAGAAAACCCACGAGATTTAAGACATCATTCTTGATCGAACACCCCCAACAACAATAAAACCATTTTTTGGGTTTCTATCAAGCATGTAAGGGGATTGTAATTATTTTCAATTATATTTTGTGGGGGTGTGTTTTTTTTTCTTGCGGTTCTTGTTTTTATAAAATATTCTAAATACATTTTGATTGAAAAATCAAATATTTGAAGTGTGTGTTATGAAATTATAAGAATATATATGTATTTTATTTTATCAATACCTCACATGAATTTGTTCTACCATAAGAGAGAATATTCTATAGTTTTGAGCGTTTATTTTAAACAATTATTTATTTTTATCCATTCATGTTTAATTTAAATATGTGTAAGAGATTTATTATTTACCTTCATGTTCAAATGTGTGTTTTATATAAATGTATATACGGATAAATGGTTATTATCATGTTTATAATTTTATTTTCAATTTATCATCATGCTTCTTGAAAAAGGAGAATGATATGTCATACCTTTTTATCGACATTTTGCGTGTGTCATTTACATATATACATGGCTATGCGTTTGTGCATATATATCGGTATCACTAGTGCAGAAAACGTTTTTTATGTCACCATTTTTTACGTCGGTTATATATAACCTACGTAAAAATGCGGCGAGTAGATTTTTAATGTCGGTTATTTTAATAACCGATGTTAAAAATCGCGCCTGTTCAGTTTTTACGTCGGTTATATTATAACCGACATAAAAAACTGGGTTTTTTACGTCGGTTATTTGGAAACCGACGTAAAAAACCAAAGCGCGTGGTTTTTTAGGTCGGTTATTTTATAACCGACGTAAAAAACGAGATGTCTACGGGTTTTTTACGTCGGTTATTTTATAACCGACGTAAACCCCCCCCCCCCCCCCCCCCCCCCGTGATTTGGTATTTTATGTCTGTTATTTGATAACCGATGTAAAAAACGTGTAGATATCAGGTTTTTTACGTCGGTTTCCAAATAGCCGACGTAAAAAACCCCCCGTGCATTGGTTTTTTACGTCGTTTATCTTATAACCAACGTAAAAAATAAAAGCGCGGGATCTTTTTTATGTCGGTTATATAATAACCGATGTTATAAAACTTTTAAAGAAAATAAAGCCCTGTGGACTGTCATTTACGATTTTTCTATTGACAGTCTGTCGGCTCGTCTCTCTCGCGCGGTAAACCCTAATCGTCTCATCGATTGACCTGTGTTAAACTCATTTTGGCTTCATTGTTTATCTTCTTCACACTTCTCGGATTTATCATCTCAACTCACAACATTCAAGTAAGTCTTCCACGAATTTATTTCATTCGTTTTTTTTCACGGATATTCTATAATTATGTTTTGCGATTTTTGTACATTTAATGTAAACAAGATGTCGTGGTTTCCAAGTATGCACCTCATTACTATTTTGATAAGATGGTGATGAGATAATCTAAGATACATATGATTCATTGATGTAATTGATACAATTTCACATGGTGTAGGATGATTTATGGGCGGGGTGAGATCATGACATTAGCATTGGGGTGTGAGAGGAAAACTAGTGGAGAATTGGTATCCGAGAACCTTAATTTTAATATATATATATATATATATATATAATTTTTTATACGAAAAGGTTTATTCATATGAATTATTTTGTTATTGATCCATAGTGAGTATATGAAACTATTTTTCCTTGTTTAGGTGATGATTTAGATTCCTTTTTTCATAGGGCTTTAGTGTGCTTCCTCAACATTTTCATGAGATGTATTAGGGAGGATCTTACTATGTATACATGTTATGCCCACCATACATAAATATATCCAATTTGTTTGGTTTTTAAAAGCAATTTGTAGTTTTTTATAGATGTTAGAAGCATGGATGTGTTGTGGAGTAGCGCATTGGGGTGTGAGAGGAAAACAAGTGGAGAAGTGGTATCCGAGAACCTTAATTTTAATATATATATATATATATATATATTTACGAAAAGGTTTATTTATATGAATTATTTTGTCAGTGATCCATAGTGAGTATATGAAACTATTTTTCCTTGTTTAGGTGATGATTTCGATTCCTTTTTTCATAGGGCTTTAGTGTGCTTCCTCAACATTTTCATGAGATGTTTTAGGGAGGATCTTACTATGTATACATGTTATGCCCACCATACATAAATATAAACAATTTTTTGGGTTTTTAAAATCAATTTGTAGTTTTTTATAGATTTTAGTAGCATGGAAGTGTTGTGGAGTAGCTTTCATGAGTATATAGAGTTTATTGTTTCTTCCTAGTTTTACTTTTAGTACTAATAATCTTCTTTTTGGTTTATGTACAACAATACATGTATGAATTCATGCATAATTATCTAAACTTATTCATTTCGAACTGAGGATGGTTAATTTTGGTGGGAGAAGATCCTAAATGATATGGTATGAATTCATTCTATCATAACCATAAATAAAATATAGTTGTATTTTACTTATCATATACATCAACTTATACTCTTCTTTTTCATCACAAACCCTTTGAGAATAAAAAACCAAACAAAGGGCTTTGGTATCCACATTGCCTTTTTTTATAGAATATGGGACATCAAAATCAAATTATTGAACATATTCCTCCCAAAAACACTTCCATTTATTTTTATAATTGTGTGAAAATATTTACCAAATGGATTTAGGGTCTACAGAAACCATTAATAACATGTTAAATAGGTAGTTTATCCAATATATTAAAACATCAAAACTGCAATCAATTTTAAACTATGTAGGCGTCATGGTTTTCTTTGATTCAATGAAATTTGAAACTGTTATATCTAACTATATTTTGTTTTAAAAATAATATTCAAGCATATTTTTTTAAATACCTATAGATTTTTTTTATATTTTAAATTGTTTTACATTCAAATTATGATTTTTTTCATATAAACATATATTTGTCTTATCTTAAAAATATATATTTTTTGATGATATTTGTTATAGGTAATAATGAGTCGAAGTTGGATTACGGCACATCGAATGAGCAATGAATTTGAGGATGGTGTTGATGCCTTTTTGGAATTTGAAAAACGAAATGTTCCAAGTAGTGACATTTTTTTCTATCCATGCATGAAATGTTTGAATATGAAGAAGTTGAAAAGTAGAGAGATAAAAGATCATCTGATTTGTCATGGTTTTAATCCGAGTTACAGCCATTGGATTTGGCATGGTGAAACTGGACGGAATGTCACTAATGATGATGATTTGCAAGATGGTAACTCCGATGGAATTGAAGAAATGATTCGCGATATTGTAGCAAAAGAAATTGAGATAGAACCGACAGTTGCACGTCTATATGGTGATTCTGAAAAACCATTATATCCTGGTTGTGCAGATTTTACGGTTTTGTCGGTGGTGTTAAGATTGATTAACCTGAAGGCGAAGCATGGATAGAGTGACAGAAGTTTTACAGAGCAGCTACAATTGATGAAAGAAATTCTTCCAAAAGATAATGATCTTCCATATTCACATTACAAAGCCAAGAAAATATTATGCCCGATGGGATTGGGATACAAGAAAATACATGTCTGTCCGAATGACTGCATTATATATAGGAAGGAATATGAATTTCTGTCAGAGTGTCCTAAATGTGGGACATCACGGTATAAGGTGAAAGAAAAATCACAGGCTGATGTAGAGATTAGAAAGCTCCTTTCAAAGGTATTTTGGTATCTTCCTATAATTAATCGTTTCAAACATTTATTTGCTAATTCTCATGATGCAAAAAGGTTAAGATGGCATGCTGAAGAGCGGGTATGTGATGGAAAAATACGTCATCCAGCTGATTATCCATAATGGAAGAAAATTGATGCGCAGTATTCTACATTTGGAAATGAAATTAGAAATCTCAGACTAGGGTTGTGCACAGATGGAATGAATCCATACCGAACACTCAGTAGCACACATAGTTCATGGCCTATTTTATTGGTAATTTACAACCTCTCTCCTGATGTTTGTATGAAGTGAAAATATGTCATGTTGAGTACAATGATCTCTGGTCTAAAGCAACCTGGTAATGATATTGATGTTTACTTGTCACTATTGATTGATTATTTGAAACTGTTATGGGCTGATGGTATTAGGGTGTATGATTCTTATAAAATGGAATATTTTCAACTGCATGCAATGCTTCTGTTCACTATTAATGACTTCCCAGCGTATGGAAATTTTTCTGGATACAGTGTTAAAGGGAATAAAGCATGTCCAATTTGCGAACAACAGACGTCATATTGTCCATTGCATCATGGGAGGAAAACAGTGTACATGGGTCATCGAACATTTTTGCCTATGGAACACCCTTATAGAATAATAAAAAAGGCATTCAATGGCTCACAAGAATTTTATACTGCTCCAAAACCTTTATCCCCTGATCTGTATTTTGAGAGGGTGAAAAACCTTGACGTGACATTGGGAAAGACACAGAAATCTGGTAATGATAGACATATTTGGAAGAAAAGGTCAATTTTTTTGAGCTACCATATTGGATGTATCATGAAGTTAGACATAATATTGATGTCATGCACGTGGAGAAGAATATCTTTGATTCTTTGATTGTAACATTGTTTGATATTAAAGGAAAGACTAAAGATGGGTTGAATGCAAGATTAGACTTACTATCAATGGGAATACGTTTGGAGTTAGCTCCCACTCCTAAAGGAAGATGAACATTTCGTCCCCCGGCATGTTATACATTATCGAAGAGGGAGAAAATTTTCTTCTGTCAGTGTCTTGATGATACCAAAGTTCCTCAATGTTACTCTTCTAATGTAAAAAATTTTGTCTCATTGAAGGACTTGAAGTTGATAGGTATAAAATCACATGATTGTCACGTCATGATGCAACAAATTCTACCAGTTTCATTGCATGGAATATTTCCCATTCGTGTCAGACACGATGAATTTGGAATGACACTTGTTAATCTGAATAGATTGGATGACACAACTAATTCTTTTATAATGGCAACGCATGAAAAACAAATTTTCTATGTAGTAGATCAATCAGATATGCAGTGGGCTATTGTTTTACAAGGGAAAAAACAATATGTTGGTGAGGATGAGCTTGATGAATATGCTGATTTATGTGAGATCCCCACTTCCATGGAAATATTAATAGAACATAATGATGATCATGTTGAAGACATAGTTTGTGCCATAAGGAATGATCACGATGAAGGAATTTGGGAAAACAATCCATTTTTACATTCCTAAAATTACAGGTAACATATGTTTATTTCTTGTTTACATTTATTTTTTCCATAAATGTTATATATTGTAAGTTATTTATTTATTAAAACATGTTTTAAAATAAAATAGGTATATGTTTTTGTTTGTTTTACGTTTGTTTAGTTTACTTTATCATGTTTATAACCATTACATGAATTTTAAAAGGCTTATTTTTGTCCACTGACAATTACTTTACCATGTTTACAATGTTTACCAGGTTTACCATTTTTACCATTTTTACCATCTTGACCATATTGACCATCTTTTCCATCTTTACCATTGTTTAACATGCTTACCATATTTCCAATGTTTACTATTATGTAACTTAGTACACTTTTCTATTTTCTAATTACAATAGTATTAAAATATTTGAATTTGTATATTTGTGAACTGACGTTTGTTTTTTTGATTTGAAGGATAATGACAGATCATTCAGATGATCAAACACATGATTCTGGAGAGGAGCATATTGCTGGTCATACCTCTGGGGATAAACATTCACATGCTCCTATTACGACAAAGAGTTCAAAGGTTGGTAAACGTGGGTGCACATGTTTACCAAAATTATCACTTGCCCGTACATAGGATCAGAGGATAGTAATTGAGTTTGATGATGATGATATTCCTAGAGGTCCGAATGCCAAAGATTTTAAGAGTTTTGTTGAAACTCAGGCTAAGACCAAAGTAAGCATTCTTTATGATGATTGGAGAGGTATGGATAAAGCGATTATCTCTCAGTTGTGGGAGACGATTTTGGTAAGATCTTTTGTCATTGTTTGACCATTCATTTAATGTTTCTAGTATATATAATATGTTTAACCTCTTCCTTATCAGATGACATTTGATATTCTTGACACTGGAGGAGTCAGGAAGAAATTCTTATCATTGGCTGCCATGAGATGGAGGGATTTCAAATCAACCCTCTCATCTGATTTCATTTATGGTCATAGGAGTCACGACAATCCATGTCGTATATATCCTTTTATACATGAAGACACATGGAGATAGTTTTTTGAAAGTAGAAAAAAAGAGTCATTTCTGGTAAGGGCAATGTAAATTTTATAAATTTTCTTATATAAATGATTTTATTAATGTTTTGTTAATGATTTCTTATTCTTAAATTACAGCAAACAAGGAAAGCTCATCAGGAGATCCAATCTAAAAATGTATACCCTCATAGTTTATCTTGGGGAGGGAATGCATTATTGGAAGAACAAATGATGGAGGAAAAATTTCAACAACTAAGAGCTGAGTCTTCAAGCTCTGGAGAGGTGGCCCATCCATCCCCTCCATCTAGACATGAAAAATGGAAGAGAGCTCGGAAGGGAAAAAAAGGGTAATATCTTTCGGAAGAATCGAAAATCGTAGTTGAGAGGATTGTAAGATATCTATTTAATTTATTTAAGTTAACTTTTTTCTTCATATAAGTTTCAGTCATTATAGAAATGTTCAATTAATTAATATAAGACTCTCTTGATGAGCATGGTTCAGAAGGGACATTTATAGCTACTGGGAGGGAAGATATTTTATTTGCAGCATTGGGAAGGCCCGAACATCCTGGTCGTGTAAGAGGATATCTGGTAGGTGTATCGGTAAGAAAAGTGTTTCCACGTTCTTCAACTTCTAACATTGAGGGGGGTTTATAAAAAAAATAGAATCCTTGGAGGCTGAAGTTCAAAATATTAATGCGATGATGGAGGACACGATTAGAGAGTCAATTTAGTCTATGTTTGCAGAAATGCAAAGACAATTTCAGACTGCAGCTCCCACTCCTCCACCTCCCCCTGCAGACCCCATTATTTATCCTCCACCTCCGCCAATAGCTCCCACTCCCCCACCTCAGCCTGCAGACCCCATTTTTTATCCTACACCTCCGCCGTAGCTTCTTACATATTACAAGTTATATGTTGATGATTCTCAACATCATATAGTAGCATACGGGTTGGTATATTTTATAGGAGATATAGTTCATCATCAACAATTAGAGGTAGAGAATCAGAGGTTCACTGTACAGGATATTATATATAGATCAGCTAGGGTACCAATACCTACAGATGAGGTGGCGATAGTTGGACAGAGTATCGGCCATTTTTTAGTTTGGCCATCCAGACTTCTTCGACTCATTACCATAGAGGTATGAATGTTATATCTTTTATTTTATTTTTTTATTAAAGATGTTTTATCATTTGAAAACTACTATATTTTTCAATTTTTTTTCACAGGAATACTTCAAAGGTAAAGAAATACTTTATAGACAACAACAAAGACAACATGCTATGACATCAGATTCAAATTCTAGAGGTCTTGATAGATTGCCAAGATATTCACATTTGTTGTTGGGTTTTTATGAGTTTCCAATGGAATCTCATGTTTGTGGATGTGAAATAAGTGTGGGGATTACAAAAACTGATATCATGGAGCTTGTTACTAGAGATAAGTTGGGCATCAACGTGGTGAATTTGTTTTCCATGTACGTCTTAACACCTTTTCCCTGCGTTATATTTATTAAAATGTATACTTATGTATGTTTTGTATTAGGTATCATTATAAAATATGTGAGAGGAATGAGCTGAAAGAAGTATATGGATTCATGGTCCCACAATTTATTTCCCCTGAAGGATGTGAATTGAATGAGGAACAAAGAATGGTTTATATTGCTAAAAGATTTGAAAAGAATATAATCACACAATGTTGGATGATGCCTTTTTGTGAGAGGTATGAAACACATTTCTCTTAAAGTGTTAATTATCTTTTAACATAAAAAACCACTAACATTAAATTTCCTTTTATCAGTGATCATTGGATGTTAGGGATTTTTTTCCCAAGGGAGAAATCTCTTTATTGGATATGCTCTGTTCATGGTGATGTGTGGGAAAGTTTTAAGAATATATTTGAAAAGTAAGTTTTAATTTCTCAATAGTTTTATATATTATAATGAATTTTAAATTTACCCCATTCGTATTATTTTCTAATAGTGCGTGGGTTTACTTTCGAAAAAACACAAAGAAAAGAAATGCAAAGATCCAATATGTAAATGCGAAGGTAAATTTCCATTTATAATTTGTACTTTTTGATTTATTACATAAAAATAATATATTGAATTTACACTCATTCAAACATAATTTTCATGAACAACAAGGTGTCATCGAATGCGGATATTATATGTTAAGATTTATGTATGAAATAATAACAACTGGGACAGTTGTTAATTTTGACCTGGTACGATTTCCTCTTAAACTTTTCCATAATATTTCAATTTGATTTATTCATTATACACGTTAACTATCTTATTTTTCATTTGTATCTTTTTGATGACCCTCAACCCTATACTTCTGAAGACATCAAACACGTACAAGTGGAGTGGTCAAATTATTTTACAGGTTTGATTGAATTTTAGTTGTTTGTAATGTAAAATGTAATTTTGAATATTGTCGTTTTAATTGTGTATTTGGTAGTTTTTTAGGTTGCATTTAGTTTTTTTTGAAGTTGACAGTGTAAGTTTTGAATGTTATATAGGTGAATGTTTAATTTTTCTCTACTTCCTATTTTGGTCTACTTTTGATGGTTTTTCTAGGATGGATTTGGGTCTGTGGGGGAGGGGTTCCAAGGGTGTGGGAGTGTGTTCAGTGGGATTGGGGGGTGTCCAGTGATCTGGGAGGGCAGTCCGGTGGGGTGGGGGGACAGTCCTGTGGGGTGGCAGGGATGTCCAGGGGTGTTTGGGGCTGTCCAGGGGTGTGGTGGGGGCTGTCAAGTGGGGTGAGGGGGTGCAGTTCAGGTTGGTGGGGGGTTGTCGAGGGGTGTTTGGGGGTGTCCGGGGGTCGGGGGCAGTCCAAGAGTGTGGCGGGGGATCCAATGGGGTGGGGGAGGGTTGTCTAAGGGGTATACATGAGGGTGGGAGCTCCAATGGGGTGGGGGAGGGCTGTTCATGGGGTATACATGAGGGTGAGGTCTCCAACAGGGTGGGGGAGGGCTGTCCATGGGGTATAAATGAGGGTGGGGGCTGTCTAGGGGGTAAGTTTTATATGTTATCTATGTACATGCTTAATATTGATCTACTTCAGTTTTTGTGGTACGATTTCTTGATTTGTTTTCTGGTTGATTCTGGTGGAGAGAAGATGACTGCATTCTATTTAAAAAAAATTGGGTTTATCACGTCGGTTATTAAATAACCGACGTCATAAAATGCCTATGAAAATAGTTTATCACGTCGGTTATTTAATAACCGACGTGATAAAATGCCTGGAAAATAGTTTATCATGTCTGTTATTTAATAACCGACGTCATAAAAGGCCTGGAGAATGGTTTATGACATCGGTTATTTAATAACCGGCGTGATAAAAGGCCTGTAGAATGGTTTATCACGTCGGTTATTTAATAACTGGAGTGATAAATGGCCTGGACAATGGTTTATCACGTCGGTTATTCAATAACTGACGTGATAAATGGCATGGACAATGGTTTATCATGTCGGTTATTGAATAATCGACATGATAAACCGCCTCCCGCCGGGTTATCAAGGCGGTTATATAATAACCGACGTGATAAACCCCCCTCCCCCAGTTTTTCACGTCGGTTTTATATGAACCGATGTGATAAACCCCCCTCACCCAGGTTTATCACGTCGGTTCTATATGAACCGATGTGATAAACCCCTCTCGCCCCTATTTATCATGTCGGTTGTTTAAGAACTGACGTGATAAACCATTTTCCAGGCATTTTATTACATCGGTTGTTAAATAACCGACATGATAAACCCTTCCCATTTTCTTTATCACGTCAGCTCTAAAATAACCGATGTGATAAACATCACGATTTTATGTTTTTGACGTTGGTTTTTAAATAACTGACATCAAAAACCTTATTTATATCGTCACACGTATTAACTTCGGCTAGAAACCGACATAAAAAATGAAAAATAACCGACGTAAAAAACGTTTTCTACACTAGTGTATCCATTTCATCCTTAATAAAATCATGGTTCCAATTAATATTTTAAGGATTAAACTCCAAATTTAATAAGTACATGTATTACATCAGAAGTGTTATGTTTTAAATAAGTCACTTCAAATATTATGTGAGTTACATAATAAATTATTATGATTATTTTAATAAGATCAATAATTTATAAGAATGGAATGTGTATTGAATACATTGAAAATTTATGATAAGGCTTTTGGTTGTAAGAAAACTCGCAAGTGCTACGAAATGAAAGATAATATGTGTACATATATGTACATATTTATATATATATAAGCATCAAAGGGAATGCTTATTTTATTACAGTGACGTATTTTATCAAGAATTCAAAACTCCAGTGAAAATATATACACAAGTAAAACAATCTTAAAACATTTTAAGAAAATTCAGTGCTTGATCGTTGTTAATATGGAAGGTCATTTGGGTGTGAACCCATCCTTCACTAAGTGGGTAGGCCCAAACAGCCTTTGATGATTTAAGTAACCTCAAAATAATGTTTTGTTTTTTAGAAGCTTACATATTATTTTCATAAAAACACCTTATTAGGTTTAAGAAATTTTGAATGTAAGTAATTTTTTTAAATTAATCTAGTATTTTTAAACCGTATGAAATTTCAAATAGAATTTTTTTAAAAATTTATTTCAAAATGTATTCTCACTGTTATTTTCAAAATAATGTTTTATAAGGATTTATCGAAGTTTTCTAAACCTATTACTGGAAATTTTTGTGCTCACACCTCGTTTTAAAATGATTTCCCACTATCCATGCGGTGTTTTATAATGGTGTTGGATTCACTTGCGGTGTTAGCGCACATCGTGTTTTTGTTCATTTTATTTTATTTTTTCTACAACATTGATAATTTGTAATATTGTATCTATTCTCCAGAACCAAGACCGGTAAAAGGTCCTCTTTTATATAACATTTAAGGATGTGTCCCTATATAATTTATTTATTAAGTGTGGGAATCTTTTGAACCTAAATCCAATAAATGGTGTGTCCAGTATGACTCAAAATGTTTGTTATCAAATTAAAATTGAGAATTATGTTCAAACGCGTGTCACTAATTGAAAAATGATCAAAAAAATATCAGATTGTCTCGATACTTTAAAAAATGATTCATAAGTCATTTTTGACATGTTGGAATTATCTTCATGTCAAACTGACACACAATGTGACTGGTAGGACACAAATCATGTTTTATTATTATAAATTGACATTTAAGTATAATAGACACACGATATACCAAAAACCATGAAAACGCATTCATATTGTCTTGATTATTTATGAAAATGATCCCTAATTTATTTTCGATATATAGAATTCATCCACATGCCAATCTAATGCATAGTGTGTTAGGTATGACTCCATGTGTGTCTTCTTATTTAAAATTGACATTTATGTTCAAAACACACATCCCATATTCATAACCAAGAAAACACAGTTGGATTATTTGGATAATTTTGGAAAATTATCTATATAAAATTTGTGATGTCTAGGATTCAAATTCACCACAATCTGATACATAGTGTGACCGATGTTACTTAAAGAGTTCATTATTGGTTTAAAAATTACAATTTAGTTCAAAACGTGTGTTACTCATTGAAAAATGATCAAACAAGCTTGGATTGTCTTGTTAAATTATGAAAATGATTCATAAGACATTTGTGATGTTTAGGAATTAATATTTTCACGAACCATCCTCCGGGGCCTCTGTCATGACTACCCCAAACCCACCTTTCCTAGGCCCGGGGCTGGTGACTAGCACCAGAAAGGCATCTCCGTATAACGGGAAGTCATTGCCTATAAAACTATACTATCAATTAGAATATAATAAAACAAGATACAACCACGAAGTAAACTATTGTTGTAAAAGAGTGCTGAAAGTAAAGGGGCTGGAATACATGCCCAAATGTAAAAGTAAATGTACAACATAAAGGTACAATACAACTGAAAAAAGGAAAATAGATCATGGATCATCCATGAAGGATCCTACCTGAAGAGAAGGTGAAGATCTCATCCTCATCACTCCACGTCTGCCCGTCTTCCCCGCGTACCGCCTTGTCCTAGTTCCCTCAAACCCCATCCCAACTGCTCAGTGTATGCACAAGACACAACAATGTGCGGGCGAAGCCTGTGCACATGTGAGTATAACAATACCCAATAGTGACCCTGAGACCCCAAAAGTTCTCTCATAATTCCCCAAAGGAAAACCACAAGCATGATCTGAATCACAAAGCACAACGAAATAGACATATCAAAAATAGAGTCTCATCTAATGCCAGGTTTTTAGTGAAGTATAGAAGTACAGATGATTAGTCGCAAAGCTAGATCATATTATTCTATCAAGAGTCACTGTTGTTGACCAGAAAGAGTCTGACCTGCATAGGATCAATAGGTAACTAACCCGCGCAATGACCCACATAGGATCTGACCCACATAGGATCGATAGGTAACTACCCCCCACTGACCCACATAGGATCCGATCCGTCCAAGATCGATAGGTAACTAACCCCTGCAATTCCCCACACCAGATCTGACCCACACAAGATTGATAAAACAAATAACCCCTGTTGACCCACACAATATCTGATCCACCTAAGATCGATAGATAACTATCCCCTTTAACAACCCATACAGGATCGGTATGTGCTGACCCACACAGGATCACTGAGCACCAACCCACAGAGGATTTGACCCACACAAGATCGGTATGCGGTGAATTACGCAGGATCGCTGAGCCCTGACCCACATAGGATCTGACCCACAAAGGAACGGTGCTGACCCACACAGGATCTCTTGGTACTAACCTCTATATAATCTGTCTCCAACCTCTACCTCACTGCCAACCACTGGATTCATCGCACTTGGTGTGCATGAGTTCCATAGAATCTTCCCTCGAGATATTGGTCATACATCAACCACCAATAATCTCCAGAAAGGAGTAAGAAAAAGGACCACCATGTCTTACGTGTCCCAATGTGACACACGGTGCATCAATCAGATGCCCGTTCTGTGAGTGATAATAGTTTTAGCTCTGAGGTTCCGGTTGGATTCGGGTTTGATCCAACACATCCAAACTCCAACTATTCCCAAAAATCATGTAGATTATACCAAAAGTGTTGTCTCAGTTCAAGGATCCCAACGCCGCAGACGATTCTTCAAACGGGCATCTGGTTCTCAAGATTTATCCCTTTAAGTGTTTCTGGGCCCGGGTCTAGCCCAACCCGGTCGGACTGACCCGACAAGACCAGGTATGTGCTAGGCCATGGCGGGCTTTCCCCACTATTCCAAGGTCCTGCCCGGTCCATAAGTTTGGAGGCACACAATGGATGGCCCGACCCGTATAGGGCGGCCCGCAAAGGGTGACCCACAAAAGGGCGGCCCAGCTGCATGACGTGCGACCTGTAGGGGGTGGCCTGTCCACATAGGCTGCGGCCTATAAGGGGTGGCCCAATTGTTGTCCTCCTGATCTGGAAAGGGTGAATCATTTCCCCAAGGTATCCCGAATGGCCCGAAGGCCTTTCGGTTTTTTGAAATGGTAGTGCCATTTGGGCACCGCCTGGTCGATGTGGAACCCGCGAGGTGAGTTCCTTTTCCACCACAGCTTTGGTCGCAGCTTCTGCTCATCGGCGGTGTATTGGTCGCACTGCCACTCCCGATCTCTAGCAGCACACTGGTGGAACCGTATCCCCTTCTGCAGCATGCCGATGTGCCGACTGCTTTGTCTGATCGGCACGCCTGATGAGTCGCAGCCCCTTGCTATCTAGCGTTATGCGACGACACACTACACCTCCTCTGCAGATAGCTAGTGTCTGTCGTTCTGATGAACGCTGCGGATTTTTGTTACAGCCTCCTCTTGCTTCATGCATCGACACACACCGCCCAGGAAGGACTCACTCCTGTCGATCCTCAGTCTCCATTGAAACCTCTGTAAACATCTCCCCATCATCGAAGTCCAACTCTTCATGGTCGATGATGTGAGATGGGTCGTGCACGTATCTCCTCAGCTGGAATACATGGAATAAGTCGTGCACCCTATCTAACTATGGTGGAAGAGCCAAGCAGGTTGCCACCTCGCTTATCCTTCAAAGTATCAGAAAAGGACCAATAAACCTCAGTGATAACCTGCCACATCAACCAAATCTCTAGAGTCCCCATTGAGGAGATACTTGCAACAATATGTGGTCCCCCTCCAAGAACTCCAATGTTTTATGTCTCCTATTATCATAAGACTTATGTATGCTCTTTGCAGTCTTTATCAACTCTGGGATGACCTGCACCTTCTCAGTGGTAGCTTGTACCATCTCTGGACCCATAAGTGCAGACTCCCCTACGCCTTTCTAGTATAGAGGGGATCTGCATGGTCGACCGTATAGGGCCTCGAATTGTTCCTTATCATTAGTGGAGTGATAATTGTTTTTTTAGGCGAACTCCTCCAAGGTCATGTGATCCTCCCAATTGTGGCCAAAATCTAGGATGCAACCACAAAGAATATCCTCCTGTGTCTAAATGGTCTACTCCCTCTAACCATCGGTTTGAGGATAGAAGGTGGTGATCAAACGTAGTTGAGTCTAGAATGCCTCCTGTAATTCATTCCAAAACTAGGATATAAAGCTTTTGTCATGGTCATAGACGATCATAAATGGAACCCAATGAAGTCGTACAATCTCCTGCACGTAAGGGAGTCACTAGCCCTCTACAGATCCCTTCACTGATAGGGGTAGGAAGTGGGCCGAAATGGTGAGTCGACCAACGATCACCCAGATGGAATCATGTTCCCTAGACATACGTGGAATCCCGGTTACAATTTCTTGGGAGATCCCATCTCAAATCCACTCTGGCACCTCTAGTGGGTGAGATAAGCCTGTTGGAACCTGATGGACGACCTTCACTTGCTGAAAAGTGAGGCATCGAGAAACAAACTCTGCCACTACTTTCTTTGTCCATGGGCACCAGTGTTCTTATCGGAGGTCCTGGTACGTCTTCACCACAACATGATTTACTTCTAGAGGGGACATATGGAACTCCCTTAACACCTCCTCCTATAGCGCTATTAATACCATGGTACGTCCTCTAAAGAGGATGATGTGCTCCCCACCTTCAAAAAATCTATCAGGTTCATGTCCTGAGGATATCTGAGCACGTTAATCCTCGCATTTGAAGTCCCCAAGTTGTGCATCTCTAACTCACTAATGAAGTGGGGTAGTGTCTATCATATAATGGAGGTAAGATGATCCATCTCTATCCATGAAGGATATCTGCAATGTAGCTAGCTGCTCTATCTCCTCACACAATAACTACAGATTAGACCTCTTACAATGTGAATCTGCTACCATATTCCACTTCCCAAGAGTATAAACTATCTCAAAGTCATAGTCTAAGAGGAACTCTAGCCATTACTGTTATCTCATGTTCAGGTCCTTCTGTGAGAAGATATACATGAGACTATTGGGATCAGAGTTGACTATAAAATGATTTCTCATCAAGTAATGTCGCCAAACCTTCATGGAGAAGACCACTACTGCTAACTCCAGGTCATGGGCAGTGTATTTATGCTCATGTTGTCTCATCTGTCATGATCCATAAGTGATCACTGCTCACTCCTACATCAGGATACACCCATGTCTAGTCCCTGATGCATCTCAGTAGACTACATACCCAATTCCGTCTTCTGGTAGCATCAAGATAGGGGAACACGTCAGTCTCTTCCTCAGCTCCTAAAAATTATGATATCATATCTCTGTCCATAGGAAGTTTTTTCCCTTCTTCATCAATTCTGAAAAGGGTTCCACAGCTTTGTAAATGTTGGGAAAAATTCTCTTTTAGTATCCATCCAACCCTAGGAAAATCTGTACCTCGGTCACACTCCAGGGTGACTCCCAAAAATGTCCATCATATATCTTCATTGTATCCACTGCAACTCCATCCTCTGAGATAATGTGTCCTATGATGTTGATCTCTTGTATCCAGAACTATAAATTTAAGAGCCTACCATAAAGATGGTGCTCTCGGTGTGTATCCAGAACTATCTGCAGATGATAGGAATTCTCCCCCTCTATCGCTGAGCTCACTACGATTTCATTAATGAAGACCACCACAAAGTGATCAAGGTATGACTAGAAGATCCTGTTCATGAGTCCCATGAATATTACAGGGGCTTTGGTCATGCCGAATAGAATAACCAAGTACTCATAGTGGCCATACCGACATCTAATGGTCATCTTCATCACATCCTCATCATGTACTCTAAGCTAATGATAGCCTAATCTGAGGTCTATCTTCGAAAACCAATGATCTCCTATAAGATGATCGAAATGATCTCCAATCCTCAGAAGTGGATAATTGTTCTTCACGGTCACCTGGTTTAGGCACTGATAGTACACACAGAGTCTCAAACTCCCATATGCCTTCTTGGCGAACCAAATCGGGGCTTCCCATGGGGAAACGCAGGGACATATGATCCCCTTACTCTGCAAGTCCTCCAATTATTCCCTTTAATAATGAAGCTTCACAGGGGCCATCTGATATGCTAGTGTAGATATCTATGTCATCCCAGGTAACAGGTCGATGTAAAAGTCTACCACTCATCGTGGAGGTAGTCCTGGAAAATCATCAGGAAATAAATTGGCATACTGGTCCACCTCTACCGAATAGCTTGGATTCGCAACATCTACCTCTGCGAGGGTAAGGATAGCCGACTGATTTGTGATTTAATGCACCCTCATAAGGGTAAGCCCATCAGGTGCTGCAAAGGTTCCCTTCTCACCGGTGAAGGATAACCTGGTCCCATCCTCACGGACACACTGCACTTTTCCCCTAATATAGTCAATTTATGCATGGACTATGGATAACCAGTCCATACCCAAGATGATGTCGTAAGGCCTCGAGAACGCTACTAGAAGATCCCAGCCGAAACTCTAGCCTCCTAGAGTAATCTCACACTACCAGCACTAGTGTTTAATTATCGAATATTCTCTTGTCAGGGTCTCTAGCCATAAGGATCGAGCCAACAGATCCACTGGAATCACTAAGCTCGGAATGAGGGTCATGGCTATAAAAGAGTGACTGGAACCTATGCCTATAATTATTGCATCTTGGCTGTGTTAGACAGATCGTACCTCTAATCATCTCTAGAGTGTCGTGGTCATAGGCCTCAACTTCCTCGAGATGAGATCGTCCCTATCCACCTGCTCCCTTTGGTCGGGGGTGGAACTCCTGGTGGTTGTGGTGGTAGATCCTTGAATCATCTCCCACCGCCATCTTAATGGCCAAATCCCCTACCATATCCACCTACTGGCTGAAGTTGTCCCTGATCAAATATATGCCTCTACCTCGGCGTTCCCTCA
Organism: Viscum album; assembly: GCA_963277665.1. Lineage (NCBI taxonomy): Eukaryota > Viridiplantae > Streptophyta > Magnoliopsida > Santalales > Viscaceae > Viscum > Viscum album. The sequence continues at coordinate 405,719,112 of OY728166.1, forward strand.
ACCATCTACTGGTCATCCATACGGAGGGTTAGGTAGTCATGAACCATGTGACCCTGTCCTCCACACAAGCACTACTACAAAAACGGCCTATATCAGTGCCAAAAAAGGGCTTTAACGGCGCTAAAAAAGAGCTGTAAAGCTCAGCGCAAATATAGGGGGTCGCTTTTATGAGCGCTCCGAAAAGCGCTGATAAAGGTCAAAAAAATTAGAAATAATTAAAAATATTTAAAAATAATACGGGGGAGTGATTTTATCAGTGCTTCACTCCCCCTTTATCAGAGCTAGGAGGTCTCCCACGCACTTCCCTTCCCGCGCATCCTCATACGCGCGCACCTCGTTCGCTTCCACCAGAACTCGAACCCATGACCTCCCCCCTTTCGCGGCTGCACCATTACCACTATGCCATTTCGCTTTGTTCTCTATTTAATGATATATCTATATTTATATAGTTATATTTATTCATATATTGATATAGATTCATATTAATATAAATAAATTTATTCATATATTAGTATATATATTAATTCGTATATTAATATATTTATATATAAATATTTAGTTATAATTTTTTATACGTATATTTATTTGCATATTAATATATAATTATATGATTCGTTTTAAATACATTTGTGAAAAAATATGTTTTTTATGTGTGTTTAAAAATAAATAAATAAATACATATATATATATTGACAACACATAGACACACACAGAGACACACACACACACAAACACATATATATTTATGAATAAATACAAATATATGTTTATTTAAAAAGCCATAGAATGTACTTATAAAGATTAGTTTTAAATACATTTATGAAAAAATATGTTTTTGATGTCTGTTTATAATTAAGTAAATAAATAAATACATACATATATACATATATACAACATAAAGACACACACATCAACACCCACACACACACAGACACATATATATTTATGAATAAATACATATATATATGTGTATTTGAAAAGCCATAAAATTTTAAAACGACCATTACTTATAATCTAGAATTCCGTTTCAATGCCACAACCAGTCAAATCGAATAAAATGAAACAATATTTGATATGATATGTGGTACAGGCCTAATGGACATTCGGATAAGAAGTTATACTTGTTGGAATGTTAACAAATCGGGGTATCCCAACTAAAAACTCAGTTTTGGAGGCCTTATGGGCCCTTTTTGGGCTATAAAAATATGACAGAAGCTTCGATAAGTCATTAGCGCATAGAGCTCGTTGTAGGATTCGATTTGATATGCTGTAGAGCTCAAACGGACACCCGGATCAAACATTATGGCAGTTTGAAGTTTGAGTTACATTTTAAACATATTTTAGACCTTTTTTTAATTGTTTTGATTTTTTGGGTCCTCAAATTGTTATTGATTGATTTTTAATCGATAATAATTAGAATATTATTAATTAATAATATTTTTTTAAAATATTTTGAATCCATTTTAACTAAATTTCGTATATATTAAATGTAAGAGTCTATTTATACATATCTATAACATATTTAAAAAATATATATTGTATTTATATAAATATAAATATAAATATTTGAAAAAATATTTTTCTCCATGAAAAAATATTTTTTTTGAAACTCAACATTTATCAGCGCTCGGGAAAAGCGTTGATAAAACCTTCCTCTATCAGCGCTACTTAAGAAAGCGCTGATAAAGGGGTCCCCTTTATCAGTGCTTGTTTTAGAGGTGATAAATTCCCCCTATATCAGCGCTTTTTTTAGCACTGATAAAAGTGATGTGCATCCCTTGCCTGTTTTTTGTAGTAGTGTCGTAACACTACCTGTCCCTCGTATAACCTCCTCTGCCTCGCGAGCTCCGCACCTCAGACCCAGCATCCCTGGGTCATCCACCAGAATACCTAGTCTGCTTAGACCTTTTTGTATTTTTCCTACTACCATCTGCAGATGAATCAGTTACATGTAGCCCGGTGGTGGGTCTCGTTGTTAGTGTAATCTTAGCTATGAATCTCTCCACCAAAAGCGCTCACTCTAGCACCCCAAACTGGGTCGGAATGCTGAGTGATATCATCGATGCTTTGATCTCCGGTTGGATACCCTGATCAAAAGTTTTGGGAGCTGAATAAAGGGTCTCATACCATGTCGGTGGAGTACTGGGAGAGATTAGTGAACCCCACCGAGTATTGGGCCATAGTCATACTTCCCATCTGTAAGTGTAGTAGCTCTAGTATACACATAGTGCGTAAGGTCGCTAGGATGAACTCTGCCCTGCAAAGGCCCTTGAAGTCCACCCAGATGAGGGTTACCTCGGCATGTATCTAGAAAATCATGCTCCAATATCTCCCTGCTACTTCCCAGAAGAGGATAGCTGTTAGGATCACCATCAGGTCAGTTGGTGTCCCAACCAAACAGAAAACTCCCACTACAGCCTTCAGTCATTCCTGAGCCGCCTGCGAGTCCGTTTCACCTCGGAACCTCAGAGGACTCTACCACTTGAACTCATGAAATGTGCTCAGTCAGTGTTCACCCTCTGATGGTGGGGATGGTGGCAACGGCTGCCCAATGGGTAGTGGTGCTGTTGGTACACCACCTAAAGATGATCACGCCGTAAGAGGGCCCGACACTAAGACCTCATCACTTGGTGGGCCGTCATTGTGTACTCTCTCAGGAATCTTGGATGGTTTTCTATGTGGTAGCATCCTAAAAAAAGATAGGTGTTCTATAGTTCATGAGTTATTCCTGGTGAGCTGACTCAAAAATATCCCAATAAAAAAATTTCAAAAACACACGCAATCAATGTTTCTGTGTACTGGGTCTGATATCAAAATTCAGGGTCCTGGTGCATGGATACAGTATCCACCACACCAACACTAGATTACCCAAACTTAAAACCACACTCATAACACTTAACACTATTGGCACAATAAAAATATCAGAGTCCTAATACTTCGGTATAACCGACTCCTTTGATACAACTTTGTCACGACCCATCCCCCGGGGCCCATACCGTGACTACCCCGTGCCTACCTTCTATTGTCTTGGGCTAGCGACTAGCACCAAAGGGCATATCCCTATAATGGGAAGGTAATTCATTTGAACCTATAAAAACACACAGAATAGAACAATAAAAAATGAAACCACGAAGTAAACTGCGCTAGTAAAAGTGTGCTGAAAGTAAAGGGGCCAGAATACAATTCCAATTGTAAATTTACAAGTACAACAGGAAGATACAATACAACTGAAAAAAGGAAAACAACTCATGGTTCATCCTATGAGGACACTACTTGAAGTGTTGGTATAGAGCTCCTCCTCATCACTCCACTTCTTCCCATCTCCCCCGCATACCGCCTAGTCCTGGCTCCCTCAAACCTTAGCCCAACTGCTCGTCATCTGCAGAAGACACAAGAAGGTGCGGGTGAAGCTCGTGTAGAGGTTAGTATAACAATACATAGTAGGGATTCAGTAAACCTCAATGATCTCTCAGAATTCCACAAAGGAAAACCACAATCATGATCTCAATCACAAAGCACAAAGCAATAGACACATCTCAAATATAGTCTTAGTTCAAGATAGGTTTTTAGTGAAGTATATAAGTAAATATGATAAGTCGTGAAGCTATATCATCTTATTCTATCAAGAGGCACTACTTCTAACCATACGGAGTCTGACCCACATAAGATTGATAGGTAACTAACCCCCACAATTGACCACAAAGGATGTGACCCACACATGATCGATAGGTAACTTACCCCAGAAGACCCACACAGGATCTGATTCACCTAGGATCGATAGGTAACTAACCCTCGCAATGTCCCACATAGGATCTGACCCACAAAGGATCGATAGGCAGCTGACCCCCGCTGACCCACACAAGATATGATCTGCCCAAGATCGATAGGTAACTAACCCCATCAATGACCCACACAAGATCTGACCCACACAAGATCATTATGCACTGACCCACACAGGATCGCTGAGTGCTGACCCACACAGGATATTACCCACACACGTTCGGTATGCATTGACCCACATAGTATTTCTGAGCGCTAAACCACACATGATCTGACCCCCACAGGGTTAGTTCTGACCCACACAGGATCACTCAGTTCTAACCTTCATTTGATCTGTCTCCAACATCCGCCTCACTACCAGCCACTGGATTCTACGCACCAGGTGCACTCGAGTTCCGTATAATCTTCCCTCGAGATATTGGTCATACCTCGACCTCATCTAAGCTCCATAAAGGAGTGACCCAAAGTACTACCCTATCGTAAGGGTTCTAACGCGATAGACGATGTGTCAATCGGACACTCAATTTGTGAGTTATAAGGGTTTTAGCTCCAGGGGCCCGATTGGATTTGGGTTCAATCCAACCCATACATACTCCAAATATCTCCAAAAATCAAGTGGAGTATATTAAAAAACCATCTAGAAACAAGGATCGCAATGCCACAAGAGGTTCATCAAACAGATGTCTGATTCTCAAGATATATTCCTTTAAGTGTTTCTTGGCCCGGTGGGGCCTCGGTCCTGTCCGACCCGGTCAGACTGACCTGGTCTAGGATGGTCCATGGTAGGCTCGGTCCGACCTGCAAGGGGGTAGCCCTGACTACAACGAGGATCTTCAAAGGGTGGCCCGACCTGTATAGGGAGGCCCACAAAGGGCGATCTGCAAAAGGGTGGCTCGGCAACGTGAGGCGCTTCCCGCATGGGGGCAGCCTGTCTGCGTAGGGTGCGGCCAGAAAGGGGAGGCCCAGCTATTGTCCTCCCGAGATGGCCAGGGGGAAGCATTTCCCCCAGGTATCTTGAATGGCTCGGAGGCCGTTCGGTTTTGTAAATTGGCGGTGCCACGTGGGCGCCGCCCAGTCGTCACGGAACCCGCGCGGCTTGTTCCTCCTCGACCGCGGCTTCTGCTCGCCGGCAGAATGCTGGTCGCGCTGCCTCCCCTTCCATGGATAGAAAAAGTGTCATCAACCTCCTCTGATCTCTGCGACTAATGATCCGTAAAACCTTTCTCACCGGCGGCGTGCGACGACGTGCCACACCTCCTATGCGGCAAGCCGGTGCGAGCCATTCTGATTATTGATGCAGCTTTGTATCAGGACCTCCTCTTGCAGAGTGCATCGGTGAACGCCTTCATCATAGGTGTTCGGGAACTCCATGCTGATAGTATTCCCTGGAGAACACGAGGGTGTAGAAAAAGTATTAGAGGATCTGATCCAGGTTTGTTAGGTGTGTGCCCTCCGCGTTAGCTCATCACATAAGGGAGGATAAAGGGTTCAACAAATTCCCTTAAAATATATGAGAATCAAAACCCCGACCTCAAAAACCTATTTGAAGGCACCTGTTCTTGAATGTTGATCGGTGATATTCATTACCACTATAGGCTTTCAATGATGCCACTCATATACCATCCTTCGGTTCGGGGATTTGATGTTGATCGCCACCACTCGCCGGAACCAGCTCCGTCATTCAGTGGGTTTGTGTTGCGGCACTCCTTCATCACTTCATTGCTTTGTGAATCTATGCCAATACCCCTCCCCAAGGACCATATAAATAGGAGAGGGGGAGGGTAAGTAATGATATGGGGAATTAATTGGCACTCATTAATTAGAAAGCTTCCCAATTATCCAACAATACTATTACATAGGAAAGAAAGGTCAATCCATTTAATGGAATGACACATCGCTAGCCCCACACTCCGTTGTCTGTTGGATGATTTGAAATAAAAATAAAATATTAAAATTATTTTATTTTATTTCTTTTAAAAGTCACAAAACATTACTTTCTCTCCAAACCTACCGCAGTCGAATTAAAGTCTCCCTTAAGAGAATCCCAGCGTTATAGATTCACGGTGCCCTCGGATTTTTAATCCGAGTACCGGTTCAAAATTTAGAAAACTCCACTCACACATTTACAGAACTTACCTTAAAAAGAGTTTATAAATTCATTTTGGGCACTTCGGGCCTCAAAATCACACGCCGTAAATTTTAAGAAACTCGTAATGATGCCATATAATTAAAAAGATTACAAGGAAAATATTGGTCTTCACAAATATAAATCAAACCAATGCATAATGTGACTGGTATGACTAAATGTGTGGGGTTTGAGTTAAAATTATAAATTTATTAAAAGAGACATGTGATGTACTCAGAACTAAGAACACAAATTTGGATTGTATTGATTCATTATTAAATAGATCCCCATTTCATTTGTGACATGTAGGAATCATCCTCACATCAATCGGATGCATGATGCGACTAATATTACACCATGTTTTCCCTATTATTTAAAATTTAAATTATATTAATTTATTGTTTCATATTTATGTTTAATTAACTTTTTATTGTAATACTTACAAAATAATTTTTTTCTTATACATGTAAATTTTTTACCATGTTGGGGTGGTTTGTTCGGTAACTGATACCATGATCGAGATTTATTAGAAGGGGTCGAGATCCAAATATAATGAAAACATTGATGTTTATGAATATTTATGATAGTTCTTGATAATGAAAATATACAATATAATGTGTGAAATGTGTATTAATTCTCACTATAAAGGCTCATAGAGGCTTCCACACAACTCTTTCAAAGTATCATCTCAAATATGCGGAATATAAAATAAACCAACACCCACCATAGAGGTATGCATGTTTGATAAGCTACCAAGTGTGGGATGGATTTATTGGTTGTCATGAGGATTCATAGTTTTAGGTAAATTATGACAGTGAATCCATTACTTAAAAATATGTGTATTAATTACTTTCATTTTGAATTTTTAATTTTGTATACCACAACTAAGTGCTGAAAATAAGCAATGAGTAGAAAAACCAAAATACTCCTACCATAAATCAAGGATGGGGTATTACTCACTTCGATAAAAATGATTCATATTTTAAATCTACTGTAATAAATTTATATGAAATGTAACAAAAACATAATTATGTTCCTTTAGTTATATGAAAATTGATGAATCCAAACCAAAATACACTTCGATCAAATGCAATGGGATATGGATGGAGGAACATGTAAATAAAGACATGATAATAATAGATTAAAACACACAAAAAGTGTAGGAATCATCTGTAAGAATGACATAATCAAAAAATATGTGTAAATTTTTCTTATATAATAAGGATTACTAATTTTCTTGTATTTATCATCTGACTTAGACACAATAATCATTATCATCTGCACCCAATAAAAATCTACGTTCAATTGCCTCGAAGTGTTCAGAAAATTATACTCACTTAAGAGGTGTAGGTTTTGGGGTTTCACCGAGAACATATATTGATAAAAGAAATGAATAAGGGGTAAAAATAAGAAAATGGAAGAGATGCAAGAACAATTAAATACTCTATAATAACAAAAAAATTGGCTATCATACTTGTTATAAAATGTTATGAGAATGAATCAAAGAGAAGAAACATCACAAAGACAACCACTATATAAATATCCCTAACCCCCACTATCCATGAGGCAATCCATTAGCCTCAATGTTCCATATTTTAATATTTAATCAATATTGTCATAATCATTTTTGTAAAAATTTAATCTGGTAGACAAAAATACCTTTTTTGTACTAATATTCTACATGGTGAAAATGTTTTTTGTTTATATCTATCAACGCCCACCTATTACCTTGTTGTGAGGGGTACATTATACAATATCTAAGGAGATATTCTCCATAGAAAAAAAATTCTGATAGGTTATGTGAGAGTGGGGATTAACAAACCTCAGAATCCAAGTTTTAAGCTTCATGTTCCACTTGATGTTGTTAATATTGATATAGTAGAGCAAGATATTGGAACATTTATAGCATGCCTTGAGATCATGTAAAAATAATTATATATTTGGATTTATTTGATTATAATATATTTAGTATTAAAACCCATTAACAATTAATAAAAAAAGGCATGAACTGATGAGTTTTATTACCGAAGGATAAGGGAAGGGGGTAAAATGAAATATAGAATCAAAATTATCTAAAGGATGAAATAACCTATAAAAAATATATTTACAATGTTCCTTTACCCCAGACACTCAACTTCACTATTTACAAACATTAAAGGTTCATGAGGATACCACATAATCCAATTTTGATACAACCATATTTAATTTTGAAGAACATATGTGTGAAGAATCCATTAATGACTATATTGGTCTTGAGAAAGTAAATGAATTCTTCAAGTATTACTGGCTAGTAGTTTCAAATGTAAATTTATATCTGGGTTGTGTTTTCATGAATTGTTTTTCCAATATCAAATTGATGATGTTCATTAGGACTAAATAAAATTCATATTTTCTTATAGGCATATATATCGATACTTTTTTAAGGGAAACCCCTATGAATATAAATTTGGTCTCATTAGTTCTGACATCACTTACACAAAAGAGTTCTCATTGGAACCAAAAAAATATATAATGTAATAATAGAAAGACTATACATAATGATTGAAAGAAAAATTAATGATGAAATAATATTTTTAATACCCACGATGTAGGGGTAAAACTATATAATTGATGCATATAAAATATATTTTCATTCATTTCATTACTTATTACTTTTTATTTTTAGGAAGTATTGGTTACTCATTTTATTAATTTAGATACTATATAGATATATTTTCTAGATTCAATGCATGGATAACCAACAATCTAATACTCATGATGATGTTAATCAATTTGTAATTCATTTCATACAACATTTTACAAATAAATTTCAAGTTATACATTTTATAAAATATTTTTATGAATATATTGTTATGATAGGGTGGTGTTTAAATATCATCAAAACCATGACATGAGGATAGACCATGGGCCTAAAAAGCATATTGACTTATACAAATGGATAAGCATTATGGTATATATAAAAACATTCCACTATTAAAACAAATAATTTTTTTTCCAAAAACATTTGAAGTTACTAAAACAAACTAATGGTAATGATTTTTGTTATTATTTTTTAAAATTTATGAAATAAATCATATTTCATCAGTCAAATAGAATTCCCAAAGAGTCTTTTATGACAATAATTACAATTTCATTTAAATTATTTATTAATCCCTTATTTATTTATATTTATCTAGTTCTATAAAGACTCTCGATAGTCATAATCTTAAAAAGATGAAATATAAATGTTTTGGAACAAATGGGAAGAATATATGGTGTCAGGTTTTATACTTACATTATAAAGAGGTGTATTCTTACTAATTATTTTGTTAATTTTCAAATCATTTTATCCACTCTTTTTAAATAATTTCTTTATAATTTATATTTGATATATATTTTATTAATTTTTATAGTGTTCATACAGGAAGATGATATACAAATGATGCACTCATGTACTATGACTATGCACTCAATTAACATGATGCACTCATGATGATACAATTTTCTTTTTATCTTGAAATTCATTCAACATTTTGGTCAATGGAACAACAATATTGTTATATAACCCAGAATTTTGAATGCATTAAAGAATAAAAATATATGGTGTGACGTGTAGGAATCAAACACAACTCAATAATATACACAGTATGCCCAGTATGACTTGAAGTTTATGTTATTAGTTTAATATTTACATTTTAGTTCAAAACACATGTTACACACTAAAAATTAATCAAACATATTAAGATTATATTAATATATTAAGTAAATTATTCACAAGTAATTTCCCATAAGTTGGAATTAGTGGAACCTCAATCCAATACATGGTGTGCCCAGTATGACTGAGCTAGAAAAATATTCAATGATTCCCATGATCGTGTAAGAATAATTCACACCTCAAATTGATACGCAGTGTGATCTATATGACTCAAAGTGGATTTTTTTATTTATAGATTAAATTTTTGTTTAAAACACACATCACACACCCAAAACTGATAAAACACATTCATATTTTTTGAATACTCAAGTATTATTATCCATAACTAATTTTGGATATATATAAATCTTCCAAACCACAATTTTATACACAGTGTTTCTGGTGTGACACAAAGTTCATGATTTCAGTTTAAAATTGACAATATAGTTCAAAACACACAAAACATACTCAAAACTAATAAAAACACATTTTTATTATACTTATACTATAGTAAAATGATCCAAATGTTATTGGTGATGTGTTGGAATCAGTCACACCTTATTCTGATACACAGTGTGCCCAGTATGACTCAATGTGTCTGTTATCAGTTTAAAAATGATAATTTAATTCAAAATGTGTGTGTCACTCTAGAAACAATGAAATCATTCTTGTATTTTCTTAATACTTTTGGAAAATTATTCATAATCCATTTGTGATGTGTTGGAATTAGTCTCAAATTAATCTGTAAAACAATGTGATCAGAATGACTCAATGGGTGTGTTTTTAGTTTAAATTGAAATTTTGGTAAAAAAGACATGTTACATACTCATATCCAAGAAAATTCAATTGGATTTACATGATAAATTAGGTAAAAAATCCATAATTCATTTTCGATATGAATGAATCAACCACATGTTAATCTGATGCACCGTGTGAGATGAATAACACCAACTGTATATTTTTGTTTAAAATTGAAATTTTAGTTCGAAAACACACATCCCAAACTCAAAGTAAATAAAATGAATTATGATTATTTTGAAGCACTAGGACAATAATCCATAATTCATTTTAGATGTTTATGAATCATCCTCACCTCAATATTATATACAGTGTGCACAATGTGACATAAAATGATCATTCTCGGTTAAAAATTTACAATTTAGTGGAAAAAATGTTTCACCCACTAAAAACCATGAAAATGTGTATGATTTTTCTCAGTTATTTAGGAAAATTATTCCTAATTAATTATTAATGTGTAAGAATCTGTATCTCCTTAGAATGACATATTATGTGATCAGTATAACTCAAAGTTATGGTATTCTGTTTGAATTAATATTTTTTTAAAACGACACATGAAATACTAAAAACATCGAAAATGAAGTTGTATTTTTTATTACATTAGGAAAATGATCCATAAGTCATTTGTGATGTGTAAGAATTGGCCTCATGACAATATGATGTACAGTGTGATAGGTAAGACTCTGAGTGTGTTTTTTAATTAAAATTGATAGTTTTGTTCAAAAAACACATCACATACTCAAAAATGAGAAAACATAGTCACAATGTTTTGATAATTTAAGAAAAATATCAATAACTAATTTTTAACATGTAGGAATCTTCTTCACCTAAATACAATACACGGTGTATCCAGTATGAATCAATGTGTACATTATCAATTTAATATTGATAATTTAGTTCAAAACAATTTTCACTCTGTAAAAACATATAAAATACTTGGATTATCTTGATATATTAGAAAGAAGGCTCATAAGTAATTTTTAGGGGTTGGATTATATCTCACATCAAATAGACAGAAAATGTGACCTATATTACTCAAAGTGTGTGTTCAGTTTAAATAGAAATTTTAGTAAAAATGATAGCTGACATACTCAAAACATAAAAAATGAATTATGATTTTCATAATAATTTTAAAAAATAATCCATAAGTTATTTTTGATGTGTATGAATGAACCACATGCCAATCTGATGCACGGTGTGACAAGTATGACTCCAAGTGTGTCTTTTTATTTAAAGTTAACATTTTAGTTTAAAGCATGCATCACATACTCAAAATAGCGAAAACGGAATCAGATTTTTTTAATAATTTAATAAAAAGATCAATAATTCATTTTTGATGGTTAGAAATCATCTTTAACAAAATCTGATAAAAAGTGTGCCTGGTAGGACTCAATGTTTTTATTATCAGTTTTAAATTGACAAATTAGATAAAAATGTGTGTCGCTCACTAAAAACCAATCAAACATGCTCATATTTTTTTTTACTTTAGGAAGATTATTCATAATACATTATAAATGTTTTTGAATCAATATCACATCAAATAGATACACGATGTAACCAATATGACTCAATGTGCATGTTTTTAGTTTAAATTGATTTTTTTTAGAAATGACATGTAACATACTCAAAACTATGTGTGGATATTCATAGTTTTTTTTCATACTATAATAAAATGATTCATAATTCATTTTTGATGTATAGTAACCATCAACACATCAATCTGATACACAGTCTACTATGTATTACTCAATGCGTTTGTTATCGGTGTAAAAGTGATAATTTTGTTTAGAATGTTCGTTAGTCATTGAAAAACATTAAAAAACTATTGTATTATCATGATACTTTATGAAAATGATTTAAAAGTCATTTTTAATGTGTATGAATCAGAATCACATCAAACTGACACACAATGTTACCAGTATGAATCAATTTGCATGTTTTTAGTTTAAATTAGCATTTTTTTAAAAAGCAGATGTAATACTCAAAACCAATAAAACACATGTGTATTTTCATAATACATTTGGAAAATTATCCACACATTGTTTTTGTAAAGGAATTATCTGCATGACAGTGCGATGCACAGTGTGACTATTTTAACTCCATGTGTGTCTTTTTATTTAAAATTTATATTTTAGTTCAAAACACATGTCACATACACAAAACAAAAAAATCCCATTTATATTGTTTTTGAAGTTTATAAATCAATCCATGTGTCATTTTTTATGTGTAGGAATCATCTTCACATCAATCAGATATATTGTGTGCCTGGTATGTCTCAATGTTTCCATTCTTATTTTAAAATTGAAAATTTAGTTCAAAAAATGTTTTAGTCACTAAAACCCATGAAAAAAAGATCAGATTGTCATGATACTTTTAGAAAATTATTCATAAGTCATTTTTGAAATAAATAAATTAGTCTCACATCAAACAAACACATGATGTGACCGATATGACTCAAAGTGTTTTTTTATTTTGAATTTACATTTTAGTAAAAAATACACATAACGTAATCAAAATTGAGAAAAGTAATTCATATTGTCTTAATACATTAATAAAATGGTCCAGAAGTCATCTATGATGTGTAAGAATTAGCCACATGCCAGTCTAACACACAGTCTAACATGTAAGACTCAAAGTATGTCTTTTTATTTGAAATATACATTTTAGCTGAAAATAAATGTCAGATACACAGAGCCAATCAAACACATTTGGATTGTTTTGATACTTTAAGACAATGATCCATATGTAATTATTAATGTATATGAATATTCCACACCTCAATTTGATAAACAGTGTGTCACGTATGTCCCAAATTATCCATTATTAGTTATGAATTAACAATTTAGTTCAAAACACATGTCATTCACTAAAAATAAAGAAAACACACTCTGATTGCCTTGATAATTTAGAACAATTATTCATAAGTAAATTTTGGAATGTAGGAATAAGTCTCATGTCAAAATGACACACTATGTGATAGGTATGACCCAATGTGTGTGTTTTTAGTTTAAAATTTACATCTTGGTAAAAAAGAAATGTGATATACTCAAAACTGATAAAATTCAGTTGAATTGTCTTTATACTTTAGTAAAATTATCCATATTTCATTTATGATGGTTAGTAATTAGTCACATGCCAATATGCTGTATATTGTGAACGGAATGACTCATGGTTTGTCGTTCTATTGGAAATTGCAATTTTTGTTTAAACCACAAATCACATACTCAAAACCATGAAAACACATTCAGAATGTTTTTATACTTTATGAAAATGATACATAAGTAATTTTTGAGGTATACAGATCATTTGAACCTTAATCCAATACATGGCTTGCTGGTTTTGACTCGGATTGTTCTTTGTTAGTTTAAAGTGAACAATTTAGTTTGAAACATGTGTCACTCACATGAAACCGTGAAAACATGCTTGTATTGTGTTGTTAATTTATAATGACAATTCACAAGTCATTTTTGATGTGTATTAATCAATATCACATAATATCGACGCATGATGTGACTAGTATGACTCAAAGTGTTTGTATTGAGCTTAAATTAACATTTTTGTAAAAAAAGGCACATAACATGCTAAAAACAAAGAAAAAACATTTTGATTGTCTTGATACATTAGGAAAAAGATCCCTATGTAATTTTTGATGTTTAGGAATCATCTGTACATTAATATGATGTACGGTGTGACTAATATGACTCAAAGAGTTTCATATTATATAAAATTTAAATTTTAATACTGTATTATTTCATATTTATATTTACTTTATTTATTTATATAAATACTAACTTTAGAATTTTTTCCATATACATGTTGATTATTTTGATCAAGTTGGGGTGGTTTGTTTGGCAACTGATACCATGATCAGACTTTTTTTGAGAGGATTGGGTGCGCAATACAATGAAACCAATAATGTGTTTCAATGTTTGTGATAGTAATTTCCATTTTAATTTAACAAAACAATGTTTGAAATGTGCATTAATTATTGTTGGAAAGGCTCTAGAGGCTTTCAAAAAATTATTTCAATGTATCATCTCATAGATGCTAAAGGGAAAATAAACTCACACCCACCACCTATGTATTTATTTCTGATAAACAAACAATTGTGGGATGCATTTATTTGTCATCAAGTGGGAAAATCATTCCAGGTACATTTTGATTAGTAATAAATTTATTGGAAATATTTTTATTAGTCACTTTGATTAAAAATTGTTAATTAATGAGGCATCAATTGAGTTCATAAAATAAGCAGTGAGTAGAAAAACCAACATACAACTACCATAAAACAAGGATGGGGTATGCTTCACTTGAAAAAATGGTACACATTTTAACTATATCATAAAAACATTATCTGACATGAAACCACAAAATAATTATGTTCCTTTTTTATATGAATATTGATGAATAGAAATCCAAATACACTTCCATCCTTCTTCATGTTCTCTTGATGGAGGCATGCGAAAATAAAGATGAGATACAAATAAACGATAACAAAAAAATGCAGGAATCATGTGTAAGTATTATATAATAAAAAATCCTTAAATAATTATTACATAATTATGATTACTTGTTTTCTTATATTTTTTATCAGAGATAGAAAAAAGAATCATTATTAGTTTTACCAAATGAACAGCTACTATTATTGTCATTTAAGTAGGTAGAATAGTATATATATATTAGATGTGTGTGTTTTGGGGTCACCATGAACATATTTTGAGAAAATAATTGAACATTGGGGTAAAGATAAGAAATTGGAAGAGTTAAAGGAACAATTATCTATTATAGACTAAAAACATAATTGGTGGTTTGAGTTGTTAAAAAATGATATGGGAATGAATCAAAAATATAAATCAGCACAAGAACAACCACTAATTAAAGATCCCCCACCCCTAAAAACATTGAGGTGAGCCATTCCTCTCAAAAAGATATCTATAAAAAGTTAATCAATATTTCCATAATTTTTTCTATGAAATGTCAATCATATAGAAACTAATTCCTTTCTTATACTGATATTCTACAGGGTGAAAATGATTGTGATTTATATCTATCAACACCCACCCATTTCCTTGTTTTAGAGGGCACTGTGTACAATATAAAAGAAAGTATTCTACACAATGAAGAATTTCTAATTGGTATTATGAGAGTGGGGACTCTTGTACCTCACAATCCAAGTGTCGAGCTTACTATTCCCCCTGATGATGTAGATATTCACACTGATGAGAATGATATTGGGACATTCATAGAACATCCATGTGATCTTATAAACACACATGTATATAAGGTGGTATTCATTTCAAATTTATTTTTTTTGAAAACCACTAATAATTAATTAAAAAATGAATTCATTGAATAATATTATTATAGATAGACAAAAGAATGTGGTGATATGGATGGTCGAATCAATATGATCCAAAGGTTCAACCAACAAATTGAAAAGTTCTCTCCAAAGTACCTCTACCCCACCCATTCAACTTTTGCATTTACTCTCATTAAATGTTCATGTTGATACAATGTATTCCAGTGGTGATATGACCATAATTGATTTCAAGGTACTGATGTATGAAGAGGCCACAATAGAATATATAGGTCTTGATAATATAAATGAAATACTCATGCATGAATGGATTGGATTCTTAATAGAAAATATATACATTAGGTGGTTTTTCATGATTTTTTTGTCCGGTCACTAATCTAATATATTAATTATTAATAAATAAAAATCATTTTTTACAAGAATATATATCAATATTATTATATGGGCGGCCATGTGAAAAAAAATTGATCTCATTAGTCCTCACATCACTTCCAAACATGAATTCTCACTGGAACCAAAACAATATGAATTAATAGTTAAAAAATTTTCCATAATGTTCTAAAGAAAACATATAGTTGGAAGACTCTTCCTAAAACACACAATGCAAGGGTAAAACTATATAATTTAATCATATAAAATATATTTTCATTCATTTCATTAATTTTTTATTTTTATTTGATTAGGAAGTAATGCTTACACATTACAGTCAATTTGTATACTCTAATGATTTATTTTTCTGATTTAATGCATGGATACCTAAAAAACTAACCACGCATAATGATGATTATCAATTTGTAATACCCTACATAAAATATTTTACAAATAAACACCAATTTATAAATTTTATGTTATGTTATATTTAAAATTATTTTATAATAGGGTGTTATTTAAATATCATGACATCCATGACATGGGGACATTCTATGAGCACAAAAAATATATTGGCTTATAAAAATGGATAGGTTTTAGGGTATATATAATAACATTACACTTTGAAAACAAATTAGATATTTCCCTCACTATTTCTGTTGTTCTCGAATCAATCTAATGGTAATTATATTTGTTATTATGTTTTCAAATTTATGAACGATATCGTGTTATATATAAAAAATTGCAATCCTAGAGAAGAATTTCTGATGATAATTAAAATTTCATTTAAAATATTTACTAATCCTATATTTGATTATATTTTTCTAGCACTACAATGATTGTCCACATTTCTCGTATTCAAAGGATGAAATTCATATTTTTTGAAACAAATGGTAAGAATACATGGTGTTATATTTTATGTAGACATCATGAAGAAGAGTCTTCATGCTTCTAATTTAGAAAATTTTCTCAACATTTTATCTAATTATTTTAGTTAATTTTTTTTTCATTTTTATCTAATTATTATTTTGTTAATTTTCATAAAGTTCATGATGAAGGATGATACCCTCATGAGGTGCTCGTGTACTATGAGTATGCACTCAATAAAGATGATGCACTCATGATTATTCAACTTTCTTTTTATTCAGTAATCTATTAAAAAATCTAGGATATCAAACAACAATATTTTTATATTACCCTGATTGTTAAATGAACTGTAGAATAAAATGACATGGTGTGATGCGTAGGAATCGGATTTAACTAAATAGGTAAAACGGTATGCACATTATGAATATTTGTTTATGTTATTGGATAAAAATTGAAATTTTAGTTCAAAATACACATTAAAAACTCAAATAGGAAACACATATTCACATTGTTTTGATACTTTAGGAAAATGATTTATAAGTAATTTGTGACTTGAAGGAATCATCATCACCTCAATCCAATACACAGTGTGCATGGTATGATAGAGCTAGTAACATGTTCAAATCTACCCATGCTTGTGGAACAACCATCCACACCTCAATCAGTCACACCTCAATCTAATACGCAGTGTGCCCAATATGACTCTATGTGGTAGTTTTTAGATTATAATTTAAATTTTAGTTCAAAGAACACATCACAAAATAAAATATAAGAAGCCACATTCAGATTGTTTTGAAAATTTAGGTTAGTGAACTATATGTAATTAGTGACATATATGAATCAACCACACTTCAATCTGATACATGGTGTGTTCGGTATGACATATTGTGTGTGTTTTTAGTTTAAAATAGGAATTTTAGTTCAAAAAACACACCACATAATCAAAAAATGATCAAGCACATTCTAAATATTTTGATACATTAAGAAAACAGTCCATAGGTATTTTTTGATGGGTAAGAATCTACTACACCTCAATTCGCTACACGGTGTGCCCAGTCTGACTCAAAGTATCCATTATCAGTTTAAAATAGAAAATTTAGATCAAAATTATTCACCCTCTAAATATTATGAAAATGACCATGGACTATCTTGATATTTTAGGAAAATTATTCATAAACATTTGTGATGTTTTGGAATCAGTCTCCCATCAAACCATCACACAATGTGTATAGAATGATTCAATGTGCATGGTTTTAGTTTAAATTGACATTTTAGTATAAATGAAAAATGAAATACTAGATATGGACCAAAAAAATTAGGATTTTCTTGATAATTTATTTAAATGATCCATAATTAATTTTTGATATTTAGGAATTTTTCGCACGTCAATCTGATGCATGGTATGATAGACATGACTCCAAGTGCATCTTTTATTGAAAATTGACATTTTAGTTCAAAACACACATCACATACAAAAAACAATGGAAATTAATTTTAGATTATTTTTTACATAATTAATAGGATATATAAGTAATTTTTGACATATAGGAATCATCTCCACCTCAATCATGTACACAGTGTTCACGGTATTACTCAAAGAGTTTGTTCTTGGATTAAAATTGGAAATTTAGGTCAAAAGTGTGTCACTCACTAAAACCAAATAAAATGCACTCGTATTGACTTGATTCTTAAGTAAAACCATTCATAGTCATTTGTGGTTTCTAGGAATTACCCTCACAAAAAACTGATGCATGATGTGACTGGTATGACTCAAAGTGACTTTATTTATTTTAAATTCAAATTTTATTAAAATAGAAGCATGACATACAAAAGTCTAATAAAATTCATTAAGATTATCTTCATAAATTTTGAAAATTATCAATAAGTCATTTGTGACATATAGGAATGATCTTGAGGCCAATGTAACGTACAATGTGAAAGGTATGAGTCAATGTCTGTCATTTTATTTAAAATTAAAAATTCAATTAAAAATAGATGTCACATAATCAAAACAAATAACATGAATTTAGATTGTTTTGATACTTTTGGAAAATGATCAATAATTCATTTGTGATGTGTATTGATTTGATGCACCTCAATCTGATATATTGTGTTTTTAGTATGACTCGGAGCATATATTTTTAGTTTAAAAATCACAATTTTGTTTAAAACGTTTTTCACTCAATGAAAATGATGAAAAAAATTAATATTATGTTGATACTTTATAACAATGATATATAATTCATTTCTTTTGTGTAGGAATCAGTCTAACATTATACTAACACATGATGTGACCCATATGACTCAAAGTTCATGTTTTCAATTTAAATTGACATGTTAGTGAAAAAGAAATGTGACATACACAAAACCAATAAAACTCACTCTGGTTGGATTGTTACTTTAGGAAAATGATCCATAAGTGATTTTTAACATGTAGAAATCATCTGTACAAAAGTCCAACATACAATGTTATAGGTATGACTCCATGTGTGTCTTTTAATTTAAAATCGACATTTTTTTTCAAAAAACATATCGCATACTCAAAAAAAATCATTCAAATTATTTTCATTCTTTAAGAAAATGATCCATAAGTAATTTGTAACATTTACAAATCATCTGCCCATGAATCTGATACACGGTGTACTAGGTATGACTCAAAGTGTTTGTTATTAGTTTTAAATTCACAATTTAGTTCAAAACTTGTGTCACCCATTGAAAACTGAGTAAAGGTTCTCATATTTTCTTGAAACGATAGGAAAAAGATCCATAAGTCATTTGTGATGTGTTGGAATATATTTCCTGCCAATTCGATGCATAGTGTGACAAGTATGTCTCCAAGTGTGTCGTTATATTGAAAATCAACATTTTACATCAAAATAAACATCACATAGTCAAAACCAAGAAAAAAATCATATTTTTTGATACTTTAGTAAAATGATCCATAAGACATTTTTTACATGTAGGAATCAGCTACACATCAATCAGATACACGGTGTGACTGGTTGACCCAATGTGTTCATTATCAGTTTAAAATTGATGATTTAGTTCAAAACGTATGCCACTCAATTAAAAATGATAAAATTCACTTGGATTGTAATGATAGATTATAACTAGGATTCATAAGACATTTGTGACATGTGTGAATCAATCTCATGTCAAACCAACACATGATGTGAAATATTGACTCCAAGTGCGTGTTTTCATTTTAAATTAACATTTTAGTAAAAAATGTTTTGTGATATACTCACAATTGAGAAACCATATTCATATTTTCATGATAACTCGGGACAATTATCGTTAGGTGATTTTTGATGTGTATGAATCATAAGCATGCCAATATAATGAATAGTGTGATCAATATGACATCAAGTGTGTCCTTTAATTTACAATGGACATTTTACTAATTGATTATTTAATATTTATGATTTATTTATTTATTTATAATATTAGTAACATAATAATCGAACTACTATATAGTTTAAATTTTTTGATCAAGTTGGGGTGGTTTTTTTGGAAATTGATACCATGATCGGGCTTTTTAGAGTGATTTGGGTGACAAAGACAATGAAACCATTAATGTTTTTGAATCTTTGTGATAGTACATTATAATTTAATTGTGCAAAAAAATATCTGAAATGTGTATAATATGTCTTTTTTTTTATTTTTTATATTATTTTTATTTCTATTAAGTTATGACTTTTTCATACAGATGCAATTGATGATGTAGCGTGTTGTAATTTTTATTTCATGAATTTTTTTTTCTAATGAATTATCCTCATGTCAAAAAACTAATATATGGAAAAATTTATAATCATGTAATTATATTAATTGCAATTAATTACACTCCTATAAAATTATTCTAATTTTACAAGAACTTCCATAATTTTATACAAGAAAACCGATCATGAAACTTTGAAACGAACACTCCCAGAACAACAAAATTAAACATTATAACTCATCTAAATGGCCATAAATGAACTTAATAATAATATAATAAATTAGATATATTTTTTAGAGGTTCTAGATTAAGTAATTAATGAATCTAATTCTACTATCTAGGACAGTAAGTACAATTTCGCAATGATTTCATACATAAGGTAAGGGTTTACTCCTATCACTTTCACTTTTGTGAGATATATATCTTATTAAACCTATATTTCTTGTGTTGGTTGTACATACATCCTTTTTATATATCATATCATCAATTTCATTATCTTCGTGGAAATTATTTTTTTATTTTTTTATTAATTCATTTATGGGGAATACGGTTTAATTGATTAAAATGTTTTAAGAGATTTCTTAACTCAATTTTCATTCATTTGGTTAGACCTCTATTTCAATGATAATGCCAGCGTAAGGTTTTGTGTAAATTGATTTATGATTACCTTATGTTATATTTACAATTTTTTATGTGGATTTAGAGACAATAGATATAAACTATTCACATCATTAATGATATGATCCATGTATGGTTCTTCATCTCAATTTTCATTTATTAAGGAATATTTTTTATGTTGTGAACCTATTATCTTTTCTATGGTTTATATACTTCCCCTTTTATTTATGATTATAATTTATGGAATATTTCACTAAATATTCATATTTCTTATTGGTGGAATTTGATTTTTTCTTAATCTTTAAGCCAATTTTTCATTTGGTTTTTCCATTGAATGTTATTTGATTAACTGGGGAAATAATTTTAAATCCTTATCTTTTACTCAATACAGATATTTTTTATAATGATTTTTGATACCTAAATTAAATTGATCATTTTTTAATTTGAGGATTTTGTTGGGCATGCAAACATGGGTCGATACCAGTTATAGATAGCCACTTACTGCATCGGTAATCTCATGATATGACAAAGCTTCCCAAATTAAATGGGTTTTTACAGATAATGATTAAAACACCTTTTGAAAGGTCATGATGATAAAGGTACCATGATTCCTGATATCATGGAATCCAAATTATTTATAATTTCCTTTATTAATATTTCAGTCATTATTCTCCATCTGATCTTCAATATGATTTTATCCATGTATTTTGATTGTGCTCAAATTTTTTATTAAACAGAATTTGTTTCCAATATTTTACATTTCCATATATATTATTCCTTATCCTCTCATGATTCAATGTTTGTTGACTAAATGGCATGTTTTTAGTTATATATAAACCATTCCATATTTATTATGTTTCTTTTAATATTGGTTCATGAATTATTCCATTGTATTTAACCATTACCGATTATCTGAGATCACCATTTTATTTATTCTCATTTCCCCTCATTATGAAGATGAAATGAATTAAGGATTTCAAGGATTTAATTACTTTCTATTATTATGCTTTATATTTGATTCCAACCTTAATAGGGGTACCATTTTTGTATCTAGTTCTTCAAGGAAACTAACCTGATTAGTCATTTTTTATTTGAATGTTTTATCTATGAAAAATTAATAAAGTAAAGCTTTAGATTCAAGCTACTGGGGTATGGTTCATGACTATTAGTATGGAAGAAATTTTAGAAGAAAACATGGGAACTAAATTATGGAATAAATATAACGAACGTGAGAACTATGATAATCCCTTATAGTACTTAAAACAATTATCATTAGAAGGATTTTTATTTTGTGGCTAAATTCAAATGACAGGTACGGGCTAACTCAGTGGGTTACATTATATAGTGGTTTCCTATAATGGAAGGAAAGGAATCAATACCCATAGATAATGTAGAGATTTACCCATTTAAAAAAGTCAACACATTTAGCATTAGGGATGAGCAGATCATTTCCATATTGGCAGAGCTTACATAGTTTATGATAAATAACCGTAATACACCTATGTTGGATCATTTCTTGCAACAGAAGCCCCAATATTTTTTTGGGATGACTAGTCTAGTGGTAGCTGAGTAATGGATCTTGTATCTTGAAAATATATTCTTGGCATTGTGAGGTGATGAAAGGGAAGAGGTAGTTCTAGTTGTATATTTCCTCAAGGGTGACGTTGAACAATGGTGGTCATTTATCCAGAATACTAATGAGGAATTTGAAATAGAAGACATGGAATGGATGAATTTAAATGAAATATTTTTTTAAACAAAATTCCCTTATGAGTAAAGAACTAAAATAAATAGAAAATTAATTATCTTAAATCAAAAGGATGAAGAGTGTGTCCTAGAGTATGTGGTATCCTTTAAAATACTAGTTAGGTATGTAAAAGATTACATACATTATTTAGAAAAGAATATTAATCATTTTTTTGAAGGACTTGAGACATATCTCTAATGGGTATGAGCTTCTCAAACATTTTCATCATATTATGAAATATTAATATGTGTCATTAAAAAAGATAATTAAATTTCTAGATCTTATATATTCAAATGAAATCAAGAGAATATTAAGTTGGCTGAAACCCATGAGAAAGGTAAATAACCAAAGAAGAAAAATGGGAATGAAGAATTTTCAATCTTGTTAGAATTGTTGAAAGAAACATATGGGAAAATATATGATGGTAATAACAGTGTTACAACTACAGAGACTGGAAGTATTTGTATCATAAGTTAAAGGTAAAATACTAATGATATCAAGTTCTTCAACTACAAATAAATGGATCATTATTCAGTCCAATGTCCCAATATCCTAGTAATATACCACAGAATAGGTCAAAGGGAGATGACCATGTTTATTTGATCTCAACAGCTAAGGATGAAGTATTAAATGATGTGTTAGCAGGTACAATAATCCTATCTTCAAATTTTCCAATTCTTTATTTAATTCTAGATCATCACACCATTTTATATCTACCTATTTTTTCAAGAAATTTTGATATTTCACTTTTGATTTAATAAGGTTGTTTTCAGTGAAAACTCTTAAGGGAAGTATCATTACAAGAGAGAGGTTTTAGGAAGTTATCATTAGGGAAAATAAACATGAATTATTTTCTAAACATCACATCATTCCTATTATTGACTTTGAGATAATCCTATGTATAAACTAGCTTTCAAAATATGATGCAAAAATTTATTGTAGGACGAAGGAAATTACAATTTGTGTAGAAGATGTATAATTAAATATATGTGGAGAAGAAACTTCACTATCTCGCTCTTATCTAGATCCACCTGTATTAGATCTACTAAATGATATTCTTGGGGAGGAAGAGAAAAAAACAACTAGGGATGAAGAAGGTAATCATAAAATTTGGGATGTGTCTATTTTAATGGAATGGATTGATTTATTTCCTATGAAATTACATAGAAACACCCTTGAGCATGAAGTTTATTTTTTAATTAATTTAATCCCTAATTTAAAACCAATATCAAATACTCCATATAGAGTGGCCACTTCATAGTTATAGGAGATGAAGAAAAAACTACTGGAGTTGATTAATAAGGGACTTAATAACCCAAGTGTTTCTCCATTGGGATCCCTTAATCTCTCTATTAATAAGGAATATGGATCAATGTGGTTTTTTATTGATTATTGAGAAATCAATGCAATTATGATAAAAAAAGTATGCACAGTCTCACATTGATTATTTATTTGATCAACTTCACGTATCTCAATATTTTTTTAAGATTGACCTTGATTGTGGATATCATCAATTTTGAGTAAATAAGGAATATATTTTTAAGATATGTTTTTGGATGAGGTATTAATATTAAGAGTTTAGATTAATTCCTTTTGGATGGAATAATGCACTTATAGTTTTCATGGATCTAATTAATAGATTATTTAAGTAATATGTTGACCATTTTTTAGTATCCCTTAATGATATTATGGTGTATTATAAAATCTATGAAGACAATGATAATCTCTTATGGATCATTAATTAGATTCTCATATAGAAATTTTTTATATACTAAATTTAGCATGTATGAATTTTTTATCAATGAAATTTCTTTTCTAGCCTGTAAATTCTCTAATGATGAAATATCAGTTGATTTTATAAAGGAAAAGGAAAACCAATAATGTCCTATGAAAATAATTCTATCTAAGGTACATAGTTTCATTGGTGTAGTAGGTTACTATAATTTATTAGTTCAGAAATTTTCCCAATTTTATAACACATTAACCAACATCACACATAATGGTGTCGTGTTCTTATGAAAAAAGTGATGTAAAAAATGTTTTTAAAAATTGAAGAAAATATTAATAAATGCTTTGATTTTGAATCTACCATCATCAAATTATGGGTTTTTGATGTACAATGATGCATTAATGAATGGATTGGGTTATGTACTTATGAAAAATGATAATGTTATTTCATATGCATCAAGGCAGTTGAACATTCATGAAAAAAATTATCCAAATCATGATTTTGAGTTAACAGTTGTAATATATTCTTCGAAGATATGGAGACAATATCCCTATGGTGAAATATGTGAGATATATACATATCACAAATGTTTTAAAAACATCATTACAAAAAAATAAATCAATATTATGTAAATAAGAGGGCTTGAGTTACTCAAAAATTAAGATTTCTCAATACAATGTCATCGAGTAAAATCAAATAAGGTAACCAATGCATTGAGTAGGAAAGATCAAGGAATTTTTTCCAATATAAAGATTGAATGGGATCAAATGTTCATGAATTTACTAAATATAGATATTGTAATTGTTAAGGAAAATGAAACATAACTATTTTGTCAAATGATTGGTAAACCATTTATACTAGAGAAGATAAAAGGTCCTCAATCTGATGATGAGAATTTTCAAAAGAAAATTTATGTCACTAATGACGGAAAATTGGAAGACTTTATCTATGAGGATGGAATTATGAAATTAGGAAGTAGTTTAAGTGTTCCATAATTACCTAATCTAAAATGGGAACTATTATATGATTATCATTTCTAAAATTTCACTATATATCCTAGTATTAACAAGATATATGGAGATCTTAAGGAACATTTTGGGTGGGATAATATGAATCGGGGAATTTCTGACTATGTGTCAAGATTCAAACATTGTAAACTAGTGAAGGATGAGTGATATAATATTATAGGTTTCATGAAACCTCTAAATATTCTTATGTGGAAGTGGGATGACATTATGATGGGATTTATCACAGGAAAACCAATGACACCTAGAAAAAATGATATGATATGGGTTATTGTTGATCACCTTCCAAATTTAAAATATTTTGTGGCTATAAGAGAATATTTTCCTCTAGATCACCTAAAAAAGACACTATATTAATGATGTTTTAAGACTTCATGATGCACCTTAATCGATTGTGTCTGATAAAAATCCATGTTTTACAATAAAATTTTGGAAGAGTCTTCAGAATGCTCTAGATACTGAGCTTCATTTAAGCCCTGCCTATTATCCTCAAAAAGAAAAATAGTCTAAAAGGACTATTCAAACATTGGAATACATGTTGAGATCATTCTCACATGACTTAAAGGACTGCTGTATTAGTATTTACCTTTGATAGAGTTTTCTTACAATAATAGTTTCCATTCAAGTATCCAAATGGTGCCAAATAAACCATTATATGAAAGAGATGTCATACTCCAACATGTTGGGATGAATTTCGTAAAAGGAAAATTATAGGCCCATAACTTATTAAAGAAATAATGACAATCATATATACTATTTAGGGTAATATTTAAGTAGCTCAAAGTAGGAAAAATGGTTATGCTGAAAATTGGAGAAATGATTTAGAATTTCAAGTGGGAGATCATGTCTTTATGAAAGTATATCTATGGAAGGGTGTCATAAGGATTGATAATAAAGTAAAACTATTCCCTAGTTATATTGTACCATTTCAAAAATGGATGGAATTAAAGCTATTTCTTATAGATTTCGGATCCCACCAAGTCTCTAAAAATTTCCTCATGTGTTCCACATGACATTGTAAAAGAAGTACATGCTAGAACCAATGCATCTAGTCACCTATGAAGAATTATAATTGAAACCTGATTTTTCTTACAATGAAGAACCATTCAATATTTTTAACACTAGATAGAAAGTATTTAGAAATTGAATGCCTTGATTGGTAGAGGTTCTTTGGAGAAACCAAAAATCTGAAGAAGCAACATGGGAACCTGAGCATGTGATGAAGAAAAATCACCCATATTGTTTAATATGGTAACATTCATGAAAAATATTGAGGATGAAATTACTGAAGGAAGGATGAATATAATACCACAAGATTTTATGGTATGTATCTTCTTAAATAAATTCAATTTATTCAATAATATAAATTTCATGCATCAAAGAGCTTAAATGAACAATGACATACTATTAAATATTAACATGACCATTGGAATAGTAATTTGACCATTAGGAGTAGTATGATGGAATTCAGAATAATAAACACACCAATGAATGAATAAATAATACTTAGGTATCTCAATAATGATAATATGATATATTTATATCATGGAATTAGTAAATTAATTTTTTTAAATGATAAAATAAGTGTTTGAATTTGTTTGAAACAAAATTGTTTATTTATGATTTTATAATTAACATATTGATTTAAAAGAAAATTTGTTTTCATTAAATAGATTCATAAATTAATGTTATTTTTCCTTGTAATTATAATATATTTTTATTAGACCTTAATTAATTTTTTAAAGTGTCTTTAAATGAGTTATAATTTTAAAATTAGTATTTTTATAATAAATAATGATTTTAATTGTACATTAAATTTAACATATTAATAAAATATTTTTCATAAAATGGATTTCATTTCTGAAAAATACACATCAAAAAATGGTTAGGGTGAATTTTTGGTGAATAGTGAAATATGGTAATTTTTAGTGTTTTACATTTTAAACCAATGACATGAATTTTTGAGTCATGGATGATGTAAAAACCCATTAGTTTGAACTCAAAATCACTAGATACTATACTTAGTCAAGATGAATCAACACTTTTGATTGTATTTAGAAAAAATAATAAACAAATTAATAAAATAATAAAAACTGCCCCTCACCTGCCACAATAAATACCACCCCTTCTCATCACACATTTTATGCCTTGTATATTGTCTAAATGGTTCCAAATTCCCAGAACATTCTACTTCCCCATGTACAATTCATGATGTTCTTACCAAAAAAACTAAATCCAAGTGTCTTAAGGAGGATCCCAAAGAGATTGTATTTGAGAGGTAAAATCCTCCTTCTTTCTCTTTTAGTTTATTTTCTTTACTTATCCTCTCCTCACCACCCCTATACAAAGTAGAATGGTAAATAGAGTATGATTTATATAGAAGAACGTTATTATGTTAATGTAATATCCATCATAAAATAACTTCTTCTTTCTTTTTAATTTTAAAATTAAAACAACATCTTTGAGGTGTCGATTCACTGCCTTCATGGATGACGAGTTTTCATTTTTTCATTACGACCTTCAAGGTTGGTCATAAAACTATTTTTATGGTTAAAAAGATTATAATATGTGTATTTAAACTTATTTAATGTTCCATAACTAGTATATAATCATAATATAAAATAAAATGATACTATTTTGTGATGGTCTTAAAAACCGCCAAAATATACTAATCATATTCATTAACATTTTATCTAATGAAGCATCATCTTGTAAAAATAATAATTTATGGAAACCATTAAAATAATGGAATTATATTAATACTAATTAATTACACATTTAGGTAATTATTCCAATTTGACCAGAATGTCCATTATTATACAAAAGTGAACAGATCATGAAGCCATGAAATGAACGCCCTCAAAACCACAAAATTAAACATTATAACTCATAAAAATGGAAATAAATGAACATAATAAAAATATAATAAATAAAATATAAGTTTAATGGGTTCTTAATTATGTAATTAATGAATATAATTTTATTATATGGGATATTAGTTATAGGTTCATAATGCTTTCGTACATATGGTAAGGGTTTTCCGTCTCACATCTACTTCATTGATATATATTCCTAATTCAACTCATATTTTATGTATCTAGTGCACATATATCCCTTTGATATATCATATCATAAATTGTATTACATTAATTGTATTCAATTTTTCATTTTATAATTAATACATTTATGAGGTATATGGTTAGACATATTACCAAGTGGTAAGGGAATTCTTAACCCAATTTTCATTCATTAGGTTAAACATATATTTCAATGATTGTTTCAAGATAATATTCTGTGTAAATTTACAATTTATAATGTTATGTTTTATTTCCCCTGTTTTATGTCTATGTATAGTTAGCATAGATAATTTTTTTAGTTGATCAATGATCTGATCCTTGTAATGCTCATCATCACAATTTTCATTCGTTAAGAAATATTTTTTATGTTATACACCTATTTTCTTTTCTATGGTGTTTATACTACCCCTTTTATTTATGATAATCATTCATTGAATATTTTATTAAATATTCATATTTCTTATATCATGTATATGATTATTTCCTAATCCTCAT
Organism: Viscum album; assembly: GCA_963277665.1. Classification (NCBI taxonomy): domain Eukaryota; kingdom Viridiplantae; phylum Streptophyta; class Magnoliopsida; order Santalales; family Viscaceae; genus Viscum; species Viscum album. The sequence continues at coordinate 405,748,450 of OY728166.1, forward strand.
ACCGATTTTTTATTCGGGGTTTACTTTGATTGTAATATTATTATCTGTGGAAAATAATGTAAAAGATGAATCTTTTACTCATTACAAACATTTTTTGATATGTGATATTAATTCATTAATTAAGTTGGACATTTATATATTTTATAAATTCTTTGGACATGAAGACATGGGTGGGTCCGAGTTATAGATAGCCCCTCGAGGCATCGATAGTCACATGAGATGACAAAGTTGGCCAAATTAAATAGATTTTACCCATAATGATTAAACAATCTTGTGAATGGTTTTGACAGTAAAGGTATGATGATGTGTGAGATCATTGATTCAAAATCAATAATCACTATCTTCATTGATATTTCATCCATTATTATCCATTATATTTTCACTATAATATAATCCATTAATTATAATTGTGCTCAAGTTATTGATTAAATGACATTTGTTTCCAATCATTTTCATTTTCATAATGATTATGCCTTACCATCTCATGATTGAATTTTTTCGATTAAATGGATTATATTTCAGATATATATATTTCCACATTGACTCTGTTTCATTTAATATTGATTCATGAAATATTCCATTGTATTTATCCATTACTGAGCATTTAAGATCACCATTATATGTGTTCGCCTTTCCACAATTTATGAAGGTGAAATTATTTAATGAGTTCAAGGTTGAAATTACATTCCTTTCTTATGTTCTATTTTTATTACCAGTGTAACAAGGGAATGAAGCCAATATGAAGTTATTCAAGACTAATAAATTGATTGGTCCGTTGCAATTTAAATCTTGTATCAATGCCTATGTAAAAAATTAAGGCTCTAGCTACAAACTATTAGGGTATGTGTCTTTACAGTTGGTATTAGAAATTTTTTTGTTTAAACCTTTTGAAATCATTTTTAAAATAATCATAACAAATGCGAGAAATAGGATAATTCCTTATAGTTTTGAATAAATTTTATAATTAAGAGAATTTTTATATCGTGGTTCAATTATCATGAAAATTTTGGTCTAACTCGGTATGTTCCATTATTTAGTATTGACTCTTAATATAAGGAAAGGAGTCAATTCCTAAAAAAAATGTAGGGATTTCCCCATAGAGCGTGTCAATAAATTTATTGTTGGGGATGAGTATATAATGACCACATTATGATATATTATCATGTTATGATGAATATCCATACTACACATATGTTAGATTATTTCATGTAGAAAAATCCCACATTTTTTAGTGGGACTTTTTATGTATTGGTAGATGAAAATGTTTCGAGTCCCCTAAAAAGATATTTCTTGCACTGGGATTTCATGAAAGTGAAAAGGTAGTACTAGTAGTATATTGTCTCAAGAGAGATTCTGATCAATGCTGGTCCTTGATATAGAATAAAATGGTGGAAGGGATAAAAGAATATATTTATTGATGAACTTTTGAAGAAAAATTCATTGAAAAATATTTCCCTCATGAGAAAATAACTGAAATGAAGAAAAATTAATTATCATAAAGAAAAAGGATTAAGACAGCAGGGAGAAGAATGAGGCGACCTTCATAAGACTATCCATGTATGCTAAAAATTACATACATTATTCAAAAAAACAAGATTGATCATTTATATGAAGGTCTTCAGACAATTCCTCAAACAGAACTATATTATCAAGCATTTTTGTCATATGATGAAAGAGTACTTTTTGTCATCAAAATATAGAAGTAATTTTCTATATCTTATATATTCAAAATAAAATCATGAGAAGAAGAGGTTAGCTGAGAACCATGAAAAAGGTAAATCACTAAAGAAGTTCATGGGAATGAATAGCTTTCAATATTTTGAAAATTCTAGGAAGATACTATCAGGAAATTGTACAAAGAGAACACGAGTGCGTTACAAGTATAGTGAAAGGGTCATTGGACTCATTAGTGTATGTGGAAACAAATTAATGGTCTCTAGTACATCAATTACAATGAAATGGGGAATTGTTCAAACCAACATCTCAAGTTCCATTGTAATATACCATAGAATAAGTAAATGAGATATGTCTAAACATATGTGATCTCTACAGCTGAGGTAGAAGTTCCTAATGATGTGGTAGAAATTACATTATTCCTATCATCAAATTTTTTCAATTCTTTATTTGATTTCGGGTCATCTCACTTTATTATATCTACCCAGTTTTCCAAGAAAATATATATTTAACTTTGACTTAATAAGGGAGTTGTCAGTCAGAACTACTAAGGGAAGTCTCATTGCATCAAATATGTGTTGTGTAGTTACAATTATGGAATATGACTTTAATTATTTGTTGACCTTATCATTATAAATATTTTAGAATTTTATATAATCTTCAATATGAATTGGATAACTAAATATGATGGAAAAAAAAATTTCCTGAAAAAGGAAATTACAATTTGTGGGGAATGTGTAGAATTCTTTTCCTTTAGAGTAGAAACTGCATCATCTAACTCTTGCCAAAATCCACCGACAGTAGCTCTAACAAATGAAATTCTTGAAGAGGAAGAGATAAATATATCTAGGGATATAGAAGATAATCATCATATTGAGGGATTACATATTGTACAAGAGTATAATGATGTTTTTTCTAAGGAATTACATGGACACCACCCATAGAATGTAGTTTAGTTTTCCATTGACTTAATCCTAAATGAAAAACCAATGTTATTAAATCCTTATATAATAGACATTGTTGAATTATTGGATCCAAATAAACAACTAGAATAGTAGAGTAATAAGTGATTTATTCACCCCTAGTGTTTCTCTATGTAGAGTTCCAGTTCACTTTGTTAAGAAGAAATATGGATCCATGAGGTTGTGCATCACATTACCCCAAAATCAGCACGTGGGACCACCCCTCCCGAAGAACCCTAGTTCTTCTCCTTGACAACACTGACCTCTGTGTCGGTCCCTCCCTTACCGATGGGGGAGGTACCATCGGAATCCTTTAAAGGAGCGACCGCATCTTTTATTCCTTTATCAAATTCCAATCTTCTCCCTTCTATCCCACAAGTCGTGCCCAGACCAGAAGTCTCAGAATTTCTTGATGGGTTCCCTAACATCCAGATTTCGTATACGGAGTTATCGGAATAATATAATCTTTTGAAGTATACCTTAGTTGATAGATTTTATCAACAATGCCCCTCAGTCTATGCATTCAATATATTCATCTTCGAATCTTGGGACTTGCTGGATAGGGAAACTGTTGGTCTACTAGATAATCTCCAAATTATGATCCGCTTTGCATCGGAGGGAGACCTCATCAAGGACTAGTCAATCAGAAATCATTGTTTTATTTGATTCAGATTCATCCTTCTTTGGTGGTCCTTCAATAAATATATGAAGCAGTATCCTCTTTATATGGACACAAGGGTCAGCTTCACTAATCTCCTTTTACCATTTCAAAATCCCACTATAACTCATATTCTAGGAAACCTGATTGGTGGATATATGTGTTCAGATAGAATAACTAAATCTATTTTCCACCCTATTTATCCGTGCGTATGTGTTTAAATGGATTGGTCAAAATATCAGCTTGAATATGTATAGATTTTTGTGGGTGAGGCATATCGATGCAATCAATGGTTTGTCTAAAAAACCTGGAAGAAATTATGTTTAGGAGGAAAGAGATTGAGTCATTCACTAGAATTCTACTGTAAGGGGTCTTAGTACTCATTGAGGAGGAACAAGGACATAGACAATGAGCAGGAGGTGCATGATGAGTCATAGAGTCTAGAGTCAAGACCTTTTTCTTGTCTAGGACATGACGAAGTTGTTATTGAGTATGATTCTTTTAGGGAACCATGATCATAGTTACCTGTGCAGAAGGCATCGATGCCTCAGGAAACCCCAATGGTGGAATCTATTTTTAGTAGGTTGAAAATGGACCTAGATATCCCTCCCTCTTCACTTCATGACAGTGATAGTGTAAGGTAGGGAGGTTTTCTTAACTTGGAGATGACGCGAGGGTTATCTCAGGGGATTTGGAGTACTGATGTCATGGTGCATATGGTGTACAACAAGGATGATGCCCCGGCTGAGGTGCGTGAACCAAGTAGTGATTATTTGCAGAAGGATTTATAGGTGTCTGTTATGGTGGTGGCAGATTAGGCCAGTTATGGGGATGCATGGGGATCAGGTTTAAGGAACTGGTCTTCAATTCAGTTAAAAATGATTTAAAGGGCTTGTAGAGGTAGGATTGAGCTCTAAACTTATTATCCCTAATGAGATAGACCTAGTACATGTGAACATGTTTAATGAAGCTGATCATTCGTCAAGCGAAGCATCAAGTCCTAAGGAGAATAGGAGTAATAAGAGGAGGAAGGGTATGAGGGATTACTACTCCTTACCACCTCCTTTGGAGACTTGTTTTTCTTAGAATATTAACATCAAAATGGTTTTCTATGAGTATGTGAGTCACCAAAGACCTAGGTCCCAGGGTTAACAACCCTTCGAATTGTTGTTATGCTCTGAGTGAGAAGTGGTTGAGTAGGTCTTGCTACTCAATGTTTCTAATGAGGATGCTGCTAAAAGGATGGGGTAACCACTAAGGGAACCCCTTAATTAATAAAAATATGATTTTATTGAAAAAAGGTACATTATTCTTATTGGGGGGGTCAACAATGGGAATATTAGTTTCGAGGGGTACATACAGTCTTGGAACCAAATTGCTTCTGAAGTTGAAATTTTGACGAGGGATGCACCTAACATTCAAGTTCAATTTATCTCATGGAAATTATTTATTGAAATAGATTCTGGTAAACTAAAATGGATTTTCCAAGACTCTGGTTAAACTGATTGAAGTTGTTGCTTGATTTGGGAGGTCTTCTGGTTCAGTTTAAATCTGTTCATGGGTTTGTCTTTTTGCTTTTTTGAGTGAAGGGTGGTGTCATTAGGCATTGTTTTTGGATCATCTTCATATGAGTATCAAAGAAAGAAGTATTTACATGTTTATTCCATTTGGATTGTGGGTCTGAGATGGTATGGATTTTCCCTCAGTTCTGTGCCCATGCATCCTTGCATGGGACAGCTTACTGAATGTTCATGAATCGGTGAAGGTTTGTTGACATGAGGTAGTTGCTGCAGCGAGGTAGATCCGGATTTTTTTGACATTTTCCTTGCTTGGTTTTTGGTTTTAATTTCAAACATTATCATTTCTCACTTTCACCATTAAAGTGTTTTGATAATAAACATTTAATTTTCTGTCAGGCTGTGGATTGATGATAGATAAATCAAGGAAATTACGATAAGGAAGAAGTATCCAATTCCTTGCATTGATGAATTATTTGATCAACTTCATGGATGTAAATATTTTATAAAGATTGACATTCATTATGGATATCCTAAATTGTGAGTAAAGAAGGAATATTTTTTGTAGATAGATTTTTAGACAAGGTGTGGACATTAAGAGTTTACAGTAATGCCTTTTGGATTGACTAATGCACCATCAATATTTATGGATCTAATTTATAGTGTATTACAAGAATATATTGATGATTTTATATAGTATTCATTAGAAGAAAATATTTATATGGTAAATTTATCTTGTGTGAATTCTGGCTTCAGTAAATTTATTCTTGTGGCCATATTGTCTCTACGGAAGTAATCTCAGTTGATCCTCTAAAGAAAAATGAAATCCAAAAGTAGCCTATGACCACAAACATAATCTAGGTACATAGATTCATTTGTTTAACAAGTTACTTTCTATGTTTCATTCAAAACTTTTCCTTATTTTCTAACCCATTAAAAAAGATCACACATAATGGGTTTTAGTTCTTATGGGAAAATAAGGTGTAGAATGTTTTAATTAATTGAAGATAATATTAGTCAATGCTCCGATTGTGATTGTACCATCAAGAAATGATGGGTTTTTGACATATGGTGACATAGCAATGAAAGGACTGGTTTGTGTCCTTATGAAAAATTATAAATTTATTGCATATGAATCAAGGTAGATGAATATTCATAAATAAAATAATCAAACTAATGATCTTGAGTTGGAAACCATGATCTATAATCTAAAAATATGGAAACACTATATCTATTGTGAAAGATATGAGATATATGAAGATCACAAGGGTTTTACATTCATCTTTGCATATAAGGTACTCGACATGAGGAAAAAATATGGCTTGAGTTGCTCAACGATTATGATTTCTCAATACCCTACCACCCAGGATAAAAAAATATGGTAGTTGATGGATTGAATAGGAAATATCATAGATTTTTAAACAAGATGAGGATTGAACACTTATAATTTGACCTAATTTGAGTGTTAGTTGATATTTAGACTCATGTTTCATTTTTTACTTATGTACTTCATGTTACAAGTGTGATATTTGATCCTTGGAGGAGCTAATGGCGTACTCTATGGTTCCCTCTTTGTGGGGGTGGTCTAAATAGGGTGTAATTCTAGCTCGACAGACCAAATGCTCAAGCATCCCAGCTCAAAAAATCTCGAGACAGGTTGGACCGGGCATGGGACCATTGTTCATTGGTCAAGGTTTAGTGTCGGCCATCCTCGGAGGGCCATACTAATCTGAGCCTATAAAATTCTATCCGCTCAAAAAATTAGGGAAACTGCTGGTAAGGAGACTTGAGCCCCCAACCACATGTCTCTCAAGATATTCCTTCTTAATAATTACCAAAATATATATATAGGGCTATTAATAATATATATATACCAATTATTTAATATAGTTTACATATATATATATTTATAATAACTCATTATATACTAACAAAAAAAATAACACACTCCCGTAATGATGTTCATGTATGCACCCCAACCTCATTAATTTTTGTATGTGTGTTGCAACTTTTATATATTATATATACTATATATAATATATATACACATTAAATCTAATTCGAATCAAAATTCACCCAACCACTATGATGCCCCCCCAACCTCTAGTTTTTTAAAACTTTCACATATTATATATATATATATTCACATATATAAATCAATTTAAAAAATTTAACATACCCACCCACTAATGCACACCCTTCGTTAATATTATTTTTACAACTCATATATATATATATAATCATATATACTAATAATATATATACATATATAATAACTCGTTATATATTAACAAAAAATAACACACTCACACAACGATGTTTATGCACTCCCCATAACCTCATTAATTGTTTTAAGTATGTTTCAACATGAATTTATTATACATATTATATTTAATACATATACATATATAAATCTATTTAAAAAACAATTAACCCACCCATTATTGTGCACCCCCAGCCGTAGTTATTTTTTACAACTTTCACATATTATATATATATATTCAGATATATAATCCTATTTATAAAAAAATAACGCACCCACCCACTGGTGCACACCCCTAATTAATTTTCTTTTTACAACATGAACATATTTTTATGAATGCTATTTATTATGTTGATGGGTATTTATATAGACATGGTAATAACTTCATATTTGTTTTTTTATCAAACATTTCCAAATAATTTTAACAAATCCATTTTTTCACATTAGAAATTTTTGTGACTTATCAAAGTCTCCCTCAAGCTGAGTATAGTAGTGCCCATTGTTTACTAATGGTATAGAGAATTGACCAATGTTAGAACATTTACTCCAATTTCTGGCTACCTTTTAATTTTATTTATCTTTCGCTTAATCATTCAATATATTTTAATTTATTTAATGTAACGCCCCGACCCCAGCTACCCAGAGTCGGTGCATTACTTCGTAACATTGGCATGATCACAAAAGACCAAGTCTCGAAAGACCGATTAGTTTAGTAGCCTTTGAAACACTAGATACATTAATAAGTCTTACATTACATCATAAATTAAAACAAAACTACAACATCTTCTCTTCATATCCCTTTAAATTATCCCTGCAGGTCATTCATAATATACTTCTTCACATCCTAGAAAAAACTAAAACATTGAAAGGGGTGAGCTCAGATGCTCAGTAAGGATAACAACATAGCGGAAGCTTTCATAAATAAACATTAACATTTAAGGCAATGTATAACTAAAACAAAAGCCTTTTAAACTTGAACTTTAGCATAATATGGAAAAAGTAAAATGAAATAATTCCATTTAATTACTCACATGGATATTCTACTAGTTGAATAATCCCATGAAATATCATTAACCACTTTCATAATGATGGAATGCATAATGCCAGACTATCATAACCACGTAGCCAAAGCCTCGTGCCAAAACCACAAATAAGATTTTGTCAAGGCCTCGTGTCAAGACACTAGTTTGTCTCATGAGACCTGCCGATGCATCGAGGAGCTATTGCAGACTCCACCCATCACTTATTAAGTCCAATGCATTCCTCATATGAATAGGTTTAAACATATCATAAACCATAACATAATCATATCACATAAAACATGCGTAAAAAAAACATAACATTTCCACATTTCAATCACAAGATATCAATACAACACATTGATATAATAAAAACACTTTCAAAACCATTTTAAATACCAAAATAAAAGAAAGTTAAAACTTTGTATTTATTTTTCAATAAAAACGTTAGGGCTTGTAGAGGAAGCCGAAACACAAATAATGGTCACGGCAGAGGGAAGTCGTTGTCGCCACATACGTAAGACAAAAACATTCCTTTTGTCGTTTAGTAAAACGCTTTGTAAAAAAAGATTCTTTTTTGAATAAAATTCAAAGTCAAAGGGGTTTATATACCATATAAAAGAAAGTTGTGCATAAAACCAAATATGCCTCAATGAAAGGAGATTGAGACGAAGTCCTTAAAAAGAACATTTTTTAAACTAAAATAGATCTATTATGTGTATTCAATATAAGTACACATAAAGAAAGTACAAATACAAGATAGGACATAATAATTTCATTACATAATTTGAAAGTAGGAGATTAACCCAAAGAATGGAAATTGGGTTAAGAAATTCCCTTACCTTGCGTCTTGTCCTGACTCGACCGTTCTTTAAACTCCTGAATAATAAACTAGAGTTAATTTCTATTTACTTAAGAACCTTTTTCATGTTCATTATTCCTTTTATATCACTTATTACGATGTTATGATCATTATGTAATTATTTATGTTAATAACGGTCGTTTTTTCGATCTTTGGTACTTGAGTCAAAAATAAACTTCTTATAATTACAAGTTGTTCATGTGGTGAAATATCCATTATATCCAGAATTATATTCATGATGTAGATATCATATTTATCATATATATACAGTATATACATTCATTTATAATATTACGTAACATTTAGAGGTAAGAAATGAAATGCACCGTTCATGGAGACGGTAAGCCGTACGTACGCATAAACGCTACTTTCATTTCTATTTCGTATTGAATGGAATGAAATCATAATGATATAAATTTACAATATAATTCCAGTATAATATAGTGTATAATACCATTTACTCCATCCTTTATACATCCCACATATGGCATTAACGATTCAAATCACATTGAGGGGGTTGTAGTCTGCACTTCCTAAAATGAAATTATCGCGTTTCCGATAATGGAAATCATAAAGTATGCCATAAATGAGAAATACATAAGAATAAGTAAAACATAAACATATCATATATCATATATAAATATAGTGACATCTTAATGGCCACCTTTGATGGTGTTATATGATTGTTGAACAATCATCGTTTCGTGAGGCAGAAATTCGCCATCCACAGAAACATTATGTTCTTTAACCATTAGATGTAGGTGTGTGTAAGTGTATCTCGAATCCTTCTTATAACAACATCCTAGTATATTGAGAATACTGGTGTTGTTAGAAAATAAATGAATAAAAAGTGTTTAAGGGGTTGGAGAAGCTAAATAAAACAAAACAACATTAGAGAAGACATTACCTAAAAATCGGGTAACTCTTTTTGATTTGAGCCAAAGGCTTCCTTGGGAAGAATTCTGTAACAGCACGAGATTTTATGAAAAATATTCTTTTTAATTTTATTAATGTCTTGTGTTGTACGCTACACCAAAAGGAGCTTGCACAACACACATCCTTGACTTGCCTTGCATTACACGCAATCGCGACCTTCCTCGATAGTGTGTGTAGTACGCAATAACGAGTTTCACTAAACAGCAATATGCAATTAAAATATTATTAAAACTAGCTGTTATGAATAGTAATAACCACTTTTTGAAATTTTGTAAATTTTATTTTTCAAAATGGACTTTATTTTTGGATTCGGAGTATCGAATTTAGCCTATGGTGAAATTTTGGTACTTTTCGGATAACTTTCATATTCTAATGAATAGTGAAAATTACTAAATTATAATTAAAAACAACTTTTTTAATAAAAATAATTAATAGTGATAAATTATTAATTTGAGTGGTTTTAAATTATATTTAGAATATATTTTTACAATTTAATACAATGTTGGTCATTGGATGTAATTTCACATTTACACCAGACATAAACAAGTGTTAATATTTTGATAGTTATTATCTCTTAAAAACACGCTATTTATTGTGACAGCGGAAATTAATTATAAAATTAATTAATTCAACTTATATGTTGGGAATTATTTAAAATAGAAATCATTTTTGAATTCGGAATATCAATTATAGCTTACGGTGAAATTTTGGCATTTTTCTGAAAAACTTCAATTTTTGATGAATAGTGAAACTACTAAGTGGAAGTTAAAAAAATTATTTTTTTCATAAATCTTAATTTTACCGCTTCTGTGAATGAAATTTCAAAAATCCGATAGACACGGTTGATGTTAGTAAGTAAAATGTGGTTCAATGAGATGAAAATAATTTTTGGTGAATAGTAACTTTTTACTTTTATTTACCACGGTTAAAAGTAAATAGGGTAATTAAGGGTAAGAATGATATTAATATTACCCTAACACATGTCCTAATTCTATTGGACAAGTTTATCTCGACCAAAAACAAACTTAAGTGTAAAATATTATCATTTAGGCCCACTTGGATTAGATTAGGACATTTATTATTAATTTATTTAAAGAAGGGTTAAAATAGTTAAAATCAATGTTTAATAAGTAAATCATTTTTAATATGGGGCTATACATAAGATAAATTCGACTATAAATATTAATTAGAAAGCTAAAATGACTTCCTACATAATGGTATTTTATTTATAATTTTTAAACGTTAAATAATTTAATTTATTTATGACACAATGATGATGCAGTAATTATCTTATTAATGAAATATTGACATAATTTATGTTATAAACACCAAAATAAATTTAATTTGAGACTTTTTATGAATTAAACTAATTTTATAGGTTACTATGATATATTATTGTTGATTTAATAAACTTTTTTCGAACATATAATTCTGTTATGACTTTCACAAAAATCATATATCAAATAGTGTCAAAATTGACACAAAATAGTTTTTAAATAAAATATTATATTATTAATTGTTATTTTATTCCTAAAAATTTAAGGTTCGTCCAAATGACTTAGATAAGGATATATATATTAATAATAAACAATTTGGGGTTCGTTTGGCATGTTATAGTAAGTTTATTAACCATATAGTGTAAGAAAACAAAAAGACACGGTAAAAGTTAAATTATTTAACTTAAAGTTAAATCTAATTGATAAGGTTAAAATAATAACCTAAACTTGTCTAAATCCTATTGTTTGATAGGATTTCGACCCATCCACACTTTATATTCGAAATAAGACCCTTCGGAACCATTATAAACCGAATTCGAATTTAATATAAAATAATATTTTGAGATATTCCTAAGGTGCCCCTCTCCTCCCTTATAAAAGGGCACCTCCTCCCTCTCTTCCTCACACAACTTTTAGCCTTAAAGATCGGCCAACCCCTGCCAAAATCTCTTCTCCACTTCCCTAGTATCATCCTAGAGGTCCTGGTCTTATTCAAAGACCATCCTTAGTTCTTTAATTGGAGGATAAGTGAAGGCGCGTCAAAAAGAGGTAATATCCATTACCGATCTTTTTCAATTTCTTTTTTCTTCAACTTCTTCTTATTTAGTTGTTTCATGATAAAGTAATAACATCAGTATTTCTTATATACTTATATGTTATTATAAATATGAAACAACTCTAATTAACCTTCTATCCATCCTACGGAAAATGAAATCACCGCGCGTGCGTACGTACGGAATACCGTCTCTACGCCGTGGTGTAATCTATTTTCCGCCACCACCTTAATTGGATGGGTATAATGGTGTAATGAGTAACTATATATGATTATTATAAAGTGATATTGATTCTGAAATAGTATACATACACTTCAACACAATTCCACGACCATGGGAACGATATCATCACTCGTGCGTACGTACGGACTACCGTCTCCACGACGCGATGAGATTCATTCTCAATGATTAACCATTAATGAATGATTATAAAGTATATATAATAAGTAATAATGAAATATATGACATAATAATGATATTGTATTTATGTATATTTATATGTATGTCATCTACTTAATTCTATTCAATTCAATAAGGAAACGAAAAAAGCGTTCATGCGTACGTACGGACTACCGTCTCCATGAATGGTGTATTTCATTCCATTTATAAATATATTATATATATGTATATTCTTAATATATATGATATATAAATCATGTTTTACATTCTGGATATAATTAATCAGGATCCAAGTAATCATATTAATAATTACAAGTTAAAAACACCTACGATAAACGAAATGATTTTACCCAAAACGCTTCTTTAACATGAATTTACCAAAGAACGGGTAATATAAAGTCATAAGTGGACCATATATGATATAATAACAATGAATATGATTCTGGAATAAGTCAATAACATGATTTAAATCATTATACAGGAGGTTCGGACACGTACAAAGCAAGTCGGACCTAAGGTAAGGGAAATATCACAATCTCATTTTTATCCGAGATTGTTTATTCGTAAGTATTTACTGGGGTGTATTTTATCATCCACATCCATGTTCCCTCAATATGTAATATTTTTTCCATCCACTTACAATAGTTTAAATCCAATTTTACCCTTTGGTGAGTTTTTAGTAAAGAATATGAAAGGAATATTTTGTCATTTTTTCGTATGAGGTACTTTTTGACTTTTCCGACAAAAGTACGAAGAATGTTTTTTTTAACTTATACGGCATGAATGGATTTTTAAAACATTATTTCCAAGAAGCTTCCTTTACAAGTTTTCAAGTTTATTTTTAATCAACTTATTTTATTTTAAAGTCGTATGACAAGTTATGAAAGGAAAAATGTTTTTGAAGTAGAAAGGATATTTTCCTCAAGAATGGAGTTCAAATGTTTTATCAAAATTATTTCCGATCTAAGATAATATAGGGTTCTGTTTTTATCCCTATTATTACATTGATTTGATTATGTTGTGAGGGGATTATTTTTATGAAGTCATTTACCTTATATGATTTTTTTATTATGTCATGATGTTTCAAGAATCCCATTTTTGTTACATGTGATATGTGATGATGTATGATTTATGATTATGTGGCACACATAAGAAAGGATTCATTATAAGATGGGTGGGACCTATATCTCCCTCCAATGCATTGGGTAAAGATTTTATATCTCATGAGATAGACATGGCTGGAATGGTAGGTTATACCGGTTCAGTGAAACAGGACTGAAACGAGGGTGAATCGATTCAGAAAGGGACTTTGTCCACTAAGATAGTCTTGGAAATGAGTCTTGACTAACAAGAAATGATTCTATATGATTATGTGTGTATTCCACAAAGTTTCATGTTTTAAGTTATGCTTATTGGGATTTCATTTCACTACTATGATTTATCCCATGATATGAAATTATGCTCTCTTTTGCAGGTTAAGATTTCCAAAAGTTATGTTCTTATGAATATGATGTGATTGATTTTTCTTTTGCTTACCCTTAATGAGAATTTGAGCTCACCCTTTTATGTTTTCTTTTCCCCAGGATATAAAGAATGGTTTTAGGTAAAAAAAAGGGAAGATCTTTATGGGAGATATTGAAGATCTTTCACCACGATTAGAAGATTACGTTCCGAGTTTCCAAAGACACTAAACTATTACGATCCTTGTGTGTGTGTTTTTGTTATGTACTAAGTATTCCGCAAAAGTAATGTAATGTCCATGTACGATAAGCTTCGGGTCTCTACAGTTGGTATCAGAGGAAAGGTTTAGTCAACCTTTGGAAACTAGGATGCGAGAAATTTAGTGAGATCCCTAGAGATATTTCTAAGGTATGTCTAGGGATGTCCCTAAGGTTAAGTATACGTATAGGTTATAGTACTAGAACTATGCTAACGATCATAGAATTAAACCTAAGATGTTAGATATTGAAGGTACTCCCCCTTTATTATGTTGTTTTCCCTAGCATGATTTTTGTGTCTCACACTATTCTTTTTGGGGTTTAGACGATGGCTGGAACCCGATGGAACCGTGTTGATCAATGCAATGGACAATGCAATGATTGTCCTCCTGAACAAACAAATGTTATGGGAGATGTAGTGCAAAATCTTATTTCTATACTTACACAATCTATGAATCATTCTGGACTTCTAAATGAGCAGAGAAGGGAACAATATTCTATTGAGTCCTTCATGAGGCAACGTCCACCTTTTTTCAGTAGGTCTACTAATCCATTAGTTGCTGAAAAATGGATTAGTACTACTGAAAAGATATTTTCAGTTCTTCAATGTTCTGAGCATGATAAAGTCATCTTAGCAGTGTATCGTTTGGAAAGTGATGCTGATCAATGGTGGAACCTTATTAAGAATACGAGGCAAAGGGATGAAATTAATTCCATGGAATGGGACGAGTTCAAGAACTTGTTTTTCAGTAAGTACTTCCCTCGTATTCTTCGAACGAAGATGGAAAAGGAGTTTCTTGAGCTGAAGCAGAAGGATGATGAATCTGTTGGTATATACGAAGCGAATTTTACAAGACATGCAAGGTATGAATCTGGCATTATCATCCAACCTGAAAGTAAAGTTGATCGATTTTTCAGTGGCTTAAAACCAAGTCTTTGAAGGGCATTAGCTATAAGAGACTTCAGTAGCTATGAAGAAATTGTGTGTTGTGCTATCAAGGAAGAAATAGAAGTTGGTGTTACATATCCATCTCATGGTTTTGACATGAAACGAAAGATGGAGTTCAAGGAGAAATCTCAGAATAATGGTGAAAAGAAGATGAATGTTTCCTTATGCTCAAAGTGTGGAAAGAAGCATGGTGGAGATTGTCTTAAAGGGACTAGAAAATGTTTTAAGTGTTGAAAAGAAGGTCATCGAGCAGCTGAGTGTCGAGGTAATGGAAAAAGGGTTTCTAATGATGTGAATAAAGCAAACACTGCAGAGAACGCACCACCAACACTTCAATGCTTCAAGTGCAAGGAAATGGGGCATTATGCTAATAAATTCCCTAATCCAAGGGTTAGTGATGATCAACATTAGCAACCACTTAAGGCAAAGGACAAAGGGAAGTCACATGCGATCACTATTGGTGATATTGAATATGAAAACGATGTGGTGGAATGATTAAGTGTTTATGTAATGGGATTCCAAAATAATGTGGTATCATAAAGTATTGGAATATTTATGTGTTGGTCTAATGTGGTATTCAAAGTGATTGAGATATTTTTGGAAATAAGATGATATGCGCATAATGAAAGGAAAACGAGAAAACGAAATGTTTAACAGTATTCATGAGCTCATGATTGATATAAGGACTAAGTGATATCATGGTTTGAGTATAAATAATTTTGAGGATTTTGGTATTTGGAAAGTGTTAACTTTTAACTGCATTCATGTTTTCACTAAGGTTCAATGGGTATTCAAGAGAATACATGATTAAGGTCTTTGAATGTTTGGAATGTGACCAACAAAACATATCTTATGATATATTGGGTTCAATGATGGCATTAAATCTCTGGTAATCATTTTCACTATGTTATGAGAGTGGACTGCAGTATTATGGATAAACCTAAAGCTTGGAATGAATTATGTTGGACATAAGTTAGTATTGTTTAAGGATAGAAATTTTTTTCGATATTATTGATGGGATGTTATAGTAATATAGTTTTAGAAAAAGGACAACCTACAGGACGGGCGACAACCCATCGTGTCGGACAAGGCTGTAGGAATCGAACCCACAACCGAAGTGTGACTGGCCTTTATCACCTACCAATGGCCTATAGGAAGGCCCTGGTTAGTAGAAACTAGTTTTATTATATTAAGAAGTATGATATATGATGTATAAGTCAATTTTAGGAACCATATATGATTAATCTTACTATAGATCTACTTATGTATATAATTTTTGCTAACCTTTTGTTTGAGACAGATGGAATGACCCGTCATTCTATCACATGATCTACTAACACTTCACAAATAACAAATTCAACTTCATTTATTTAAGAGATGAAGTGGAAATTGTTCAAGGCACGAACAACAGTGAGATTGTACCAAAATAATGTAAGTATTTATTCTAATTCTAATTCTTCAACTTTAGGGAAATGATCTTGAAAACCAAAAATGTTGTCCTAGTGCTCTTATATCTGATTAATCGGATGGTACCTTAGATCGTCACAAATTTATGGATTTGTGATTGTTGGCTTTTCCATAGCCATGTTCTCTACCACTCTCCATCAGAACATGATGGTTAAATTTTTCTTCCATATCCATATTTTCACCTATGTGGAAACCTAGTGATTAGTTTATTTAGGTAATCATTACATTTCATACTTTAGTTTTTAAAGCCACGTTTTGGTATTCTTTTTACGATGTGGGTTTCTATTAAAGAAACTTTTGAATAGTAAACCATTTATAACCCAGAATATTTTCGAGGGCAAAATTCATTTTAAGGGGGGTAGAATGTAACAGCCTGAGATTTTATGAAAAATCTTCTTTTTAATTTTATTAATGTCTTGTGTTGTACGCTACACCAAAAGTAGCTTGCACAACACACATCCTTGACTTGCCTTGCATTACATGCAATCGCGACCTTCCTCGATAGTGTGTGTAGTACGCAATAACGAGTTTCACTAAACAGAAATATGCTATTAAAATATTATTAAAACTAGCTGTTATGAATAGTAATAACCACTTTTTGAAATATTGTAAATTTTATTTTTAAAAATGGACTTTATTTTTGGATTCGGAGTATCGAATTTAGCCTAATGTAAAATTTTGGTACTTTTCGGATAACTATCAAATTCTGATGAATAGTGGAAATTACTAAATTATAATTAAAAACAACTTTTTTAATCAAAATAATTAATAGTGATAAATTATTAATTTGAGTGGTTTTCAAGTATATTTAGAATATATTTTTACAATTTAATACAATTTTGGTCATTGGATGTAATTTCACATTTACACCAGACATAAACAAGTGTTAATATTTTGATAGTTATTATCTCTTAAAAACACGCTATTTGTTGTGACAGCGGAAATTAATTATAAAATTAATTAATGCAACTTATATGTTGGGAAATTTGTAAAATAGAAATCATTTTTGAATTCGGAATATCAATTATATCTTAGGGTGAAATATTGGAATTTTTCTAAAAAACTTCAATTTTTGATGAATAGTGAAACTACTAAGTGGAAGTTAAAAAAATTATTTTTTTTCATAAATCTTAATTTTACCGCTTCTGTGAATGGAATTTCAAAAATCTGAGAGACACGGTTTATGTCAGTAAGTAAAATGTGGTTCAATGAGATGAAAATAATTTTTGGTGAATTGTAACTTTTTACTTTTATTTACCACGGTTAAAAGTAAATAGGGTAATTAAGGGTAAGAATGATATTAATATTACCCTAACACATGTCATAATTCTATTGGACAAGTTTATCTCGACCAAAAACAACCTTAAGTGTAAAATATTATCATTTAGGCCCACTTGGATTAGATTAGGACATTTATTATTAATTTATTTAAAGAAGGGTTAAAATAGTTAAAATCAATGTTTAATAAGTAAATAATTTTTAATATGGGGTTATACATAAGATAAATTCGACTATAAATATTCATTATAAAGCTAAAATTATTTCCTACATAATGGAATTTTATTTATAATTTTTAGACATTAAATAATTTAATTTATTTATGACACAATGATGATGCAGTAATTATCATATTAATGAAATATTGACATAATTGATGTTATAAACACCAAAATAAATGTAATTTGAGACTTTTTTTGAATTACACTAATTTTATAGGTTACTATGATATATTATTGTTGATTTAATAAACTTGGTTCGAACATATAATTCTGTTATGACTTTCACAAAAATCATATATCAAATAGTTTCAAAATTAACACAAAATAGTTTTAAAATCAAATATTATATTATTAATTGTTATTTTATTTCTAAAAATCTAAGGTTAGGCCAAATGACTTTGATAAGGATATATATATTAATAATAAACAATTTGGGGTTCTTTTGGCATGTTATAGTAAGTTTATTAACCATATAGTGTAAGAAAACAAAAAGACACGGTAAAAATTAAATTATTTAACTTTAAGTTAAATCTAATTGATAAGGTTAAAATAATAACCTAAACTTGTCTAAATACTATTGGTTGATAGGATTTAGACCCATACCCACTTTATCTTCGAAATACGACCCTTTGGAACCATTATAAACCGATTTTGACTTTAATATAAAATAATATTTTGAGATATTCCTAAGGTGCCCCTCTCCTCCCTTATAAAAGGGCACCTCCTCCCTCTCTTCCTCACACAACTTTGAGCCTTCAATCTCGGCCAACCCCTGAAACAATCTCTTCTACACTTACCTAGTATCATCCTAGAGGTCCTGGTCTTCTTCAAAGACCATCCTTAGTTCTTTAAGTGGAGGATAAGTGAAGGCGCGTCAAAAAGAGGTAATATCCATTACCGATCTTTTTCATTTTCTTTCTTCTTAAACTTCTTCTTCTTTAGTTGTTTCATGATAAAGTAATAACATCAGTATTTCTTATATACTTATATGTTATTATAAATATGAAACAACTCTAATTAACCTTCTATCCATCCTACGGAAAATGAAATCACCGCGCGTGCGTACGTACGGAATACCGTCTCCACGCCGTGGTGTAATCTATTTTCCGCCACCACCTTAATTGGATGGGTATAATGGTTTAATGAGTAACTATATATGATTATTATAAAGTGATATTGATTATGAAATAGTATACATACACTTCAACACAATTCCACGACCATGGGAACGATATCATCGCTCGTGCGTACGTACGGACTACCGTCTCCACGATGCGATGAGATTCATTCTCAATGATTAACCATTCATGAATGATTATAAAGTATATATAATAAGTACTAATGAAATATATGACATAATAATGATACTGTATTTATGTATATTTATATGTATATCATCTACTTAATTCTATTCAATTCAATAAGGAAACGAAAACAGCGTTCATGCGTACGTACGGACTACCGTCTCCATGAATGGTGTATTTCATTCCATTTATCAATATATTATATATATGTATATTCTGAATATATATGATATAAAAATCATGTTTTAAATTCTGGATATAAGTAATCATGATCCAAGTAATCATATTAATAATTACAAGTTAAAAACACCTACGATAAATGAAACGATTTTACCCAAAACGCTTCTTTAACATGAATTTACAAAAGAACGGGTAATATAAAGTCATAAGTGGGCCATATATGATATAATAACAATTAATATGATTCTGGAATAAGTCAATAACATGATTTAAATCATTATACAGGAGGTTCAGACACGTATAAAGCAAGTCGGACCTAAGGTAAGGGAAATATCACAATCTCATTTTTATCCGAGATTGTTTATTCGTAAGTATTTACTGGGGTGTATTTTATCATCCACATCCATGTTCCCTCAATATGTAATATTTTTTCCATCCACTTACAATAGTTTCAATCCAATTTTACCCTTCGTTGAGTTTTTAGTAAAGAATATGAAAGGAATCTTTTGTCGTTTTTTCGTATGAGGTACTTTTTGACTTTTCCGACAAAAGTACGAAGAATGTTTTTTTTAACATATACGGCATGAATGGATTTTTAAAAAATTATTTCCAAGAAGATTCCTTTACAAGTTTTCAAGTTTATTTTTAATCAACTTCTTTTATTTTAAAGTCGTATGACATGTTATGAAAGGAAAAATGTTTTTGAAGTAGAAAGGATATTTTCCTCAAGAATGGAGTTCAAATGTTTTATCAAAATTATTTTCCATCTAAGATAATATTGGGTTCTGTTTATATCCCTATTATTACATTGATTTGATTATGTTGTGAGGGGATTATTTTTATGAAGTCATTTACCTTATATGATTTGTTTTATTATGTCATGATGTTTCAAGAATCCCATTTTTGTTACATGTGTTATGTGATGATGTATGATTTATGATTATGTGGCACACATAAGAAAGGATTCATTATAAGATGGGTGGGTGCTATATCTCCCTCCAATGCATTGGGTAAAGATTTTATATCTCATGAGATAGAAATGGCTGGAATGGTAGGTTATACCGGTTCAGTGAAACAGGACTGAAACGAGGGTGACTCGATTCAGAAAGGGACTTTGTCCACTAAGATAGTCTTGGCAATGAGTCTTGACTAACAAGAAATGATTCTCTATGATTATGTGTGTATGCCACAAAGTTTCATGTTTTAAGTTATGCTTATTGGGATTTCATTTCACTACTATGATTTATCCCATGATATGAAATTCTGCTCTCTTTTGAAGGTTAAGATTTCCAAAAGTTATGTTCTTATGAATATGATGTGATTGATTTTTCTTTTGCTTGCCCTTACTGAGCATTTGAGCTCACCATTTTATGTTTTCTTTTCCACAGGATATAAAGAAAGGTTTTAGGTAAAAAAAAGGGAAGATCTTTATGCGAGATATTGAAGATCTTTCACCATGATTAGAAGATTACGTTCTGAGTTTCCAAAGACACTAAACTATTACGATCATTGTGTGTGTGTTTTTGTTATGTACTAAGTATTCCGCAAAAGTAATGTAATGTCCATGTATGATAAGATTCAGGTCTCTAAAAATTCTGCCCAAAGTGAGGCTTCTAGGAGTAAGGGAGGGAAGTTGGGTGGGTATTTGGGCAGAGTTTGGCCGAGACAAATGGCTTGAAAGTGTGAATGAGATGGTAGAGGTGGGGGCCTTTTATAAGAGGAGAGGAGGGGCACTCTTGGAAAGTAAGGGAATTTTACATTATTACACAATGCTTTTCGGATTCTAAAGGTCCCACACTTATATAATTCGTGTCTAAGGTGATAAGGGTTCGAAATATACCCATCCAATAGTCTTTGTACAAGTGTAATCCTTGGATTGTACATTATCTTTTCATTTTAATAAAATCGTTAAATAATGAGGACATCGCTGCATCATAATGATGTCAAAAGTAATTTAATTCATTTAATGTCTAAAAATTATTAAAAAATTACTATGATGTAGTAAATCCTTTTATCTTTCAAATGACTATTTATAGTCAAAAATATGACTTGTATAACCCCATGTAAAAATTGTTTTAGTAAAACATTTCATGTTTGTGTCATTTTTTTACTTTAACATTAAATAAAAGTTATTTATGTCATTTTCCAACTAAAGTGGATCCATGGGGTCCCCAAGTTGACCCATGGATTGTCTTGGTCGTCCATGGCACATCCAATGAGGGTAGGACATGTTTCAAGCTCATCTCATATTATTAAAACATTATTTTTACCTTAAACTACACTAATTACCTCTAATCGCGATTAAGAATTTAAAAGTTACTATTCACCAAAAAAAATTTAATCTCATTGAACCAAATTTTACTTCTTAATGACAACCATGTATGTTAGATTTTTGAAAATCAAAACACAAAAGTGGTAATATTTCATTTAAACGAAAAATCAGTTATTTAACTACCACTTATTGGTTTCACTATTCATCAAAAATTGAATTTTTTCAGAACAATGCCAAAATTTAACCCTAAGCTATAATTGATATTCCGAATTCAAAAATGTTCTCTATTTTACAAAATTACAAACATATAAGTTTCATTAATTAATTTTATAATTAATTCCCGCCGTCACAACAAATAGCTTGTTTTTAAGAAACAATTTATATCAAAAGATTAACAATTGTTTATGTCCAATTTCAAAGTGATATTAATTCTAATGAACACTATTGGATAAAATGGTAAAAATATATTCTAATTATACTTTAAAACCACTAAATAGTATAATTTATCACTATAAATTATTTTGATTGAAAAAGTTGTTTTTAAGTATTTTTCACTATTCATAAAAAATTAGAAGTTCTCAGAAAAATACCAAAAATTCAACATAGGCTAATTTTGATATTCGGAATCAAAAAATGAAGTCCATTTTGAAATATAAAATTTCTATAATTTTTAAAAGTGGTTATTACTATTCATAACGGCTACTTTGATTAGTCGCGGTGTTTTAGAACTCGAAGTTGCATACAATGCAATCTATTGCATTATTGAATGAGAAGTGTATTGTGGAAGCTCGGGGTGTTACATTCTCCCCTCCTTCAATAAATTGCGTCCTCGCAATTTGAAATTTTTCTTGGAAAATAAAAGGTTGAAAATAGAAAATGCCTTTGTGGAAAACCCACATCGAAAATAAGATTAATAAAATTTAGCCTTAATAAGAGGGAAAGGGAAATGAAAACGTCACCACCCAATTATGATCTCGATTAGGAGAACATTGGTGGGAATTAAAGACATATAATTGGAGGAAAAATGTAAATATTTGTAGGGAGTGATTGAGGTCATCAATCACAATCAATTGCCAAATTGAGGGCCTCAAAGCCTTCAATCTATGTTGATTTAAAATATCATCAGTTCGACAAGACATAAGGTATTAGGATAACACATTTTTTTATTATAATATCCCTTTAATAAAGTTTAAGAATTAATTTATTCATAGAATAAGATATAGGTATATATATATATATGCTTGACAAGTAGAGTTTCAACCTTCCACTCATCTTTCACTCAAAAAGATAATAGAACTCAAAAATATTATACTTATCCCAATTGTATAAGGTTCCAAATGTTAACACATACCATTTAGATTAGTAAAATTATTTTTTAATAACCAGGGACTTCCTGTAGGCTAGTGGTAGGAAATAAAGGCCTGTCGCACTATGATTGTGGGTTCGATTCCTGCAGCTTTGTCCGACGCGACGGGTTATGCCCCACCCTGTAGGTTGTCCTTTTCCTAAAACTATAGTATTATAATATTCCAAAAATAATCTTCATAAATTTTTTAACCTAAAACAATACTATCCAAAGATCAACTTAATCCACTCCAACCTTTATAGTTATCCAAAATACCTCTGTCCAGACTTTCTCTAAAAGGTCTCTTAATTCCAAAATCAATTTATCAGATTCCCCAAACAAATTAAAGTTTCTCTTTTTGTCGCATACTAAAAATATGATTACCTTCATCATATTAAAACCTTACTGAAATCAACAAGTACTGCAGTACAATCCTTATATATATATATCACATTATTCTAATAACCAGAATATAATCCATGAGTCCAAAAGCACCAATACATTAATTATTCTGATTCAACTGTAGTAACAACATAAGATTTTCCTTGATCCCTTGGCCTTTTCTGAGGTAAGTTTCCCTGACGCTTAGGACATTAATTTGCATAATGCCTGATTTCCCTACAATTGTAGCATTCAACATTGATTGCCTCTTTCTTTCCCTTGCAATCACGCGCCTGGTGAACTTTTTCTCCACATTTATAACAAACTCCCATTCCTTTTAGGCAAGTACCAGGGTGATTCTTCCCACAATTATCACATAATGGAAAATCCTTCTTTCCCTTTTTCCCTTTATCTGTCTCTTGTTCCACCATTCTCTTCTTCTCTTTCTTTACTTTGTTGTCATAAGACTTAGAGAATTCCTTTTCTATCTTGATAGCACATTAGACAATATCTTCATATGTTGAGAAAGATTGTGATACTAAATCTCTACGGACAAATTGTTTTAACCCATCAAAGAAACGATCAATCTTACCTCTTGGGTTACGTATATAATCTGCAGCATACCTCACCAACCTTGTAAAGTTGTCCTCATACTTTGCGACATTCTCATCCTTCTTTTGTCTCAGACTCAGAAATTGCCTTTCCATATCTGCTCGATGGTCATGAGAAAAGTATTTTTCTAAGAAAATATCTTTGAACTCCCTCTATTCCATATTCGATACATCATCATCTTCCTTTGTATTTTGAATCAATGACCACCATTGATAGGAATCTCCAGTGAGGCGGTAAACTGCCATGATAACCTTTTCCCTTTCACCACTCCCCAAGGCGTGGAATATTTTCTCTAAGGAGTTTATCCATTGCTCAGCTACTAATGGATTTGTACCCCCATTAAATGATGGTGGTTGTTGCCTCATGAAGCGGTCTAACATTGATCCTCCACATTGCGGATCAGGGTGCTCCATACAAGTAAGGTTATTATTCATAACCTGAGTGAGTTGTCCCAGTATGGTAATAAGTTGATTAGCACCAGTTGTATCTCCAGATCCACAATAATTATCTTGAGCAGGAGGGAAATCCCTACACAGAGTGCGTGCATTGATACGGTTTCCATTCCTTACACTAGGCGCCAATTCTAAACAATGGCATAAACTAGATTAGTTTATGAATTAAAATACATAATTCCATATTTGTAAAACACTTTACATAAATTGAACTATTTATGGTTATAATCCATAATCATAAAAAGGAATGTTTTCTTTGAGAAAGTATATAATCATAACTCTTCATAGTGGTTTGTAAAGAAAATGATAATTATCCTAAGCATATCCCCTGGGAGTGTCGTAACCAAGAGTGAAGCAAGGCCTGTTGTCGTGCACCATTTCCCGTTCGAGTCTAGCTCAAAGCGGTGTTTTTGGGTTTTACCCCGAGGTACATCTGTGCCAGAGCCGCCTCTACCTTCTCGTATCCAGACAGAGATGTATTGCTCGGAAAACTCACAAAATCTCTATAATACCAAAATTCTAGGAAGTTCTTCTATACTAATCCTTAAAGTCTATCTTCGGGCTGTGTGCTCTAATCAGAGTTTATCTAAATCTAGCTTCCAAGGTTAGTACTAAACTGCCTCTATGACCAACTGTAACGCCCCGACCCCAGATACAGAGAGTCGGTGCATTACTTCGTAACATTGGCATGATCACAAAAGACCAAGTCTTGAAAGACCGATTAGTTTAGTAGCCTTGGAAACACTAGATACATTAATAAGTCTTACATTACATCATAAAGTAAAACAAAACTACAACATCTTCTCTTCATATCCCTTTATATTATCCCTACAGGTCATTCATAATATACTTCTTCACATCCTGGAAAAAATTAAAACATTGAAAGTGGTGAGCTCAGATGCTCAGTAAGGATAACAACATAGCGGAAGCTTTCATAAATAAACATTAACATTTAAGGCAATGTATAACTAAAACAAAAGCCTCTTAAACTTGAACTTTAGCATAATATGGAAAAATTAAAATGAAATAATGCCATTTACTTACTCACATGAATATTCTACTAGTCGAATAATTACATAAAATATCATTAACCACTTTCATAATTATGGAATGCATAATGCCATACTATCATAACCACGTAGCAAAGGCCTCGTGCCAAGACCACAAATAAGATTTTGTCAAGGCCTCGTGCCAAGACACTAGTTTGTCTCATGAGACCTGCCAATGCATCGAGGAGCTATAGCGGGCTCCACCCGTCCCTTATTAAGTCCAATGCATTCTTCATATGAATAGGTTTAAACATATCATAAACCATAACATAATCATATCACATAAAACATGCGTAAAGGAAACATAACATTTCCACATTTCAATCACAAGATATCAATACAACACATTGATATAATAAAAACAATTTCAAAACCATTTTCAATTCCAAAATAAAAGAAAGTTAAAACTTTATATTTATTTTTCATTAAAAAACATTATGGCTTGTAGAGGAAGCTGAAACACAAATAATGGTCACGGCGGCGGGGACGTCGTTGTCGCTGCATACGTAAGAAAAAAACATTCCTTTTTTCGTTTAGTAAAACGCTTTGTAAAAAAAGATTCCTTTTTGAATAAAAGTCAAAGTCAAAGGGGTTTATATACCGTATAAAAGAAAGTTTTGTATAAAACCAAATATGCCTCAATGAATGGAGATTGAGACGAAGTCCTTAAAAAGATCATTTTTTAAAATAAAATAGATCTATTATGTGTATTCACTATAATTACACATAAATAAAGTACAAATACAAGATAGGACATAATAATATCATGACATAATTTGAAAGTTGGAGATTAACCCAAAGAATGGAAATTGGGTTACGAAATTCCCTTACCTTGCGTCTTGTCCTGACTCGACCATTCTTTAACCTCATGAATAATAAACTAGAGTAAATTTATATTTACTTAAGACACTTTTTCATGTTCATTATTCCTTTTATATCACTTATTACCATGATATGAACATTACGTAATTATTTAAGTTAATAACGGTCATTTTGTCGATCTTTGGTACTTGAGTCAAAAATAAACTTCTTATAATTACAAGCTGTTCATGTGGTGAAATATCCATTATATCCAGAATTATATTCATGATGTAGATATCATATATATCATATATATACAGTATATACATTCATTTATAATATTACGTAACATTTAGAGGTAAGAAATGAAATGCACCGTTCATGGAGACGGTAAGCCGTACGTACGCATGAATGCTACTTTCATTTCTATTTCGTATTTAATGGAATGAAATCATGATGATATAAATGTATAATATAATTCCAGTATAATATAGTGTATAATACCATTTAATCCATCCTTTATACATCCCACATATGGCATTAACGATTCAAATCACTTTGAGGGGGCGGTAGTCCGCACTTCCTAAAATGAAATTATCGCGTTTACCCATAATGGAAATCATAAATTATTCCATAAATGAGAAATACAGAAGCATAAATAAAACATAAACATATTATATATCATATATAAAAATAGTGACATCTTAATGGACACCTTTGAAGGTGTTATATGAGTGTTGAACAATCATCGTTTCGTGAGGCAGAAATTCGCCATCCACAGAAACAGTATGTTCTTTAACCATTAGATGTGGGTGTGTGTAAGTGTATCTCGAATCCTTCTTATAACAACATCATAGTATATTGAGGATACTGGTGTTGTTACAAAAGAAATGAATAAAAAGAGGTTAATGGGTGGAAAAGCTAAATAAAACAAAACAACATTAGAGAAGACATTACCTAAAAATCGGGTAACTCTTTTTGATTTGAGCCAAAGGCTTCCTTGGGAAGAATTCTGCCCAATGTGAGGCTTCTAGGAGTAAGGGAGGGAAGTTGGGAGGGTATTTGGGCAGCTTTTGGCCGAGCCAAATGGCTTGAATGTGTGAATGAGGTGGTAGAGGTGGGGGCCTTTTATAAGAGGAGAGGAGGGGTACTCTTAAAAAGTAAGGGAATTTTACATTATTATACAATTATTTTCGGATTCTAAAGGCCCCAAACTTATATAATTCGTGGCTAAGGTGATAAGGGTTCGAAATATACCCATCCAATAGTCTTTGGACAAGTGTAAGCCTTGGATTGTACATTATCTTTTCATTTTATTAAAATCGTTAAATAATGAGGTCATCGCTTCATCATAATGATGTCATAAATAATTTAATTTATTTAATGTATAAAAATAATAAAAAAATTACTATGATGTAGGAAATCTTTTTAGATTTCAAATTACTATTTATAGTCAAAAATATGACTTGTATAACCCCATGTAAAAATTGTTTTAGTAAAACATTTCTTGTTTGTGTCATTTTTTTACTTTAACATTAAATAAAAGGTATTTATGTCATTTTCCAACTAAAGTGGCTCCATGGGGTCCCCAAGTTGTCCCATGAATTTTCTTGGTCGGCGATAGCACATTCAATGAGGGTAGGACATGTTTCAATCTCATCTCATATTATTAAAACATTATTTTTACCTTAAACTACACTAATTACCTCTAATCGCGATTAAGAACTTAAAAGTTACTATTCACCAAAAAATATTTTAATCTCATTGAACCACACTTTAATTATTAATGACAACCATGTATGTCGGATTTTTGAAAATCAAAACATAGAAGTGGTAATATTTCATTTAAATGAAAAATCAGTTATTTAACTACCACTTAGTGGTTTCACTATTCATCAAAAATTTATGTTTTTCAGAACAATGCCAAAATTTAACCCTAAGCTATAATTGATATTCTGAATTGAAAAATGATGTATATTTTACAAAATTACAAACATATAAGTTTCATTAATTAATTTTATAATTAATTCCCGCCGTCACAACAAATAGCGTGTTTTTAAGAAACAATATATATCAAAAGATTAACAATTGTTTATGTCCAATTTCAAAGTGAAATTAATTCTAATGAACACCATTGGATAAAATGGTAAAAATCTATTCTAATTATACTTTAAAACTACTAAATAGTATAATTTATCACTATAAATTATTTTGATTAAAAAGTTGTTTTTAAGTATTTTTCACTATTCATAAAAAATTAGAAGTTCTCAGAAAAATACCAAAAATTCAACATAGGCTAATTTCGATATTCCGAATAAAAAAATGAAGTCCATTTTGAAATATAAAATTTCTATAATTTTAAAACGTGGTTATTACTATTCATAATGGCTACTTTGATTAGTCGTGGTGTTTTAGAACTCGAAGTTGCATACAATGGAAGCTATTGTATTATTGAATGAGAAGCGTATTGTGGAAGCTCGGGGTGTTACATTCTCCCCTCCTTCAATAAATTGCGTCCTCGCAATTTGAAATTTTTCTTGGAAAATAAAAGGTTGAAAATAGAAAATACCTTTGTGGAAAACCCACATCAAAAATAAGATTAATAAAATTTAGCCTTAATAAGAGGGAAAGGAAAATGAAAAAGTCACCACCCAATTATGATCTCGATTAGGAGAACATTGGTGGAAATTAGAGACATATAATTGGAGAAAAACGTAAATATTTGTAGGGAATGATTGAGGTCATCAATCATAATCAACTGTCAAATTGAGGGCCTCAAAGCCTTCAATCTATGTTGATTTAAAATATCATCAGTTGAACAAGACATAAGGTATTAGGATAACACATTTTTTTGTTTTAATATCCATTTAATAAAGATTAAGAATTAATTTATTCATAGAATATGATATAGGTATATATTTATATATTTATGCTTGACAAGTAGAGTTTCATCCTTCCACTCATCTTTCACTCAAAAAGATAATAGAAGTCAAAAATATTATACTTATCCTAATTGTATAAGGTTCCAAATGTTAACACATACCATTTAGATTAGTAAAATTATTTTGTAATAACCAGGGACTTCCTGTAGGCTAGTGGTAGGAAATAATGGCCTGTCGCACTATGATTGTGGGTTCGATTCCTGCAGCTTTGTCCGACGCGACGGGTTATGCCCCACGCTGCAGGTTGTCCTTTTCCTAAAACTATAGTATTATAATATTCCAAAAATAATCTTCATAAATTTTTTAACCTTAAACAATACTATCCAAAGATCAACTTAATCCACTCCAACCTTTATAGTTATCCAAAATACCTTTGTACAGACTTTCTCTAAAAGGTCTCTTAATTCCAAAATCAATTTATCAGATTCCCCAAACAAATTAAAGTTTCTCTTTTTGTCACATACTAAAAATATGATTACCTTCATTATATTAAAACCTTACTAAAATCAACAAGTACTGCAGTACAATCCTTATATATATATATATCACATTATTCTAATAACCAGAATATAATCCATGAGTCCAAAAGCACCAATACATTAATTATTCTGATTCAACTGTAGTGACAACATAAGATTTTCCTTGATCCCTTGGCCTTTTCTAAGGTAAGTTTCCCTGACACTTAGGACATTCATTTGCATAATGCCCCATTTCCCTACAATTGTAGCATTCAATATTGATAGCCTCTTTCTTTCCCTTGGAATCACGCGCCTGGTGACCTTTTTCTCCACATTTATAACAAACTCCCATTCCTTTTAGGCAAGTACCAGGGTGATTCTTCCCACAATTATCACATAATGGAAAATCCTTTTTTCCCTTTTTCCCTTTATCTCTCTCTTGTTCCACCGTTCTCTTCTTCTCTTGCTTTACTTTGTTGTCATAAGACTTAGAGAATTCTTTTTCTGTCTTGATCGCACATGAGACAATATCTTCGTATGTTGAGAAAGATTGTGATACTAAAGCTCTACGGACAAATGGTTTTAACCCATCAAATAAACGATCAATCTTACCTCTTGGGTTTCGTATATAATCTGCAGCATACCTCGCCAACCTTGTAATGTTGGCCTCATACTTTGCAACATTCTCATCCTCCTTTTGTCTCAGACTCAGAAATTGTTTTTCCATATCTGCTCGATGGTCATGATGAAAGTATTTTTCTAAGAAAAACTCTTTGAACTCCCTCAATTCCATATACGATACGTCATCATATTCCTTTGTATTTTTAATCAATGACCACCATTGATCGGCATCTCCAGTGAGGCGGTAAACTGCCATGATAACCTTTTCCCTTTCACTACTCCCCATGGAGTGGAATATTTTCTCTAAGGAGTTTATCCATTGCTCAGCTACTAATCGATTTGTACCCCCATTAAATGTTGGTGGTTGTTGCCTCATTAAGCGGTCTAACATTGATCCTCCACATTGCAGATCAGGGTGCTCTATACGAGTAAGGTTATTATTCATAACCTGAGTGAGTTGTCCCAGTATGGTAATAAGTTGATCAGCACCAGTTTTATCTCCAGATCCACAATAATTATCTTGAGCAGGAGGGAAATCCCTACACGGAGTGCGTGCGTTGATACGGTTTCCATTCCTTCCACTAGGCGCCATTTCTAAACAATGGCATAAACTAGATTAGTTTATGAATTAAAATACATAATTCCATATATGTAAAACACTTTACATAAATTGAACTATTTATGGATATAATCCATAATCATAAAAAGGAATGTTTTCTTTGAGGAAGTATATAATCATAGCCCTTTATAGTGTTTTGTAAAGAAAATGAGAATTATCCTAAGCATATCCCCCGGGAGTGTCGTAACCAAGAGTGCAGCAAGGCCCGTTGTCATGCACCATTTCCCATTCGAGTCTAGCTCAAAGCGGTGTTTTCGGGTTCTACCCCTAGGTACATCTGTGCCAGAGCCGCCTCTACCTGCTCGTATCCAGACAGAGATGTATTGCTCGGAAAACTCACAAAATCTCTATAATACCAAAATTCTAGGAGGTTCTTCTATACTAATCCTTAAAGTCTATCTTCGGGCTATGTGCTCTAATCAGAGTTTATCTAAATCTAGCTTCCAAGGTTAGTACTAAACTGCCTCTGATACCAACTGTAACGCCCTGACCCCAGCTACCCAGAGTCGGTGCATTACTTCGTAACATTGGCATGATCACAAAAGACCATGTCTCGAAAGACCGATTAGTTTAGTAGCCTTGGAAACACTAGATACATTAATAAGTCTTACATTACATCATAAAGTAAAACAAAACTACAACATCTTCTCTTCATATCCCTTTATATTATCCCTGCAGGTCATTCATAATATACTTCTTCACATCCTGGAAAAAATTAAAACATTGAAAGGGGTGAGCTCAGATGCTCAGTAAGGATAACAACATAGCGGAAGCTTTTATAAATAAACATTAACATTTAAGGAAATGTATAACTAAAACAAAAGCCTTTTAAACTTGAACTTTAGCATAATATGGCAAAAGTAAAATTAAATAATGTCATTTACTTACTCACATGGATATTCTACTAGTCGAATAATTACATGAAATATCATTAACCACTTTCATAATGATGGAATGCATAATGCCAGACTATCATAACCACGTAGCAAAGGCCTCATGCCAAGACCACAAATAAGATTTTGTCAAGGCCTTGTGCCAAGACACTAGTTTGTCTCATGAGACCTTCCGATGCATCGAGAAGATATAGCGGGCTCCACCCGTCACTTATTAAGTCCAATGCATTCCGCATATGAATAGTTTTAAACATATCATATACCATAACATAATCGTATCACATAAAACATGCGTAAAGGAAACATAACATTTCCACATTTCAATCACAAGATATCAATACAACACATTGATATAATAAAAACACTTTCAAAACCATTTTCAATACCAAAATAAAAGAAAGTTAAAACTTTATATTTATTTTTCATTAAAAAACGTTATGGCTTGTAGAGGAAGCTGAAACACAAATAATGGTCACGGCGGCGGGGACATCGTTGTCGCTGCATATGTAAGACAAAAACATTCCTTTTGTCGTTTAGTAAAACGCTTTGTAAAAAAAGATTCCTTTTTGAATAAAAGTAAAAGTCAAAGGGGTTTATATACCGTATAAAAGAAAGGTGTGTATAAAACCAAATATGCCTCAATGAAAAGAGATTGAGACGAAGTCCTTAAAAAGATCATTTTTTAAAATAAAATAGATCTATTGTGTGTATTCACTATAAGTCCACATAAATAATGTAAAAATACAAGATAGGACATAATAATATCATGACATAATTTGAAAGTAGGATATTAACCCAAAGAATGGAAATTGGGTTAAGAAATTCCCTTACCTTGCGTCTTGTCCTGACTCGACCATTCTTTAACCTCCTGAATAATAAACAAGAGTTAATTTCTATTTACTTAAGAACCTTTTTCATGTTCATTATTCCTTTTATATCACTTATTACCATGTTATGAACATTATGTAATTATTTAAGTTAATAACGGTCGTTTTGTCGATCTTTGGTACTTGAGTCAAAAAGAAACTTCTTATAATTACAAGTTGTTCATGTGGTGAAATATCCATTATATCCAGAATTATATTCATGATGTAGATATCATATATATCATATATATACAGTATATACATTCATTTATAATATTACGTAACATTTAGAGGTAAGAAATGAAATGCACCGTTCATGGAGACGGTAAGCCGTACGTACGCATGAACGCTACATTCATTTCTATTTCGTATTTAATGGAATTAAATCATAATGATATAAATGTATAATATAATTCCAGTATAATATAGTGTATAATACCATTTACTCCATCCTTTATACATCCCACATATGGCATTAACGATTCAAATCACTTTGAGGGGGCGGTAGTCCGCAGTTCCTAAAATGAAATTATCGCGTTTACCCATAATGGAAATCATAAAGTATGCCATAAATGAGAAATACAGAAGCATAAGTAAAACATAAACATATTATATATCATATATAAATATAGTGACATCTTAATGGCCACCTTTGAAGGTGTTATATGAGTGTTGAACAATCATCGTTTCGTGAGACAGAAATTCGACATCCACAGAAACAGTATGTTCTTTAACCATTAGATGTAGGTGTGTGTAACTGTATCTCGAATCCTTTTTATAACAACATACTAGTATATTTAGGATACTGGTGTTGTTACAAAAGAAATTAATAAAAAGAGTTTAAGGGGTTGGAAAAGCTAAATAAAACAAAACAACATTAGAGAAGACATTACCTAAAAATCGGGTGACTCTTTTTGATTTGACCCAAAGGATTACTTGGGAAGAATTATTCCCAAAGTGAGAATTCTAGGAGTAAGGGAGGGAAGTTGGGAGGGTATTTGGGCAGAGGTTGGCCGATCCAAATGGCTTGAAAGTGTGAATGAGGTGGTAGAGGTGGGGGCCTTTTATAAGAGGAGAGGAGGGGCACTCTTAAAAAGTAAGGGAATTTTACATTATTATACAATTCTTTTTGGATTCTAAAGGTCCCACACTTATATAATTCGCGGCTATGGTGATAAAGGGTTTAAATCTACCCATACAATAGTCTTTCGACAAGTGTAATCCTTGGATTGTACATTATCTTTTCATTTTATTAAAATCGTTAAATAATGAGGTCATCGCTTGATCATAATGATTTCATAAATAATTTAATTTATTTAATGTATAAAAATAATAAAAAAATTACTATGATGTTGGAAATATTTTTAGCTTTCAAATGACTATTTATAGTCAGAAATATGACTTGTATAACCCCATGTAAAAATTGTTTGAGTAAAACATTTCATGTTTGTGTCATTTTTTTACTTTAACATAAAATAAAAGGTATTTATGTCATTTTCCAACTAAAGTGGCTCCGTGGGGTCCCCAAGTTTACCCATGGATTGTCCTGGTCGGCCATGGCACATCCAATGAGGGTAGGACATGTGTCAAGCTCATCTCATATAATTAAAACATTATTTTTACCTTAAACTACACTAATTACCTCTAATCGCGATTAAGAACTTAAAAGTTACTATTCACCAAAAATTATTTTAATCTCATTGAACCAAATTTTACTTCTTAATGACAACCATGTATGTCGGATTTTTGAAAATCAAAACACAGAAGTGGTAATATTTCATTTAAACGAAAAATCAGTTATTTAACTACCACTTAGTGGTTTCACTATTCATCAAAAATTGAAGTTTTTCAGAACAATGCCAAAATTTAACCTTAAGCTATAATTTATATTCCGAATTAAAAAATGATGTCTATTTTACAAAATTACAAAAATATAAGTTTCATTAATTAATTTTATAATTAATTCCCGCCGCCACAACAAATATTGTGTTTTTAAGAAACAATATATATCAAAAGATTAACAATTGTTTATGTCCAATTTCAAAGTGAAATTAATTCTAATGAACACCATTGGATAAAATAGTAAAAATATATTCTAATTATACTTTAAAACCACTAAATAGTATGATTTATCACTATAAATTATTTTGATTAAAAAAGTTGTTTTTAAGTATTTTTCACTATTCATAAAAAATTAGAAGTTCTCAGAAAAATACCAAAAATTCAACATAGGCTAATTTTGATATTCCGAATCAAAAAATGAAGTCCATTTTAAAATATAAAATTTCTATAATTTTAAAAAGTGGTTATTACTATTCATAACGGCTACTTTGATTAGTCGCGGTGTTTTAGAACTCGAAGTTGCGTACAATGCAAGCTATTGCATTATTGAATGAGAAGCGTATTGTGGAAGCTCGGGGTGTTACATTCTCCCCTCCTTCAATAAATTGCATCCTCGCAATTTGAAATTTTTCTTGGAAAATAAAATGTTGAAAATAGAAAATACCTTTGTGGAAAACCCACATCGAAAATAAGATTAATAAAATTTAGTCTTAATAAGAGGGAAAGTGAAATGAAAAAGTCACCACCCAATTATGATCTCGATTAGGAGAACATTGGTGGCAATTAGAGACATATAATTGGAGGAAAAATGTAAATATTTGTAGGGAGTGATTGAGGTCATTAATCGCAATCGACTGTCAAATTGAGGGCCTCAAAGCCTTCAATCTATGTTGATTTAAAATATCATCAGTTCAACAAGACATAATGTATTAGGATAACATATTTTTTTGTTTTAATATCCCTTTAATAAAGTTTAAGAATTAATTTATTCATAGAATAAGATATAGGTATATATATATATTTATGCTTGACAAGTAGAGTTTCAACCTTCCACTCATCTTTCACTCAAAAAGATAATAGAACTCAAAAATATTATACTTATCCTAATTGTATAAGGTTCCAAATGTTAACCCATACCATTTAGATTAGTAAAATTATTTTGTAATAACCAGGGTCTTCCTATAGGCTAGTGGTAGGAAATAAAGGCATGTCGCACTATGATTGTGGGTTCGATTCCTGCAGCTTTGTCCGATGCGACGGGTTATGCCCCACCCTGCAGGTTGTCCTTTTCCTAAAACTATAGTATTATAATATTCCAAAAATAATCTTCATAAATTTTTTAACCTTAAACAATACTATCCAAAGATCAACTTAATCCACTCCAACCTTTATAGTTATCCAAAATACCTCTATCCAGACTTTCTCTAAAAGGTCTCTTAATTCCAAAATCAATTTATCAGATTCCCCAAACAAATTAAAGCTTCTCTTTTTGTCGCATACTAAAAATATGATTACCTTCATCATATTAAAACCTTACTGAAATCAACAAGTACTGCAGTAAAATCCTTATATATATATATATCAAATTATTCTAATAACAAGAATATAATCCATGAGTCCAGAAGCACCAATACATTAATTATTCTGATTCAACTGTAGTAACAACATAAGATTTTCCTTGATCCCTTGGCCTTTTCTGAGGTAAGTTTCTCTGACGCTTAGGACATTCATTTGCATAATGCCCCATTTCCCTACAATTGTAGCATTCAACATTGATAGCCTCTTTCTTTCCCTTTCAAACGCGCCTGGTGACCTTTTTCTCCACATTTATAACAAACTCTCATTCCATTTAGGCAAGTACCAGGGTGATTCTTCCCACAATTATCACATAATGGAAAATCCTTCTTTCCCTTTTTCCCTTTATCTGTCTCTTGTTCCACCGTTCTCTTCTTCTCTTACTTTACATTGTTGTCATAAGACTTAGAGAATTCCTTTTCTGTCTTGATAGCAAATGAGACAATATCTTCGTATGTTGAGAAAGATTGTGATACTAAAGCTCTACGGAAAAATGGTTTTAACCCATCAAAGAAACAATCAATCTTACCTCTTGGGTTACGTATATAATCTGCAGCATACCTCGCCAACCTTGAAAAGTTGGCCTCATACTTTGCGACATTCTCATCCTCCTTTTGTCTCAGATTCAGAAATTGCCTTTCCATATCTGCTCGATGGTCATGAGGAAAGTATTTTTCTAAGAAAATCTCTCTGAACTCCATCCATTCCATATTCGATACGTCATCATCTTCCTTTGTATTTTGAATCAATGACCACCATTGATCGGCATCTCCAGTGAGGAGGTAAACTGCCATGATAACCTTTTCCCTTTCACTATTCCCCAAGGCGTGGAATATTTTCTCTAAGGAGTTTATCCATTGCTCAGCTACTAATGGATTTGTACCCACATTAAATGTTGGTGGTTGTTTCCCCATGAAGTGGTCTAACATTGATCCTCCACATTGCGGATCAGGGTGCTCCATACGAGTAAGGTTATTATTCATAACCTGAGTGAGTTGTCCCAGTATGGTAATAAGTTGATCATCACCAGTTGTATCTCCAGATCCACAATAATTATCTTGAGCAGGGGGGAAATACCTACACGGAGTGTGTGAATTGATACAGTTTCCATTCCTTCCACTAGGCGCCATTTCTAAACAATGGCATAAACTAGATTAGTTTATAAATTAAAATACATAATTCCATATTTGTAAAACACATTACATAAATTGAACTATTTATGGATATAATCCATAATCATAAAAAGGAATGTTTTCTTTGAGGAAGTATATAATCATAACCCTTCATAGTGGTTTGTAAAGAAAATGAGAATTATCCTAAGCATATCCCCTGGGAGTGTCGTAACCAAGAGTGCAGCAAGGCCCGTTGTCGTGCACCATTTCCCGTTCGAGTCTAGCTCAAAGCGGTGTTTTCAGGTTTTACCCCTAGGTACATCTGTGTCAGAGCCGCCTCTACCTGCTCATATCCAGACAGGGATGTATTACTCGGAAAACTCACAAAATCTCTATAATACCAAAATTCTAGGAAGTTCTTCTATACTAATCCTTAAAGTCCATCTTCAGGCTTTGTGCTCCAATCAGAGTTTATCTAAATCTAGCTTCCAAGGTTAGTACTAAACTGCCTATGATACCAACTGTAACGCCCCGACCCCAGCTACCCAGAGTCGGTGCATTACATCGTAACACTGGCATGATCACAAAAGACCAAGTCTCGAAAGACCGATTAGTTTTGTAGCCTTGGAAACACTAGATACATCAATAAGTCTTACATTACATCATAAAGTAAAACAAAACTACAACATCTTCTCTTCATATCCCTTTATATTATCCCTGCAGGTCATTCATAATACACATCTTCACATCCTGGAAAAAATTAAAACATTGAAAGGGGTGAGCTCAGATGCTCAGTAAGGATAACAACATAGCGGAAGCTTTCATAAAAAAACATTAACATTTAAGGCAATGTATAACTAAAACAAAAGCCTTTTAAACTTGAAATTTAGCATAATATGGAAAAAGTAAAATTAAATAATTCCATTTACTTACTCACATGGATATTCTACTAGTCGAATAATTACATGAAATTTCATTAACCACTTTCATAATGATGGAATGCATAATGCCAGAC
The DNA here is from genome assembly GCA_963277665.1 of Viscum album. NCBI lineage: Eukaryota > Viridiplantae > Streptophyta > Magnoliopsida > Santalales > Viscaceae > Viscum > Viscum album. The sequence continues at coordinate 405,786,762 of OY728166.1, forward strand.
TATCATAACCACGTAGCAAAGGCCTCGTGCCAAGACCACAAATAAGATTTTGTCAAGGCCTCGTGTCAAGACACTAGTTTGTCTCATGAGACCTGCCGATGCATCGAGAAGCTATAGCGGGCTCCACCCATCACTTATTAAGTCCAATGCATTCCTCATATGAATAGGTTTAAACATATCATAAACCATAACATAATCGTATCACATAAAACATGCGTAAAGGAAACATAACATTTCCACATTTCAATCACAAGATATCAATACAACACATTGATATAATAAAAACACTTTCAAAACCATTTTCAATACCAAAATAAAAGAAAGTTAAAACTTTATATTTATTTTTCATTAAAAACGTTATTGCTTGTAGAGGAAGCCGAAACACAAATAATGGTCACAGCGGCGGGGACGTCGTTGTCGCTGCATACATAAGACAAAAACATTCCTTTTGTCGTTTAGTAAAACTCTTTGTAAAAAAACATTCCTTTTTGAATAAAAGTCAAAGTCAAAGGGGTTTATATACCGTATAAAAGAAAGTTGTGTATAAAACCAAATATGCCTCAATGAAAGAAGATTGAGACGAAGTCCTTAAAAAGATCATTTTTTAAAATAAAATAGATCTAATATGTGTATTCACTATATGTACACATAAATAAAGTACAAATACAAGATAGGACATAATAATATCATGACATAATTTGAAAGTAGGAGATTAACCCAAAGAATGGAAATTGGGTTAAGAAATTCCCTTACCTTGCGTCTTGTCCTGACTCGACCATTCTTTAACCTCCTGAATAATTAACTAGAGTTAATTTCTATTTACTTAAGAACCTTTTTCATGTTCATTATTCCTTTTATATCACTTATTACCATGTTATGAACATTATGTAATTATTTAAGTTAATAACGGTCGTTTTGTCGATCTTTGGTACTTGAGTCAAAAATAAACTTTTATAATTACAAGTTGTTCATGTGGTGAAACAAACATTATATACAGAATTATATTCATGATTTAGATATCATATATATCATATATATACAGTATATACCTTCATTTATAATATTACATAACATTTAGAGGTAAGAAATGAAATGCACCGTTCATGGAGACGGTAAGCCGTACGTACGCATGAACGCTACTTTCATTTATATTTCGTATTTAATGGAATTAATTCATAATGATATAAATATATAATATAATTCCAGTATAATATAGTGTATAATACCATTTACTCTATCCTTTATACATCCCACATATGGCATTAACGATTCAAATCACTTTGAGGGGCGGTAGTCCGCACTTCATAAAATGAAATTATCGCGTTTACCCATAATGGAAATCATAAAGTATGCCATAAATAAGAAATACAGAATCATAAGTAAAACATTAACATATTATATATCATATATAAATATTGTGACATCTTAATGGCCACCTTTGAAGGTGTTATATGTGTTTTGAACAATCATCGTTTCGTGAGGCAGAAATTCGCCATCCACAGAAACAGTATGTTCTTTAACCATTAGATGTAGGTGTGTGTAAGTGTATCTTGAATCCTTCTTATAAAAACATCCTAGTATATTGAGGATACTGGTTTTGTTACAAAATAAATGAATAAAAAGAGTTTAAGGGGTTGTAAAAGCTAAATAAAACAAAACAACATTAGAGAAGACATTACCTAAAAATTGGGTAACTCTTTTTGATTTGAGCCAAAGGCTTCCTTGGGAAGAATTCTACCCAAAGTGAGGCTTCTAGGAGTAAGGGAGGGAAGTTTGGAGGGTATTTGGGAAGATCTTGGCCGATCCAAATGGCTTGAAAGTGTGAATGAGGTGGTAGAGGTGGGGGCCTTTTATAAGAGGAGAGGAGGGGCACTCTTAAAAAGTAAGGGAATTTTACATTATTATACAATGCTTTTCGGATTCTAAAGGTCCCACACTTATATAATTCGTGGATATGGTTATTAGGGTTCGAAATTTACCCATCCAATAGTCTTTGGACAAGTGTAAGCTTTGGATTGTACATTATCTTTTCATTTTATTAAAATCGTTAAATAATGAGGTCATCGCTTCATCATAATGATGTCATAAATAATTTAATTTATTTAATGTATAAAAATAATAAAAAAATCACTATGATGTAGGAAATCTTTTTAGCTTTCAAATTACTATTTATAGTCAAAAATATGACTTGTATAACCCCATGTAAAAATTGTTTGAGTAAAACATTTCATGTTTGTGTCATTTTTTTACTTTAACATAAAATAAAATGTATTTATGTCATTTTCCAACTAAAGTGGCTCCATAGGGTCCCCATGTTGACCCATGGATTGTCTTGGTCGGCCATGGCACATCCAATGAGGGTAGGACATGTTTCAAGCTCATCTCATATTATTAAAACATTATTTTTATCTTAAACTACACTAATTACCTCTAATCGCGATTAAGAACTTAAAAGTTACTATTCACCAAAAATTATTTTAATCTCATTGAACCACATTTTACTTCTTAATGACAACCATGTATGTCGGATTTTTGAAAATCAAAACACAGAAGTGGTAATATTTCATTTAAACGAAAAATCAGTTATTTAACTACCACTTAGTGGTTTCACTATTCATCAAAAATTGAAGTTTTTCAGAACAATGCCAAAATATCACCCTAAGCTATAATTGATATTCCGAATTCAAAAATGATGTCTATTTTACAAAATTAAAAACATATAAGTTTCATTAATTAATTTTATAATTAATTCCCACCGTCACAACAAATAGCATGTTTTTAAGAAACAATATATATCAAAAGATTAACAATTGTTTATGTCCAATTTCAAAGTGAAATTAATTCTAATGAACACCATTGGATAAAATGGTAAAAATATATTCTAATTATACTTTAAAACCACTAAATAGTATAATTTATCACTATAAATTATTTTGATTAAAAAAGTTGTTTTTAAGTATTTTTCACTATTCATTAAAAATTATAAGTTCTCAGAAAAATACCAAAAATTCAACATAGGCTAATTTCGATATTCCGAATCAAAAAATGAAGTCCATTTTGAAATATAAAATTTCTATAATTTTAAAAAGTGGTTATTACTATTCATAACGGCTACTTTGATTAGTCGCGGTGTTTTAGAACTCGAAGTTGCGTACAATGCAAGCTATAGCATTATTGAATGAGAAGCGTATTGTGGAAGCTCGGGGTGTTACATTTAAATCCTAAAATAACTCATATTATTTACTCTAGTTAGTCATCTAATATCCCCTAACCAATCATCTATTAATTTTACCGCTAAAAACCCAAACACATTGAAGCATTTCACTTTCTCTTGATCTACTTTTGGTATTATCCTTTCATTGAATTTATTATTTAAATTGATATGGAATTTTAGTTTATATTAAATCATAAAATTACATTTAAATATAACATTATATTTTAATTTATAATGATTTTATATTACTTGATGATCTACTAAAACTATGATTCCATTGAATATAAATTAATGATAATTTTACACAGTTGTTTACATCGATGTATTACTTTGTATTTAAAATTAAATATTTTTTATTTTTCTGTGTCTTTCCCTAATTCATGAAGCCATTGTTAAATGAATGAAACACTCCCCTTTAACATGTATATAAGATCGAATAGGTCAGGATGCTTCTAGGATCCTAGTGTAGCTGAATGGTGGGTTCCAAGAAGGGATGTAGATTATCGATGTCATCTCACACATTAGAATTAACCACCACTTCTAACTTGATATCATGGAATTCCTAAATACAGAATACCTAAATTGTGGTGGTGATGGTGGTGGAGATGATCTTTACTAGGTTGTGATTTATTTTTACCTATTATGATAATAGGGATACAACTCTTTTTCAGGTATGAATCATTTTCTATTTTTAGGAATAAGTTGTATTTATTAATGGATGATGAAAGAGTACAATCACATGGTTGTGAAAATTTTTTCAATATATTCCTAGATGAGGAAGGGGGATTCAATGAACAGATCTTCCGGGTAAACATTAAGAGGATGATTGAGCTGTAAGAAGCTTCATATTAGTCCATACAAGGGGAATATATACATGGATGCTAGAAATTTAAACATAATATTGGAGTCTATTGTGGGAGTACCTGATCATGCACAAGAAGAAGCTACAAAGAGTACATTGGGGATTCCCAAACATAGGAGCCTGTGGGAACCGACAACATTCCCCATGAAAGACGGTCATTTTATTCTATGATGTTTCAACAAAGTTGATTTTTTTTAATTATGTGTGACTTGCAGTTTTCATGTGGAACCATTTAATCATTTTTTTATATATCAATATTAGTGAGCAAATTTATTTTATGATATACCAATGATATATAAAATTATATTTCATTATTGATTATAATTTATAATTATAATTTTCAAACAGTCATTTTTCTTTTATTTTTGAATTTTTGTTACTTTAAAATTTTCGAATTTTTAAAATAAATTTAAACATAGTTTAACATGAATAAATTATTTTCTTCCTTTATTTCATTTAAAAAGTTTTAATAAATTCAAATTATTAATGTGTGTGAAATGTTAATGAAATAATTATTTCACGGAAATGAACAGGTTTGGTACAAGTTATATATATTATATATAGTATATATACATGTATAAATATATTTTGGGAAACAAATTTACCCACCCACTATTGTGAACCACCAACCCCCTTTTTTTTACAACTGGAACATATTATTTACATATTCACATATATAAATCTATATAGAAAAAAAATAACACTCCATCCTACATATGCTCTCCCCTCATTAATATGTTTTTCAAATTTCACATATTATGTCACTCTGTGTTAGTCCAAGTATGCTAAGGGCATTCAGAATCTCTCAAGTTCATGGAATGGACTGCCACTAGTGATGATTGAGTCCACCCCAAAAAGAAGAAGTGGCATCCCCTTGATTCTACTTGCATTATAATGAACATTACTAGAATATTTTGACTTTTTGTGCTTTTCCAAGTACACAGAATTGGACATGTGTTTTATATCTCAGGAATGATTAGGAAGAGTTCCGGTTGGAAAAGGGTTTTTAACCACATATATGAAGTATCATTAAAGAGGTGTTAGATCACTATAAAACTCTCATATCTCATGTTGTACCACCTAGAAAAGCTCCTATAAACAGTTTTTCACTTGACCAATAAATGGATTCCTTTTCAAAAATTCACAAAATAGAAAAATAGAGATAAAAATTTAAATAGTTCACTAATATGTTACATGATAATTATAACAAATCTTCTAAGCCAAAGACTATGTTCCATGTTTTGTAATAGACACACTGAGAATATGGTGCACTTTTAAATTTTGAACATATCAAAATAAAAGAACACCAATAACCAAACACCCTGAAAAATATTCCATTTTAATTGGAGAAATCTAATGATCTACATCACAATGTTAAATCTAATACATTGAATAGATCGGAACCTTAACTATATTAGGTCCCAAAGAACACCTGTACAAATCCATCTCTCAGCTTACCATGTCAAACACTGAATCCAGTGTCGTCGTGGATAGTGGAACTTCCAAAATATTGTGATCCATGAGTGATAGCATTAGATACTTGAGGTTGTAAATAATCCACCATCTCAACACATCAAAAGCCTGGGACAAAGGCCACACTGGCTCTATAAAATATTGATCCAATTCCAACTTTGTCAGCTGCCTCAACATTATCCTGTCATACCCAGAAAACCCCCCTAGATAAATGTTGGACGAAAATCCCCAACAGTATCCCTCCTCACCCGTCCCATCCTCCTGATACCCTTACGGTTCATCGTACACTATGAAAAAAATTTTGATCCTTCCCTTAATGGTCTGGTTGTTTTTAAGGAATCCCTACAATCAATATATTTATAAATGAACTCAACTAACTTCGTATTTAATCTTGGTTCAATCACTACCATGATCATCAGAACCTGATTGCAGTCCTTCGAATATTCTTCCAATTTCTCCAGCATGGGCTTTGAAAAGTTGGTGATGGACCCATATGAACCCATGACTTCCTGAACCAGCTTCTATCATATATTCCCCATTTCCCAAAAATAATACTCCAGTGGTCAGATCGGCTAATTCTTGTATGTATTAAAGATAAAAAAATCTTCTTTAGGAAACAACTGATCTTCTCTACTACTACTAGACATCCATGGTGGGGGAATCCTAATAATTAGGAACCATCGTGTCTATAGTGCATAACAGTTACTTTAATTTATAGGTATCCAGAAGCTTCTATAATGTCATATTACATTGCATCTGTTTTCCAAGGGGCACCTGAAGCTGCTTCTTTAGCTCAAAAAACTTCTCCTCACATGAATCGACCATCTTCACATACTCCACACTCTCATGGACCTTCCTGATCACCTCCTTCCCAACTATCATCACATCTTGAACCATGTAGTTCAAGGTGTGGGAAAGACAATTCATGATCAGGAATTAGTCATTGAGCATTAATGGATGTTTTATAGAGGAATGGAACCTATTATGTCCCAACAAAACTTCCCCAAAATTGCGATTCCAAGTCCTTGATAATAATTTGTTAATAAGAATGAACCTAGAGAGGAAAACTATAATATCATTTGTGAAATATGCCCTTGAATCGGCATAAATCTCCATCACAATATTCCGAATCTGTATATGTAACTTCCAGTTAGTTTAAATGAAATGATGAGTCAACAACACATAACTAATAAACATAGTCAAATTAAATATTCCAAGATAGAGACAAACCATTCTTGGTATGTATTTAATAGAATTCAAGACACTTTTGTTCTCCCTGAGAAAGATGACACCATATTCTTCTTCAATGGTGTTCAAGCTCACCATTTCAAACTTGGGTGGAAGAATGGAAACCAAATAAATGAAGCTCGTATCCTAGGCCATATAAATTGGGTAGTTAATCATGATTATAATTCAAGGAATTTAATTATTAGTAGATAGTTAACCACATAGTCCAATGGAATGGTGATTCGTGAGTTCACTAGTGCCAGAAACTTCTGAACCACTGAGGTATGAAAATTCCTATTTTAACTACTTGCAACAAGCCCCTTTGTATCCATCTATGGCATCCTTAGTGGGGAAGTGTCCCCCACTATCCACATATTTTCCTATGTTTTCTACAATAGGTTTCTGTCTATGGAAATGAATAGGTTCCTAAAACAAAGTAGAATAGAATATAGAATAATGATATCCCAACAAAGAACTATGGGAAATAAAACAACAAGTGACAAAAAAAGTAGAAACTCCATCAATACGTACATCAAAACCATATAAAATTTATGAAAATTCATATCACCAATAGGGAATAGTTCATAAAATTTTATATTGTTTCAATGATTAGTGTTGATGGGGTGCCAATTTTTTTTGTAAAATTATCAATAACCTATGCATGACAAAACCTCAGGATAAAGGGATATTTTAATAAGTAAATATTTTTTATTATATATCAAGGGACTAAAATATTGATAAATTTCACTTCATAGATTACACAACTCCATTCAAAACCCACTGATTATTTTCTTAATTATAATAATGGGTATGTGGAAATCATGAATATCATTAGGAAAAACAAAAAAAAATAAATCCTACTATAAAAATGAAATATGGGAGAATCTAGTGAAATAAATAGTAATAAAGACAATAATAACAACAAGAGAAAGAATAATAAGATGATGATGGAGAGGGAGAATAAATCTTAAGGCTTTCACGAACATATGGTATATATCCAACTGAATGATTGGACCACTGACCAGGTTTTTTACATGGAGGCATTTACATCGACAAATGAATATGGGTAAATAGAATACAAGTAGTATGAAACATCTGAATTGGATATGTAGACCCATATATGGACATGAAGGAGTAGGATTATAATCATATATGGGGGTAGTCTAAGATAATCCTTGGAAATGGGACATAATTTGTAACATGACCATAGATTGATGGGCTGGGTGAGGTGGGGTGGAACTAGACAGGTGGGAGAAAAATCAAAGAAAAATAGATGACTACATATCTATGCTTTTTGATCCCACCTATATGGGATCTTGTTCACAAAATCGAAAATAAATCCCTGAATATAGAAACCACTAAAAAAGGGTCAGCCAGCATAGAGAAAGAAGCTAACAGAGAAATCCTTCTAGATAACCCACAACGATGGATTGAAACACGAACGGTGCCACCGTAGACGAGGTCACGAGGAAGAAAAAAGAACAACCACTCTACTCTCATAAAGAACGAGGAGTATATGGTGAATATTTAATTAGGGTTCTGTATTGGAAAAAAATTAGGGCATGGAGCTTGTGAAATTAGAAGGGGGTGAGGGTTGCACCATAGGAGATCTAGGGCTTGGTAGGTGAACAGGAGAGGTGTGGGGAGCGAGACAGAGTGTCAGGGTGATTGGGATTGAATGAGAAAGTGGGAATAATCAGATGGGATAGATTAATCATAGTGGAATATGGATTTGGAGTTCGTGTACTGACCTTGTAAGTGGACCTTCCTCTCCACAATACCCCATGCTTTTCCTCCACTTATTTATTAATTCTAATTTTTGTTTTGAAATAAATATCATAAATATGTGTGAATAAAATTATTCAATGTAGAATTATTTACAAGAAATTTTTAATGAAAAAAATATTTATAATACATAAATTTCCTTTTTTAGTAAAATATTTTTAATAAAATTTTATTTTATTGTTATTTTATTATTATATTACAGTTTACCATGGGGGATTGGTTAAGTGGTACATGGACGTATGACTACCAGTGTAAGTTCATGTCTATTCATGATCAAATTTAACTTGGGGTTGAAGATGAAATGAAGAAGACATCAATCAGCATGGTGGACTAGGCAAATTGCATGTTGTGATATACAGATAGTGCATCCTAAGAACATGAAGGTGTTTCCATGCAGATGAACTAGAGAAATGATCACTTCTTTAGTGTCTATTAATCCAAACTCTATGAACTCAAGCATTATATTTGGGGTGGAGGGGTGACCTTTCATGTGATGATTGGCACAGTGGATCCAGTCAGATTACACTACCCAACTTGGCAGGCAGTGCAGTATGGTGCCACACAGACATCACCAGTGGATTGCATGGAAACGTTATGAGGGTGTTAACACCTCTCAATTGGATGTACACGTATACAAATTTTAATTGTGATATGGAGGGATGTTCTGCCTTCTTAAAAGGGAGGGTTGTGCAGCCTTCGTTTAACGTCCCACACTCGATTCACTCCTAAGTATCCAAACTCAATTGGCCACATGATCTCAAGTGGGCCTCCCCATATGAAAGCGGTTGCCGACTATCAGCAAGGTCCTATGGTGTGTCTATGGGGAGAATATTCCATCAAGTCAGAGTGGATCACAATAGGGAAATAGATGATCAAAAACTGAAAGAATAATCATAATGGATTATGCAATGGAAAAAGACATAAGTCTCGAGAAATAAATGATAATAAAAAAAAAAAATATATCCTATACAAAATATGATGAAATGTCTCTAAAAAAAGTGAAAACATGAATTCTTTGAAGAAAAAATACATAAAAATACATTATATTCAAAATAATCCCAAAGGAAAAAAACTATCCAAGCATCTCGAGCACTGACCTAGTCCTCTACTACCAAGATCCCCTCCTAAAGCAAGAAATATGGTGTAAAAAATGGGATGCTTTACTTCATCCACACCTCTGATACTATAATATGTCTGATTACTAATGGTGTGCTGGATAGGGTGTGAGATAAATATCATTAGGCCACCACCAATGACATCTATAAAAAATCCTATTTGTGAATATAGACTATATTATTTAGAGTTATGTCAAAAGTAAAACATTGTGAATGTAAACTGTAACATCCCGAGATTTTATGAGAATTATTATTTCTAATTTATTTGATGTCTTCTGTTGTATGCTTCACCATGATTAGCTTGCGCTATATGCAACACCGTATTATCTTGTAGTATACCCAACACTATTCTTGGCTTTTGATGCACACAATTTCAAGTTCTTTCAAATAAAATTAATTTTACACAACACCAACTATAGATTTTGTTCAATTCATAACTAAACTATATTTTAATTATGTTATAAGCAACACTAAATGGAGCTTTCACTACATGCAGCCCTGACTAGGCTTGCATTACACGCAATCAAGACTTTCTTCGATTGCGTGTTTAGTATGCAATACCGAGTTTCACTAAATGAGATATTATTATAATATTATTATGAACTAGCCGTTATGAATAGTAATACCCACTTTATAAAATTTTATAAATTTTATGTTTCAAAATGGACATCATTTTTGGATTCGAAATATCGAAATTATCTTAGGGTGAATTTTTGGTATTTTTCTAAAAACTTTCATTTTTTGATGAATAGTGAAAAACAATGAGTTATAGTTTAAAAACTGACTTTTTATTTGAATAATTATTTATTTTATTTAAATTTATTTTAGGTTAAAATTGATAAATAATACCTATATAAGTTCAAGGTAATTCATTGGAGTCATTTTATAATAATTTTAGATATATAATTGTTTTTTGAACTTTTCACCGTCTTTTACCCACCTCCTAGGAGAATTTAAAAATTTACATAAATCATAAATTTACCACTTTTGTGAGTGGACTTTTGAAAATTTGAGAGACACGGCTAATATCAAGGAGTAAAATCTGGTTCAATAAGATAAAAATATTTTTTGGTGAATAGTAACTTTTTACTTTTATTTACCACGGTTAAAAGTAAATAAGGTAATTAAGGTTACAGTTGATATTATTATTACCCTAACACATGTCCTAATTCTATTGGAAAGTTTTTAATTAGACCGAAAACAACCTTAGGAATAAAATATTACCCTTTAGGTCTACTTGGATTAGATTATGACATTTATTATTATTTTATTTAAAGAATAGTTAAAAGAGTTAAAATCAAATTTTAATAACTAAAATATTTTTAATATAGGGTTATGCATTAGATAAATTAGACTATAAATATTTATTATAAATCTAAAAATATTTCCTACATAACGGTATTTTATTTATAATTTTTTGACATTAAATAATTTAATTTATTTATGGCACAATGAGGATGTAGTAATTAACTTATTAATGAACTATTAAAATAATTGATGTTATAAATACCCAAATAAATGTAATTTGAGACTTTTTATAAATAAAACTAATTTTTTAGGTTAATATTACATGTTATTATTTATGTAATTAAATTTCTTCGAACTAATCATTCTGTTATGATTTTCACAAAAATCAATTACCAAATAGTGTCAAAATTGACATAAAATAGTTTTTAAAACAAATATTATATTATTAAGTGTTATTATATTCTTAAAAATCTAAGGTTCGTAAAAATGACTTTGATAAGGTTATATATATTAATAATTAACCACTTGGGGTTCTTTTGGCTTGTTATAGTGATTTTATTAACCATATAGTGTAAGAAAACAAGAAGTCACGGTAAAAGTTAAATTATTTAACTTAGAGTTAAATCTAAATGATAAGGGTTAAATATTAACCTAAACTTGTCTAAAACCTATTGGTTGAAATTATGTCAACCCACCTCTACTTTATATTCTAAATAAATCAATTAGGAGCTATTATAAACCGAATATGACTTTATAATAAAATAATATTTTAAGTTTTTCTTAAGGTGCCCCTCTCCTCCCTTTTAAAAGGGCACCTCCTCCCTCTTCTCATTACACAATTTTGAGCCTTCAAGCTCGTCAAAACCCTGACCATTTCACTTCTCAACTTTCCTATAAACATTATTGAGGTTCTGGTCTCCTAAAAAGACCAACTCTAGTCTCTTAAGAGGAAGCTTAATAGAGGTGCGTCAGAGAAGAGGAAATCTCTTCTACCAATTCTTTCAAGTTTCTTTCTTCTTCAACTTCTTCTTCTTTAGTTGTTTCATTATAATGTAATAACATTAGTATCAATAATATACTTATATGTTATTATAAATATGAAACTACCCTATTTCACCTTCTATCCATCCTATGGAATATGAAATCACAGCGTGTGCGTACGTACGGAATACCATCTCCGCTCCGTCGTGTAATCTATTATTCCACCACCACCTTACTCGGATGGGTATAATGGTGTGAAGAATAACTATATATAGTTATTATAAAATCATAATGCTTCTTAGATATTATATCATCCACTCCAATTCAATTCAATATTAATGGGAATGATATCATCGCTCGTGCGTACGTACAGATTACCATCTCCACAATGCGATTAGATTCATTCTCCATGATAACCATTCAAGAATGATTATAAAGTATATATAATGAATAATAATGGTATATATATAACATAATAATTCAAATATATTTATGTGTATATATATATGTCATCTACTTACTTCGATTCAAGTCAATAAGGAATGGAAAACAGTGTTCATGCGTACGTACGGACTAACGTCTCCCTGAACAGTGTGTTTCATTTCATTTATATATATATTGTATATATATATATACTGAATATATATGAAATGAAAATCATGTTTTACATTCTGTAATTAAGTAAATCAGGATATAAGTAATAATATGAAGAACAACAAGTCAGAACACGTACGATAAATGAAACGATTTTACCCAAAATGCTGATCTAACAAGGAATTTACAAAAGAATGGGTAATATAAAGTAATAAATGAACCATATATGATATCATAACAGTGAATATGATTCTTTAATAAGTCAATGACATTATTTAAATCATTATACAGGAGGTTCGGATACATACGAAGCATATCGGACATAAGGTAAGGGATAACTATTCCAATCTCGTTCTTATCCAAGATTGTTATTCGTAAGTATTTACTGGGGTTATTGTTATCATCCAAGTACATGTTTTCTAAAAATGTTTTCATGTATGTTAAATGTCCTTTTTACTCATTTTTAACTTTTACCACATGTTATGGAAGGAATATTTCTTTTGTTTACCTTACATGGTACTTTTTTGACTTTTCCGACAAAATTACAAGGAGAATATTTTTTTAACTTATACGGCATGAACCGATTTTTACGGTTTATTAACAACTTATTTCAATGAAGCTTATTCTAGAAGATTTAATTATTATTTTCAACAAAATCATTTTATTTTAAAATTTCATGGAATTTTGTGAAAAGAAAATGATTTTGAAGAAGAAAGGATATTTTCCTCAAGAATTCATTTCAAATGTATTATAAAAACCATTTTCCATCTAAGATGACATTATTTAATATATATACGTTTCAAGTATAATGTCTCTATGATTTACATGGTTTCATTTTTCTTATGAGGAAATGATATCAATTGTTTTATATGGATTATGTTATGATGGGATGATGTTTATGAAACCCATTTTATTCTTTCGGTTATGATGAATGATTTATGTTTATGTAGTGGAACACGTAAGAATGATTTCATTATGAGATGGGTGGTACCTATATCTCCCTCCAATGCATTGGATAATGATTTATATATCATGAGATAGATAGGGCTGGAATGGTAAGTTATTCTGGTTCAGTGTTACGGGACTATAATGAGGGGTGAACTTGATTCAGAAAGGGACTTTGTCCACTAATATGGTATTGGTAGCAATACCTTGGCTACTATAGAAATCATATCATGTGTTAAATGGTTTTCCACAATTAAATGTTTTATTCCCATGGTATTTTATCATGATTGATTTTCCTTTATGATATATTCCTTACGTACTGCTAAGATTTATTTCACAACTCTAGATTTTGATGTTTAAACTTTATGTTCATGTTTTGAAGTTAAAATGTATATAGTTTGTTTTATTTTCTCCATGATTACCCTTACTGAGAATTTAGGATCAACCTTTATATGTTTTCTTTTCCACAGGATATAAAGAAATGTTTTAGGTATAAAAAAAGGGAAGATCTTTATGGGAGATGTTGAAGATCTTTGACCAAGATTAGAAGATTATGTTCCAAGTTTCCAAAGACACTAAACTATTACGGTCCTTTGGTGTCTATTTTTGTTATGTATTAATTATTCCGCAAAAGTAATGTAATTTCCATGTACTTCAGGCTATGGGTCTCTATAGTTGGTATCCTAGGCAATAGAGGTAGGAATGAATCTGATCCTTGGGAACTCTCACTTGTGAGTGTTGGACGAAGCATGGCTCTCCGCACAAGGGCTTCATGAGGAAATGGCAGGCACTGGGTATGGTGGTGTTTCCCGCCCAGGGGGTGTAGCCACGCATGGATTACCCTGATAGGTATCAATTATAGTCCACTGGAAGTAATTCCAGACCACTGCAGTTGGTATCAGAGGAAAGGTTTAGTCAACCTTTGGAAACTAGGATGCGAGAACTTTAGTGAGATCCCTAGAGATATTTCTAAGGTATGTATAGGGATGTCTCTAAGGTTAGGTATAAGAATAGGTTATAATCCTAGGATTACGGTAACGATCATAGAATTAAACCTAATATGTTATATATTTAAGGTAGTACCCCTTTATTATGTTGTTTTCCCTAGCATGATTTTTTCCTCTCACACTATTCTTTATGGGTTTTAGACGTTGGTTGGAACCTGATGGAACCGTGTTGATACATGTAATGGACAATTCAATGATTTTCCTCCTGAACAAACCAATGTTATGGGAGATGGAGTAAAAAATCTTATTGCTATACTTACACAAGCTAAGAATCAATCTGGACTTCTAAATGAGCAGAGAAGGGAGCAATATTCTATTGAGTCCTTCATGAGGCAACTTCCACCTTCTTTAAGTGGGTCTTCTGATCCACTGGTTGCTGAAAAATGGATCAATACCATTGAAAAGATATTTTCCACACTTCCTTGTTCAGAACATGAAAAAGTAATTCTTGTTGTTTACCGTATAGAAGGTGAAGCAGACCAGTGGTGGATTCTAATTAAGAATACAAGTCCCCAAGGTGAAATTGAATCCATGGAATGGGATGAGTTCAGGAACTTATTTTTCAATAAGTACTTCCCTCGTATTCTTTGAACAAATATGGAAAAGGAGTTCCTTGAGCTTACGAAAAAGGATGATGAATCTGTTGTTATATACGAAGCGAATTTTACAAGGCTTGCAAGGTATGCATCTGGCTTTATCATCCAACCTGAAAGTAAAGTTGATCGAATCTTCTCTGGCTTAAAACCAAGTCTTCTAAGGACATTATCTATAAGAGACTTTAGTATCTACGAAGATATTTTGTGTTGTGCTATCAAGGTAGAAATGGACGTTGGTGTTACATATCCATCTCATGGTTTTGACAAGAAACGAAAGATGGATTTCAAGGAGAAATCTCAGAAAAATGGTGAAAAGTATATGAATGTTTCTTTAAGCTCAAAGTGTGAAAAGAAGCATGGTGGAGATTTCCTAAAAGGTACTAGAAAATTTATTTACGTGTGGAAAAGAAGGCCATTGAGCATTTTATTGTAGAAGTAATGGGAAAATGTTTCTAATGATGTGAATAGAGAAATGACTATAGAGAACGCTCCACCAACACTTCAATGATTCGAGTACAAGGAAATGGGGGCATTATGCTAATAAAAGCCCTAATCCATGGGTTAATGATGATCAACGTGAACAACCTCTTAAGGAAAAGGATAAAGGGAAGTATCATGCAATCACTATTTGTGATGTTGAGTATGACAATGATGTTGTGTAATGATTAAGTGTTTATGTAATGGGATTTCTAAATAGTATCATGGAAACTAATTTATGGTATTTTGGAATTTTGGAATATCTATGTATTGGTTTTCAATAATTATATAGTACTGGTAACCATGAAAAAGTGATTGAAATATTTTTGTAAAGAATATGATATGCGTATAATGAAGGGATAACGAAAAAATGAAATGAGCTCATGACAAATAAAAGGACAAAGTTATATCATGTTTTGAGTATATATAAATTTTGGGATTTTTGTATGTGGAAAGAGTTAACTTTTGACAGCATTCATGTTTCCAATAAGGTTTAATGAGTATTAATTTTTCAAGAGAATACATGATTAAGGTATTCACATGTTTGGAATGCGATCAACAAGATATATAGGGGATAAATGGTGGTATTCACATGCTCGGCTGATGACATTTCTAGTAATTGTTTTCTATCTACTATGATCTTGTACAAAAGTATTTTACATAAGCCTAAAAATTGGAATGGATTATGTTGGACACAAGTTAGTAATGTTTAAGGCTATAACTTTTTTTGATATTATAGATGGAATGTCATAATGATGTAATTTTAGAAAAAGGACAACCTGCAGGACGGGCGACAACCCGTCGCGTCAGACAAAGATGCAGGAATCAAACCCACAACTGAAGTGTGACAGTCATTTATCACCTACCACTGGCCTACAGGAAGTCCCTGGTTAGTAGAAAATAGTATTATTTTATTAAGCGGTATGATAAATGAAGTATAAGTTCATTTTTTGAATCATATATGATTAACCTCACCATAGATGGACTTATGTATATTTGATAACTTTTGATAACATTTTGTTTGAAACTGATGGAATGACCCATCATTATATCACATGATCTGCTAAAACATCACGAATAACAAATTCAACTTCATTTCATTAAGAGATGAAGTGTAAATTGTTCAAGGCATGAACAACAGTGAGATTGTACCAAAATCATTTAAGTATTTCTTTTAATTAATAAACTTTAGGGAAATGATCTTGAAAACCAAAAATGTTTTCCTAGTGCCCTCTTATCCGATGAATCATATGGTACCTTAGATCATCAAAAATTTACGGGTTTGTGATTGTTGGCTTTTTCATAGCCATGTTCTCTACCACTCTCTATCAGAATTTGATGGTTAGATTTCTCTTCCATATCCATATTTTCACCTATGTTCTTCTATGTAGAAACCCAGTGATTAGTTAATTTGGGTAACTGTTACATTTCATAATTTAGTTTTTAAATATCAGTTTTGGTATTCCTTATTATGATGTGGGTTTCCATGAAAGAAACTTTCAAGTAGTAAACCATTTATAACCCCGATGAATTTCGAGGTCGAAATTCATTTTAAGGGGGGTATAATGTAACAACCCAAGATTTTATGAGAATTATTCTTTTTAATTTCATTGATGTCTTTTGTTGTATGCTTCACCAAGATTAGCTTGCTCTATACACAACCCCATATTATCTTGTAGTTTACGCAACACAATTCTTGGCTTGTGATGCACACAATTTCATGTTCTTTCAAATAAAATTAATTTTAAACAACACCAAGTATAGATTTTGATCAATGTATGACTGAACTATATTTTGATTATGATATACACAACACTAAATGGAGCTTTCACTACACGCAGCCCGGACTTGGCTTGCGTGACACGCAATCAAGACTTTCTTCGATAGCGTGTGTTGTACGCAATACTAAGTTTCACTAAATGATATATTATTATAATATTATTATGAACTAGCCATTATGAATAGTAATAACCAATTTTTAAAATTTTATAAATTTTATCTTTCAAAATGGACTTTATTTTTGGATTCGGAATATCGTAATTATCCTAGGTTAAATTTTTGGTAATTTTCTGAATACTTTCAATTTATGATGAATATTGAAAAACACAAAGTAATATTTTAAAAACCGACTTTTTATTTAAATAATTATTTATTTTATTTAAATTTATTTTAGGTCAAAATTGATACATAATACATATATATGTTCAATGTAATTCATTTGAGTCATTTTATAATAATTTTAGATATATAATAATTTTACTGAACATTTCACCGTCTTTTACCCACCTCCTAGGAGAATTTGAAAATTTAAATAAAACATAATTTTA
Organism: Viscum album; assembly: GCA_963277665.1. Lineage (NCBI taxonomy): Eukaryota > Viridiplantae > Streptophyta > Magnoliopsida > Santalales > Viscaceae > Viscum > Viscum album. Next base: position 405,804,613 of record OY728166.1, read on the forward strand.
CCACTTCTGTGAGTCTAATTTCAAAAATCCAAGAGACATGGTTAATATCAAGGAGTAAAATTTGGTTCAATAAGATAAAAATATTTTTTGGTGAATAGTAACATTTTACTTTTATTTACCACGGTTAAAAGTAAATAGGGTAATTAAGGGTAAAAATGATATTATTATAACATTAAAACATGTACTAATTCTATTGGATAAGGGTAATTCGACCAAAAACAACTTTAGGAATAAATTATTACCCTTTAGGTCTACTTGGATTAGATTAGGACATTTATTATTATTTTATTTAAAGAATAGTTAAAAGAGTAAAAATCAATCTTTAATAACTAAAACATTTTTAATGTAGGGTTATAAATTAGATAAATTAGACTATAAATATTCATTAGAAAGATAAAAATATTTCCTACATAATGGTATTTTATTTATAATTTTTAGACATTAAATAATTTAATTTATTAATTACATATTGATGATGCAGTAATTACCTTATTAATGAAATATTAACATAATTCATGTTATAAATACCCATATAACTTTTTATAAATTCCACTCATATTTTAGGTTAATATGACATGTTATTATTTATTTAATTAACTTTTTCCGAACTAATCATTCTGTTATGATTTTCACCGAAATCAATTACCAAATAGTGTCAAAATTGACATAAAATTGTTTTTAAGACATATATTATATTATTAATTGTTATTCTATTCCTAAAAATCTATGTTTGGAAAAATGAATTAGATAAGGTTATATATATTAATAATGAACCACTTGGGATTCTTTTGGCTTGTTATAGTAAGTTTATTGACCATATAGTATAAGAAAACAAGAATACATGGTAAAAGTTATATTATTTAACTTAGGGTTAAATCTAAATGATAAGGTTAAAATAGTAACTTAAACTTGTCTAAAACCTATTGGATGAGAGTATTTAGACACATACCCACTTTATATTCGAAATAAATCAATTTGAAGCTATTATAAACTGAATATGACTTTATTATAAAATAATAGTTTATGTTTTTTCTAAGGTGCCCCTCTCCTCCCTTATAAAAGGGAACCTCCTCCCTATTCTCATTACACAATTTTGAGCCTTCAATCTCGGCCAAACCATACCCATTTTCCTTATAAACTTCCATATAAACATTATAGAGGTTATGTTCTCCTAAAAAGACCAACTCTAGTCCCTTAAGAGGAAGCTTAAAGGAGGTGCGTCGAATAAGAGGTAATCTCTTCTACCGATTCTTTCAAGTTTCATTCTTCTTCAACATCTTATTCTTTAGTTGTTTCATTATAATGTAATAACATCAGTATCAATAATATACTAATATGTTATTATAAATATGAAACAACCCTATTTCACCTCCTATCCATCCTACGGAAAATGAAATCACCGCGCGTGCGTACGTACAGAATATTGTCTCCACACTGTGGTGTAATCTATATTTCCACCACCACCTTACTTGGATGGGTATAATGGTGTATAGAATAACTATATATAGTTATTATAACATCATACTGATTCTCAGATATTATATCATCCACTCCAATTCAATTCAACATTTATGGGAACGATATCATCGCTCGTGCGTACGTACGGATTACCGTCTCCACGACGCGATGAGATTAATTCTCCATGTTAACCATTCAAGAATGATTATAAAGTATATATAATGAATAATAATGGTATATATATAACATAATAATGATACTATATTTATTTATATATATATATATGTCATCTACTTACTTCGATTCAAGTCAATAAGGAAAGGAAAACATATTTCAATGAAGCTTCTATAAAAAAATTCATTATTATTTTCAACAAAATCCTTTTCATTTAAAATTTCAAGGAATTTTGTGAAAATAAAATGATTTTGAAGAAGAAAGGATATTTTCCTCAAGAATTCATTTCAAATGTTTTATAAAAACCATTTTCCATATAAGATGAAATTATTTCATATGTGTATGTTTCAAGTATAATGTCTTGATGATTTACATGGTTTCATTTTTCTTATAATGAAATGATATCCATTGTTTTATATTGATTATGTTATGATGGGATGATGTTTATGAAAACCATGTTATTCTTTGGGTTATGATGAATGATTTATGTTTATGTTTTGGCACACGTAAGAATGATTTCATTATGTGATGGGTGGGACCTATATATCTCTCGAATTTATTGAGTAAATATTTATATCTCAATAGATAGACATGGCAGGAATGGTAAGTTTATCTAGTTCAGTGTTACAGGACTGGAACGTGGAGTGAACATGATTCAGAAAAGGTCTTTGTCCACTAAGATGGTCTTGGCAGCAATGCCTTGGCTACTATGGAAATCATATCATGTGCTTAATGGTTTTCCACAATTAAATTTTTTATTCCCATTCTATTTTATCATGATTGATGTTCCTTTATGATCTATGCCATACGTGCTGCCAAGATTTATTTCACAACTCTAGATTTTTCTGTTTAAACTTTATGTTCATGTTTTGAAGTTCAAATAAATATGGTTTGTTTTATTTTCACCATGCATACCTTTACTGATAATTTAAGCTCACCCTTTTTATGTTTTCTTTTCCCCATGATATAAAGAATGGTTTTAGGAATAAAAAAAGGGAAGATCTTTATGGGAGATGTTGAAGATCTTTCACCAAGATTAGAAGATTATCTACCATGTTTCCAAAGACACTAAACTATTACGGTCCTTTGGTATCTATTTTTGTTATGTATTAAGTATTCCACAAAAGTAATGTAATTTCCATGTACGTCAGGCTATGGGTCTCTACAGTTGTTATCAGAGGAAAAGGAGGTAGGAATGAATCTGATCCTTTGGAACTCCCACATGTGAGCATTGGACGAAGCATGGCTCTCTGCCCAAGGGCTTCATGAGGAAATGGCTGCCACTGGGGATGGTGTTTTGTCCCGCCCAAGGGGTGTAGCCACCCATGGAGTGCCCTGATAGGTATCAATTATCGTCCACTGGAAGTAATTCCAAACCGCAATAGTCGGTATGAGAGGAAAGGTTTAGTCAACCTTTGGAAACTACGATGCGAGAACTTTAGTGAGATCCCTATATATGTTTTTAATGTATGTATAGGGATGTCTCTAAGGTTAGGTATAAGTATAGGTTATAGTCCTAGGATTACAGTAACGATCATAGAAATAAACCTAAGATGTTATATATTAAAGGTACTCCCCCTTTATTATGTTGTTTTCCCTAGCAAGATTTTTGCCTCTCACACTATTATTTTTGGGTTTTAGATGGTGGCTTGAACCCAAAGGAACTGTTTTGATCAATGTAATTGACAATGCAATTATTGTCCTCCTGAAGAAACCAATGTTATGGGAGATGGAGTAGAAAATATTATTGCTATACTTACACAAGCTCTGAATCATTCTGGACTTCCAAATGAGCAGAGAAGGTAACAATATTCTCTTGAGTCCTTCATGAGGCAACATCCACCTTCTTTCAGTGGGTCTTCTGATCCACTTGTTTCTGAACAATGGATCAGTACCATTGAAAAGCTATTTTCCATACTTCTCTGTTCAGAAGATGAAAAATTCATTCTGGCTGTTTACCCTTTAGAAGGTGAAGCACACCAGTGGTGGACTCTAATTAAGAATACAAGGCCCCAAGGTGAAATTGAATCCCTGGAATGGGATTAGTTCAAGAACATAGATTTCAATAAGTACTTCCCTCGTATTCTTCGAACAAAGATGTAAAATGAGTTTCTTGAGCATAAGAAAAAGGATGACGAATCTGTTGTTATATACAAAGCGAATTTTACAAGGTTTACAAGGTATGTATCTGGCTTTATCATCCAACCTGAAACTAAAGTTGATCGATTATTCAATGGCTTAAAACCTAGTCTTCGATGGGCATTATCTATAAGATACTTCAGTAGCTATGAAGAAATTGTGCATTGTGCTATCAAGGTAGAAATGGAAGTTGGTGTTACATATCCATCTCATGGTTTTGACAAGAAATTAAAGACGGAGTTCAAGGAGAAATCTCAAAACAATGGTGAAAAGAAGATGAATGTTTATTTATTCTCAAAGTGTGGAAAGAAGGATGGTGGAGATTTCCTAAAAGGTACTAGAAAATGTTTTAAGTGTGGAAAATAAGGTCATCGAGTAGTTGATTGTCGAAGTAATGGGAAAAAGGTTTCTAATGATGTGAATAGAGAAAATACTATAGAGGAAACTCCACCAACACTTCAATGCTTCAAGTGCAAGGAAATGGGGCATTATACTAATAAATTCCCTAATCCATGGGTCAATGATGATCAACGTGAGAATCCTCTTAAGGAAACGGATAAAGGGAAGTCTCATGCGATCACTATTTGTGATGTTGAGTATGACAATGATGTTGTGTAATGATTAAGTGTTTATGTAATGGGATTTCGAAATAGTATCATGTAATCTCATTTATGGTATTGTTGAATTTTGGAATATCTATGTATTGGTTTTCAATAATTATATGGTACTGATAACCATGAAAAAGTGATTGAAATATTTTTGGAAAGAAGATGATATGGGTATAATGAAGGGATAATGAAAAAAAATGAAATGAGCTCATGACTTATATTATGACAAAGTTATATCATGGTTTGAGTATATAGAAATTCTGGGATTTTGGTATGTGGAAAGCGTTTACTTTTGACAGCATTCATGTTTTCAATACAGTTCAATGGGTATTAATTTTTCAAGAGAATACATGATTAAGGTATTCACATGTTTGAAATACGATCAACAAGATATATCGAGGATAAATGATGGTATTCCCATGCTTGGCTGATGACATTTCTAGTAATTGTTTTCTTTATACTATGAGCTTGGACAGAAGTGTTTTTTATAATCCGAAATATTGGAAGGGATTTTGTTGGACACAATTTAGTATTGTTTGAGGCTAGAAATTTTTTCCATATTATTGATGCAATGTCATAATGATTTAATTTTAGAAAAAAGAAAACCTACAGGACGAGCGACAACCCATCGCGTCAGACAAAGATGTGGGAATCGAACCCACAACTGAAGTGTGACAGGCCTTTATCACCTACCATTGGCCTAAAAGAACTCTCTGGTTAGTAGAAACTAGTTTTATTTTATTGAGCAGTATGATAGATGAAGTATAAGTTCATTTTTGGAATCGTATATGATTAACCTCACCATAGATGGACTTATGTATATTTGATAACTTTTGATAACCTTATGTTTGAAACAGATGGAATGACCCATCATTCTATCACTTGATCTGCTAACACTTCACGAATAACTAATTCAACTTTATTTCTTTAAGAGATGAAGTGGAAATTGTTCAAGGCACGAACAATAGTAAGATTGTAGAAAAATCATGTAAGTATTTATTTTAATTCATTAACTTTAGGGAAATGATCCTGAAAACCAAAAATGTTGTCCTATTTCCCTCATATCCGATAAATCAGATGGTACTTTAGATCATCACAAATTTATGGCTTTGTGATTGTTGTCTTTTTCATAGCCATGTTCTCTACCACTCTACATCGGAATTTGATGGTTAGATTTCTATTTCATATCCATATTTTCTCCTATGTTCTTCTATGTGGAAACCCAGTGTTTAGTTAATTTGCGTAACCATTACGTTTCATAATTTAGTTATTAAAGTTCAGTTTTTGTATTCCTTTTTACAATGTGGGTTTCTATGAAAGAAACTTTCATGTAGTACACCATTTATAACCCCGACGAATTTCGAGGGAAAAATTCATTTTAAGGGGGTAGAATGTAATAACCTGAGATTTTATGAGAATTATTCTTTTTAATTTCTTTGCTGTCTTTTATTGTATGATTCACCATGATTATATTGCCCTATACGCAACACCGTATTATCTTGTAGTATAGGCAACACTATTCTTGGCTTGTGATGCACAGAATTTCAAGTTCTTTAAAATAAAATTAATTTTACACAACACTAAGTATAGATTTTGATCAATGTATGATTGAACTATATTTTGATTATGTTATACGCAACACTAAACGGAGCTTTCACTACACGCAGCCCTGACTTGGCTTGCATTGCATGCAATCAAGACTTTCTTCGATAGCGTGTGTAGTACGCAATACCAAGTTTTAGTAAATGAGATATTATTATAATATTATTATGAACTAGCCGTTATGAATAGTAATGACCACTTTTTGAAATTTTAAAAATTTTATCTTTCAAAATGGACTTCATTTTTGGATTTGGAATATCGAAATTAGCCTAGGGTAAATGTTTGATATTTTTCTGAAAACATTCAATTTTTGATGAATAGTGAAAAACACTGAGTTATAGTTTAAAAACCAACTATTTATTTAAATAATTATTTATTTTATTTAAATTTATTTTAGGTCAAAATTGATACATAATACCTATATATGTTCAATGTAATTCATTGGAGTCATTTTATAATAATTTTATATATATATATAAATTTTATTGAACTTTTCATCGTCTTTTACCCACCTCCTATGAGAATTTGAAAATTTACATAAAACATAATTTTACCGCTTCTGTGGGTGGAATTTCGAAAATCTGAGAAACACAGTTAATATCAAGGAGTAAAATTTGGTTCAATAAGAGAAAAATATTTTTTTGGTGAATAGTAACTTTTTATTTTATTTACCACGGTTAAAAGTAAATAGGGTAATTAAGGGTAAAAATGATATTATTATTACCTTAACACATGTACTAATTCTATTGTATAAGTTTAATTCGACCAAAAACAACCTTAGGAATAAAATATTACCCTTTAGGTCCGCTTGTATTAGATTAGGACATTTATTATTATTTTATTTAAAGAATAGTTAAAAGAGTAAAAATTAAAGTTTAATAACTAAAACATTTTTAATATAGGGTTATACATTATATAAATTAGACTATAAATATTCATTATAAATCTAAAAACATTTCCTACATAATGGTATTTTATTTATAATATTTATACATTAAATAATTTAATTTATTTATGACACAATGATGATGCAGAAATTACCTTATTAATGAAATATTAACATAAGTGATGTTATAAATACCCAAATAAATGTAATTTGGAACTTTTTATAAATTATACTCATTTTTTAGGTTAATATTACATGTTATTATTGATTTAATTAACTTTTTTATAACTAATAATTATGTTATGATTCTCACAAAAATCAATTACCAAATAGTGTCAAAATTAACATAAAATAGTTTTTAAATAATCAATTATATTATTAATTGTTATTCTATTCCTAAAAATCTGAGGTTCGGAAAAATGACTTATATATGGTTATATATATTAATAATGAAGCACTTGGGGTGTTTTTGGATTGTTATATTAATTTTATTAACTATATAGTGTAAGAAAACAAGAAGACATGGTAAAAGTTAAATTATTTAACTTAGAGTTAAATCTAAATGATAAGGTCAAAATAGTAACCTGAACTACTCTAAAACCTATTGGTTGAGGGTATTTCTACCCATCCCCGCTTTATCATATATATAAATCAATTTGGAGCTATTATAAACCGAATATGACTTTATTATAAAATAAAATTTTAAGTTTTTCCTAACGTGCCCCTCCCCTCCCTTATAAAAGGGAACCTCCTCCCTCTTTTCATTACACAATTTTGAGCCTTCAAGCCCAGAAAACCCCTGAAAATTTTCCTCCTCAAATTCCCTATAAATATTATAGACATTCTGGTCTCCTAAAAAGACCAACTCTAGTCCCTTAAGAGGAATCTTAAATGAGGTGCGTCGAAGAAGAGGTAATCTCTTCTACTGATTCTTTCAAGTTTCTTTCATCTTAAAATTCTTATTATTTAGTTGTTTCACTATAAATTAATAACATCATTATCAATAATATACTGATATGTTATTATAAATATGAAACAACCCTATTTCACCTACTATCCATCCTACGGAAAATGAAATCACCGCGCGTGCATACGTACGGAATACCATCTTCACGCCGTGGGTAATCTATTTTTCCAGCACCACATACTTGGATGGGTATAATGGTGTAAATAATAACTTTATATATTTATTATAACATCATACTAATTCTGATATATTATATCATCCACTCCAATTCAATTCAATAATTATGGGAACCATATCATCGCTCGTGCGTACGTACGTATTACCGTCTCCACGATGCGATGAGATTCATTCTCCATGTTAACAATTTAAGAATGATTACAAATTATATATAATAAATAATAATGGTATATATATAACATAATAATTATACTATATTTATGTATATATATATGTCTCATCTACTTACTTCGATTCAAGTCGATAAGGAAAGGAAAACCGTGTTCATGCGTAGGTACGGCCTACCGTCTCCATGAACGGTGTGTTTCATTTCATTTATATATCTGTTGTATATATATATACTTAATATATATGATATATAAATCTTTTTTTACATTCTGGAATTATGTAAATCAGGATATAAGTAATAATATCAAGAACAAAAAGTCAGACCACGTATGATAAATGAAATTATTTTACCCAAAACACTACTTTAACATGGAATTTACAGAAGAACGGGTAATATAAAGTAATAAGTGAACCATATATGATATCATCACAATGAATATGATTCTGTAATAATTCAATGACATTATTTAAATCATTATACAGGAGGTTCGGATACATATGAATCATATCGGACATACGGTAAGGGATAACTATTCCAATCTCGTTCTTATCCGAGATTGTTATTCGTAAGTATTTACTAGGGTTATTGTTATCATCCATGTACATGCTTTATAAAAATGTTTTCATGTATGTTTAATGTCCTTTTTACCCATTTTTGACTTTTACCACATGTTATTGAAGGAATATTTCTTTTGTTTACCTTATGTGGTACTTTTTTGACTTTTCCAACAAAACTACGAGGAGAATGTTTTTTAACATATACAGCATGAACAGATTTTTAGGGTTTCATAACAACTTATTTCAATGAAGCTTCTTATAAAATATTTCATTATTATTTTCAAAAAAATCTTTTCCTTTTAAAATTTCATGGAATTTTGTGAAAAGAAAATGATTTTGAAGAAGAAGGGATATTTTCCTCAAGAATTCATTTCAAATGTTTTCTAAAAACAATTTTCCATCTAAGATGACATTATTTCATATGTGTATGTTTCAAGTAAAATGTATCTATGATTTACATGGTTTCATTTTTCTTATGAAGAAATGATATCCATTTTTTATTTGGATTATGTTATGATGGGATGATGTTTATGAAATCCATTATATTCTTTGGGTTATGAAGAATGATTTATGTTTATGTTGTGGCACACGTAAGAATGATTTCATTATGAGATGGGTGGGACCTATATCACCCTCCAATGCATTGGGTAATGATTTATAACTCATGAGATAGACATGGCTGGAATGGTAAGTTAATCTGGTTCAGTGTTACAGGACTGGAACAAGGAGTGAACTCGATTCAGAAAGGGACTTTGTCCACTAAGATGGTGTTGGCAGCAATTCCTTGGCTACTATGGAAATAATATCATGTGTTTAATGGTTTTACACAATTAAATTTTATATTCCCATGAAATTTTATCATTATTGATGTTCCTTTATGATCTATGCCTTATTTACTGCCAATATTTAATTCACAACTCTAGATTTTGATGTTTAAACTTTATGTTCATGTTTTGAAGTTAAAATGTATATGGTTTGTTTTATTTTCTCCATTCTTACCCTTACAGAGCATTTTAGATCACCCTTTATATGTTTTCTTTTCCCCAGGATATAACAAATGGTTTTAGGTATAAAAAAAGGGAAGATCTTTATGGGAGATGTTGAAGATATTTCACCAGGATTAGAAGATTATGTTCCAAGCTTCCAAGGACACAAAACTAGTTCGGTCCTTTGGTGTTTGTTTTTGTTATGTATTAAGTATTCCAAAAAAGTAATGCAATGTCCATGTACGAAAGACTATGGGTCTCTACATAAAAAACCCAACCCCACTTCTGCATCAGCATGTGTCTCTGACCGGGAATTCATTTAATTAATTACAATACAGTTTACAGTAGTAAGATCATATAAATGTGTCAGCATTACTATAAATTACAATGATAATAACATAGGATATATGGTAAAACCAAGGCGTCCTTGACATTAGAAGGTCGATACAACTAGATGTATACAACCGGGTAGCCATGTGTAAGGTGAGAAGTGTAATACAAGTGGTATTACCAAAAAATTCTTTTAGAATATTGTTTAAACAATTATATGTATAACTCCCATAATAAAAATCAGGCTAAGGAAGACTGGACCCAAGGAGAAGATTCCAAGACGTTTCATGTCCATAGACATCAATCTAAATCCAAGGACTATGTATGATAAATTATAATTTCTCGAGAGAAAGTGAAGGTATCCTATAATTTCCTTTAAGACATCCACTAATAGGCTAGGACCATGTTCTGAGGTGGGTATCTCCCTTAGAAACCTGTCCAATGAATCAGAATGGTGTCCTCTATGTGCTCAAGGGTTTCTCTTGGGAATCCCAGAATGAATCAAGTATAACCATTCCTATAAAGAAGAAAAATATCCATATTCAATAAGAACCTTATTCATTTAATATATATAACATAGTTAATTTAATTTCATTTAATAATAATTCTAATTAAATATTTATTAGGTTTATTCAATTAACTTTCACTATACATGTCGATATGAAATAAGGACATGAAAACAATTATCAAACTAATAATAGGTGATAATGTCTAAGTGATTTATATACCCATATACTTATCATTTAATGCTTTATAAGTCATTTGATTAAAATAATGACTTACCATAACAATTTTTAAGTCAGTAACACCAAAACAGTGTTCTAGGTAAACACATTATTGGTCACCATAGGCATAACAAGGAACACACCCCACTTGGAATGGTCAACATGGTGGTTCCAACATACAATGATGTAAAATGGGTCAATAGAGACTTATAATAAAAACAATAAAATTTAATTTAATGTAGAATTATTTTTGGAGTAACCCCTAGTGAAATCGGCATGTGAACAATGATGAAAATTTATAAACGATGTGACATTGAGGGAAAAGTCGTTGACCCACTGGGGAGATTGAGTATGTGTGTTGTATTTGGTATGTAATCTACTATAACTAATATATATAATTATTATTTGGATAGTAATTTTATTTGATCCAAGAGGTCTCATGTTCGATTTCCCCCATGTGTGTGGGTGTGTCTTTATGTGGTTTTTGTTGATACAACATTATAATCTTTCCTTACGGGTTCCCTAGCATGTTTCTCGATTCTAACCTTTGATATTGGGTTTCTTCACCTAATTCCACTAATAAAGGGTCCTATAAGGTAACACGCTAAGTGTATCTAGAACCTCTATTAAATAATAATATCAGTTATTATTTTAGAAGTTGAGAAAATATTTCTCTAGTATGTGGTTTAATAATTTTTCATGTTTTCTGGATCTCATATATTTCATAACCAGTTATTTGAAAGAATATTTTGTGTGCATACTATTTAATAAATACTTATTTATTATTTACTAAATATATATATTTTTTATTAGCGAATAATGTAGTGATATTTATATATTATATAAATAGTCATTAATTAAGGAATGATAAACATTGTAGTCAATGTTGGATTATGATTAGTAGTTCTATAAGAAATATTATATAATGAATATTATTTGATTAAATTGTATTTAATTTAATTCGTGATTTGAACACATGTCAATAAATTTTATTATTAGTATTAACAAAATGGGTTCCTATTGAAATAAAGAAAAATAATAGGGGTGAATGTGTAATTATTATTTCTAACCCTAGAGGCTTATAAAAAAATTTATATTATTTTGATTATTGTTTTTAATTTCATTTGTTTGTGTACAATGGTATTTAGAAAGAATTATCTCGAATCCATTCAGAGCTCCCTCTCCATGACCACTCTCAAGAATGAAGAGTGACCCTCCTCCACCACTACTTTTGAGTCTAGATAGACTAAAAAATACTACATCATGTGATTCTAATGGGGATCAAAGGTGAATGACGCGAGCATTGGGATCTACTGTGCTAGCACCTCTAGACTCCTACATTGGCATTCCGAGGATTGTGGATCATGTGTGGTTCGACAATAGATGTAATATACTCCTCATTCTAACAATGAAGCAATGATATGATGTAGAGAAATTTTCATATCCATCAATGAAGAAATAATTAATCACATTGTAATTCATTAATTGTTTAAATTAATGATAAATAATATTTGATGATCATGTGTCTTGATTCCAATGTTTAATCCTCAATTATTCTTTGATTCAATTTCGTTTATCATGGATTATATCATCCCATAAATCTAGAATTTATCATCGATGTAATCCATGTTGTGCATACACTATCTGGTGCTTTAACTAATCCCATAACCATAAAGTGGCATCAGAGCGGTCACATGATTATTTAGAATTATTTAAAAATCATTGATTGATTTAGAAAATTTTCATTAGTTTTCAATTACGATATAATCGTTCATCAATATGAATCATGTTATCTTATCTTTTTCTTCTTTGTTCTTGAAATTATAATCATATTAATTAATTTTTGAATTAATTACATTGAATAACACATCAGGAGGTGTCAAGGATTTTGGATGAATAACATAAGAGTACACCCTGTATAGTCTACTAGTACAAAAAGTGTACCAATGTTGAATTCTACAAGAATTAATTCAGAATAAATTTGAGCCATGTTAATTTATTATATCAGGTATGCATTTAAATACATTATGTGTTTACCAGACTGGGCAGGTACATAGCCAGCTGAAATACATGATGTGAAATATCTCTACATGACATGTAGTCCATTAGTTAAAGACGATACATGTATTCCCTTAGATGACATACATGACTGGTGACCATGTAACCCCGAGGTCACACATCATCTAGCCCATGTATATGAAATTTACTCCTTTATTTTTGTGAAATTATTTTATGTTGACTCCCTAGGAATGTCCCAAATATAGATGGTGATAAATATACACATTATGTAGCTAGATAGTACGTGTAGTGTATATTACCAAATTATGTAAAATTAAAATTAATTTATTATACTACTTAAACCTTATAAATATGTTTTATGTGTGGTCATTATTTTGACAGTACACTCCATGTAATAGGTTATATATATGTAAATATATATTAAATGCCAAATTAATTTCTATTTCATATTTGAAACTTCATATCATGTATAAGTTGTAATACAGTCGTTACTCTACATGGATAGAAACATAATAGACTATATAAATAACATGAGTTTCGCATGTTAATTAAGTAAATAGTACATGGCATGAAATTACATGTTATGACGTGTATTTTATATGATGCATGAGTAAATAATATAAACATATAATACACATTGGGTTGTTTCGATGGGTTTCACCATGTTACCTACAATGTCATTTTTTGTAGAAAATAATTTTAAATTAATTTATTTAATTTGATTTAAAATATGATGGATGAAAATATCAAGAATATATTGATGAGAATTGAGATAAAATAACATATTAATTAAATGAGATAATAAATTTATTAATTCATAATTTATCTTAAATAATAATGATTAGTATTTAATTATATTTTATTAAATTTGTAATTACTTTCAAGTATGTAGATGATTATGATCATAGACTAGGACATTGAATGTGATTGGTTTCATTTTTTGTTTGTTATTAAATAAAATTGTTTTCTTTCACATCAGCTATGTTCTCGTTATGTGAGGGCATATGAGCCCATGGTTTCTTATATGTAAAAACATTAACCAATTTATTAGTTCCCCTCACCTATGAGTTAGTTAAATAATATGAAATAGATGGAGATCCAAATATAGTGTTTGAAGTTTATGTTCGGAGCCGAGGTGGAACCAATCCAATAGTTACACAAGTGGATAGGTCAGAATCTACAACATGAACTATAATATGGTTCATGGTGTTTACCACCCAGGTCAAGGGTTATTTTTCCATCCTATAAATAAACTAATCCTTACTAAAATATCAATATCATACCAATTTAATATTTTATTTCTATTTGGTTTCATGGTTATTTCATAATAGATATTTTTTCATGATCATATGAATTAATGAATTAATTATAATGAAATATGGAACTAAAAAAATATCTTATTAGTAAATTATATCATAGACATTGGTTAGTCACTTATGTAAATCCACATATTATTAGAAAGCAAGTAATAAAGATAAAATGTGAAATTAATTCATAAAGAAAACTAATGGTTTTCTTGAGGGAAATAATAAAATAATTATGTAAGGCCACTTAGCTTGAAATCACATTCACTTATTCCTATTAGGGGACACCTAAAAAACACTATTGGTTTTATTGAGGGAAATAATAAAACAATGAATAAAATATTCAAAATTTACTCCTCTCCTCCACTATAAAACTCCCCTCACTTCCTCTTCTCTTCACTCTTCTAAGCCTTGAAAATCCCCAATAATATACCCAATTACCCTTCCCTAGTCACTCCCCATGTCCATTATGTTCTTGGTCATTCCAAAATACCAAAACCCCTTCTCTTAAGGAGGTTATTTCAAAAGGTAAATCACCCTTCTTTTAGTTTCATTTCAATTTATCTTCTTTTGTTATCCTCTCCCCACATCCTCTTTCAAAATGACCATGATAACTCTATTATCATAAATATACTATAATTATATCATGTGAATTGATGATCTATCATAAATATTCTTACTCTCCCATTTTATTTTATAAACGAATTCCACATCCATGAGGTTCCAATTTATAACCTTCATGGATGACAAAGTTTCATTCTTCAATTTCTCCTCCATTACTGGTCATGAACCCATTTTGATGGTAGAACCATACTATAATATATGTATTATAACATAATTATTATTTTTAAACCATTATATGTATATATTATTAAATCATATGACTGAACTATTTACTAATAATCAAAATAACTCTTAAATAATCTAAGTGAATGTCATTAAAATTTTATCTATTGATTCATCATATATCCATTTAAAAAAATGTTTGAAATGACTATTAAAACATCTAGATGTTAATAAATAATATTTATTTTCAATTCTGGTGATTTACATCTACTCCACAGGAAATCCATTTTTAATAAACAAGTGAACCGGTTATGTAAATCAAGAAAAGGAACACTCAAGAACGTTAGAATTCAATATAATAACTCATCTATAAGGACATAAATGAACAAAAAATAATTCTAATAAACTAAATAAATTTATAATAGGTTTATAAATATGTTTTTAATAAGTCTAATTTCATATTCCAGAACCTTAGGTTCATGAACGGAACACATTCAGACTTACGGTAAGGGTTTTCCCACCCAAACCTCC
Source organism: Viscum album (assembly GCA_963277665.1). NCBI lineage: Eukaryota > Viridiplantae > Streptophyta > Magnoliopsida > Santalales > Viscaceae > Viscum > Viscum album. Next base: position 405,820,031 of record OY728166.1, read on the forward strand.
ATTTTCATTCGGGTTACTTTTATTGTCTAATTACATCAATGAAAATCTTTTTTATTATAATTTACTACAAATAAAATATGTTTGATTGTTCTCTATATTTTCACCAACCAGAATCATTCCTCATTTTATGGATAGTTACTTGTTTTAAAAGGAACATTCAAAATTGTTTCAGAAATACATGCCCGATTCAAAAGAATTTATCAAACTCTAACCTATTTTCAAGGGAACACTATAATATATTTTTGTAATGAATTATCTATATAAAATAAATCATCTTCTTATGAAAAAACTATATTATTTCACTTCTTGTTTTATACAATTATTCTTTCAAAATAACACTTCTTTTCAAAGTAAAATAGTATTTATCTCAAGAATTACTCAAAGATTTTATAAGAGTATCTTCATCTATTTAAAGACTCTTGTTGATATTTATGTATTTTTTGGATTAACATTCCATGGAATCATCTACCAAATTTAATTTAATGGTTTTTTATTATTTTTTCTCCGGATGTGCTATCATAAAACCATTCACCAATTTTCTCCGAATGTTTAGTGTTTATGCTTAATGTTCGGGGAATGTTAGTTACATTTCATATATTAGTTTCAATACAAATGTATATATTGTTTATCATTTTCTCCATTCAAATGAGGAAATAATTGGACATATTAAGTGTCGATCGGGGCCCACTATAACCCCTCGGTGCATCGGTAGGTCTCATTTGACAAAATTTTGTCTTGGCATAAGGCCTTTAAAAAATGAATATTTAGGGTTTTGGTTGTGGCCTTAATCATTTTTAGACATCTTGGCCGAGGCCTTGATGGTATATTATAGAATGAACTGTATATGAATTTCCATCATTTTGAATATAATAGTTGAAAGATCATGTGGTTATTCTACTAGTACAATACACATTGTTATGTTTTATTGTAGAATTATTAATCAACTAATATTCCTTCCATAATGTGTTCAACTTTAGAATTTGTAGAGGCATGTGTTCTCAATTATTCTCCATGATAATTCTTTATGGTTATGATATCTTATGCTATATTTCATACCATTTCTGAGCATTTTATATCACCCCTTTCTTATGTTTCATTTTCACATGATAGGAATATTTTTATTATGAATGACCTACTGGGATAAACTTAGAGTTGTAATTGTTCACAATAAAAAAATTATGTTTTTTTTCTTTCAATTTTTAATGTTGAACCAATATATGTATCTGGTTTTCCAAAACTACTAAACTAATCATTCCTTAGGGATTTTATTCCATGTAATCATTCCAATGTATTAAAATAATGAAATGGATCTAGGTTTCTAGGGTTGGGGCGTTATAGTTGGTATCAAAGGAAGTTTTGTAGAAAACATGGAAACTAGATATAGAAAAATTAAATTAGTGAACAAAAATGTAAGATATAATTTAGGGATTATAATACATGGACATCCTATAATTTTTTTATGGTATAGATTATGTGGTTTATTGTGAAAATACATCCATGTCTGGATACGAACATGTAGAGGTGGCTCTAGCACAGATGTATCTAAGGGTAAAACCCGAAAATACCACTTTGAGCTACACTAAAACATGAACTTGTGCATGACAAGAAGCCTAGCTTCACTCTTTGATTGACAATCTAGGGGTATTTGATTTGGTAAATTCATAATCTTATTACAAATAATTATGAAGGATTTATTCCCCCAAAGTAACCAAAATATATGGTTCTAGGATATGTTATGCATATTTTTATGTTATGTGTTATACCATGTTTATAGATATATAGAGTTCATAATATTATGATCTAATATATAATATGGAATTGATTAGAATTATATCCTAGTTGAAGGAATGGGAACATATCCAATTCATGAAATGCGAAGAGTAAGAAAGATCATATCTCTATTGGTCTTAATCCATCATTAAAAAGGAACATTGTCTCCCAAGTATTCTCATCAAATGTGGAAATAATATCATGTGTTGACAACATATGTAAAACATCTCAAAGTCCTATGTATTTTATGGGAAGAAAATGAAGAAGAGGATGGAAGGGGAAAACATGGATAAAGGGAAAAAGAGAAATATGAATTTTCCCACATGTGATAATTTTGGGAGGAAACACCTTGGTATATGCTTGAGAGGAAAGTGAGTTTTCTTCATGTGTGGAGAAAAAGTCCACCATGCTCATAATTGCAAGACAAGGAAATAATTTCCCTATATTCAATTCTTCAACTGCAAGGATATGGGGAATTATGTGAATCAATGTCCCAAGATTTAAATGAATATACCCTAAATGATGATTTTGGATAATGATAATGTTATGATTCTTACATAGATGAAGTAGAATGATTAATATGCCCAGTAAAGAATCATGTCATATGAATATTTTTTCAGTAATGTAATAGTTGTAAGAATTATGAGATATATTAGTTTTTTACATAAATAATATTTCATTAAGGATTTGAGGGAATTTAATGAATGGTATATAGGAAAAGTGATTTAATAGAATGATAAAAATTTTCAAAAAAAAAATTCAGGGAATGTCAACCGTTAATATATATCTGATGTTGAGATCATGAAGAAGAAATAATTGATTTGGATAAGTACTGAATACATTGGAATAGATTATTGACTTATTGAAAAGTGGTCTATGCTATCATTGATGGAGTTTACAACACTTTGTGATTTTTGGAATATATCCAATAACATGTTTCTTTCTTATGTAATATGGAATAATTCATGTTTCCAATATGGGTTTGACGATAATTCATGTTATTACCATATTTTGTGAGGGTACATGATGAAGTTATTCACATGATTGGAATGGGAGTTTTGGATCTTCTTGTTGTTGATTAAATTTAAAAAATAATTTCATCTTGGATATTTAGAGACCTTCATTATAATCTGTTGAATCATTATATTTTTTAATTTTTAATGATTTATGAAATCGTTTAAGTTGATCATTGAATGGTGTTTTAGAGTTTAATTTCACTACATGATGGTTTGAGTATTTTTACATGACCATGTTGTCCAATTAGAATGCATTGTCTTGTAGTAATCTATGCATTTCCCTTTCCTCTTATTAATAGAAAATTTTAACTATATTCTTGATGTGGTTTTCCCATAAATGAATTTTCAAGTATCAACCATTAACAATCGAAGTTCAATTTCAAATTTAGAGGATGAAATTTTTGTAAGGAGGGTATAATGTAACACCCCATGAATTTAAAAATAGATTTATTATATAATTCATGAGACATTGAGTCTCTAGAAATCACCACTTTTTTATAACCTAGTCAAGTAAACATAATTTTTCCACCTCTGTAATTTGATCTTTGAAAAACAAACATACATGGTTCTGTTTAGTAAGATATTTAGAGTATGATTAGACAAATACAAATTTTTTGTGAATAGTAAATTAACTTTATGATTAGTGACATGCCCTTATGAATTTTAAATAATTGTAATGAATACTAAATTGTACAAAAAATTAGAAACTTCACCCATGAATGTATACATCCAATTTAGACATCTTAAAAGTGGAAAATGATCATAGTATAAGTATTCGTATTTTTTTTCACATTAATATTTAAATTTAAATTTTATGATTATTTTAAAATTTTGAAATGTGAATTTATTTTTATGAAATTTAATCCCAAATTTTTACCTTATTTTCATATGATTATAAAATAATTTTATGGGATCTTGATTTATTTCTCACGGTGTTATAAAATGAGTTATATTTTTAAACATGTGTTTTTGGAATAAATTATGATTTTATTTAAAAATAAATTTAAAAATATTTAGAAAAATATTTTCCGAAAATGGAGTTCAATTTTTAATTCTACACATTTAAAAATGGTTAGGGTCAATTGTTTGGATTTTTCTGAAATTCTTGATGAATAGTGAAATACGGTAAAATACCGTACATACAAATTAACAGTTAAATACAATATTTATGACATAAAAAGTGATGTAAGGCCACATGGTTCAAAATCACATGAACTTATTACTATTATGGGTCACATGAAACAACACTACTCATTGTATTGATGGAAATAATAAAATAATGAATACATTATTCAAAATTTACTCCTCCCCTCCACTATAAAGACCCCCTAACTTCCTCTACGCTTCACTCCTATAATCCTTAAATCTCCTCAATAATATACCCAATAATCCTTACCTAGTCACTCCCCACATCCAAGAAGATCTTGTTCTTTCCAAAACACTAAAACCCCTTCCCTTAAGGAGGTTCTCAAGGAGGTCATTTCAAGTGGTAAAGCACCCTTCTTTTAGTTTCATTTCAATTTATCTACTTTTTCTATCCCATACCCACCTCCTATGTACATATGACCATGATTACTCCAATATCATATATATATGGGAATTATATCATGTTTATGGAGGAACCATCATCAATATTCTTAATCACTCCCTTTTATTTTATAAACGAAATCAACGTCTATGTTGTTCCAATTTATAACCTTCATGGATGACGAAGTTTTTTTTCTTCAATTTCTTCTCCATTAAAAGTCATGAAACGATTTTTATTGATGAACCATACAATAATATATGTATTATAACCAAATTAATATTCAGGAACCATTATACATACATATTATTAAATTGTATGACCAAACTAGTTCCGAATAATAAAAATACTGCTAAAATAATCTAATTGAACGTCATTAATATTTTATATAATGATTCATCCTATTTACATGAATGAAAAATATAGAAATTAACATTAACACTTATGGATGTTAAAAAATAATGTATTTTTTTAATTATGGGGATTGACATCCACCCCACATGAACTCAATTTCTTAAAAACAAGTGAACCGATTATGAATATCAAGAAAACAGACACTCCAGAATGACAGAATTCAATATAATAACTTATCTATAAGGACATAAATGAACTAAAAATAATTATTATAAACTAAATAAATGGCTAATAGGTTCTAAAATATTTTATTAATTAGTCAAATTTCATATTCAATGTCTTTAATTACAAAAGAGGAACACTTTCGGACTTAAGGTAAGGGTTTTTTCCACCCGAACCGCCATTTTCATTCGGGTTACTTTTTTTGACTAATTACCTCAATGATACTCTTGTGTATAATTATTTAAACTTCATAAATTCTGTGTTATTATTATATATATTTTCAACTAACATAATACTTCATTATTTGACGGATAGTTACAAGTTTAAAAAGTAACTTTCAAATTTTTTTCTGAAATACAAGCTTGCTTCAAGGGAATTTCTCAAATTCTAACCTATTTTCAAGGGAACTATATTATATGTTTTTGGAAACCAATATATTTATAAAATCACTCATTTTATTATAAAAATACTATCTTACATCACTTCTAGTTTTATACAAATATTTTTCAAAAGGAACTCTTCTTTTTAATGTAAAAGTGTATTTTTCTCATGAATTACTTGATGATTTTATAAGAGTATCTTCATTTATTTCAACACTCGTGTTGATTATTATGTATTTTCTGGATTAATATTTCATGTTATAATCTACCATATATAATTTTATTTTTTTTATTATTTAGATTTTGGATGTTCTAACATAAAACTGTTCACCAATTTGCTCTGAATGGTTAGTGTTTATGCTTAATGTTCGGGGGAAGTTATTTACATTTCTTATATTAGATTCAATATGAATGTATATGTTGTTTATATGTATCCCCATTCATATTAATAATGAATTTTACATAGTATGAATTATGTGGGGCCCTCAATTTCCCATCATTTCATCAGTAGTTCTCATGTGACAAACTTTTTTCTTAGCACGAGGCCTTGAAAAAATAAATATTTATGGTTTTTGGCTGAGGCCTTAATCATTTTTAGACATGTTGGCTGATGCCTTGATGAAATATTTTATAATATCCATATTATGCATTTTACTCATTATGAATCTAGTAATTTAATGTTAATATGGTTATTCGACTTGTAGAATACCCATGTTTATGTATTATTATAGAATAATTTACTCATCTAATATTCCTTCCATAATGTATTCAACATTATTATTTGTAGTGGCATGTGTTTTAAATTATTCACCATGCCTATTGTTTATGTTTGTGATGTATTCTACTGTATTTCTTACGCATACTAAGCATTTGAGCTCACCCCTTTCATAGGATTTGTTTTCTCCATACATGAAGAAGTTTATTATGAATGACCTGTAGAGATAATGTTAGAGTTGTGGATGTTCTCAATAAAACATTCATGTTGCTTTTATCTTTCGAGTAGTAATGTTGAAACAATGTATGTATAGGGTTTTAAAAAACTAAAAAAATACTCAAACATAGGGATTTTATTCCTTGAAATCGTTCCAATATGTTAAAATAATGCACCAGCTCTGGATTTTTGGGGTTGGGGTGTTACAGTTATCATGTAGAATAAATCGCATCACATCGTGGAGACGGTAGTCCATACATACGCATGAGTAATGATATCATTTCTCTAATTAGAAAATGGTATTTAATTGAATGGTATATATATTGATACAGAATAAATAACTTTTTTTATAATCATATGTTTTTATTATTTCCATCATTATAATGGTCCTAGTCAAGTAGTGGTGAAAAACAGATTACACCACAGTGTGGAGATGGTAAGTCGTACGTACACAAGCATGGTCATTTTCTTTTTCGTAGAATGGATAGAAGGTAGAATATAGTTGTTCCATAATATTAATAACATATTAGTATACAATTTATACTAGAGGAATTATTTTATGATGGAAAAAAACTTATAATGAGAAAGAATACGGAGATATAATTTGAATGAACCGGTAGAGGAGATTACCTCTTTTTCGAGGAGCTGCCTTTAGATCTCTTGTTAACGACACGACAATGGGTCTTTTGAGAATACCAGAACCTCTAGAATTTGACTAAATATTTTAGGAAGGGAAATGGGGAGGGTATGACTGATCCTCATGGATCAATGTGTATTTAAATTACGAGGGAAGATGTTCCCTATTAGAATGGAATTGGGGGCACATTTGGAATCTTCAAAATAATAATTTATAATAAAATCGGACAACATAAAATACCTCAAAAATGTCATTTTTTAATGAAAAGATGAGATAATGTTGTACTATCATCAAACAATTAATTTTTTATATGTTTTCATGTCAATTTAAAACTTATATTCTTTATTTAACAGTTAGTTATTCTATTTAAATTTAATTATGATAACATATATTTCAATATTAAAGGGGTGAAATATTTACTTATTTTATTCCAATTAGACCATAAATAAGTACCTTAGAAAATTTTAGATCATATAATAATTATTTTGTATTTTTTTAAAAATATATCATGTTTTTATAAAATTTAATAAAACATTATTTCGATCAACAATAAATAGTGTAAATTTTGACACTATTCAATTCAATGATTTTTAAAAATATCAAGATAAAAAATCTAACTTCTAATAACCTATTTTTTAATATTCCTAGTAGGTCAAGGTAATATATATAATCAATTTTAAATATAAATTATCCCAAATTATATTTATTTTAATATTTCAAGTAATTGATTTTTCATATCTCTATTAATAAAATAATTACTACATCAATTTGGTTTCCTTATATATTATATTAATTTGTCAAATAAAAATTAAAAATAAAATTAAATGATGAAGAAAAATATTTTATATTTCTTAAAAATAATTTTAGTACAATTTATAATTTGTAAAATCAAATATTAAAAATGATATACTTATTAAATTATGAATGTGACAACTTTAACATCACTTTAATTACAATAATATAAGTGGAACAGTCTCTTAAATATAGCTCAAAATGGTAATTACATTGACCCTTGGATGATTGTGGATGATATATACTCTAAAAATAAGAATTGGTCAAGTGTTTGGGTCTTTTGATGGTTATTATCTTTTTAATATAAACATTTATTGATTTCTCATCAATTAATTAATTTTTACAACAACAAATTATTACCCATTATGGTAATTATTTATTTCCTAAAAATTATAAATAAATTACTATGATAAATAAAACCATTTTTTCAAATGAGTATTTATAATCAAATTTAACATCTGTATAACCTTATATAAAGAGTGATTTAGTTATTAAATTTTGTGTGAGACGTATTTAACATTTAATTAAATAAAATATATTAAGTTTCCCAATATTATCCAAGTGTCTTAGACAAGATATCATTTTGACCCAAGGATGTTTTAGGTCAAAAATAAATCATCCAATAATAATAGTACAAGTGTTACGTTAGTTTTATAATATTCTATTTACCCTTAATTACCTGATTTAACTTTTCTCCCTATTAGTAAAAAATTATAGAAGTTACTATTAATAATTCAAAAAAAATCAAATAATGATATTTATATATTTTTTACTCAATGACTCAAAATAAGGAATCCATTTTTAAAAATTCAAAACACATAATTTTTTGTAATTAATTTAAAATTAATCTTTTTGTCGGAATGAAAATCATGTTTTTTAATAGTTAAAACTTTACAAAATATTGAAATTTTTATACATATGAATTTAATGTAAATATAATATAAATGACCTAAATTGTATTAAATAATAAAAACATTTTCAATTTATACTTTAAACCCATTATATTGTATAATTTATCCACATAAATTATTTTGATGAAAAAGTTGTTTTCAATTAAAATGTATTATATTTTTACCATTTATAAAAATTTAAAACTTATTAGAAAAATATAAAAAAATCATCCAAAATAATTTTTTATATCCTAATTCCATATAAGATGTTTAATTTGTCAGATAGATCTTATAAAAGGGTCAAAAAATATATTTAAAATTTGTGTACCATCAAAAGGTGGCAAAACTACATTTTTTTTTAAAAAAAAATTTTATCTAAAAAATTGAATTTGTTCTTATATCATGTCTATAAAATTTATAAGATTATTTTAAAACATTATATTGAATATATTAAATATATATTAAATTAATAAAATCCATCAAGAGTGATTTTATTATTTTATAAACTCAATTTTTTTATTTAAATAGTTCTTTTGAAGAAAGTCAATACTATCATATTCTCCATTATAATTACTAGGTTATAATATTTAGTTGTTAACATATAATCAATCTTTCATGAAATTAATTCTAACAAATTAACTTGAAATTTTGTGTAACAAAAACCAAGCAAAGTGTTGTGTATACTACAAGCTAAGACGGTGATTCTTATATTGAAATCTTATCTTGGTGTAATGTACTACATAAGAAATAAAATAATTTTTTTAAAAAATATAACGCATAAAAATCTTAGGGTGTTACATGATAACCTTATTAAAAATAAATTCCCCCTATAAATTCTTCTGGTTTATAAAAGTTTAATACTTTTATGTTTCTTTTATAGAAACCCGCACCTAAAAAGGAATACTAAAACATAGTTTTATAAAAGGAAAGTTGGAAATAAAACAGTTACCCAAAGTAACTAATTAATGGTTTTCCATATTGGAGAACATAGGTGAGAACTAAAAACAAGGATGTGGAACAAAAATATAACTATAAAATTATGATGGAGAGTGAATGAGAACATGGATATGATAATGTTAAAAATCACAAAGGCCAAAATCTAAAATGATTTAAAGGACTTTCTGATTCATTGGATAAAAAGGTAACAAGATAAAGTTTTTTGTTTCAAGATCTTTTCCCTAATGTTGATGAATGTTTCCTGAGAAGAAATATATTCTTGGATTCAGTACAATCTCACTGATGTTCATGCCTTGAAAAATTTCCACTTCATATCATATTCCAATAAATAGAGTTGAATTTATCATTCCTAAAGTGTTGGAAGATCATGTGATCTGTAAATTGAATGGTAGGTCATTCCATATATATTTATCAAAAAAAGGATAACATAAGTTATCATATATGAATAATTCCACCAGTGTTGAGATAAGACGTTTTTTCAACAAATGTCATCTGATGTTTAAAATAAAAATTCAATAAATGGTTAACCTTAAAATCCTTATAAAAGTGGAAAATCAAAAACATTATAAAGTGGTGCAGTAAATATATTTAACATCTATCTACATAAATCATAGGGTATCTCTTGTTAGTCACATTCCATATATGTGAATAACTTCAGTATTTATTCTCTTAAGTCATGGTAATAACCTGAATTATCATATAACCTTATTGTAAATATGAATGTTTCACTATTCCATAACTTATTGGATATATTTCGTAAGTCCAAAAAAGTATTATAATTTATCCATGATAGCATAACCCACTTTAAAAAAAATCCATAATTATTTCCCAAGAAACTAGATTTATCCAATTTAATTATTCAAATTCAACATATCATTATCAAAACATCATTATCTTAACAAAAGGGACATATTATGGTTTATCATTCCCTTAATGTGCTTTCCAAAAATATCTGAATCACTTTTCATGGTTACCAATACCATTAAAAATATAATTTCAAATAATTAAGAAAATACAATAGTGTAACTATCATTATATGTTTCTTTATTCCATAAAATTACTTATACAACATTATTCATGATAAACATGCAATCATTCCACTATCTTTTTAAAACATTGACCCCGATTCATCACATTATTTCATATGTCATTTTTAGTCTCTTAGTCATCATCAATATTAATACCATTCATAAGAACATTATAATTATATTCATGACATTTTTCCATAGGGTATCAGTTTGAATAATGCACATACATTCCATGATTAAACCATTTAACCTTAATTGATTCATTATGAATACCATTATCCTTTACCATTATTTCAACTGAACCTTTTCAATTGAAATTAATTTCTCTGTGTCCTTATTTTCCATATTCAATGCATCTTCCAGTTCCTTTGAACCATTATTTATGATTCCTCTTCCAAAATTATTTACCTGATGAAAATTGAACTTTTTTTCCTTTTTGGTCATAAAGAAAATCCATGTTTCTCTTATTAGGTGGGTTAGGAAACTCACCAAAATTGAGATAGTTGATCATATTATGAGATTTATGATTTGTCATAATAAATATGTTTCACATTCCAACTCCCAATTAATTTGGTTATTTGTGAGGAATATATTTCCATTGACCATCGTATTCTACATTAACATGAATTCTCTTTTTTTGATCCATTTTATAAAACCCAAAAAGTATAATGGGAGAGGAAAACATCATAATAGTAAACCAACATAATCAAAGGGTAATTTCAATTTCTAACATATTAGGTCTAATCTAGGTTATTATTGATCATTACCATAATTATAGGACTTTAACCTATAGTTAGACTTATCCTTCAAGACATCCCTAGACAGGTCATTAGAAATATCCCTAGAGATATCACTAAATTTTTCACATCCTAGTTTCCAATGGTCAACCAAACCTTCACTATGGTACAAACACTAATGACTCAATATTGACATATATGGACATTACATCACTTTTTCAGAACACTTAATACATAACACAAATAGAAGCCTAATGTTTGTATTAGGTTAGTTCTTTTGGAACAATTTAACACATTCTTTTAACTTGGTGAAATATCTTCAATATGTCTCATAATGATCTTCCCCTTTAATTATCCTACATAAAACATGTCTTTATACCCAGAGGAAAAGAAAACATTTGAAAAGGGTGATCTCAAATGCTCAGTAAGTATAAGTATACAAATCATAAACATAAGAATCTATTAACATGAACATAACATTTGAAAAATCATACCACATTTAACATATATCAAAATCATGAGTCATGAAATAATCTTTGGAAGTTCGTAAGGCATAAATCATAATGGAATCAGGAACCATGAGAAATTAGTATTGGCATGAAACATGGAATTGTGTCTATCAAATAAGTATATAAAACCATTTCCAAATTATACAATAATCATTTCCAAGACCATCATAGCTACTAAAATAGATTAAATTTTCATTCCTTCCCTCTATTACTGATCTATATTTACTTGTTGTTCGAGTCTTATATTACTGACCTAGATTTACTGGTCGTTCCAACCATGTATTACTGAATTGGATTTACTTGCCATTCTTGCCCTGTAATAATGAACAGGATTTACTTTTCATTCCATCCCTTTATACCACATGATATATTAATATATACCCAATATATTGGAGGGATACATTGATCCCACCCATCTCATAATGAAGATCAGTCATACATGTGACATAAAAACATAAATCATTCATCTTAGTATAACCCAAGGAATAAAGTGGGTTTCTAAAAAATCATTCCATCATAACATAATCCACGATAAATGAATGGATTTAATAAATATAATAATCATAATAAAACCATATAAATAATAGGTTTATTATAATTATAACATGTCCTTAATCATAAATAGAAAATAAATATGATAAAAAAATTGAAATTAATTATTGAGGAAAATATCTTTTCTTCTTCACAAAAGTTTTCATTTCTTACAACACCATACAATTTTTTTTAAAAAATAATTTCTCTAAAAATATACTTGAAACATGTTAGGGAAGATTCATGGAAATAAGGAATCCTTAAATAATAAAAATCCATTCATTTCCCATATGTTAAAAAACATGCTTCTCAAGCTTTTGCTTGAAAAGTCAAAAAGTACCTCGAATCGAAAAAAAATAGAATCCATTCATACGACTTCATAACAATTAACCAATTTGTGATATTGAATTTAAAAAATTATAGAAAAATATAAATAATATTATAGAATGAATATTTAGGAGCACGTTCATGCATGATAAATATACCGCAGTAAATACGTACGTACAACACATCTCGGATAATAATGAGATTGAGAAATTATCCATTACCTTACATTTGATATCCTTCATATGAATCCTATCTTCTGGTATAATAATTTAAATAATTTTCTTGAATTATTATATAATCATATTATTTTTTATGATATCATATACGATCATATTTTCATCTGTTGGTTAGTAACATTTCATTGTTACCCATTATTCAGGTATTGACTACTTTATGTTCTTATGCATATTTTGTTGAATAAGATCTGATTATCCTTATTAGGTCATATTTATTTCTTTTAAAATGTTATAGATATAATATTTACCATATTTATTCATTTATTAAATTAATATATTCATTATTTAATGAATATCATGTAGAATTAATCGCATCTCATCGTGGAGATGGTAGGTCGTATGTACGCACGAGTGACTATATCAATCCTTTAATTATTTAATGGTATCGAAATGGATGGTAAAGATATTTTTCTGGAAGAAATAGATTGTTTTAATAATCATATATAGTTATTTTTTCCATCATTATACCCATAGAAGTCATGTGGTGGTGAAAAACAGATTACACCAGGGCATGGAGACGGTAAGTCGAACGTATGCATGAATAGTGATTTTCATATATCATAGGATGGATAGAAGGTGGAATGTTGTTGTTCAATAATTCTAATAACATCTAGGTATAAATTTTATTCTTTATCCATTAATTTATAATGGAAACAACTCATGAATAGAAAGTAGAAGAAGAAATAATCTGAATGAATCATTACAAGAGATTACAGCTTTTCCGACAAGCTCCCTCAAGATCTCCTCTTCAAGGCATTAGATTTTTCATTTTCAATAGACCATAACCTCTAGAATTTGTCTTAGTAAGTATATAAGGTAAATGGGTAGGATATGTCCATGATTTAGGGATCAATTTGAATTTAAATAGTGAGGGAAGACGTGCCCATTTATTATTGAGGTTAGGGACACATTTGTAATCTCCAAAAAAATTATTTTATTATAAACTCAAACCACATAAAAAAACCACGAAAATTTTATAATTTTTAATATTATAGGAGATAAGGTAGTAATATCATCTATGAAGAAATTTTATACAAGTTTTTATGTCAATTTAAACCATATAATTTTAATTTAACACTTTTTTATTCTCTTTAATTTTAATTATGATTAGAAATATTTAAATATTTAAAGGGTTTAGTATTTACTAATTTTATGACAATTATACCATAAATAGGTACCTTAGAACATTTTATACCATATATAATTATTATTCCTTTTTAAATGTTTTATGATTTTTAAATAATTTATTAAAACATTATTTTGATAAACAATCAATAGTGTCAATTTTTAAAATATTCAATTCTTTTATTGTTAAATATATAAGATAAAAGTTTATCTTCAAACAAACTCTTTTATTATATTTTTAATAGGTCAAAGTAATCTATAAAATTCATTGGAAATGTTAATTATGAAAAATAATTTTTACTTTTCTAATTTTAATAACATTTATTTGATATCTCCATTAATAAAATAATTACTACACCAATATTAATTTATTATTTAATATAATTATTTTTAGATAAACATTAAATATAAAATAAAATTTTGACTATAAATCTACTATATTTAATATGAATTATTTTAGTCATATTTATCTTCTATAAAATACATGATTAAAAATGATATACTTATAAAATTATGAATGTGAGAGATTTAACATCACTTTAAATAAAATAAAATATGTGTCACAATATCTTATTTAAGGGTCCAAATGGTCACTAACTCAAAAAATGGATGATTATAGATGATATATACTGGACCAATAATACTTGATCATGTTTTTGTGTATTTTGATGGTAATTAACATTTTGATAGAAATTGTTTCATTGATTTCTCATCAATAAATCAATTTTTACATCATCAAAGTATAAGTCATTAAGGTAATTATTAATGTCCTAAAATTAAAAATAAATTACCTAGATAAATAAAACCATTTTGTCATTAAAATTATATTTATAATAAAATTTATATTCTATATAAACATATATAAATAATGATTTAGTTATTCAAATTTGTGTGAGACATATTTAACTTTTCATTAAATAAAATATATTAAATGTCCTAATCTCATACAAGTGACTTCCAAATGGTATAATTTATACCCAAGGATGGTTTAGTTCAAAATGAACTCATAAAATAATATTAGTACAAGTGTTAAGATAATTTTATTATTTACCCTTAATTTCTCGATTTACTTTTTTACCGTATTATTAAAAAAATACTAAAGTTAATATACAGAATGGACAAAAATAAAATATTTTTATTTTTAAAATTTGTACCCAATGATTCCAAATATGAAAAACTTTTTTACAAATTAAAAAAAATGAGGGTGTTGTAATTAATTTAAAATTAATCATATTGTCTGAATTAGAAACATGGTTTGTTAAAAGCTAAAACATTGCAAAAGATTTATATGTTTCTACATATTAATTCAATGTAAAATTAATTTCAATAAAATAAATTTTATTAAATTATATAAATAGTTTACATTTATACATTAAAACCATTAAATAATATAAATTATCCACATATACTATTTTGATGAAAACAATTGTTTTCAATTAAAAGTTATTATATTTTTACTATTAAACAAAATTTAAAACTTATGGGAAAAATATAGAAAAATCATCCAAAGTAAATTTTTATATCCATCTCCCAAAAAATAATAGTATTTTTTTAAAATAGAACTTATAAAAGTGGAAAAAAGTATATTTAAAATTTGTGTACCATCAAAAGGCGGCAGAAATGTATTTTTTTTAAATATTTTTTTTATCCGAAAAATTAAATCTGTTCTTATATCATGTCTAGAAAACATATAGGATGAATTGAAACCATTATATTGGATATATTACATATATATTACATTAATAAAATCCATCATGAAATATTTAATTATTTTATAGACTCACTTTTTTCATTTAAATAGCTTTTTAGAATAATGTTATTACTATTCATACAGTCCATTATATTGACTAGGTTATAATATTTAGTTGTTCACGTATACTAATTCATGCCAGAAATAAATTCCATCTAAATAACATGAAATTTTGTGCAACAAAAAACAAGAAAAGTGTTACGTAAACCGCAGGCTAAGTCGGTGTTGCGTATAGTGCAAGCTTATCTTGGTGTAACGTACAACGTAAGAAATCATAGAAATTGAAATAAAATGTAACAACCCGAGATTTTATGAGAATTATTATTTTTAATTTCTTTGATATATTTTGTTGTATTCTTCACCAAGATTATCTTGCGCGATACGCAACACCGTATTAGATTGTAGTATATGTAACACTATTCTTGGATTGTGATGCACACAATTTCAAGTTCTTTCGAATAAAATTAATTTTACACAACACCAAGTACAGATTTTGATCAATGTATAACTAAACTATATTTTTATTATTTTATAAGCAACACTAAATGGATATTTCACTACACGCATCCCTAACTTGGCTTTCATTACACGCAATCACAACTTTCTTCGATAGCGTGTGTAGTACGCAATACCGAGTTTCACTAAATGAGATATTATTATAATATTATTATGAACTAGCCGTTATGAATAATAATACCCACTTTTTGAAATTTTATAAATTTTATCTTTCAAAATGGACTTCATTTTTGGATTCGGAATATCGAAATTAGCCTAGGGTGAATTTTTTGTTTTTTTCTGAAAACGTTCAATTTTTGATGAATATTGAAAACAATAGGTTACTATTTAAAAACCAACATTTTATTTCAATAATTATTTATTTAATGTAAATTTATTTTAAAAAAAAATTTATACATAATACCTATATAAGTTCAATTTAATTCATTGGAGTCATTTTATAGTAATTTTAGATATATAAAAATTTTATTGAACTTTTCACCATCTTTTACCCACCTCCTAGGAGAATTTGAAAATTTTCCTAAAACATAATTTTACCACTTCTGTGAGTGGAATTTCAAAAATCCTATAGACACGGTTAATATCAAGGAGTAAAATGTGGTTCAATAAGATAAAAATAACTTTTTGGTGAATAGTAACTTTTTACTTTTATTTACCACGGTTAAAAGTAAATAGGGTAATTAAGTGTAAAAATGATAGTATTATTACCCTAAAACATGTTATAATTCTATTGGATAAGTTTAATTAGACCAAAAACAACCTTAGGAATAAAATATTCCCCTTTAGGTCTACTTCAATTAGAGTAGGACATTTATTATTATTTTATTTAAAGAATAGTTAAAAGAGTTAAAATCAAAGTTTAATAACAAAAACATTTTTAATATTGGGTTATACATTAGATAAATTAGACTATAAATGTTAATTAAAAAGATAAAACTATTTCCCAAATAATTGTATTTTATTTATAATTTTTAGACATTAAATAATTTAATTTATTTATGACACAATGATGATGCAATATTTACCTTATTAATGAAATATTAACAGAATTGATGTTATAAATACACAAATAAATGTAATTTGAGACTTTTTATAAATTCTACTAATTTTTTACGCTAATATGACATGTTATTATAGATTTAATTATCTTTTTTCTAACTAATCATTCTGTTATGATTTTCACAAAAATCAATTAACAAATAGTGTCAAAATTGACATAAAATAGCTTTAAAAAAATTATTATATTATTAATTGTTATTTTATTCCTAAAAATCTAAGGTTTAGACAAATGACTTAGATATGGTTATATATATTAATAATGAACCACTTGGGGTTCGATTGGATGGTTATAGTATGTTTATTAACCATATAGTGTAAGAAAACAAGAAGATACGGTAAAAGTTAAATTATTTAACTTAGAGTTAAATAAAAATGATATTGTTAAAATAGTAACCTAAACTTGTCTAAAACCTATTTGTTGAGATTATTTCGACCCATATTCACTTTATCTTCGAAATAAGTCACTTTTGAGGCATTATAAACCGAATATGACTTTATTATAAAATAATATTCTAAGTTTTTTCTAAAGTACCCCTCTCCTCCCTTATAAAAGGGCACCTCCTCCCTCTCCTCATCACACCACATTGAGCCTTAAAGCTCGGCCAAACCCTATCCATTTCTCTTGTACACTTTTCTAGAAACATTATGGAGGTTTTGTTCTTCTCAAAAGACCAACTCTAGTTCCTTAAGAGGAAACATAAAAGAGGTGTGTCGAAGAAGAGGTAATCTCTTTTACCGATTCTTTCATGTTTCTTTCTTCTTAAACTTCTTCTTATTTAGTTTTTTAATTATAAAGTTTTAACATAACTATCACTAATATACTTATATGTTATTATAAATATTAAATAACCCCAATTCACCTTCTATCCATCCTACAAGAAAATGAAATCACAGCACATGCGTACGTACAAAATACCATCTCCACGCCGCGGTGTAATATGTTTTTCCACCACCACCTTACTTGGATGGGTACAATGGTGTAATTAATAACTATATATAGTTATTATAACATCATAATAATTCTTAGATATTATATCATCCACTACAATTCAATTCAATGATTATGAGAACGATATCATCGCTCGTGCGTACGTATGGATTACCGTCTCCACGACGCGATAAGATTCATTCTCCATGTTAACCACTCAAGAAAGATTATAAAGTATATATAATGAATAATAATGAAATATATGAAATATCTAAGATACTTTATTTATGTATATATATATATATATATGTCATCTAATTACTTCCATTCAAGTTAATAAGGAAAGGAAAACAGCGTTCATGCGTACGTACGGCCTACCGTATCCATGAACGGTGTGTTTCATTTCATTTATCTATCTATTATATATATATATACTGAATATATGTGATATATAAATCATGTTTTACATTCTGTAAGTAATTAAATCATGATATAATTAATAATAATATCAATAACCACAAGTCCAAACACGTAATATAAATAAAACAATTTTACCCAAAACACTGCTTTATCATGGAATTTATAAAATAATGGGTAATATAAAGTCATAAGTGAACCATATATGATATAATAACAATGAATATGTGTAACTCCCCGACCCCAGCTACCTAGAGTCGGTGCATTATTACATAACATTGGCATGATCACGAGAAAGATCAAGTCTCGAAAGACCGATTAGTTTAGTAGCCTTGGAATAACTAGATACATCCATAAATTTTTGCATTACATCATAAAAAAAACATCTTGTCTTCATATCCCCTCATACTATCCCTGCAGGTCATTCATAAATTACTTCTTCATAATCCTGGGAAAAAAATAAAACATTGAAAGGGGTGAGCTCAGATGCTCAGTAAGGATAACATTATAGCAGAAGCTTT
This sequence comes from Viscum album, assembly GCA_963277665.1. NCBI lineage: Eukaryota > Viridiplantae > Streptophyta > Magnoliopsida > Santalales > Viscaceae > Viscum > Viscum album. The sequence continues at coordinate 405,839,189 of OY728166.1, forward strand.
CATAAATAAGCATAAACACTTAAGGCAATTTATAACTAAAACAAAAGCCTTTTAAACTTGAACTTCAGCATAAAATGGCAAAGGTAAAATGAAATAATCCCATTTACTTACTCACATGGATATTCTACTAGTCGAATGATCACATGCAATATCAATAACCACTTTCATAATGATGGAATGCATAATGCCAGACTATCATAACCACATAGCCAAGGCCTCGTGCCAAGACTACAAATAAGATTTTGCCAAGGCCTTGTGCCAAGACACTAGTTTGTCTCATGAGACCTACCGATGCATCAAGGAGCTATAGAGGGCTCCACCTGTCACTTATTAAGTCCAATGCATTCCTCATATGAACATGTTTAAACATAACATAAACATTCGTATTAAAACTAGCATACAAAATGTCAATACTTTTACCACAAACCATGAATGGTATAAAAACAGCACATTCACAGTCAAACATAACTCATTCGATACAATATGGAAGATTGTATTGTATCACATTAACCTCAATCAAGAATAATGAAGGATGTTGAAATAGATGAAAATAATCATCAAAACTATTTGAGAGAAATATCCCCCTTTTCTTGAAAACATTTAAAAGTCACACTATTTGTCAAGAAGCCATTTAAAAGTAGATTTTTGAATCAAAGTGTCCCATACCACTTTGAAACTTTTTAAAAGGAGTTTTAATTTCTAAACTTTAATGTCCATATAAATAAATCCTTAAAACCATTTTTAAAACATGGACATTAATGAGAAAGGTTTAGATGAATAAGTCTTTAAAACATTTAAAAATGGTATTTTAGTTAGAGATTCTAACCAAAAGAGACACTTGAATACAAATAATTGAGGTAATCAAATCTTTTTAATATCATGAGAATAAAGGGAATCATGATATACTATGTCAAAGTACATTATATACACCACATAAAAGTGATTTGGTGTATATCATCAAAGAAGTCTCAATGGAATGTAAATTGAGATGAAATCTCTCATAAAGGTTGTATCCTTAGGTTAAGGGAAAATCAATGACATAATTATGTGTGAAAAATATAAATACACTAAATATGATTGGATATTCTGTGCAAAACAATCAAAGGACATTCACACATATTCTTGTAAAAACAATACCAACGAATTGGATGTTTAACTCAACAAATGGAGAATGAGTTAAAATTACTCTTATCAAATTCATATCAATGACTTGAGAATTATCAATGGAGTGATTATGTGTATCAAACTTATATCCACAGGAAGGGGAGTTGAAATTATGACATAATCAAATGAATAGTGATTCCACACATAATCTTGGGGTAATATAATCAATGAAATATGCGTAAAGCCAAATGAGTGGAAATTGAAATTTCAAATTCCCTTATCGATTAGGTAACTTACGAAACATACACCCATGAAAGAAGTATCATACCCTGATTATGTAAATACCCATAAATTAAAGTATATTACACAATGAATGCAATCATGGGCAGTACACATACCCCACATGCAATAATTAAGTGGTGAATAATGGAAATCTCACGAAATTAAAAGTGAGATAAGAAACCCCTTACCATGTTAATCAACTGAGTCGTATGGCCAAAAGTTAATAACCACCAAATGATTTACAGAATAACATGAATATAAGAGAATCATGATAATATATATCAAATTTCCGTACACAATACACCACTTTCAATAATTTAGTGGCGAACAATGGAAATCTCACGGAATTGAAAGTGAGATAAGAGAATCCCATACCACGTTAATCAACTGAGTCGTATGGCCAAAAGTTAATAACCACCAAATGATTTACAGAATAACATGAATATAAGAGAATCATGATAATATATATCAAATGGCCGTACACAATACACCACTTTCAATAATTTAGTGGCGAACAATGGAAATCTCACGGAATTGAAAGTGAGATAAGAGAATCCCTTAACTTGAACTTTCCCTTAGTCGATGGTATGTTAACCTCCTGTATAATAATTGAAACATTTATTAAATTATACAATAATCATATACATCAATATGATTTCATATATAATCTTTTAACATTGCTTTATTAATAATATCTTAGTATTATCGTCGTTTTGGGTGATAATCGATTCGTTCTTCTTAAATGTTTGGTTATGTAAGAAATGTTTGTAATGGATATATTATATATTATTCATAATCAGAATGATATTAACATTATTTTTATCCCTAAAATGAGAATAAAACTTGAATGGATTCGATGGAGGATGGATCTCATCCTGTTCGTGGAGACGGTAGTCCGTACGTACGCACGAACGCTACTTCCATTTAGTTTTTCATTTTAAAAGAATTGAATCAAAATGATACATAGGTATATTATTATTCCAGTATAATATAATATTTTATATATGTTACTTATGTTCCTTAACACCATTCTATATACATTCCATGTGTGTTATGAACGAGTCATATCATTTTAAGGGGGCAGTAGTCCGCACTTCCTCAAATGAAATTATCGTACGTATATACAACATGAAATGAATAATGGTATGAAATAAAAAGGAATTACAGAAGGTTATATATAAAATATTTATCATTAATATCACACTTAATTACAGTGCCATCATAATGGCCACCATGAGAGGTGGTAAGATGTATTTGAACAATCATCGTTTCGTGAGGCGTTAGTTTGCCATTCACAGAAACATTATGTTCATCATCCATTAGATGGAGGTGTGTGTATGTGTAGTTCGAATCCTTCTTATAAAAACATCCTAGTATATTGAGGATACTTTTGTTATTACAAAAGAAAGGAAATAAAAAGAGTTTGGGGGTTGGAGAAGCAAAATAAATGAAAATAATTTAAGAGGAATCGTTACCTTTAATTTAGGTAACTCACTTTGGGTGGAACCAAAGGACTTCTTGAAATGCTTTCTGCCTAAGGGGAATCTTCAAGAAGGAGGAGAGGGATGTGGGGAGCTTATTTGGTCAGGGTTTGGACGAGCCAAGTGGCTTGAGAGGTGTGAGGAATGAGTATAAGTGGTCTTCTTTTATAAGGGAGAGGAGGGGCTCTTCAGGAAAGAGTGAAAGTATTACTTTATAATATAATTATATTCGGTTTATAATGGTCCAAAAATCATTGAGGTCGAAGATAAGATGACTCATATTCTAAATAACATCAACCAATAAGAATTGGACAGGTTTTAGATAATATTTTAATGATTATAATCTTATTTATTTAAATGATTTATTAATGAGGTAAACATTGCATCATTATTGTGTCATTAATAATTTAAATTATTTGATGTCTAAAAATTATAAATAAAATATAATTATGTAGTAAATATTTTTATCTTTCTAATGAATATTTATAATCAAAAATCCAACATGTATAACCCTATGTAAAAATTGTTCTTTTAAAAGATGTAAGCTTATGCCATTATTATTTTTATTTTAACATTATTAATATAATGTGTCCCTACCACATACAAGTGGCTCCAAGGGGTCCCCAAATCGACCCAAGGATTCCCATGGTCGGGTATGTGTCCACCAATAAGGTTAGGACACGTTTTAGGGTAACTTTGTATTATTATAATATTATTTTTTAACCCTTATTTACCGGATTTACCCTTAACCATGGTAAATAAAATATTTACCACAGTAATTATTCAAAATGTCAAAAAATAAAAGTTACCTATTTACACAATTTGGACATCCTGATTCCAAATATGGAATCCATTTTTCTAAATTCAAAACACAGAAGTGGCAGAAATTAATTTAAAATTAATTCCCGCTGTCAAAACAAAAAGCGTGTTTTAAGAGGTAATAACTATCAAAAGATTGACACTTGTTTATGTTCGGTTTAATTATAAAATTATGTCCAATGACCAACATTATATTAAATGGTAAAAATATATTCTAAATATACTTTAAAACCACTCAAATTCAAAATTTATCACTATTAATGATTTTGATTAAAAAAGTTGTTTTTAATTAAAATTTAGTAATTTTCACTATTCATCAAAATATGAAAGTTATCCGAAAAGTACCAAAATTTCACCTTAGGCTAAATTCGATATTCCGAATCCAAAAATGAAGTCCATTTTAAAATATAAAATATATATAATTTCAAAATTTAGGTATTACTATTCATAACGGCTAGTTTGATTGGTTGTGGCGTGTGTTAAAACTCAAGGTTGCGTACAACACACGCTACTATTTTATTCAAAAGAAAGCGTACCGTGGAAGCTTGGGATGTTTCATTTTAAATTTTTTTATGTCCCAATTTATTCAGATAGTTTAAAATATTTTATTTAAAAAGGTTTCACTATTAAAAGTTGATAAAAGTGCAATACTAAAAATGAATCTGTTCTTGCATTATGACTAAGAAACTCATAATAGGGATTCTAAAATTATAAGGATTATATAAAGTTCGAAATGTAGTTAATACTATTCATGACCTCTTTTAATGGATTTTTTTTTTGTACGTCATGGTGTGATTGAACTCGGTGTTGCGTGTAGTGCAAGTTATTTAATTATTTTTAAGAAATAACACACTATGAAATCATGGGGTGTTACATTCTCCCCTTCTTCAATAAATTGTGTCCTCGCAATTTGAAATTGTTCTTCGAAAATAAATGGTTGAAAGTAGAAAATATATTTGTGGGAAAACCCACATCGGAAATTGGGTTACTGAAATTTAGTCTTAATATAATGAAAATCGAAATGAAAGGGTCACCACCAAATTATGATCTCGATTAGGAGAACATTGGTGGCAATTAGAGACATATAATTGGAGGAAAAACGTAAATATTTATAGGTAGTGATTGAGGTCATCAATCACAAAAAAGTATAAAATTGAGGTCCTTAAACTCATCAATCTATGATGATTTGAAATACCGTCGGTCGAAGAAAACATAGGGTATTGGGATAACACATTTTTGACGTTTCAAAATATCTTAGTTGAAATCCCACATCGAAAAATGAATTAATGAGGCCTCTATTTAAAATAAAGAGTGGAAAGTATGAAGATTACCGAAAATAACACATACTAGGGTTCCATGTAGGAAAATATGGATATGGAAGAGAAATCTAACCATCAATTATCTGATGGAGAGTGGTAGAGAACATGGCTATGAAAAGGCCAACAATCCCAAAGCCATAAATTAGTGATGATTTAATGTACCATCTAGGACAACATCTTTTTTTTAAGTTACATTACATAAGGAAGAGGAATTCATTTATGATATTGACTATGAACATTATGAGATATACTTAAATTTTAAGTAGATTTTCATTCTTTAATAAATTTCCACCACTAACTCAATTTTTTTTAAACGATGAGTATTTAAGAAGACTTGGTCACACTGGAAGAACTAGAATAAAATTCTATAGAATCACATGATCCATGTAGGATAAACCATATATTTACATTGTCTTTGAAGATTAATCAAAACCAAAATGGTTAGTGAATGATCTAATGATCCCCCAAAAGGATATTCATTGAGATAAATATGCAGTAATCTTAATTTCTAAAATTAAACCAACAATACCCCAAAGTTAAATAGATACCATTCAATAACGAATTGTCCTTAAAATCCTTTAATATAATCCAAACTAATATTGAAACCCAAAACATAGAAGAATTTGATTATGTAGTCTCCCATGTTACATTGTATCTCCAAATGACATCAAATACTCTTAAAGTCACATACTTAAAAGTAATTAACATCATCACATATTCTCTGTTATAGGTTAATCATTTCCATAAATAACCCAAATCACTATAAATCAACAATAAAAACGTAGATAAAAATCCACCATTACTCTACAAATGAAACCTCATTGTATTCTATTTTCCTTGGGCATATAGTGTTCCTAACAAAACGAACATCTTCTAAAATAACATTTACCACTTAATCACCAAATCATTTTCCTATACCAAGGGTAATCATTTGATAAGACATAAGAACCCAAATCATCTTATTATTGATCAATAAAATCATTTAACAAAAAAAAATAGTCACACTAACCAGGGACTTCACATAGTCCAGTGGTAGGCGATAAATCCCAATCGCACTTTGGTTGTGGGTTCGATTCCCACAGCTTTGTCCGACGCGACGGGTAGTCACACGGTCTACGTGTCGTCCTTTTTCAAAAACTATATTTTATAATATTACCAAAATGAGATAAATTCCTCAAAATAACATAATTTAACCACAAATGTTATATCATACTTTGCATTTTCATCCCAAATTATAATAACTTATCATTTTCTCAAACCCCAATGATCATATAAAACCAAATGGTTATTTATACCTATATCCACAAGAGAAGAGACAATTCTTCCTCAAATATCATTCTCACATGGAAAACTGTGGGGTTACAAATACAAGAGAAAATTATTCCAAAGTAAACCCATCAACAAGGAGTGCTAATACTTTTTAAATTTTTCTCCAACCATTTATTTCCACATAGCTTCTTCTTTCACCAAGAAAATATCCTATAGAATAGGACATTCACTCAGGTAATGGCCAGGTCCCCTACATTTACGGAAAATGACTGTAAATGGACTCTTGGGACCATTTTTATCTTCTTCCATAATACTCTTCATTTTTCTTCGGCAATTCTTCACTTTATGTCCTTCCTTCCCGCACGTAAAACATTTCTTTGTCCCATTGAGACACTTTCCTGGGTGTCTTTTTCCACATTTCCTGCATGATGAAAATTGAGGTTTCTTTTCTCCATGGTCTCTATTGCTGAAGATCTTATCATTTATCACCTTTCTCTTCCTTGTTGAGTCTGGGAGCTGGTTAATATATATGTTGTTGATCATATTTTTGGAAAACTGATTTGGCATAAAGACGATATCTTTTACGCCTATCAACATTCCATTTTGTTGCTCATCTCCACCATCGTTCCCACCTTGTACATCATTCTCAAAGTCACTACGACTTCCTTGGAATCCAGCCATTGACTAAATACAGAAAGCATTGTGTGAGTAATAGTAGTCGTAAAATCATTTAGAGATTAAAATGTCACCATATTCTCAATTTGAAACATATTAGGATTAACCAAGGTCATTTACTCTCATCTTATGTATATATTACTTAAATCGGTTTGTAAAGAAAATGTAAATTATCCTAAGCATATCCCCCGGGAGTGTCGTAACCAAGAGTGCAGCAAGGCCCATTGTCGTGCACCAGTTCCCGTTCGAGTCTAGCTCAAAGCGGTGTTTTCGGGTTTTACCCCTAGGTACATCTGTGCCAGAGCCGCCTCTACCTGCTCGTATCCAGACAGGGATTTATTGCTCGGAAAACTCACAAAATCTCTACAATACCAAAATTCTAGGAAATTCTTTTATACTAATCCTCAAAGTTCATCTTAGGTCTACGTGCTCTAATCAGTGTTTATCTAAATCTAGCTACCAAGGTTTGTACTAAACTTCCTCTGATACCAACTGTAACGCCCCGACCCCAGCTACCTAGAGTCGGTGCATTATTACATAACTTTGGCATGATCACGAGAAATATCAAGTCTCGAAAGACCGGTTAGTTTAGAAGCCTTGGAATAACTAGATACATCCATAAATTTTTACATTACATCATAAAAAAAACATCTTGTCTTCATATCCCCTCATACTATCCCTGCAGGTCATTCATAAATTACTTCTTCATAATCCTGGGAAAAAAAATAAAACATTGAAAGGGGTGAGCTCAGATGCTCAGTAAGGATAACATTATAGCAGAAGCTTTCATAAATAAGCATAAACACTTGAGGCAATTTATAACTAAAACAAAAGCCTTTTAAACTTGAACTTCAGCATAAAATGGCAAAGGTAAAATGAAATAATGACATTTACTTACTCACATGGATATTCTACTAGTCAAATGATCACATGCAATATCAATAACCACTTTCATAATGATGGAATGCATAATGCCAGACTATCATAACCACATAGACAAGGCCTCGTGCCAAGACTACAAATAAGATTTTGCCAAGGCCTTGTGCCAAGACACTAGTTTGTCTCATGAGACCTACCGATGCATCGAGGAGCTATAGCGAGCTCCACCCGTCACTTATTAAGTCCAATGCATTCCTCATATGAACATGTTTAAACATAACATAACCATTCGTATTAAAACTAGCATACGAAATGTCAATACTTTTACCACAAACCATGAATGGTATAAAAACAGCACATCCACAGTCAAACATAACTCATTCGATACAATATGGAAGATTGTATTGTATCACATTAACCTCATTCAAGAATAATGAAGGATGTTGACATAGATGAAAATAATCATCAAAACTATTTGAGAGAAATATCCCCCTTTTCTTGAAAACATTTAAAAGTCACACTATTTGTCAAGAAGCCATTTAAAAGTAGATTTTTGAATCAAAGTGTCCCATACCACTTTGAAACTTTTTAAAAAGAGTTTTGATTTCTAAACTTTAATGTCCATATAAATAAATCCTTAAAACCATTTTTAAAACATGGACATTAATGAGAAAGGTTTAGATGAATAAGTCTTTAAAACATTTAAAAATGGTATTTTAGTTAGAGATTCTAACAAAAATAGACACTTGAATACAAATAATTGAGGTAATCAAAACGTTTTAATATCATGAGAATAAAGGGAATCATGATATACTATGTCAAATTACATTATATACACCACATAAAAGTGATTTGGTGTATATCATCAAAGAAGTCTCAATGGAATGTAAATTGAGATGAAATCTCTCATAAAGGTCGTATCCTTAGGTTAATGATAAATCAATGACATAATTATGTGTGACAAATATAAATACACTAAATATGATTGGATATTCAGTGCAAAACAATCAAAGGACATTCACACATATTCTTGTAAAAACAATACCAACGAATTGGATGTTTAACTCAACAAATGGAGAATGAGTTAAAATTACTCTTATCAAATTCATATCAATGACTTGAGAATTATCAATGGAGTGATTATGTGTATCAAACAAATATCCACAAGAAGGGGAGTGGAAATTATGACATAATCAAATGAATAGTGATTCCACACATAATCTTGGGGTAATATAATTAATGAAATATGCGTAAAGCCAAATGAGTGGAAATTGAAATTTCAAATTCCCTTATCGATTAGGTAACTTACGAAACATACACCCATGAAAGAAGTATCATACCCTGATGATGTAAATACCCATAAATTAAAGTATATTACACAATGAATGCAATCATGGGCAGTACACATACCCCACATGCAATAATTAAGTGGTGAATAATGGAAATCTCACGAAATTAAAAGTGAGATAAGAAACCCCTTACCACGTTAATCAACTGAGTCGTATGGCCAAAAGTTAATAACCACCAAAGGATTTATAGAATAACATGAATATAATAGAATCATGATAATATATATCAAATGGCCGTACACAATACACCACTTTCAATAATTTAGTGGCGAACAATGGAAATCTCATGGAATTGAAAGTGAGATAAGAGAATCCCTTACCACGTTAATCAACTGAGTCGTATGGCCAAAAGTTAATAACCACCAAATGATTTACAGAATAACATGAATATAAGAGAATCATGATAATATATATCAAATGGCCGTACACAATACACCACTTTCAATAATTTAGTGGCGAACAATGGAAATCTCACGGAATTGAAAGTGAGATAAGAGAATCCCTTACCTTGAACTTTCCCTTAGTCGATGGTATGTTAACCACTTGTATAATAATTAAAACATTTATTAAATTATACAATAATCATATACATCAATATGATATCATATATGATCTTTTAACATTGCTTTATTAATAATATCTTAGTATTATCGTCGTTTCGGGTGATAATCGATTCGTTCTTCTTAAATGTTTGGTTATGTAAGACATGTTTGTAATGGATATATTATATCTTATTCATAATAATAATGATATTAACATTATTTTTATCCCTAAAATGAGAATAAGACTTGAATGGATACGATGGAGGATGGATCTCATCGTGTTCATGGAGACGGTAGTCCGTACGTACGCACGAACGCTACTTCCATTTAATTTTTCATTTTAAAAGAATTGAATCCAAATGATACATAGGTATATTATTATTCCAGTATAATATAATATTTTATATATGTTACTTATTTTCATTAACACCATTCTTTATACGTTCCATGTGTGTTATGAACGAGTCATATCATTTTAAGGGGGCGGTAGTCCGCACTTCCTCAAATAAAATTATCGTACGTATATACAACATGAAACGAATAATGGTATGAAATAAAATGGAATTACAGAAGGTTATATATAAAATATGTATCATTAATATCACACTTAATTACAGTGCTATCATAATGGCCACCATGAGAGGCGGTAAGATGTATTTGAACAATCATCGTTTCGTGAGGCGTTAGTTTGCCATTCACAGAAACATTATGTTCATCATCCATTATATGGAGGTGTGTGTATGTGTAGTTCGAATCCTTCTTATAAAAACATACTAGTATATTTAGGATACTTTTGTTGTTACAAAAGAAAGGAAATAAAAAGAGTTTGGGGTTGGAGAAGCAAAATAAATGAAAATAATTTAAGAGAAATCGTTACCTTTAATTTAGGTAACTCACTTTGGTTGGAACCAAAGGACTTCTTGAAATGCTTTCTGCCTAAGGGGAAGCTTCAAGGAGGAGTAGAGGGATGTAGGGAGCTTATTTGGTCAGGGTTTGGACGAGCCAAGTGGCTTGAGAGGTGTAAGGAATGAGTATAAGTGGTCTTCTTTTATAAGGGAGAGGAGGGGCTCTTTAGGAATGAGTGAAAGTATTACTTTATAATATAATTATATTCGGTTTATAATGGTCCAAAAATCATTGAGGTCGAAGCTAAGATGACTCATATTCTAAATAACATCAACCAATAAGAATTGTACAGGTTTTAGATAATATTTTAATCATTATAATCTTATTTATTTAAATGATTTATTAATGAGGTAAACATTGCATCATTATTGTGTCATTAATAATTTAAATTATTTGATGTCTAAAAATTATAAATAAAATATCATTATGTAGTAAATCTTTTTAGCTTTCTAATGAATATTTATAATCGAAAATCCAACTTGTATAACCCTATGTAAAAATTGTTCTTCTAAAAGTTGTAAGCTTATGCCATTTTTATTTTTATTTTAACTTTATTAATATAATGTGTCCCTACCACATACAAGTGGCTCCAAGGGGTCCCCAAATCGAACCCAGGATTCCCATGGTCGGGTATGTGTCCACCAATAAGGTTAGGACACGTTTTAGGGTAATTTGGTATTATTATAATATTATTTTTTAACCCTTATTTACCGGATTTACCCTTAACCTTGGTAAATAAAATATTTACCACAGTAATTATTCAAAATGTCTAAAAATAAAAGTTACCTATTTACACAATTTGGACATCCTGATTCCAAATATGGAATCAATTTTTATAAATTCAAAACACAGAAGTGGCAGAAATTAATTTAAAATTAATTCCCGCTGTCAAAACAAAAAGCGTGTTTTAAGAGGTAATAACTATCAAAAGATTGACACTTGTTTATGTTCGGTTTAATTGTAAAATTATGTCCAATGACCAACATTATATTAAATGGTAAAAATATATTCTAAATATACTTTGAAACCACTCAAATTCACAATTTATCACTATTAATTATTTTGATTAAAAAAGTTGTTTTTAATTAAAATTTAGTAATTTTCACTATTCATCAAAATATGAAAGTTATCCGAAAAGTACCAAAATTTCACCTTAGGCTAAATTAGATATTCCGAATCCAAAAATGAAGTCCATTTTAAAATATAAAATATATATAATTTCAAAATTTATGTATTACTATTCATAACGGCTAGTTTGATTGGTTGTGGCGTGTGTTAAAACTCAAGGTTGCGTACAACACACGCTACTATTTTATTCAAAGGAAAGCGTACCGTGGAAGCTTGGGATGTTTCATTTTAAATTTTTTTATGTCCCAATTTATTCAGATAGTTTAAGATATTTTATTTAAAAAGGTTTCACTATTAAAAGTTGATAAAAGTGCAATACTAAAAATGAATCTGTTCTTGCATTATGACTAAGAAACTCATAATAGGGATTCTAAAATTATAAGGAATATATAAAGTTCAAAATGTAGTTAATACTATTCATGACCTCTTTTAATGGATTTTTTTTGTACGTCATGGTGTGATTGAACTCGGTGTTGCGTGTAGTGCAAGTTATTGAATTATTTTTAAGAAATAACACATTATGAAATCCTGGGGTGTTACAATATGATTCTGTAATAAATCAATGAAATTATTTATATCATTATCTAGGAGGTTTGGATACGTAATAATCATATCAGACCAAGGTAACAGATTACAATTCCAATCTCGTTCTTATCTGAGATTGTTATTCGTAAGTATTTACTAGGGTTATTGTTATCATCCATGTCCATGTTTTCTAAAAGTGTTTTTATGTATTTTTAAAGTCCTTTTACCCATTTCTGACTTTTACTACATGGTATGTTAGGATTATTTATTTTGTTTACCATATAAGGTACCTTTTGTCTTTTCCGGCAAATGTACTAGAAGAATGTTTTTTTTAAATTATACAGCATGAATGGATTTTTACGGTTTTATAATGCCTTATTTTCAAGAAGATTACGCTACAAGATTTCATGATTATTTTAAACATAATCCTTTTCATTTAAAATTGCATGGAATTTTGTGAAAAGAAAATGATTTTGAAGAAGAAAGGATATTTTCCTCAAGAATTCATTTCAACTGTTTTATAAAAACAATTTTCCATCTAAGATGACATTATTTCATATGTGTATGTTTCAAGTATAATGTCTCTATTGTAACACCCCGAGATTTTATGAAAAATATTATTTTAATTTCATTACTGTCTTATGTTGTATTCTACACCAAGATTACCCTGCGCTATACGCAACACCGTATTAGCTTGCAGTATACACAACACTATTCTTGGACCATGTTACACACAATTTTGATAATAGTTATTCTACGCAACATTGAGTATATATATATATATATATATTAAATGTATAAATGAAATATGGTTGGATTCTGTTATAAGAAACAACGAAGGATTCTTTCACAACACGCAACCCTGACTTGGCTTGCATTACACGCAATCGCGACCTTCCTCGATAGCGTGTGTTGTACGCAATACCGGGTTTTAATAAACAATGTTATATTATTATAATATTGTCATGAACTAGCCGTTATGAATAGTATTAACTAAATTTTAAATTTTATAACATTATTATTCATCTTACACATTTCTAGAACATGGTATAAGAACAAAATAAATTTTTCGGGTAAAATAAGTATTTTTCAAAAAATGCAGTTTTACCGCCTTTTGATGGCACACCCACTTTAAATATAGTTTTTGACATATTTATATGTTCAATTTGACAAAATAATATTCTTTTTTTGAATCAGGATATAAAAATTTACATTAGATAAAGTTTTGATATTTTTCCGATAACTTTCATATTTTAATGAATAGTAAAAACACGCTATATTTTAATTAAAAACAAATTTTTTCATCGTAATATATTATGTGGATAAATTATAATATTCAATGGTTTTAAAGTATAAATAGAATATATTTTTACCATTTAATATAATGTATGTCATTAGCATTGATTTTACCTAGAATTCGTAGGTTAAATCAATTCAATCTTTTGCAATGTTTTAAAGAAAAACCCATTTTCTTTCGACAACGGGATTAATTTTAATTTAATTTATGAATCTTTTGTGTATTGAATTTGGAAAAATGGATTCCAGATTTGGAATCAGTGGGTCCAAATTATGTTAATAAGCTACTTTTTATTTTTGGGAATTATGAATAGTAACTACGGTAAATTTTATTTACCATAGTTAAAGGTAAATCGGGTAATTAAGGGTAAATATAATATTTTAAAATTACCCTAACAAATGTAAAAATCCTATTGGATGACTAAAAGTCGACCCATATCACCTATGTGTCGGATTAGAATCATTTAATGGACATTTGTCCATGAAAATAACTTAATTATTATTAAAACCAAAGAAAGTGACAACATGTCACTCTCTTAAATCTTATAAGTATATTAATTTTAATTTAGTGATAAACTTCATGAAACTTCAAACATGAATAGTCTCCAGAAATCTAATGAAATTATCTACATCATATAAATTTATTTATAATTTTTAGGGATTAAATAATAATCATTAATTATGACACAATAGTGATGCAGAAATTGTTTATCTAATGAAAAATCAGGAATATTGTTTTTATTAAACTAATACTGACCATAAAATGCACAAATACCTAACCAAAACTTATTGGCCATGTAAATGTAAACCATAAGCATCCAATGGTCGAATATTTGACCATTTGGAGCCTTATAAAAGCGATTATGACACTTATATTATTTTATTTTAAATGATGCCAAAGTTGTCACCTTCATAATTTAATAAATATAACAATTTAAATATTGTGATTTTAAATTGGTAAATTCGAGTAAAAGTATTATTGTGAAAGGTAATAGATTTATTTTCATCATAGTATTTTATTTTTAATTTTTATGCAACAAATAAGTATATGAAATATTTATACAAAAATGTTGTAGTATTTATTTTATTAAGAGATAAACCAAATAAATGGTTTCAAAAATAATAAAATAAATATTATATGAACTATTTAATGTGCTCCAATAATTTTTAAGATACATATGACATTTTATGAATCTATTAAAACTTTTAGTTCGAACATATCTTCTGTATTTATTTTATTTAAATTCAAATAAATGAATAGTGTCAAAATTGACACTATTGTTATTTTATAAAAAAAAATATTATAAAATTGATTAAAAATCACAAAATATTTCAAAATTATAAATTTAAATTTATATGATCTAAAATGTTATTAAGAATCCAATTATGGACAATTAACAACAAATAAGTAATTATTTGTTATAATTTAAAAATTAGAATGTTATTACCACAAATAAAATTAAATTGATTAAATAAGGAAAAATCATGTTGATAATGTTTAAAATAAATTACTAACATGTCTAAATTCTATTGGTTGATGCTATTACAACCTTATCTTATCTAATATTCGAATATGAGTCATTTTTGGAGGTTTTTATGTGGGGTTAGATTTATTATAAATTAATATTTTTAAGAATTCCAATGGTGCCCCTCTCCTCCCTTATAAAAGGGAACCTCCTCCCTCTCTTCCTCACACAACTTTGAGACTTAAATCTCGTCCAACCCCTGCCAAAATCTCTTCTCCACTTCCCTAGTATCATTCTAGAGGTCCTGGTCTTCTTCAAAGACCATCCTTAGTTCTTTAAGTGGAGGTTAAGAAAAGACGCGTCAAAAAGAGGTAATATCCATTACCGATCTTTTTCAATTTCTTTCTTCTTCAACTTCTTCTTATTTAGTTGTTTCATGATAAAGTAATAACATAAGTATTTCTTATATACTGATATGTTATTATAAATATGAAACAACTGTAATTAACCTTCTATCCATCCTACGGAAAAAGGAAATCACCGCGCGTGCGTATGTACGGAATACCGTCTCCACGCCGTGGTGTAATCTATTTTCCGCCACCACCTTAATTGGATGGGTATAAAGGTGTAATGAGTAACTATATATGATTATTATAAATTGATATTGAAATAGTATACATACACTTCAACACAATTCCACGACCATGGGAACGATATCATCACTCGTGCGTACGTACAGACTACCGTCTCCACGACGCGATGAGATTCATTCTCAATGATTAACCATTCATGAATGATTATAAAGTATATATAATAAGTACTAATGAAATATATGACATAATAATGATACTGGATTTATGTATATTTATATGTATGTCATCTACTTAATTCCATTCAATTCAATAAGGAAACGAAAACAGCGTTCATGCGTACGTACGGACTACCGTCTCCATGAACGGTGTATTTCTTTCCATTTAATGATTTATTATATATATGTATATCCTCAATATATATATATATATGAATCATGTTTTATGTTCTGGAATTAAGTAATCATGATCTAAGTAATCATATGAATAATTACAAGTCAAAACACGGACGACAAATGAAACAATTTTACCCAAAACGCTCTTTAACATGGAATTTACAAAAGAACGGGTAATATAAAGTCATGAGTGAACCATATATGATATCATAACAATGAATATGATTCTGTAATAAGTAAATGACATTATTTAAATCATTATACAGGAGGTTTGGACACTTACGAAGCAAATCGGACCTAAGGTAAGGGAAATATCACAATCTCATTTTTATCCGAGATTGTTTATTCGTAAGTATTTACTAGGGTGTATTTTATCATCCAAATCCATGTTTCATAAATATTTAATATTATTTCCATCCACCTAAAATTGTTTAAATCCATTTTTACCCTTCGGTGAGTTTTTAGTAAAAGAAATGAAAGGAATCTTTTGTCGTTTTTCGTACGAGGTACTTTTTGACTTTTCCGACAAAAGTACGAAGAATGTTTTTTTAACTTATACAGCATGAATGGATTTTTAAAACATTATTTCCAAGATGCTTCCTTTACAAGTTTTCAATTTTATTTTTAATCAAATTCTTTTAGTTTAAAATTTTATGACATGTTAAGAAAGGAAAAATGTTTTTAAGGTAGAAAGGATATTTTCCTCAAGAATGGAGTTCAAGTGTTTTATCAAAACTATTTTCCATCTAAGATAATAAAGGGTTCTGTTTTTATCCCTATTATTACATTGATTTGATTATGTTGTGATGGAATTATTTTTATGAAATCCTTTATCTTATATGAATTGTTTTATGATGTCATGTTGTTTAAGAATTCCATTTTTATTACATGGGTTATGCAATGATGTATGATTTATGATTTTGTGTCACACATAAGAATGGTATCATTATGAGATGGGTGGGACCTATATCTCCCTCCAATGCATTGGGTAAAGATTTTATATCTCATGAGATAGACATGGCTGGAATGGTAGGTTATACCGGTTCAGTGAAACAGGACTGAAATGAGGGTTACTCGATTTAGAAAGGGACTTTGTCCACTAAGATAGTCTTGGCAATGAGTCTTGACAAACAAGAAATTATTCTCTATGATTATGTGTGAATGCCACAATGTTTCATGTTTTATGTTATGATTATTGTGATTACATTTCACTGCCATGATTTATCCCATGTTATGAAATTATGCTCTCTTTTGCAGGTTATGATTTCCAAAATGTTATGTTCTTATGAATAATGTGTGATTGATATTTCTTTTTTTTACCCTTACTGAGCATTTGAGCTCACCCTTTTATGTTTTCTTTTCCCCAGGATATAAAGAAAGGTTTTAGGTAAAAAAAAGGAAGATCTTTATGGGAGATGTTGAAGATCTTTCACCACGATTAAAAGATTATATTCCAAGTTTCCAAAGACACTAAACTATTACGATCCTTGTGTGTGTTTTTGTTATGTACTATGTATTCCGCAAAAGTAATGTAATGTCCATGTACGTCAGGCATCGGGTCTCTACAGTTGGTATCAGAGGAAAGGTTTAGTCAAACTTTGGAAACTAGGATGCGAAAACGTTAGTGAGATCCCTAGAGATATTTCTATGTTATGTCTAGGGATGCCCCTAAGGATAAGAATACGTATAGGATATAGTCCTAGAACTATGGTAACGATATTAGATTAAACCAAAGATGTTAGATATTTAAGTTACTCCCCCTTTATTATGATTTTTGCCTCTCACACTATCCTTTTTGGGTTTTAGAAAATGGCTGGAAACAAGGTGATTCACGATAATGGAGGATATGATGGACAATGGAATGATATTCTTCATGAGAAACCAAATGAAATGGGATTTGTAATTCCAAACATCATTATTATGCCGAATCAACAATCTCATAATATGATCAATAAAGTAAAATTTGGTAAGTTTCCTGACTTAGCTAATAAGAGAAAGATGGAGTTTCATGATGATCATAGAGGAAAGAGAGTTCAATTTCCCCTATGTAAATCATGTGGGAAGAGGCATCAAGGAGAATGTTTCAAATGAACTGGAAGATGCTTTGGGTGTGGAAAAGAAGGACACAAAGCAAGTAAGTGCAAATGAAAAGGTTCAGTTAACACCATGGATGAGGATAATGGTATTTCTACGACATCAACAATGGTTAAATGTTTTAAATGTGGAATGTACGGGCATTATGCAAGCCAATGCCCTAAGGGAAAGTCTCATGAAGATAATCAGTATGGTCGTATGGGAAGTATTTATGTTGATGATGATGAAGAGACTACAAATGATATGTGAGATGAAAGAATTGTTGAAGCTCGGTCAATGGTTTAAGAATGTAGTGGAATGATTACATGTTTATCATGTCTAATGTTGTATAAGAAATCTCATGGTACTATGGAATAAAGAGACATCTAAGGACTGTTACACTGTTGCCTCTCCTTGAGTTTTGAAAGTGTATGATTAATGTTACCAGTATCCATGAAAGGTTATTCAGATATTTTTGGAATTTAGATGATATGTACATAATGAAGGGATAAGGAGAAAATTAAATGTTTAACAGTATTCATGAGCTGATGATTGATATAAGGATTATGTGATATCATGGTTTGAGTATATAGAATTTTGAGGATTTTGGTATGTGGAAATTGTTAACGTATAACCGCATTCATGTTTTCAATAAGGTTCAATGTGTATTCAAGAGAATACATGATTAAGGCCTTTGAATGTTTGGAATGTGACCAACAAGACATAACTTATGATATATGGGGATTAACGACAGTATTAAATCTCTGGTAATAATTTTCACTATATTATGAGAGTGGACTGTAGTATTATGGATAAGCCTAAATATTAGAATGGATTATGTTGGACATAAGTTAGTATTGTCTAAGGATAGAAGATTTTCGATATTATTGATGGGATGTTATAGTAATGTAGTTTTAGAAAAAGGACAACCTGCAGGACGGGCGACAGCCCATCGCTTCAGACAAGGCTGTGGGAATCGAACCCACAACCAAAGTGCGACTGGCCTTTATCGCCTACCACTGGCCTACAGGAAGTCCCTGTTTAGTAGAAACTAGTTTTATTCTATTAAGCAGTATGATATATGAAGTATAAGTCCATTTTAGGAACCATATATGATTAATCTCACTATAGATCGACTTATGTATATATAATTTTTTTTGCTAACCTTTTGTTTGAGACAGATGGAATGACCCATCATTCTATCACATGATCTGCTAACACTTCACGAATAACAAATTCAACTTCATTTATTTAAGAGATGAAGTGGAAATTGTTAAAGGCACGAACAATAGTGAGGTTGTACCAAAATAAAGTAAGTTTTTATTCTAATTCAAATTCTTTAACTTTAGGGAAACGATCTTGAAGACCAAAAATGTTGTCCTAGTGATCTTATATCTGATGAATCAGACGGTACCTTAGATCGTCACAAATTTATGGCTTTGTGATTGCTGGCTTTTCCATAGCCATGTTCTCTACCACTCTCCATCAGAACATGATGGTTAGATTTCTCTTACATATCCATATTTTCACCTATGTGGAAACCCAATGATTATTTTATTTGGGTAATCGTTACATTTCATACTTTAGTTTTTAAAGCCAAGTTTTTGTATTCTTTTTTTTACGATGTGGGTTTCTATTAAAGAAACTTTCGAATAGTAAACAATTTATAACCCCGACGAATTTCGAGGGCGAAATTCATTTTAAGGGGGGTAGAATGTAACACCCCGAGATTTTATGAAAAATATTATTTTAATTTCATTAATGTCTTATGTTGTATTCTACACTAAGATTACCCTGCGCTATACGCAACACCGTATTAGCTTGCAGTATACGCAACACTATTCTTGGACCATGTTACACACAATTTTGATAATAGTTATTCTACGCAACATTGAGTATATATATATATATATATATTAAATGTATAAATGAAATATGGTTGGATTATGTTATACAAAACAACGAAGTATTCTTTCACAACACGCAACCCTGACTTGGCTTTCATTACACGCAATCGCGACCTTCCTCGATAGCGTGTGTTGTACGCAATACCGGGTTTTATTAAACAATGTTATATTATTATAATATTGTCATGAACTAGCCGTTATGAATAGTATTAACTAAATTTTGAATTTTATAACATTATTATTCATCTTACACATTTCTAGAACATGGTATAAGAACAAAATAAATTTTTCGGGTAAAATAAGTATTTTTCAAAAAATGCAGTTTTACCGCCTTTTGATGGCGCACCCACTTTAAATATAGTTTTTGACATATTTATATGTTCAATTTGACAAAATAATATTCTTCTTTTGAATCAGGATATAAAAATTTACATTAGATAAAGTTTTGATATTTTTCCGATAACTTTCATATTTTAATGAATAGTAAAAACACGCTATATTTTAATTAAAAACAACTTTTTTCATCGTAATATCTTATGTGGATAAATTATAATATTGAATGGTTTTAAAGTATAAATTGAATATATTTTTACCATTTAATATAATGTATGACATTAGCATTGATTTTACCTTGAATTCGTAGGTTAAATCAATTCAATCTTTTGCAATGTTTTAAAGAAAAACCCGTTTTCTTTCGACAACGGGAATAATTTTAATTTAATTTCTGCATCTTTTGTGTATTGAATTTGGAAAAATGGATTCCATATTTGGAATCAGTGGGTCCAAATTATGTTAATAAGCTACTTTTTATTTTTGGGAATTATGAATAGTAACTACGGTAAATTTTATTTACCATAGTTAAAGGTAAATCGGGTAATTAAGGGTAAATATAATATTTTAAGATTACCCTAAAAAATGTAAAAATCCTATTGGATGACTACAAGTCGACCCATATCACCTAAGGGTCGGATTAGAATCATTTAATGGACATTTGTCCATGAAAATAACTTAATTATTATTAAAACCAAAGAAAGTGACAACATGTCACTCTCTTAAATCTTATAAGTATATTAATTTTAATTTAGTGATAAACTTCATGAAACTTCAAACATGAATAGTCTCCAGAAATCTAATGAAATTATCTACATCATATAAATTTATTTATAATTTTTAGGGATTAAATAATAATAATTAATTATGACACAATAGTGATGCAGAAATTGTTTATCTAATGAAAAATCAAGAATATTGTTTTTATTAAACTAATACTGACCATAAAATGCACAAATACCTAACCTAAACTTATTGTCCATGTAAATGTAAACGATAAGCATCCAATGGTCGAATATTTGACCATTTGGAGCCTTATAAAAGCGATTATGACACTTATATTATTTTATTTTAAATGATGCCAAAGTTGTCACCTTCATAATTTAATAAATATAACAATTTAAATATTGTGATTTTAAAATGATAAATTCGAGTAAAAGTATTATTGTGAAAGGTAATAGATTTATTTTCATCATAGGATTTTATTTTTAATTTTTATGAAACAAATAAGTATATGAAATAATTATACAAAAATGTTGTAGTATTTATTTTATTAAGAGATAAACCAAATAAATGGTTTCAAAAATAATAAAATAAATATTATATGAACTATTTAATGTGCTCCAATAATTTTTAAGATACATATGAAATTTTATGAATCTATTAAAACTTTTAGTTCGAACATATCTTCTGTATTTATTTTATTTAAATTCAAATAAATGAATAGTGTCAAAATTGACACTATTGTTATTTTATAAAAAAAACATATTATAAAATTGATTAAAAATCACAAAATATTTCAAAATTATAAATTTAAATTTATATGATCTAAAATGTTATTAAGAATCCAATTATGGACAATTAACAACAAATAAGTAATTATTTGTTATAATTTAAAAATTAGAATGTTATGACCACAAATAAAATTAAATTGATTAAATAAGGATAAATCATGTTGATAATGTTTAAAATAAATTCCTAACATGTCTAAATTCTATTGGTTGATGATATTACAACCTTATCTTATCTAATATTCGAATATGAGTCATTTTTGGAGGTTTTTATGTGGGGTTAGATTTATTATAAATTAATATTTTTAAGAATTCCAAAGGTGCCCCTCTCCTCCCTTATAAAAGGGCACCTCCTCCCTCTCTTCCTCACACAACTTTGAGCCTTCAAGCTCGGCCAACCCCTGCCAAAATATCTTCTCCACTTCCCTAGTATCATTCTAGAGGTCCTGGTCTTCTTCAAAGACCATCCTTAGTTCTTTAAGTGGAGGTTAAGAAAAGGCGCGTCAAAAAGAGGCAATATCCATTACCGATCTTTTTAAATTTCTTTCTTCTTCAACTTCTTCTTCTTTAGTTGTTTCATGATAAAGTAATAACATAAGTATTTCTTATATACTGATATGTTAATATAAATATGAAACAACTCTAATTAACCTTCTATCCATCCTACAGAAAAAGGAAATCACCGCGCGTGCGTATGTACGGAATACCGTCTCCACGCCGTGGTGTAATCTATTTTCCGCCACCACCTTAATTGGATGGGTATAAAGGTGTAATGAGTAACTATATATGATTATTATAAAGTGATATTGAAATAGTATACATACACTTCAACACAATTCCACGACCATGGGAACGATATCATCACTTGTGCGTACGTACGGACTACCGTCTCCACGACGCGATGAGATTCATTCTCAATGATTAACCATTCATGAATGATTATAAATTATATATAATAAGTACTACTGAAATATATGACATAATAATGATACTGGATTTATGTATATTTATATGTATGTCATCTACTTAATTCCATTCAATTCAATAAGGAAACGAAAACAGCGTTCATGCGTACGTACGGACTACCGTCTCCATGAACGGTGTATTTCTTTCCATTTAATGATTTATTATATAAATGTATATCCTGAATATATATATATAAATCATGTTTTATGTTCTGGAATTAATTAATCATGATCTAAGTAATCATATGAATAATTACAAGTCAAAACACGGACGACAAATGAAACAATTTTTCCCAAAACGCTCTTTAACATGGAATTTACAAAAGAACGGGTAATATAAAGTCATAAGTGAACCATATATGATATCATAACAATGAATATGATTCTGTAATAAGTAAATGACATTATTTAAATTATTATACAGTATGTTCAGACACTTACGAAGCAAATCGGACCTAAGGTAAGGGAAATATCACAATCTCATTTTTATCCGAGATTGTTTATTCGTAAGTATTTACTAGGGTGTATTTTATCATCCACATCCATGTTTCATAAATATTTAATATTATTTCCATCCACCTAAAATTTTTTAAATCCATTTTTACCCTTCGGTGAGTTTTTAGTAAAAGAAATGAATGGAATCTTTTGTCGTTTTTCGTACGAGGTACTTTTTGACTTTTCCGACAAAAGTACGAAGAATGTTTTTTTTAACTTATACAGCATGAATGGATTTTTAAAACATTATTTCCAAGATGCTTCCTTTACAAGTTTTCAAGTTTATTTTTAATCAAATTCTTTTAGTTTAAAATTTTATGACATGTTAAGAAAGGAAAAATGTTTTTAAGATAGAAAGGATATTTTCCTCAAGAATGGAGTTCAAGTGTTTTATCAAAACTATTTTCCATATAAGATAATAAAGGGTTCTGTTTTTATCCCTATTATTACATTGATTTGATTATGTTGTGATGGAATTATTTTCATGAATTCCTTTATCTTATATGAATTGTTTTATGATGTCATGTTGTTTAAGAATCCCATTTTTATTACATGGGTTATGCAATGATGTATGATTTATGATTTTGTGGCACACATAAGAATGGTATAATTATGAGATGGGTGGGACCTATATCTCCCACCAATGCATTGGGTAATGATTTTATATCTCATGAGATAGACATGGCTGGAATGGTAGGTTATACCGGTTTAGTGAAACAGGACTGAAACGAGGGTTACTCGATTTAGAAAGGGACTTTGTCCACTAATATAGTCTTGGCAATGAGTCTTGACAAACAAGAAATGATTCTCTATGATTATGTGTGAATGCCACAAAGTTTCATGTTTTAAGTTATGATTATTGTGATTACATTTCACTGCCATGATTTATCTCATGTTATGAAATTATGCTCTCTTTTGTAGGTTATTATTTCCAAAATGTTATGTTCTTATGAATATGATGTGATTGATATTTCTTTTGTTTACCCTTACTGAGCATTTGAGCTCACCCTTTTATGTTTTCTTTTCCCCAGGATATAAAGAAAGGTTTTAGGTAAAAAAAAGGAAGATCATTATGGGAGATGTTGAAGATCTTTCACCACGATTAGAAGATTATATTCCAAGTTTCCAAAGACACTAAACTATTACGATCCTTGTGTGTGTTTTTGTTATGTACTATGTATTCCACAAAAGTAATGTAATGTCCATGTACGTCAGGCTTTGGGTCTCTACATCTATGATTTACATTGTTTCATTTTTATTATGATGAAATGATATACATTTCTTTATATGGATTATGTTATGATTGGATGATGTTTATGAAACCCATTTTATTTCTGGGTTATTATGAATGATGTATGTTTATTTTGTGGCACACGTAAGAATGATTTCATATTGAGATGGGTGGGACCTATATCTCCATCCAATGCATTGTGTAAAGATTTATATCTCATGAGATCGACATGGCTGGAACTAAAAGTTAATTGGGTTCAGTGATACAGGACTGGAACGAGGAGTGAACTCGATTCAGAAAGGGACATTGTCCGCTAAGATAGTCTTGGCAGCAATGTCTTGGCTACTATGGAAATCATATCATGTTATTAATGGTTTTCCACAATTACATGTTTTATTCCCAAGCTATTTTAACATTATTGAAGTTCCATTATGATCTATGCCTTACACACTTCCATGTTTTATGTCATTGCTCAAGATTTTGATGTTTAAACATTATGTTCAAGTTTTTAAGTTCAAATGTATGTGGTTTGTTTTATTTTCTCCACGCTTACCCTTACTGAGAATTTGAGCTCACCCTTTTTATGTTTTCTTTTCCCCCAGGATTAAAAGAAAGGTTTTAGGTAAGGAAACAAAAAGGGGAAGATTGTTATGGGAGATGTTGAAGATATTTCAACATGATTAGAGTTTTATATTTCAAGTTTCCAAAGACACTAAACTATTACGGTCCTTCAGTGTTTGTTTTTTTATAAGTATTCCACAAAAGTATTGTAATGTCCATGTACGTCAAGATTTGGGTCTCTACAGTTGGTATCAGACGGAAGGTTTAGTCAACCTTTGGAAACTAGGATGCGAAAAAATTAGTGAGATCCCTATAGATATTTCTATGGTATGTCTAGGGATATCCCTAAGGTTAAGTATATGTATAGGTTACAGTCCTAGGATTATGGTAACGATCATAAAATTAAACTTAAGATGTTATATATTTAAGGTACTCCCCCTTTATTATGTTGTTTTCACTTGCATGATTTTTACCTCTCACACTATTCTTTTTGGGTTTTAGACGATGGCTAGAACCCAAAGAAACCGTGTTGATCAATGTAATGGAAAATGCAATGATTGTCCTCCTGAGAAAACCAATGTTATGGGAGATGGAGTACAAAATCTTATTGCTATACTTACACAAGCTATGAATCATTCTAGACTTCCAAATGAGCATAGAAGGGAACAATATTCTATTGATTCCTTCATGAGGCAACGTCCACCTACTTTTAGTGGGTCTTCTGATCCACTTGTTGCTGAACAATGGATCAGTACCATTCAAAAGATATTTTCCATAAATCGATGTTCAGAACATGAAAAATTCATTCTTGCTATTTAGCTTTTATAAGGTGAAGCAGACCAGTGGTGGACTCTAATTAAGAATACAAGGCCCCAAGGTGAAATTGAATCCAAGGAATGGGATGAGTTCAAGAACTTATTTTTCAATAAGTACTTCCCTCGTATTCTTCAAACAAAGATGGAAAAGGAGTTCCTCAAGCTTATGTAAAATGATGATGAATCTGTTGGTATATATGAGGTGAATTTTACAAGGCATGCAGGGTATGCATCTGGATTTATCATCCAACCAGAAAGTAAAGTTGATCGATTCTTCAGTGGCTTAAAACCAAGTCTTTGAAGGGAATTAGCTATAAGAGACTTTAGTAGCTATGAAGAAATTGTGCGTTGTGCTATCAGGGTAGAACTGGAAGTTGTTGTTACATATCCATATCATGGTTTTGACGAGAAACAAAAGATGGAGTTCAATGAGAAATCTTAGAACATTGGTGAAAAAAAGATGAATGTTTCTTTATGTTAAAAGTGTGGAAAGAAGCATGGTGGAGATTTCCTAAAAGGTACTAGAAAATGTTTTAAGTGTAGAAAAGAAGGTTATCGAGTAGTTTATTGCCAATGTAATGGGAAAAAGGTTTCTAATGATGTTAATAGAGAAAATACTATAGAGAACGCTCCACAAACACTTCAATGATTCAAGTGCAAGAAAATAGGGCATTATGCTAATAAATTCCCTAATGCACAGGTTAATGATGATCAATGTGAGCATCCTATTAAGGAAAAGGATAAAGGGAAGTATCATGTGATCACTATTTGTAATGTTGAGTATGACAATGATGTTGTGTAATTATTAAGTGTTTATGTAATGGGATTTCAAAATAGTATCATGGAATCTCATTTATGGTATTGTGGAATTTTGGAATATCTATGTATTGGTTTTAAATAATTATATGGTACTGGTAAGCATGAAAAAGTGATTCAAATATTTTTGGAAAGAAGATGATATGTGTATAATGAAGGGATAATGAAAAAATGAAATGAGCTCATGACTGATATAAGGACAAAGTTATATCATGGTTTGAGTATATAGAAATTTTGGGATTTTGGTATGTGGAAAGAGTTAACTTTTGACGGAATTCATTTTTTCACTAAGGTTCAATGGGTATTAATTTTTCAATAGATTACATTATTAAGTTATTCACATGTTTGGAATTTGATCAACAAGATATATCGGGGATAAATGATGGTATTCGCATGCTCCACAGATGATATTTCTAGTAATTGTTTTCTTTATACTATGAGCTTGGACAGAAGTATTTTGGATAATCCTAAAGATTGGAATGGATTATGTTGGACACAAGTTAGTATTGTTTAAAGCTAGAAATGTTTTCGATATTATTGAGGGAATGTCATAATGATGTAATTTTAGAAAAAGGAAAAACTGCAGGACGGGCGGAAACCCATCGCGTCAGACAAAGATGCGGCAATCGAGCCCACAACTGAAGTGTGACAAGCCTTTATCCCCTACCACTGGAATACAGTAAGTACTTGGTTAGTAGAAACTAGTTTTATTTTATTAAGGGGTATGATAGATGAAGTATAAGTTCATTTGTGGAATCGTATACGATTAGCCTCACCAGAGATGGACTTATGTACATTTGATAACTTTTTCTAACCTTTTGTTTGAAACAGATGGAATGACCCATCATTTTATCACATGATCTGTTAACACTTCATGAATAACAAATTCAACTTCATTTCTTTATGTGATGAAGTGGAAATGGTTCAATTCATGAACAACAGTGAGATTGTACCAAAATCATGTAAGTATTTATTTTAATTCATCAACTTTAGGGAAATGATCTTCAAAACAAAAAATGTTGTCCTCGTGCCCTCATATCTGATGAATTAGATGGTACCTTAGATCATCCCAAATTTATGGCTTTGTGATTGGCGGCTTTTTCATAGCCATGTTCTCTACCAATCTCCAACAAAATTTTAGGGTTAGATTTCTCTTTCTTATCCATATTTTCACCTATGTTCTTCTATGTGGAAACCCAGTGATTATTTAATTTGGGTAACCGTTACGTTTCATAAATTAGTTTTTAAAGTTCAGTTTTGGTATTCCTTTTTATGATGTGGGTTCTTATGAAAAAAAAAAACATTCAAGTAGTAAACCATTTATAACCCCGACGTATTTTGAGGGCCAAATTCATTTTAAGGGGGGTAGAATGTAACAACCCAAGATTTTATAAGAATTATTCTTTTTAATTTCATTGATTTCTTTTTTTGTATGCTTCACCAAGATTAACTTGTGCTATACGCAACACCGTATTAGCTTGAAGTATACACAACACTATTCTTGCCTTGTGATGCACACAATTTCAAGTTCTTTCGAATAAAATTAGTTTTACACAACACCAAGTATAGATTTTGATCAATGTATATCAGAACAATATTTTGATTATGTTATACGCAACACTAAATGGAGATTTCACTACACGTAGTGCTAACTTGGCTTTCATTACACGCAATCAAGACTTTCTTTGATAGCGTGTGTAGTACGCAATACAGAGTTTCACTAAATGAGATATTATTATAATATTATTATGAACTAGCTGTTATGAATAGTAATACCCACTTTTTGATATTTTATAAATTTTAACTTTCAAAATGGACTTCATTTTTGGATTTGGAATATCGAAATTAGCCTAGGGTGAATTTTTGGTATTTTTTCTGAAAACATTCAATTTTTGATGAATAGTGAAACACTAGGTTACTATTTAAAAACATAGTTTTTATTTAAATAATTATTTATTTTATTTAAATTTATTTTAGGTAAAAATTGATACATAATATTTATATAAGTTCAATGTAATTCATTGGAGTCATTTTATAGTAATTTTAGATATATAAAAGTTTTATTGAACTTTTCACCGTCTTTTACCCACCTCCTTGGAGAATTTCAAAATTTACATAAAACTTAATTTTACCGCTTCTATGAGTGGAATTTTAAAAATCAAAGATACATGGCTAATATCAAGTAGTATAATGTGGTTCAATAAGATAAAAATATTTTTTGGTGAATAGTTACTTTTTCTTTTATTTACTACGGTTAAAAGTAAATAGGGTAATTAAAGGTAAAAATGATATTATTATTACCCTAACACATGTTCTGATTCTATTGGATAAATGTAATTCGACCAAAAAAAACCTTAGGAATAAAATATTACCCTTTAGGTCCACTTGGATTAGATTAGGACATTTATTATTATTTTATTTAAAGAATAGTTAGAAGAGATAAAATCGAAGTTTAATAACTAAAACATTATTAATATAGGGTTATACATTAGATAAATTAGACAATAAATATTAATTAGAAAGATAAAAATATTTCCTACATGATCGTAGTTTATTTATAATTTTTAGACATTAAATAATGTAATTTATTTTTGACACAACGATGATGCAGTAATTACCTTATTAATGAAATATTAACATAATTGATGTTATAAATACCCATATAAATGTAATTTGAGACTTTTTATAAATTTCACTAATTTTTTAGGTTAATATGACATGTTATTATTGATTTAATTAACTTTTTCTAACTAATCCTTCTGTTATGATTTTCAAAAAAATCAATTTCCAAATAGTGTCAAAATTGACATAAAATAGTTTTTAAAACAAATATTATATTATTAATTTTTATTCTATTCCTAAAAATCTAAAGTTAGGAAAAATGATTTATATAAGATTATATGTATTAATAATGAACCACTTGGGATTATTTTTTCTTGTTATAGAAAGTTTATTAAACATATAGTGTAAGAAATCAAGAAAACACGGTAAAAGTTAAATTATTTAACATAGAGTTAAATCTAAATGATAAGGTTAAAATAGTAACCTAAACTTGTCTAAAACCTATTGGATGAGAGTATTTCGACACTTAACCACTTTATATTTGAAATAAGTCACTTTGGAGCCATTATAAACCGAATATGACTTTATTATAAAATAATATTCTAAGTTTTTTCTAAAGTGCCCCTCTCCTCCCTTATAAAAGGGCACCTCCTCCATCTCCTCCTCAAACCACATTGAGACTTCAAGATCGTCCAACCCCTGACCATTTATATTCTACACTTCCCTATAAATATTCTGGAGGTTTTGGTCTTTTTAAAAGACCAACTCTAGTTTCTTAAGAGGAAACTTAAAAGAGGTGTGTCGAAGAAAAGTTAATATCTTCTACCGATTCTTTCAAGTTTCATTCTTCTTCAACTTCTTCTTCTTTAGTTATTTCATTATAAAGTAATAACATAAGTATAACTAATATACTTATATGTTATTATAAATATGGAATAACACCAATTCACCATCTATCCATCCTACGGAAAACGAAATCACCGCACGTGCATATGTACGGAATACCGTCTCCACGTCGTGGTGTAATCTGTTTTTCCACCACCACCTTACATGGATGGGTATAATGGTGTAAGGAATTACAATATATAGTTATTATAACATCATAAAGATTCTGAGATATTATATCATCCACTACAATTCAATTCAATAATTATGGGAATGATATCATTGCTCGTGCGTACGTACGGATTACCTTCTCCACGACGTGATTAGATTCATTCTCCATGTTAACCACTCAGAAAATATTATAAAGTATATATAATGAATAAAAATGAAATATATGAAATATTAAGCTACTTTATTTATGTATATACATATATATATTTCATCTACTTACTTCCATTAATGTTAATAAGGAAAGGAAAACATCGTTCATGCGTACTTACGGCCTACCGTCTCCATGAACGATGTGTTTCATTTCATTTATCTATCTATTATATATATATATACAGAATATATATGATATATAAATCATTTTTTAGATTCTGGAAGTAATTAAATCATCATATAAGTAATAATTATATCAAGAACAAAAAGTCCAAACATGTACGATAAATAAAACGATTTTACCCAAAATGCTGTTTTAAAATGGAATTTACAAAATAACAGGTAATATAAAGTCATAAGTGAACCATATATGATATCATAACAATTAATATGATTCTGTAACAAGTCAATGACATTATTTAAATCATTATACAGGAGGTTTCGATACGTACGAAGCATATCGGACCTAAGGTCACAGATAACTATTCCAATCTCATTCTTATCTGAGATTGTTATTCGTAAGTATTTACTGGGGTTATTATTATCATCCATGTAAATGTTTTTTAAAAGAGTTTTTATGTATGTTTAATGTCATTTTTACCCATTTCAGTATTTTACTACATGGTATGTAAGGATTCTTTATTTTTTTTACCATATAAGGTACTTTTTTTCTTTTCCGGAAAAAGTACGAGAAGAATGTTTTTTTTAACTTATACGGCATGAACAGATTTTTATAGTTTCATAACACCTAATTTTCAAGATGCTTACTCTACAATATTTCATGATTATTTACAGCAAAATCCTTTTATTTTAAAATTTCATGGAATTTTATGCAAAGAAAATGATTTTGAATAATAAAGGATATTTTCCTCAAGAATTTATTTTAAATGTTCTGTAAAAACCATTTTCCATCGAAGATGACATTATTTCATATGTGTATGTTTCAAGTATAATGTATATATGATTTACATGGTTTCATTTTTCTTATGATGAAATGATATCCATTTTTTATATGGATTATGTAATGATTGGATGATGTTTATGAAATCCATTTTATCTGTTGGGTTATTATGAATGATGTATGTTTATTTTGTGGCACACGTAAGAATGATTTCATTATGAGATGGGTGGGACCTATATCTCCCTCCAATGAATTGGGTAAATATTGATATCTCATGATATAGACATGGATGGAATGGCAAGTTAATCCTGTTGAGTGATACAGGACTGGAACGAGGAGTGAACTCGATTCAAAAAAGAGCTTTGTCCACTAAGATAGTCTTGGCGGCAATTCCATGGATAATATGGAAATCATATAATGTGCTTAATGGTTTTCCACAATTACATGTTTTATTCCCATGCGATTTTATCATGATTAATGTTCTATTTTGATCTATGCCTTGCGCACAGCCATGTTTTATTTCATTTCTCAATATTTTGATGTTTAAACATTATGTTCATGTTTTTAAGTTCAAATGTATATGGTTTGTTTTATTTTCTCCATTATTAACCTTACTGAGCATTTGAGCTCACCCTTTTTATGTTTTCTTTTCCCTCAGGATTAAAAGAAAGGTTTTAGGTAAGGAAAAAAAGGGGAATGTAACTACCCAATGTTTCATTAATGGAAAATCCCTCTTGATCTAGTTAAATGTCACTTTATAGAAAAAAAAATTATAAGATGTCAACTACTTTGGTTTTATGTTAAGAATTTTGACTGTTTCTAATATTGTCGTTGAATAGTGATCACATGATTAGTATAAATATAGGGCTTTAACAAATCCAATTTACTCAAACAAAAGAAGTGATGGCCTCATCCTGTAGAATTTCTCCATACGAAGCCCATTTTTCGGAGCTTGGAAAAGAGGTGGCATCTTTGGGCTTTGATCTTGACCAAGCCCAAGTTGAGCTTCATCATGTCAAGATCGAACGAGACCATCTACCAGAAAAGTGGAAGTTGATAGATATTACCACACGAGCGATGTTATCTGAGCCCCCCCAAGAGTCTGTCATAATCGCACACCTTACCCTTTGGTCTTACGCGGCTATTTTAAGGGGTTATGTAACAAATAAATAGTACTATGTCCATGTACATTATTTTTTTTATATAATAATGTATATAGTTTCTTGTCATTATTGATACATTGAAAATAGTTTTTAAAGTACAAATAGTGTTTTTAGTTATTATTTAATTAAGAATTATATTTTATTAAATTAAAGGATTTTAGAATTAAATAATATTTTAATAAAATAATAATATTATTATTAAATTAATTTTTATTAAATTTAAATGATCTTATAATTTTATGAATGCAATTGTAATTTTTTATTAAGGTTTGAAAGCCATTTTTTGTCAACACCCGTGAATTTTCGATAAATGCCGGTTTATATTTTAAAAGTGAAAATTAGCATATTTAGAAAATTATTTAGATAAAATAAATATTATTTCTGGAATCAGGACGTCTAAATTATCCAACGTTGAATTTTTCATAATTTTCTGAGACAGTCAATTTTTTGGGTAAAAATTCAATACCCTTTAAATATATAATGTGTTTT
This sequence comes from Viscum album, assembly GCA_963277665.1. Classification (NCBI taxonomy): domain Eukaryota; kingdom Viridiplantae; phylum Streptophyta; class Magnoliopsida; order Santalales; family Viscaceae; genus Viscum; species Viscum album. The sequence continues at coordinate 405,872,299 of OY728166.1, forward strand.
ATGACATCATAATGACCCAATAGTTATGTAATAAAATACTATAAGCTTTATGTTCGGCCAATATATGTTTTAAAATTAAAATAATGTGATTTTGGGTTTGTTTTACTTACTTTTCAAATCATTAATGGATCCCTCAAGACTTATTAAACACCTTGTCTTTTTAAATTGTTTTCCATGGGAGTGTGACTCACCTTCACATAAGCAACCTTATTATTTTAAGAAGTTCCAACTTTGGCCTTATAAAATATTTTATTCCTCTTCCATTTTCCAAAAACCATGGGAAAAACCCATGGGTTGGTTTGTGGTTTGGATTAATTTAATATAAGTGTCCCAAACCTAAATAATAAAGAATTACCTCACCTTTCCTACATAAACCCACCCAAGCCCGCACTTACTCCTCACTCAAAGCCTTTGGAGTTCTTCCAACCTCTTCCATACTCTCTCTAGAATCCTCCCAAGGTGCCCCAAGCTCCCAAGAAGCCTCTCTCTAGCCTTTGGAAGCACAATTCCAAGTAAGTTTTTTTCTTCCTTTCTCATTTTTGTCCAATTTTCTTTAAGTTGTTTTCCCTTTTAATTTCAATTATTAATGTTGGGGTATGGTTATTCACTTCCATCATAATTCCCTATTTATGTTTTAATGATGGTAGAGCCCTTTCTCTCTCATTAAATTCCTCCCATGTACACCCATTACTATGCCGAAATTCCGAAAGGAACTTGTCACTCCTCATTTACACTCAAGCAATACTTTTGTATCATGAATCTAAATTCCATTAAAATTGTTGGGAAATGTATCTATATGACCCCATTACTGTCCATTTCATGTAGATATGATGAGACACCCCTTTCTCTCTCATCAACCTTTTTTATGAATTCTTATATCACGTCGTTACGCTGCCGAAATTGCACCGATTTTCTAAGCCAATGCCATTTTGTAGTGAATGCCATGTCCATTTCTCCATCAAGAGTATTCACCTTCATGCACATTTAATTATTGATTATAAATTTTCATTCCATATTCCTTTGTTTTGGAATAAATTATATGTTTTATGAATCCATGTTTTATGATTCATGTGGCACACTTATGCATGAAATGAAATGTTTAAGAAGGGTGTGCCCTTATAGCGCTCCAATACATTGGGTAAAGTATAGTATCATGATACGTCATGTGCAATGAGTGTTGACTCATTATAATTCAAGTGCAATGAGGGTTTACTCGTGATTTATGTGAAATGAGGATTTACTCATGCTCCATGTGCAATGAGCCTTGGCTCATGCTTATTCCATGTTAAGTGTTGTTGCAACATTTCCATGTTATGATTATCATGATTTATCATGCCTTTATGTTCATGTTTCTATTATGCTCTATTGATATGCCTATTGTATAACATGTATTGTACTCCTCATGTTATTCTATGTGTACTACCTTACTATGCTTTATAGCTCACCCTTTTCTTATGCATGTCCTCAGGTTATCCCATGCAATGTTAAGTACGAGGGAATGTAGTGGTCATGTAAAGTAAGTTTTCAATAAAGATGTTGTATTTCATGTTTTAAGTTTTTATGTAATGATCCTAAGACCCAAATACACTAAACCTTTTGATCTTCTTTGTTGTATCAAGTGATGTTTTATGTAATAAATCATGTTTAAGTTTGTAATAAAATCAGGGTTGTCATAGTTGGTATCAGAGGATAGGTTTAGTTATTTTTGGGATTAGGATTAGAAAACCCTAGTAATAACTTAGAGACAAGACTAATTATAATAAAAACATCCCTAAGTTTTGGTAAGTACTGAGTAAGTGGTTTATCAAAAAAATACATCCCTATTTGGATATGAGCTGGTAGAGGCGGCTCTGGAACAGATGTATCCTAGGGGTAAAACCCGAAAACACAGCTTTAAGCTAGACTCGAATGGGAACTGGTTCATGACAACAGACCTTTATGCACTTTTGGTTATAACACTCCCGGGGGATATGTTTTGATAAATTCACAATCTTAGTATGAACCCTTAATAAGGGAATTAAAAAAATTCCCCTTAGAATATATGTTAGAATGTAGATCATGAAAAACCTAGACTGAAGCCTATAGATTCATAAGTTAAGGAAATTTAATTTATAGGTCATAAAATTTTTTCTTTGGATTACCCTTTATGTGTTACCCCTAACTTTCATTTTATTCCGGCCAATGGCTGGTAATAGGTGGAATCAGGCTAACAACCAATGTGAAGATCAGTGTGATGACTATACTAATGAGATTCCCAATCCAATGGGAGTGGGAATCGCGAACTTTATCAAGCTTATCTCTCAGATAACTCAAGCATTGAATAGAAAAATGGGTCAAGAGGAACGTTCAACCCCCCCTAAGAAAGAACAAGTCACTATCGAGAGCTTCATGAGACAAAGGCCTCATACTTTTAGTGGATCATCTGATCCCATGATCGCTGAACAATAGATCAACTCCATTGAAATGATCTTATCCATCCTTAAATGTTCTGAACAAGAGAAGGTTCTTCTGGATGCTTATCGTATAGAGGGTGAAGCTGATCAATGGTGGATGTTGATCAAAAACATGAAGCCTGAGGAGGAGATCGAGGTGTTGGAATGGAAGGATTTCCAGAATATGTTTTTCGATAAATATTTTCCGTGCACCCTCCGGCTTAATATGGAAAGGGAATTCATTTCCCTCAAGCATAATGATGAAGAATCTGTTGGAGCATATGAGGAAAACTTCACAAGGATTGCACGATACGCTTCTGGCATTGTCGTTACCCCTGAATGCAAGGATGACCGCTTCTTTGGTGGGCTGAAGCCTAGACTGCGGAAAGCATTACCGATCCGTGACTTTGATAGATATGAGGAAATTTTTCGATGTGCCCTTAAGGTTGAAATGGAGATCGGGGAATCATCGGGGTATCATGGGGACAAGAAGCGTAATGTGGATTTCAATGCTAGCAGTCTGATGGATAAATCCAACGATGCTAAGAATATCCATCAACCCACTTGCCAAAAGTGCGGAAAGAAGCACCCTAGAAATTTGCTCAAGGGGACGAGGAAATTCTTTAGGTGTGGAAGACAAGGGAACCTAGCTGTTAACTGTCGACATGAGAGACCTGCGGCTGTGATATAGGAGAGGAATGCTCCGTTAAAAACTCAATGCATTGTTCAATGCTACAAATTCAAAGAACCGGGGCATTTTTCAAATCAGTGCCCTAATCCAAGGGTTTTCGGAGGCAACCAATAACCTCCAAGGCAGCAATGAAGTGATTTTTCCATCACTTCTACCGAAGTGAACCCCGAAAACTAAGTGGTGATAGGTAAGCTAGTTATTAATTCAAGAATAGTGAACATACTTTTTGATTCATGTTCTACGCATTCTTTTATATCTCTAATGTTTAGTAGATCAATCCCAGAACCACCACAAATCATGGAAGTGAAGATGTTGGTGAGTACGGAAAATGGGGAAATCATTGCATCCCATGAATAAAAGTCCTCCCCTATTATAATTTGTGGATTTAATTTCCCAAAAAACCTCATCAAACTCCCCCTGGTGGAATTTTATGCAATTATTAGCATGGATTGGCTTTCCTTATATAGAACCAACATAAATTTTCAGTAGAGGGAAATCACACTCCATATGGATAATCGACCCCTGATTCATTACAAGTGTAATGAGTAAGATAAATATCCTTTATCTCCATAATCTCAAGCATGGATATTGCTGCCCTATGAGCACGTGTATCTGGCTCAGATGATTGAGTCGAAGGAAGAAACCATCCTTGAAGAAATTCCTATTGTGGGGGAATTTGCTGAAGTGTTTCCCGAGGAATTTCCTGGTCTTCCTCCTAGAAGAGATGATTAATTATCAATTGAAATTATAACTGGGGCGCTACCAATATCCAAGACTCCATATATAATGGCTATCCTTGAGCATGAATAGCTGAAAAAACAACTACAAGAGAATCTGGATAAAGGGTTTATATGCCCAAGTGCTTCACCATGGGGTGCACCAGTCCTCTTAGTCAAGAAAAAGGATGGGTCAATGCACCTTTGCGTCGATTATCGTGAGCTCAACAAAAATCACGATAAAGAACAAGTATCATCTCCCATGAATTGATGACTTTTTCGATCAGCTGCATGGAGCACAATACTTCTCCAAGGTAGATTTGCGGTCGGGATATTATCAAGTAAGGGTGAAGAAGGAAGATATCCCCAAGACTGCTTTTCGCACAAGATACAGGCACTATGAATTCATAGTAATTTCTTTCGGACTCACTAATGCACCGTCAATATTCATGGACTTGATGAATATAGTCTTTAGAGATTACCTCGAAAAATTTGTGGTAGTATTTATAGATGACATTCTAATATACTCCAAAACCAAGGAGGATCATGAGGAGCATTTAAGAACTGTACTATAGACTTTGCGCAAGGAGAAGCTCTATGTAAAGTATATAAAGTGTGAGTTATGGTTGAAGGAGGTCTTATTCTTGGGACATATCATCCCAAGAAATGGGATATCTATGGACCCATCCAAAACAGATGCAATTGAGGGATGGCGGAGGCCAACATCGGTAACAGATATCCATAGCTTCTTGGGGTTATCTGGATATTATTGACTATTTGTGAGAAATTTCTCACGATTTTCCAACCCTCTTACCAAGATAACTCAAAAGGGAGTAAAGTTTTCTTGGAGTGATGAATGCGAAAAATCTTCATGGAGTTGAAAAGAAGGTTTATCACTGCACTCGTGCTCACTTTACCCACAAGTGGGGAACTTTTGTGGTATTGAGTGATGCTTCGAAGAAGGGATTAGGTTGTGTGCTGATGAAGAACGATTAAGTGATATCCTATGCCTTAAAGAAGTTGAAAATCCATGAGAAAAACTATCCAATGCATGATCTGGAGTTAGCGGCGGTGATCTTTGCCTTGAAAATCTGGCTGCATTATCTCTATGGGAAGAAATGTGAGATATATACTAACCACAAGAGTCTTAAATATATATTCACACAGAAAGAGATTAATATGTGCCAAAGAAGATAGATATAGCTCATTAAGGATTATGACTGTTCAATCTATTACCACCTTGGAAAAGCAAACAAGGTGGCAGATTCCCTAAGTAGAAAGGACTCAGCGATTCTATAAATGATGAGAATTGAGAAGGATCCAATATTCATAAACTTGATGAATATGGACATGGGAATCATAAAGAAGGGAACATCATCAATCCTTTCAAAAATGATTGACCAACCATCTCTTTTGGAAAGGTTAAAGGATGCTCAAAAGGATGATGTGGGAATTCCGGAAAAAGTAGATGCTATCGAAAAAGGGAAATCCTCGGTGTTTAATGTTAATGAAGAAGGAATTGTTCGGTTTGGGAAAAGACTATGTGTTCATTCATGTCCGGAGCTGAAGAGGGAACTTTTAGATAATGCACATAGTTCAAATTTCTTTATTCACCCAGGGAGTACAAAGATGTATCAAGATCTTCGAAAAAAACATTTGGTGGGATAATATGAAGAAGGAGATTTCTGAATATACATCAAAGCGCCTGGTGTGCCAGCAAGTGAAGGAAGAGAGGTAGAAGTCTAAGGGGATGATGCAACCATTTCCCAGACCAAAATGGAAATGTGATAACATCACCGTGGACTTTGACATCGGACTTCTGAGGACATCCAAAGGCAACAATGCAATCTGGGTTGTTGTGGATCGTCTTAAAAAGATTGCACACTTCATTTCTATTTGGGGGGATTTTTCATTGGATCAACTGGCACAGATATATATCAGGGAAGTGGTAAGGCTGCATGGAGTTCCACTATCTGTTGTGTCTGACCGAGATCCAAGATTCACCTCTATGTTTTGGAGGAGTCTTCAAAATGCTCTGAATACTGAACTGAACTTCAGTACGGTCTGTCATCCTCAAACTGATGGCCAATCCGAGCGGACTATCCAAACACTTGAGGACATGTTGAGAGTGTTCTCAATGAACTTTAAAGTAGTATGGGATCAACATCTTCCTCTGGTTGAGTTCTCTTATAATAAATGTTTCCACTCGAGCATCCAAATGGAACCATATGAAGCCATGTATGGGAAAAGGTGCAGAACACCGAAATGTTGGGATAAAGTCATTGAATGTAAGTTTCTTGGACCAGAAATGGTCGAGGAAATGATGGAGAATTTGAAAACCATTCAACAGCATATCAAGGCATCCCAGAGTCGGCAGAAGAGTTATGCATAAAACAATCGACAAAACCATGAGTTTAATGTTGGAGACATGGTTTTTCTACGCATAACTCTGTGGAAGATGGTCATGAGGATTGGAAATAAAGTAAAGTTAATTCCAAGGTACATGGGCCCCTTAGATATTTTTGATCGTGTCGGTGCTATGGCTTATCAACTAGCACTTCCACCTACCATAGCCAAAGTACATGATGTCTTTCATGTATCCCTATTAAGAAAATACATACTGGACCCTTAACATGTACTCTCTTCTGAGGCGTTACAGTTGGAGGATGATCATTCACATGAGGAGCAACTAGTGAAGATCTTAGATCGTAGATAAAAATTCTACAAAATAAGACAATGCCCCTCTTCAAGGTTTTGTGGAGAAACCACAAGTTTGAAGAAGTGACTTGGGAATCATAGGAAATGATGAAGCTGGGTCACCAACATTTTATTTAGTGTGGGAAAAGGAAAATTTCAACGTTGAAATTTATTAAGGGGGGAATATTGTAATGACCCAAAGTTTCATTAATGGAAAATCCATCTTGATCTAGTTAAATGTCTCTTTATGAAAAATGTTTTTATAAGATGTCAACCTATTTGGTTTTATGTTAAGAATTTTTACTGTTTCTAATATAGCCATTGAACAGTGATCACATGATTAGTATAAATATAGGGCTTTAACAAATCCAATTTACTCAGACAAAAGAAGTGATGGACTCATCCAGTAGAATTTCTTCATACGAAGCCCATTTGTAGGAGCTTGGAGAAGAGATGGCATCTTTGGGCTTCACTCTTGACCATGCCCAAGCTGAGCTTCATCATGTCAAGCTCGAATGAGACCATCTACGGGAAAAGTGGAAGTTGACTAAGATTACTACACGAGCGATGTTATCCGAGCCCCCCCACCCCAGAGTCTGTCACCATCGCACACCTTACCCTTAGGTCTTATGCGGTTGTTTTAAGGGGTTATGTAACAAATCGATAGTACTATGTTCATATACATTATTTTTTGTATATAATAATGTATATACTTTCTTGTCATTATAGATACATTATAAATAGTTTTTAAAGTACAAATAGTGTTTTTAGTTATTATTTAATTAAGAATTATATTTTATTAAATTAAGGGATTATTGAATTAAAAAATACTTTAATAAAATAATAACATTATTATTAAATTATGTTTTATTAAATATAAATGATCTTATAAAATTATTAATGCAAATGTAATTTTTTATTAAGGTTTGAAAGCCATTTTTGTCAAAACCCGTGAATTTTTTATGAATGTCAGTTTTTATTTTTAAAGTGAAAATTAACATATTTAGAAAATTATTTAGATAAAATAAATGTTATTACTGGAATCAAGACGTCGAAATTATCCAACAGAGAATTTTTTATAATTTTTTGAGAGAGTCAAATTTTTTGGGTAAAACTTAAATACTGTTTAAATATATAATGTGTTTTATGACACCATAATGACCCAATAGTTATGTAATAAAATACTAAAAGCTTTATGTTCGGCCAATATATGCTTTACCATTAAAATTATGTGATTTTGGGTTTGTTTTACTTACTTTTCAAAGCATTAATGGATCCCTCAAGACTTATTAAACACCTTGTCTTTTTAAATTTTTTTCCATGGGAGCGTGACTCGCCTCTACATAAGAAACCTTATTATTTTAAGAAGTTCGGACTTTTTCCTTATAAAATATTTTTTTCCTCTTCCCTTTTCCAAAAACCATGGGCAAAAACCATGGGCTGGTTTGTGTTTTGGATTAATTTAATATAAGGGGTCCCAAACCTAAATAATAAAGAATTCCCTCACCTTTCCTATATAAACCCACCCAAGCCCCTAGTTCCTCCTCACTCAAAGCCTTTGGAGTTCTTACAAACTCTACCCTACTCTCTCTAGAGTCCTACCAAGGTGCCCCAATCTCCCAAGAATCCTCTCCCAATCCTCTCTCTAGCCTTTGGAAGCACACTTCCATGTAAGGGTTTTGTTCTTCCTTTCTCATTTTTTTCCAATTTTGTTTAAGTTGTTTTTCCATATTAATTTCAATTAATAATGTTAGGGTATAGTTTTGAACATCCCTCATACTTCCCTCTTTATGTTTGAATGATGGGATACCCATTTCTCTCTCATTAAATTCCTCCCATGTACACCCGTTACTATGCCGAAATTCTGAAAGGAACTTCTCTCTCCTCTTTTACATTCAAGCAATACTTTTGTATCATGAATATAAATTCCATTACAATTGTTGGTACATGTATCTATATGACCCCCTTACAGTCCATTTCATGTAGATATGATGAGACACCCATTTATCTCTCATCAACTCTTTTTATGAATTCTTATATCACGCTGTTACGCTGCCGAAATTGCACTGATTTTCTAAGCCAATGTCATTGTGTAGTGAATACCATGCCCATTTATCCATCAAGTGTATTCAACTTCATTAACAATTAATTATTGATTATAATGTTTCTTTCCAAATTCCTTTTTCATGGAATAAATGATATGTTTTATGAATCCATGTATTAGGATCTATGTGGCACACTTATGCATGAAATGAAATGTTTAAGAAGGGTATGCCCTTATAGCGCTCCTATGCATTGGGTAAAGTATAGTATCATGATACATCAAGTGAAAGGAGTTTTGACTCATGATAATTCAAGTTTAACGATGTTTTACTCGTGCTTTATGTGAAATGAGGATTTACTCATTCTCCATGTGCAATGAGCCTTGGGTCATGCTAATTCCATGTTAAGTGTTGTTGCCACATTTCCATGTTATGATTATCATGCTTTATCATGAATTTATTTTCATGTTTCTCTTATGATATATTAATATTATTATTGTCTAACATGTTTTGTAATCCTCATGTTATTCCATGTGTACTCCCTTACTGGGCTTTATAGATCACCCTTTTCTTATGCATGTCCTCAGGTTATCCCATGCAATGCTAAGTACAAAGGAATGTTGTGGTCATGTAAAGGATGTTTTCAATAAAGATGTTTTATTTCATGTTTTAAGTTTTTATGTAATGATCCTAAGCCCCAAAGACACTAAACCTCTCTATCTTCTTTGTTTTATCAAGTGATGTTTTATGTAATAAATCATGTTTAAGTTTGTAATAAAAGAAGGGTTGTCATAGGGAAGATCGTTATGGGAGTTGTTGAAGATCTTTCAACATGATTAGAAGTTTATTTTCCAAATTTCCAAAGACACTAAACTATTAAGGTCCTTGAGTGTTTTTTTTATAATTATTCCACAAAAGTAATATAATGTCCATGTACGTCAAGCTTTGGGTCTCTACATAAAATCTATCTTATAAAAATCATGAGGTGTTAGAGACACGGTGTAACTACGATGAAAATGTTTGTGATATCCAATTTAAGGATTTTAGTACCATGGATTCCACTCAATAGATGAATGAACTATGAGTTAATGAGGTTATCATTTGGAAAGTCAACCTAAAACCCATCAAATTCTTTAATCTGACAAGGTATGGGTGAGAGAAGAAGAATATGAATCCTTTCAACTACAATTTAGAAACAACATGATATTATGAAGATAATAGAGTGGGATATTGGGTTTTGATAAAATAAAGAGTGATTAATAAATAAAATATTTATTTATTTTTGTAATTTTATCAGATATATTACTAGAATTTTATTTATATTTTTTGAAGAAATGAAAATAAAAATGACATGAAACAGATCACTATGGTCTATACATGAGAAGGATAGCCTTCTCATCGGACCAGATTTTCATGAGTGGAAAAGGTGATTACGTGTTATCCTACAACATGAATGGAATTTAGATGTACTTGAAGAAAATATTCTAGAAGTGTATGGTAAAGAGGAAAGTTATGACGAGTTATCATTATATGAGATAAATTTGAATGATTCCTCTTATGTACAGTGTTTTGTTCTATCTTCCATGATTGATAAGAATCTGAAATAACATAAGGACATGGTTGTGTATAACATAACACATAACCTTTGGGATATCTATCAAGAGAAAGTGAGAAAATAGAGATATGAGATCTCCAATTCTCTATTTACAAACGTGTTTGGAGAGTCTGTTCCATATAGTCTTCCTGTAATCAAGAATATTGGCTACAATGAATGCTTATACATATTACTATGATCCACAATGAGAAGAGTATTTTAGAACTTCTTAATATGATTCTCAAAGTGGATAAGGAAATGTGGTGTGGAAAACCCACAGTCCTTATGGGGAATAAAAAAAGAAGACCTTCCAAAAGGGGCCCTTGACTCATAAAGCTCCTGAGTATTGTCCTTCAATGACTAGGAAGACTGAGAATTATTAATCTAAAAAAAGAAAGCGTTATTTTTTATGTGTTAATAAAGGCCATTATAAGTGTAATTTCATCAAAAATAAAGTTGAATTTAACCATACATTCATTATCGATTATAATCTTCTAATATCTACATATTGGGTAATATAGAAAACTTTTTGTACTCACATTTGTATCCAAATATGGGAATTAAGTATATTATTAAATATTGGATGATGAGAGTTCAATTTGTGATCTTCAAATGGTGTGAGTTAGGCATCTCTACCCATTGGAGACTACCACCTTTCATTACCAATATGAATGATATGGGTTTTAAAGAATTTTTTTTAGATACCAACTATATATGTGAATATATTTTTTGTTTCCTACCTATATAAATGGTTTTATTTTAAAAAATATAAATATAAGATCTTCATTTTCTTAGAAAAAATATTTTTATGTATGACACTTTAAGAGATAGCTTTTATGTATTAAATTATGATAACCATGTATTGACATTTGATAAAAAATCATGTTCTCATAAATCATATAACATCCAACTGGGGAAACACCATCTTGGTCAGATAAATGTGAGGTGTTTGAAAAAATCACTATCAAGATGGTTATTTATACTCATTAAAGCTAAAACAACTTGAAATATGTCATTATTTTTTACAAGGAAAAATGTATAAACCACCATTCTGTTGAAATGGTGAAATGGACACAAAGAATCTTATATTGGTACTCATTGATGTGTGTAGACCATTTTCATTAGATGATAATGTGTGGTATTCTTAAATCATAACATTTACTAATCACTTTAGTAAATGTGGGTATGTCTATATGGGGAGGTATAAGTCTGTTTCATTTGATAAATTAAAATAATTCAAGAACGAATTAGTGAATCGACATGGAAAAAAGATAAAGAAGAATTGATGAGAATGAGGTGGTGAATATCTTAACAAAGGGTTTATCAACATTCTATGGGATTTTGGGATTCTATCTCAGATCACTCCTCCTAACACACCACATTGGAAAGGTGTGGAAGAAAGGAGGAACCATGCCTTACATGACAAGGTAAAGTCAATGATGAGTCATGTAGATCATCAATTATTAGTTTCAGGATATATACATCAAACTATGGTATAATCACTAAAACATGTACTAAGAAAAGTGGAAAATAGAATTCCCTTAGTGTTATGGTTGGGATGGAAATCCATTCTATCGTATACATTTTTACAGGGTTACGAGACATTTTTAAAAGCTTTCTTATATCATAAAAAAATACCCCAGGGTAAAACCTGTATCTTTATAGGTTATCCTATGTAAAAAAGGGATACTACATATACAAACCCTCTAATAATAATGTTATTATTGCTAGAAAAGTCATCTTTCTTGAGAGGGAGAATATCATAAAGAATGATAGTGGGAGAATGATTGATTTTCGATGAAGTTGATGCTCAAGATATGAAAGATCTCATACATGAAGATATTTCATAGGTCCCCATGGAATAATTTTGTCATGAAACTTATGTATTGCGTATGTAAACCAGAGAGGTAACCAAACCAAAGAGATATTTTTTTTAATCACTGAAATTTGTGACTCATTATTGGTTGATAATAATGTACCTATTTTTTATAAAGAGGCATTAGATATCTCAGAATCCTACTTGTTATATTATCTTACCACGATAATGAAATTTGGTCGACAAATGTCAAAACTACATTTCTTAATGGGAACCTTCAAGAAGTTTTCTATGACTCTACGTTATGCCAAAGAGTTATGCAAGTTACATAGATCCACTTATGGATTGAATTAATCATCCATTTCATGGATCATTTGATTCGATGAAGTTAAAAAAAATTGTTTCATTATGAATAAATGTGATCCATGTTTTTACAGGCGTGTTAGTGGGAATTTCTTCATTATCATAGTAGTATATGTTGATGACATATTACATATCAGAAATGACATAACAATATTCTAGTATGTTAAAGACTAGTTAAACAAGTGTTTCTCCATGAAGGAATTTGGTTAGGTAGCCTATATTCAAGGGATCAAGATCATTCATCATAGATCATTGAGGTTTCCTTCACTATGTTAGTGTACATAAATTAACCAAATAATAAAAATATTTAATAAGGAACAATCTAAGAGGGGATAGCTTCTATTTCACATGGTATACATATTCTTAAGAAAATGGGTCCTTCGATATAAATATGAGAAAGGGATAGTGAGTAAGATTCCATGCACTAGTGATAGGATTAATCATTAATGTCATGTTATGTATTGGAATTGATGTTGCATATGCACTATGAATGGTAGGGAGATATAAAGTCTATCCAAGTGAATAGCATTGGTCTATTTTTAAGGCTATCCTTAAGTATCTACAAAAAATTAGGATATGTTCCAAGTGTATGGAGGATATAAGGTGAAATTTATTAGGGGTCAAACAGATGATATTTTTCAAACAGGTCAGGATTATATGAAGTCATAGACAGAATTGTTTTTCTATCTAAACAGAGGATTTGAGAGATGGATGTGTTCAAAGAAGAAGGTTTTCTTCGATTATACAATGTTGTAATAATATATAACATCTACTGATGAAGCCATATAATCCATTCAGTTTCAAAACATTGTTCTATAGCATGATGTGACAACTAATATTAATGACGCTATCACATTGTATTGTTACAATTATCCAGTGGTGGCTCTTGAAAAAGATCTAAGTTCACACCAATGAAAAAGTATATATTTTGGATGTATCACCTCTTTAGGTATTTTTCTTAGAGGGATGAAGTTACATTTTGAACTTCTTCCATGGAAGAAAATGTGGTGGAGCCCTTGACTGAAGGCCTATGATAGCAGAAGCATGAGTATCACGTGGGAGCTCGAGGACTGAATATTATTAGCAGTTGTCTCTAGTGAAAGTGGTAGAATGCTTGAGTTAGTATCCTAGAGAAAACATCAATTTACTTTAGGATAAAATGTGTTATTTTTATATTATTGAAAAACTTCTTATCACATCATGATTTTTATCATGCATGACAAAGTATGTGATAATTTCTTCATTGTATCAATCTCCCAAAAATGTCATAATAGATCCCAACTACAATGAGAACCATGAAGCACCACGATATTATTCTTAAATATATGTTCTATAACTGTATAATATCATTTATGTGATACAAATTATATAGCCTATCAAGGATGATAACCCATTGTAATTTGAGGCACCTTCGCATGGCGCATTCCAATAGTAAATTCTAGGGTAGAAAATTAAGGGAACATGAACCACATGTAGTAAATCAATATTTTTAGGTGTCAATGGATGTTCCTACATATAAATGTGTGAATTTTTCCTTAGACTTTAAGATTATTTCTAATTTAATTTAGGAGCCACGTACATTGATGTATTGATGAAAACAAGGACGACAAATGTTTGGGGAGAAGGAGGATAATTTGGGTGTGTCGGGAGTTATATTTAATTAATGAATATTGTGAGAAAGGAGTACCTTTTAATTTTTTAATAGAATTCGATATCTCAGTCCCTTTTATGGAAGTGATATAGACTTAATAAATTCATTACCATGGTGTTCTGTAGGCAATTTCAATTTTCATAATGTCAAAGAAAGAGATATCAAGAACATAGGTTGATGTCACTAACACACATCCTTTTTATAGAGATATCGAGATAAATATATTATATTACATAGTACCCTTCTCTATGTGATTTTATATTGTGAAATTAACTTCTCTTTCTATGAATTCCTTGGTGTGATTCTAGATGTTAACCATGGACATTGGGTTACTTCAATTAATGCCATACAGAACTAGGCCAAGAGGTACACACATTCAGTGTATCCAGAACCACAATTAAATAATATTATTATTTATTATCCAAAAATTGAAATACATATTATTACTACATGTGGTTTAATTATTTTTCATATTTTCGTGATGACATATATTCTGTCACTAGTTATTCAATAGAATATTTTTTTAGCATAATATTTAATAGTCATTTATTTTCAATATAGTGAATATAATATTTGTTTATTTTTTGGAGAATAATGAAATTATATTTATTTAGGAAATAAATATTAGCTATTCAAGGTATGATAAATATTGGGGAGAAATATAGCACTAAGATCAATAGTTTGGTGAGAAATATTATATATTGATTATTATTTGAATAAATAATATTTAGTTTAATAAGGGATTTTAGCGCATGTCAAGAAATATTCATATTATTATAATCATTATTGACATCTGGTCAAATATGAGTAATGGAAAATAATAATGGTTCATCCATAATTTTTTTTTTTTACCATAGTAGTATATAAACTCATTTATATTATTTTCATTAGGATTTCTAATTTCATTTGATCATTCCCAATGACATTGAAGATAATTATATCGATGTCCTAAAGAGATACATCTTAATGAAAAATCTCAAAAATGTAGAGTGATCCACCTCCACCACCACACTTGAGTTTAGATATAACAAAGTGAAACCTTCTTCGATCGATTGTCATGTCGATCAAAGGAAAATGATTTAAGTGTCTGGATCTACCATGCTAGCACCCATAAATTCATATGATGATGTTTGGAGGTTTATTGGGCATGTGTGGATCACTACTGGATGTTGTTAGGCATGTGTCACATTTTTCATTTGGAATTGGTGTAATTATAATAATGACACACCATTCCAACTTGCCCAGTATGAATGTTGTTAGGGGTTCTCTACCCCTATTTATTATTACCCATGTAAGAGGACCACTATTACAGTTATTTTATATTCACATGGAATAGGAAGTTATTTCCATGTATCTGTTATTTCTTTTGACTTCAGTTGAAATTCCCACTCGTTTTTTGATGCTTGAGGCTAGGTACACTTATCCTTATCTCGTAGATAAGGAGGATATTCCTACTCATGTATGTTACCACCGAGACTCTATTTCATCTTTTGTGATGTTATTAATGGAACACTATTCCCACTAATAAGATGTTCTCACTTGGATGTACTTACCATATAATTGATATTTTGATTTGACAGTACATTAAGGCCTTTAATGACTATTTGTGACATGGTAAATGATTCCCCCATTAATATAATACACTTTCTGGGTGGTCTCTATGACGTCCATTGGTTATTACATGTGATATTTTTAGAAACCCCTTGGTATTGATTGATTTACTTATAGTCAATCCCCTAGGGACATTGTTGGTAGTGGAATACTAGGTTGTACCTATACCTTAAATGAGATTCCAGGTGCATTTGACAATTTGATGATTTGGGATACAGGTAAAGGCAAGTCCCTTATAGTAGACAGTTTAGATTATGTTTCATTGCCAGAGCTGGGAGATGAGATCGATTGGGAACTCATTCCTAGTTTTGTTTTTCCCTCTACAAATTTTGTATATTTTACACCATGTGTGTATGTGATCTACCTGAATATAATCATATTTATATATGATTGACTTGTATGAAATTAAAATTTTCCCCAATTAGCTATATCATTAGAAATTATAGATCCCAATTTGTGTATGAGTTATATTTTTTTCAGTGACAGTTATTGGATTTCAAAGATAGTCAATGAAATAACAAGATTCCATTGATGTAAATATAATGAATATATTAGAAAGAAGTAATTTTCTAGAATTTTCCAAGATATATATGCACGATAGAATATAGCTTAGATGTCTAGATAATTAATAATTTACCCAATTATGATTCCCATAAGGAAGATGGATGAGTCACGCCTGATCATCGCACTTTGGAAATGAATATAAATTATATTGTTATTTAATAATTTTTATCTGGATTTAAGTTTGTTTTGTTGAGGAGCAGGTTAGACCTGACATGAGTTTTGAAATTTTACTGATAAATGAGTGTATTGGATTAGCAATTCCCAACACACGGGAAGGGTACGGGCGAAGCCGTATGGATTTTCCGGATCAATTTGCGGCTGGCCCGATGCATGATGAGTTAGTTAACAGAACGAATGAGTTAAATAGGTGCAAAATGAAAAGAGAGAAAAAAGGACAATATAATTTAAGAGTTGAGTTAATATTTATAACAATTATATTGAGATTATTATTGTTGTTGTTATTATTATTATTTCATTTAATAAATTAATGGTTTTTGTTAATATTAAATTATTGCTATAAATATAAAAATATGAACATTTATTATTAATATTTTATTAATTGTTCTCATCATTTTTAGGTTAGTTTGAGTTTTTTAGGTTTATTTTTATGGTTATATTCCATTTTTACTTTATCTTTTTTTATTTAATTTCATATTTTTTTCACTCACCCTCTTCCCTCCCTCTATCCATCACTCTACATTTTCCCCCTAAACCTAAACATCGTTTAGCTAGTCGCCTCTCCCCTGGGTCTATGCTTCCCTAACACCTAGAAGCTCTGCATGATCGGTGGTCCCTCTCTTCCCGTTAGTGTCACGACTAACTCGCACCTCTCCCCTTCCAGCTCAACTAGAGGCACCCCTTCTAGATGTGTCTTGAACCCCTCATGTCGCACATCCATCACTCACGTCGCCTCCCTCTCGGATGAACCCTCCGATGACCCATAGCTCTTAGATTCCCTCTAGGGACCTCCCTTTAGTGGGCAACCCCCTTTTGTCAGCCTCCCCTTGGTGTGATTTTTTCCAGTGAGCTTCCTCTTGCTTTTGGTATAATTGTTTGTAGGGTTATTATTGGGTAGGGATCAATTTTTATGAATATGGTTCTATGTATTGTTTTTAACATTAAATATGGGATTATGGTGGTGCGACTGGAGAGAAATTGGAATTACACGCCAAATTTGTGATGCTGGTCTACACTGAGGTAGGTGTTCTGTGAATGAGTAATAATTGATAAATTCAATTTCTTATTTAATTAATTTATATTTTTTTAATTAGTCTGATTAGGTTAACTTTGATTTTACTTTAGGTTTAGTATGTTTTCATGTGTTTAGAAGTGTGTTTATATGATATGAGTATGTTGTTGCTGTGAAAACCCATGTTGAACAGTTTTTTAGTGTTTTATTCATTGTACAGTTAATTTGTTAGGATGTGAAAAGGGTTAAATTGGTGGTTTGGTGCTGCTTCATAGTGTGTTTGGAATTAAAAGGATATTTTTAGTGAGATTTGGTATTTTGAATCATGCGACATATTTTTAAATTGTTTGGAAAAAATTTCTAGAATTTTTTAAACATAAGAATTCCCTTTTTAACTATGCAGTTGGTTTCTTTAATTGTGATTGTGATGAAGATTGTGTACCTGAGGTGCAATTATTTGTGTGTGGTCATGAAATAGGGTTGGTTTATTATGGTGTGCAAAGCAGTGTTATTCTCTTTAAAATTTATTTATAAAAAATTTAAATGTTTTGTTAAATAATTATTAAAAATGAAAAAAAAAATTGATTGAATTGTGTGAAGCTTTTTTTGTGTTTAATGCCTTGAGATGTGTGGACAAATTGTTTAATAAATTCTTTTAATGGTTTTTTTTACTATTAAAGTGCATTCTCTAACTATGTACTCATTTCAGATTTGTTGTGTATGTGATGCCGATTTAGTTTTGAATGTTTTTTGTGTATGTATTATTTTTAAATGATTTGTGTGTGTCCTAGTTTGGTTTCAGGTAGAGTTGGAACCTCATTTGTAATTTTTATTTATCTTTTACATGTGACATGATCTCTAAACCACCTGAGCACAAATGGTAATCCTGGGTACTAGGTGGGAAGTCTATAACTAGTGAGCTAGTGATCCGGAGTGGTATCATCCATGTTTCACTTAGGTTGATTGACACTTACAACACTAACTAAACTAGGATAATGATGATGTTGGGGACCACTAGGTTAAGGGTGATTCTCCTACTAGTGGATCATGTGCATGATAAAATATATTTTTTATGGTTATTCTTCACCAAGGTACATGGTTCTAGTGTCCCACTCGAGCTAGATAGACCTTAAGAGATTTACCCATGGTTCTCTTCTATTCATGATGTAGTTCCTTCTTTAATCATAAAGATGACCACTTGGGTGTGTGTGTGTTCATTATGAATTTTCTCTTCCATATAAAATTATGTTTTTGAAATGAATTTTGTTCAAGTGTTCCTTTTTAACATTCCGATTGTAAATGTTTTCCTTAAAAGTGTTTTTAAAATCATGAATTTTAATAAGCATGTTAAATTATCTATTTGAAGTTTTGGAATTAGATATCTTTATTTGGTAGTGTCCTACTAGGATCTTAGCTCACACAATACATAAAAAATTTTGTGTATTTAGACCTCGATCTATATATATACCAGGTTGAGGCATCATGCTTAGCGACGGTCGTTTAGGTTGTTGATGGTCTTCTCATTCGTGTTGGTTTTAGTATCTTGAGGATGTTGCACCACATGTTGCTTGGAGGTTTTATTAAGAGTTTAGTTTTTTTCTTTTTTGCTCTTTCTTTTGGGTTTGTGGATAGGTTTATTAATATTTATATCTAAAATGTGTTAAGGGACTATTTGGTTGTGAAAATTCAGTTTATTTTCATTAATGTAGTTAGTAGTTTTTTGTTTATTATTTTGTGTAAAACATTCCCCATGTTTTCATTTGGTACCCAGGAACTTGTTCCAGACTGTGGGGATTGGGAACGCCCTTCAGGTTTTGTCACAAACCAATTTGGGTTTCTTGTGGATGGACTTGAACTAATACGCTAGTGATCCAGACTGGTATGATACATGTTTCACTTTAATGGATTGATACTTACAACACTAACTAAACTATGAAAATGATGATGTTGGGGACCACTAGTTTATTGATGATTCTCCTACTAGTTTCTCTTCTTCATGTGAACATATATTTATTCTGGTTAATCTTCACCGTGTTATGAGGATCTAGGGTCCCACTTGAGCTAGATAAACCGTAGGGGATTTTCCCATCGTGCTCTACTATTTAATATGTGGTGCCTAATGTCGTCATACGGAGGACCACTTATGTGTGTATGTGTGTATTCTTTATGAATTTATTCTTCCACTAGAATGTAGTGTTTTTGAAATAGTTTCTCTTCTCGTGTTCCTTTTTATCAATTATTTTGTAAAAATTTTCCTTCAAAATGTTTTCAAAACATGAATTTGAATATGTAAATTATCTCTTTGATGTTGTGGCTTGGAATCTATTTATCTGGTGGTATCCTACTGGGATCTTCACCCACAAACTACATAAAATGTTGGGTGTATTTAGAACATTTTCTTTGTATATACTAGGTTGAGGCATCATGATTAGAGATGGAAGTTCCATTTTTTTTACAGTCTTCTAGTGCAGGTTGGTGTTGGTAGCTTGAGGATATTGCACCCCATGTTTCTTGGCGGTCTTAGTTGGATTATTAGGTTTTCCTTTGTTTTCATTTATTTTGGGTTGTTGGTTTTAGTTATTAATAATTATATATAAATGTATTATGTGCCTATTTTTTTGTGTCAATGTAGTTTATATTCATTAAATTAGTTAGTTTTTATGTTTATAATTTCTGGTAATATGTTCCCAAGTTTTTGTTCTGATAATGGGGAACATGTGCCAGCCCGTGGGGATCATGAACGCCCTTTGGGACTTTCCATGGATAGGGTCAAGAATCTATTGGATGGAAACCCGGCTTGGTTTGTGAGAAAATGGAATCATATGTTGAGGTTCTATGGTATTTTATTTTGGATTTCAGGTATAACGGAGATAAGACAATTGGTACATGAGTGGTAGGTGGTGGAAGTGTATCGTGAACTCTTACTCGTTCTGATCCTCGAGTAATTGGAGGTAGTTCGAGATTTACGTTTTTGGATTTTTTTCGTGTGGATGGAGGATGATAGTATGAGAAAATTTGTACTACACTTGGTCTCACAAGGATTAGATACCCATTGGATGCCTGAGAGTATGATTCGATACTCCTAGTGGTTGTCACTTCCCTAGGGCATAGTCTGCTAAACCATATAGTTGGGTTAGGCATGACCACTAGTTCATTGTCCAGGTGTTTTAGTTTCGGTGATGTCGTGGTTTAGTTTTGGGTTAGCCCGAAAGGGTTTTTAAAATGAAATCGGACTTTATTATTGATATTATTTTTTCTTAGAGTGAGTTTCACCTCATTCTTGGGGTGTGTTTCCCATAGACCTAGTTTCTGGAATTTTTCCTTGGATTTGTTGAAATTGAATTTCTAAAAGAACGTATTAGGTTATTGGAAATTGAAGTGAGTTATTTTGGAAATGGAATTCATTTTGAAAATTTTCTTGAACCTTTGAAATGGTTTTGGAAAATGGTATTTTCTAAATTTTTGTAAATTCTTGTTTTGAAAATGGAAGGGCATCATTTTGTCTAGTGGTATTCCTAGGGTGCTCAAATGTGAATGTGGTCATTATTAATGGACAGTTGGTGGATCATGTGGATGGGTGCGTGGGTGGAACGAAAATGCATATTTGTGAGGCATGATGGAATATCAGTGGTGGGGATTGATTTCTAAGTCTCCTTCTTGTTTCACTGAAATTTTTGTTTTGATAATTGGATAGAAAATTGCTCGATGTTTTCCACTAGTGTTTGGGTTATGTCGGGAGTGTTGGGATGATTTTTTCCAAGATTAATTGAGAAGAAACGTGTGTTTTTCGCTAATATGTGGGTTTCTTCTTAAAGGAATTTAGAATTTGAAAAATAATTCTGAGTGCGGAGTTAAAATGATGGGTTCGATTGATATTTTAGTCTTTGTTGTGTAGTTCTTGGTTTTTCAAGCAGTTGTTTTTCATTGTGAATGAATTGATGTTTTATGTTGGAATTTCTATATTTTTTTTCTGAAGTGTGCATGTTTATTTTTTTTCAGTGCTTAGTTTTGTGGAAGGCTGGATTTTTGTTTCTTGTTTGTGATATTCCTCCTAGAAAGATCCCATGGGTTTCCAGCAGGTCTCTCTCAGTTCTTTCCTCATCCTAGACTCTCAATGTAGTGGCAGAGTATGGTTCTGCTTGGGTTTTTCGGCTGTTTTTAGAAGTCAAGGTCGGTTAAATATCATTGAGTTATTTGGGTAAGTTGAGAGATTCCCTTGGGATTTAAAGTGGTTCGGGGAATCTGTATTCTTGTAAATCTAGTTACTGAAATCTGTGAACCTTCATGTGGTCAGTTATGGATCAAAATTGTACTCTATTCAGATATTCTCTTGTCTTATAGGATTGATTTGAACCTTTCTATTTTGGCACTAGGATAGGTGTTTTTTTCTCAAAACCCTCTCATCTGGTGGAGTGTTGTCCAGTGTGGGAATCTCTTGTGTGGGTTGACCTATGTTGGAATTATTTTGATGAAGACTTCAGTATGTATCCCTCAATGTAAACTGGGAATTCCCGCATGGGTTTCGTGTTGTTAGGAAAATTCTTAAATTGTGGGGAGACCAACTATAGGACTCACCAACATATCTTCATTTGTTTGTTTGGTTTAACATAGGGATCTTGGATGGTCATGCCAGAGTTAGAGGTTTTTCTCGGTTTGTGAGTCATTTTGGTTTGGAGAAATAATTTTTAACAAGGATCCTAATATGGTTTGGAGACCACCATGGGATGAGTTTGTGGAAAATTCTTTCTTCAAAGTGTCCTTGGTAGGACAATCCCTCCATTATACTCTGCCTAACCCTAACCATGGTAATTAGTGAGATCATGTAATGGGTCGTTTTACATGTGTTCTTGGAGGTCTTCAGTGGGCCCTTGTGTTTCCTATGTTAGGGGATGGAGTGTTTCATGTTGTAGTTGGGTTCTTGGAGGTGATTTCCTTATGTTGGGTTATTTTTCATTGTAATTCTAGTTTTCAGATCTGTGGAGTTTGAGGTTATGGGATTTATGAATGCTCAGTGTTCAACAGATTGAGGTTTTTTTATGTTTCCTCATGGTATTTCTTGGAATCATGGGTTCACCAAGTATTTTGGGACTTTATGGGGGAAGAAAGTATCATGGTGTGGAGAATTATCACACCCATACATCACACTTCTAAAGTAACTTTTAATTCTATTTTTATTTAATTATTTTTATCTGGAATAACATTTGTTTTTTTATGTGTGGGTTGAACCTGACATGGGTTTTGTTCTTTCTTTGATAAATTATCGTATTGTCTTGCCAATTTCCAATGTGATTGGGCTTCTCCAAATCAACGTGAGGACTGACCGGTGTGTGGTGTGTAAGTTAACAGAATGAATGAGTTAAGCAGGTACTATAATAAATGAGAAAAAAGGACAAAGTAATTTAATAGTAGAGTTAATAATAATAATATTGGGATTATTTTTATTTTTATTTTTTCAGTTAATACATTATCTTGGGTTTTAATATTAAATTATTATTATAATTATAAAAATATTAACTTTTATTATGAAAATTACTATTATTTTTTTTATGATTATTTTGAGGTAAGTTTGAGTTTTTTTGGATTTATTTTATTGATACATTCCATTTTTTATTATCTTTTATTTTTTTTATTTTCTTCACTCACCCTCTCCCCCACCCCTCTATCTATCTCGGTACACAGGCCCCCCACTAACCCTAAACCATGTTCACCTGGTTGCCTCTCTCATTATTCCCCACTGCCCTAACCCCTAGCATCTCTTCACAGATGGTTCTCCCTCGCTTCCCTTCGATGTCGTGGCTGACCAGCACCTCTTCCTTTTTGGATTTCCTAGAACCACCCCTACTAGCTGTGTCCCGCAACCCTCTCTTCTCAGAACCCACCCTTGTGCCACCTCCCTCTTAGTCTAACCCTCTAGTGACCCCTAGCATGCGACTCCCCTTTGGGGATATCCCTTTAGCATGAAACCCGCTTTCGACGTCCTCCCCTTGGACTGATTTTTTTCAGTGAGCTTCTTCATCCTCATAGAAGAATTTTGGGTAGGTTTATGATTCTGTAGGGTTATATTTTAATGTATATAGTCTGGTGTCATGTTTTTAGCTTTCAATATGAGTTTTTTTTGTGCGACTAGAGAGCAATTTGATTTTCATGCCAAATTTGCGATGTTTTTCTACACTGAGGTAGGTGGTTCTCTGTATGAGTATTAATTGTTAAATTCATTTTCTTATTTGTTTAATTAAAAATGTTTATTAATTAGTTTTTTTGGTGATAATTTGATTTTACATGAGGTTTATTATGTTTTGATGTGTTTAGTAGTCTATTTATATGATATGAGTATGTTGTTATTGTGAAAACCCATGTTAAACTATTTGTTAGTGTTTTATAAATTGTGCAGGCACATGACCCTCAGCCATGTTGGGGAGGAATCAGCAAGTGCATCTAAGAGACCCGATATCAGAACTGGGTAGAGGCATATTTCTTGGGTATTATAGCAGTATAGTAGCAGACATTGTTCGGTACGGTAACAACTGAAACTACTCATCTATTCAGGCTTTTAGGCTGCCGGTTTGGGCATCGGGTCCTTTAAGGCCTTCTGGCCACCCATGGACTTTGGGCCAAAAAGGCTCTCATGCCACCTCAAGGCCTTCAGGACACCTTAAGGACTTCAGACCACCTCAAGGCCTTCAGGCACCTCAATATTATGCTTAAATGATAAGACAGACTCTACAAGGAGAAGACTCTAGATGGGGATTCAGAGCAGGCGCATTCACTATAGGAGAAGCTAAGAGGATTTGTTATAAAGATAGGGTATGTCATTGCCATCAGGACCAGCCTATGTATGCATGGGAAGCCTATCCAAACAGCCATGTGAAGGCAGAGAGGTGATATCATGATGAAGAAGCTAGGAGGAGGATCTCAAAGTATATTCTTTATAATTCCTATGACCAAGAGGTCATTTAATCGTTAATCCTATGGGCATTGTATGGGTTCCCCCTCATCCCTTGAAAGGGGGGTTATCAAAAATCAAAACAAAAGAAGGCCTTCCATCCATTCAGGCTATAAATTGGGCTGTTGATTTTTTAGGCTGTGCAAAGAGTGAAATTAGTTTTTTTGTGTCGTTTCACAGTGAATTTTGTTTGAAAATGATGTTTTGAGTGAGCTTTGGTATTTTAAATATTATGGAATATCTTGAAATTGTTTGTAATTTTTTTTGGGTTTTTTTTAACCATTTAAATGGTCTTTTTAACTCTGTGATTAGTTTCTTTAATTGCATGCGTGATGTTGATTATGTTCTTTAGGTGGTGTTTGGTGCATGTGGCCATGAAATAGTGTTGGGTTTGTTTTGTGTGTAAAGTTGTGTTATGATATTTAAAATTTATTTATGGTAATTTTAAATGTTTTATTAAATAGTTATTAAGGATACAAAATTGTTTTGATTGAATTGTGTAAATATTTTTTTTGTGTTCAAAGTCGTGCGACATGTTTTGAAATTGTTTAATAAATTTGTTTAGTGGTTTTTTTGATTGTGAAAGTTCTTTCTATGATAATGCAGTCATTTTAAATTGGTTGTGTAAGTTATGCAGATATAGTTTTGAATGATTTTTTAGTGTACAAGTTCTTTTTAAATGGTTTTTGTGTGTGTGAGTATGGTGTTGAGTAGAGACATAACTTTAATTGTTTTGTTTATTGACATGAACTCTAAACCACTTCAGCAAAAATGGGAATCTTGGGTACTAGGTGGGAGGACTAGAACTAGTGTTCTAGTGATTCGGAGTGGTATCTTCACTATTTCACATACCTGGATTGACGCTTACAACACTAACTAAACTATGATAATGATGATATTGAGGACCACTAGGTTATGGATGATTCTCTTAGTAGTGTCTCATTTGAACAAGAAAAAATATTTTTTATGGTAACTCTTCACCAAGGTATGAGGTTCTAGGGTCCCACTTGAGATAGATAAACCTTAGGGGATTTAACCATGGTGCTCTACTATTCATGATGTGGTGTCTTCTGTCAGCATACGAAGGACCACTTGGGTGTGTGTGTGTTATTTTTTAATTTTCTCTTCCACTTAAAAGTAGTGTTTTTTGAAATGGTTGTTCTTCAAGTGCTCCATTTTAAATTGTAGATTGTAAACATTTTCCTTAAAATGGTTTTTAAAGGCATGAATATGAATAAGAATGTTAAATTATCTCATTGATGTTGTGGCATGTAATCTATTTGTTTGGTGGTATCTATCGGGCTCTTGGATCACGCCCTACATACACCTTTGTGTGTTTATAGACCTTGTTCCTTGTATATCTGAGGTTGAGCAATCATGCTTAGTGTTGGCAGTTAGGGTTGTTGATGGTCTTCTCATTCCAGTTGGTGTTGGTAGCTTAAGGATGTTTCACCATGTGTTTCTTGGAGGTTTGAGATGGATTTTTATATTTTGTTTTCTTTTCATTTATTTTGGGTTGTTGGTTAGAGTTATAAATATTTATATCTTAAATGTGTTAAGGGCATGTTTGGTTGTGTAAATTCAGTTTCTTTTTATTAATGTAGTTAGTTTTTTAATGTTTATTATTTCACATAAACCATTCCCAGGATTTTCTTTTGATACCTGGGAACTTGTGTCATCCTGTGGGGATTGAGAATGCCCTTCAATCCTTGTTTCTAACCAGGTCAGGCGTCGGTAGGATGGCGACCTGACATGGTTCCGAACAAGATGTATACAAGATTTATAAGCTTGATAGAATATTTATCAGATTATTGGATCAAGAAAAAAGTAATACATCCATATTCACATCAGGATGTTCTATTTAAGAATGAATTTACATGTCCGATGATTTTTAAACAACTCATAATTCTCAAATACAAGTTTTGTTGTTATGTTGAACATACACATTCTATACATCAATGGAAAGGGCAGATGATTTATCTAGTGGTGTTTCCTAGTTGTATGATGTTTAAGGAAGATAAATGAGAGGCATCGAAGAAGGTCATGAAATATTTCATTATTTCACAAGGACCATGAACGTAGCATCCTCTTACCTTATTTCAGGTATTACATGACCCCATTTTGACCCCCTTTGACTGGGATCTTGTTTTGGGGTCTTTTTTGAGTTTTTAGAATATTTTGGAGGTTTCATGGGTCGTTCATGGTTGGTTTATGGATTCCCAAACCATACACCCCACCAGAGAAAAACATGAACCCCTTGGGTAGTGGGGAATTCACGGTTGGAACACCATTTTCCAAATTGTTCACCCACCTAGGGGAAACTATGAATCCTTTGATAGTGATTCCAGAGGGGGGACACTGTTAGGGTGCATGATTTGTCTAACTATGAGTCCCTCCCTAGGAAACCACACATTCTGTATTTTATTGTTATAAAAATTAATTTAAAAATCTTTATCCCCACAGGTTTAAGTACTGAAATTATTCATTTGGTCCTAAAGAGATTTATTCTTCCTTGGAGAATCCCAATAGATTATTTTGTCTCCTCCAAACCCTTTCCTTGGCAAATCAATATGGTGTTGATCTCGAACGACCTCCTCCGAGTAAGTGGATTACATCCCTTTTAGTTTCTTTCAATCTCTCATTATATCCTCCATAGAGTTTGATATAATATCATGTAATTGATGGATATAAATATAATTTATTTAGATATTGTTTCTAGGTTTTATTCTTAGATACTCCATTCCTCCATTCTTTATTGGCGAGTCTTTTGTGGGTGTTGATTTCTAGATCATTTATTTATAGGTATGGGATTCCATGATTCTTTTCCATAAAATTGAAACATTGAATTTAAATTTTAAATTTAAATGTGTTTTTAATTGAGTTAAAAACATATATTTCTAATGATTTGATATTTGGATCAATGTCCAAGAAATTTGAGAAAACCGCCAATTCAAATTGAATTATAATTATGTGGTGGATTTTTCAAAAATGATGGAAAATTTTGTAAATAATTTTGTTGAAATGATTTGATGATTGATATTGAGTAAATGGATTAAATAGAAAAATGATATGAAACCACATGAAATGATTAAAACCTACGACATGGGTTTGAAATAGAAAAGTCATGTTGGAAACTGAAATTGGAAAATTATATTTTTGAAATTTTATGAAATGAGTAATTTCCAATTTTGTTGATTGATTATTTGAATCTCATGTTAGCTTGGGAAGTTAGTTGTAAATAAGACAAGAACGCTAGGACCATGAATCCATAGAAATAAAATTATGATCACAACAATTACTAAAAAAATTACTGCCAGACTACCCATTATTGGTTCTACTTTTTTGGGCCTAGACTTCACTTGATGGGTTCTCATATTGGGGTGTGTTTCAGTGTACACATCGGACTGGATACAAGATCAATACTAAAATGTGTGGGGATCCTATTACCTGATAAACTAACTTACCTTGGGGATTTTGTACATGTTCCTCTGTAATGATTTATTTTATTTGATATAAATTTAATTGTTTATTTAAATTTTTTATTCATTCCAAATGATTTATATATACTATTTTATATAAAATATTTATTTAAACCGGTTTTAATGTTTTTTTGATATATCTTCTATCTATTTGAAAAGAAATAATGTTTTGGTTTTAAATATGAAAAATGAAATTCCATTCCTTGTTTTATTATATCTGATATCATAATTGGTAAATTGCTATTATATTGACTACAAACACTTGGTGATACCCAACTAGGAATTATAGTTCAGACCCTACCTTTTCCACCTTGTGTTTGTCGATTTCTTGTTTCTATGTCCAAGAAAATGGAATGTTCCACATGGAGGTGGTGGATGTTATGGATCCATTTGGATTGGCATGATGGATGTAACTAAGGAGGATGTGATCAACTATTGACTGGTTTTTTTTAGTTTTATTTTTCAGTTACTTATTACATTGATGATTTTTGACATGGGGAATGACTAATACTATTGTTTCTAGAACTTTTTATTCTTGGATTGTAGAAAATATTGACTTGTAAACTTTTCGTATGTGTTGTTATATGGAAATTTTTTCCATATTTGTTCTTTTATGATGCTAGGGGCTAGTATCCAACCTGTGGGAATCTCAAATTCTTTTTGATACAAATTATTTTTAACCATATTGATTCTTGAAGATTTATATTTGATCTGGTTACCACAATTTGAGAAATAAAGAATCTGGAATCTATAAAACTGCCTTCCAAGGAAGGTATGTCCATTATGTGTATATTTCTAATCAATTTGGTTTAACCAATATTCCATAAGTCTTCACATATTTAACGAACTTGATCTTCTACAAGTATCTTGATATATTGCTGGTGGTCTATGTGGATAACATCATTGTTTAATCTTTTTCCAAGGAGGACCATGTACATCACTTCAGAGAAGTTATGGAAATGTTTAAAAATCACTGACTCTATTCAAAGATATCAAAATTTGATTTCTGGATTCAGAAAGCGAAAATCATGGCACATGTGGTGACATAACATGACATCTCTATAGTTCTTAAGAAGGTGAAAGTTGTTATGACATGGGAGAAACCATGTAATATTTTTGTGGTTTGGGATTGTTGGGTTTAATAGGGTATTATCACTAGTTCATGAAGGATTTCTCAAATTTATCCCTATAATGACTGCTATCAATTGGAAGGGGGTGAATTTTTCTTGGGATAATAAATGTAAAAGAAGTTTTTTAATTTAAATATTCATTTGACTTCTATGTTAGTGTTTACACTTCTTGAGGTCGAGAAGTGACATATGTTCTTCTATAACACATCATGTTATAGTTTTCTTCATGTTAATATTTAGGGTGATCATGTGGTATCCTATCATTTTTGGCCACTTACTCCACTTGAAAAGAATTATCTGACTCATGTCCTTGAACTCGCTGTAGTGATACATGAACTTAATTTTTGGTAGAGTTACCTTTTTAGATAATTTTTACCATGTATTACAGACACAAAATATTGAGTTATATCTTCTTTCAAAAACATATAAATATCCACTAAATGCATTGGGTGGAGTAAATGTAGTATTTTGATTTTTACATTGTCTATACCTCAAGGAAATGGAATGTCATTGCTAGTGCTTTAAGTAGGAATCTTCTGACCTAGGCTATGATGGAATCATCAGAAGAGTGTGAATTGATGATACTTTTTTCATGGTTACATTTAAGAGTCCTATAAGAAGTGGTTGAGGTTGTCTTTTCTAGTGTTCAGTTGTCCTCCTCTCTTCTTGAGATGATTCATCAAGAGAAACATCATGATGATGAAATTCGTAGCATTAGGGACTCCCTTTATGGTTGGGAGGCTATTCTTGACTGGTAATTCTCAGTGGAGGGTATTCTATATTTTTAGAGACATTTTTTATGCTGTTACATGTGATAATGGTCTTTATGGGGGGTTTTATAATTCCCAGTGGGTTGTACACCCAAGAACAAAAAAGATGTTAAATGACAAGTGGCAATGATTCTGGTTGCTATGTATGATATGAGGTATTCTTGATTTTGTTTCTCATTGGTCTACTTGCAAATAGGTCATGTCCTAGCACCAAAGACCTTCTGGTTTTCTTCATTCACATCTTGTGTCGACTTCAATATGGTATAAGATTTTTATAGACCTTTTTGTTGGGTTTCCGCATACACCATGGAAGTATAATATGATATGGGTTGTGACGATAGGTTTTACAAATTGGATCACTTTATATTCATTAATAAAACAACCAAATGTAAAGTGTTGGGTAATATCTATGTGAAAGATATTATACATTTCCATGAAGTTCCATCCATCTATATTCTATGATAGGGATCCCAATATTACCTCTAAATTTCAGAGATACCTTAAGGAGGTGTTGGGATCTCAGGTATGTTGGAGTATGGAATACCATATGTAGATGGATACCCATAAATAGTGGGATATATTGATTCTTGGGGACATTCTACTTGTTTACGCCCTCAATTTTGGTGGATCATGGTATGGATTTTTGGGTCTAGTTGATTTTGAAAATTATAATTGTACCTATTACACGATTAGAATGCCTCCTTGTGAGGTCTTGTATGACAGGCTATGTAAACATTTTCGATGTTGGTCATAGATTGATGAAAATCCCTTGGTTTCACCATGTTTGGTATAAGAGATGATAGGAAATATTCAGTTGATTCTTCATAGAATTTTGACAACTCATATATGGTATAAACACTATGATGATGATTTCCATAGAACGTTGTAGTTTTCTACTGGTGACCAAGTGTTCTTTAGATTTCCACCTCCACTGGGTCGCCGATGCATTGGGAGATATTGAATGATTTCACCAAAGTATGTGGGACATTTTTTGGGTTGCTTAGAAGGTTGGGAAAGTGGATTATCATTTATAACTTTCACTGTAGTTTTCATCTATAATTAACTTATTCCAAGTATTACAGCTTCAGTGGTATCCTTAAGATCCATAACATGTATTATGTTAGGAGGATATTCATGTTGATCCTGATTTATCAAGGATACAACATCCAGAAAATATTTTTTATTTTAAGACAAAGGTATTTCATTGGAGGATGATACCTTTGGTTCGGGTGGTATGGAGACATGGTTCAGACTCTCATGAGACATAGGAGAGGGTAGGATTGGTGAGAGATTAGTGACCTCATCTCTGGGATATGGAAACTCCTTGATGGGATTTCTGTTGAAATAATTTATTTATGTTGGGGATTTTGTGACATATCGTTATCTTATTTTAGGTATTCTTTGTCCATAATTTTAATCCCCTCTGAGCTGGGTACTATTTTGGATTTGTTTCATGAGTTTTTAGAATGTTTAAGATGTTTTATGAGTTGTGTATAGTTGGCATAGAGTTTCTCAAACTGTGAGCTGCACTCGCGCAAACCATGCACCCCCTAGGAAGTCAAGAATGCATGGTTATTGTATGGTTTAAAAAACCCTATTCTCACAAAGGGGAAACTGTCCACCCTTAGACAGTGAGTCCAGAGGGTGCACACATAGCTCAGGAGTCGGGGCTTGAGCTACCCATTTTACTTGATGATGTGGATATTCATAGGGCTGAGAAAGCTATTTTAAATTTAATAGCATGGTCATTATATCTTGTAAAAATTCATGTCTAAAATGAGGTAATGATTTCCATTTTTTATTCAAAACCTTTATTAATTAATTAAAAAAATCCTGAATGGGTCAATATTATTAGATACATACAAAGGGAAGGGGGTGAAATGGAAGTTTGAATAAAAACGATCTAAAGGATCAACTAACCAATAAAAAAGCTCTTCTAAAAGTACCTTTACCACATCCATTCAAATTCTGCATTTACTACCATTAAATGTTCATGTGGATACAATCTCCTAATGTACTGATATGACCAAAATTCATTTTCAAGAAATTATTTATAGAGATTCCATTACATATCATATTGGTCGTGATAATGTAAATGAAATCATCAAGCATGAATATCTTGGAGTCTCATTATTAAATTTATAAATGATGTGTGTTTCCATTATTTGTTTATCCAATAGCTGGTCGTCTTGGATAATTATGAATAAATACAATTCATATTTTCTACAAGCATATATATCAATGTTATTTTCTGGGAAAAGCATGTGAATAGAAATTTGGACTCATTAGTCCTCACATAACTTCCACATATAAATTTTCATTGGAACCAAAGAAATATTGAGTAATAGGGTACAAATTAGACACACTGTTTGAAATAAAACATACATATGACAAAATATTCTTAATACCCATGAGTAAGTGGTAAAACTCTAAAATATAATCATATCAAATATATTTTCTTTCATTTAATTAGTTATTCCTTTTTATTTTTCAAGGTATCATTTGTTATTCCTTACAGTAAATTTTGATACTCCAAATATTCGTTTTCAGGTTTCAATGCATAGATACCTAATAAATTGAACACAAGTGGTGAATTTTATCAATTTGAAATAAACTACATGGTACATTTTACATATAGACATCAAGTTATACATTTTATATTTTGTTTAAATGAAAATTCAACCATGATATAGTGGCATTTAAATATCATCAAAACCATGGAATAACGATATACCATGAGCAAAAAAAGCCTTTTGACTTTTAAAAATGGATATGTATTATGGTATATATAATAAAATTTCACTATAAAACCAAATTAATTATTTTTTTCAATGTTTCTATAGTTCATGTAACAAACTAATGGTAAATATTGTTGTTATAAGGTTTCGAATTTTAAAAATTATCATATTCCATTAACAAAATAGTTTCCTGAAGAGGTATTTCTGATGATAAATAAAAATTCATTTAAAATATTTACTCATCATATATTTATTTATAATTTTCTAGTACAACCAAACTATTGACAATCCTCATAATAAAAACTTTAAATAAATTTTTTTAGGAATTAATGATCATAATACATGGTGTCTGATTGTATTTAGACCTAATGAAGTAGTGACTTCATACTACATAATTAGTGAATTTTATTTTCATTTTATCAATTTTTTTTGTTTATTTCCTACTCATTTTTTTATTATAATTTTTTTCATTTTCGTAGAGGTCATTGTTGACCCCAAATTCTATTTGGGGACCACTAATGGACATTTGTGAACAACCTGAGCGCATAATTTGAGTCGACAAAAAACTGTGAGAATACCATGGAAGGTTCACATAAGATTAGGTAGTTGTGCGAAAGACCAAAATCCAAACATAAGTCCTTTTAATGCCCAATATGAAATCAATGAGTATCTTCAACCATATCCAAGTGGAAATGGAAAAGTTAAATGCACATAAGTGCTCGGAGATTATTCATAAAGAGTCTAGTGAAAAAATCTTTTATGGGCCCAATGCGATGTAAAATACCATCTTCCACACTCCCATATATCCAAACTACTACTAAGGGTTTTTCCAATAAATTTAATGTCCCCCCAAAATTTTTAATCATCGATCAAAAAGTCCAATCGTCGCTCCCATGTGCGTAAGACCACTACTTAAACAAACTCATGCGCTAGACATGGCTTCAAGGTATGGGGTCATACAAGACAGGTCCTCCATGGGTCCCCATTCGGGTGGGCCCACAGGGGCATGACACTCACATATTTCCATTTTTCCAAAGTCAAGCGCATGAAAAAGATCATTCATGTGGGGAAAGACTAAGGCAGGTGCATGGAATAAAATTTCTTGTGCACACCCCATGCTCTTGTTCTCAACCCAATCTTTCTCTTATCTTCTCCTTTTGCATGAAACCCTTTGATCTTGTGTGCACCACTTATTTTAGACTCATTGGGTTTTCTTTTCCCTAGAGAACCATGTTTTAGTACTTCTAGTGTGAACCTATCACATCATGTGTGTGTGTGTGTGTGTGCATCTCTATTGCATCCCTCTAGGATCACACGTGGTGATTTTTTAGTTCCTCGTGTGATGTCCCTTGTTCCGTTGTCTAACCTCTTTTTTTAGAATAGTTATTCTAATTGCACTGGCTTTTTGATATGGCTATGCTAACATGGACCCCGTGGTTTTCCATTCCTCCACACCCCTAATGTCGGGCCTTGATGATTCCTTCCCTTCCATAAGTGTGGGTGGGTATCAGTCATTTGTGTCTAGAGGTGGGGAGAAAATCATCCCTGTCTAAGCTGTAGGATGTTAAACTATCGAGCACCATCATCCCCATCCCTTGACATTAATATGTAGTCCCACCCCATACAATGGACATGGGGTGTTATGTCTCAGATATTCTTTATACCCACTCGTCTCCACGGGATGGAGATCTTCCTCACCCTACTGGTTGGGAATGATATTCTCATCCAACGGGATGAGATCCTCCTCAGGCATCTCTTCTAGAGTAAGTTAGAATCTCCATCTCCTTAGGCAGCTAACCAAGTGTAATACCCATACCATCTCTTGTGGATTCCCCATTTTCAAAACAACCATCAAGTATACTGCTACATCTTATTTATCACACTAGGCATGAATCACAAGGGAATAGAGTGAAAGTGACCATGACATCATATTTTTACTGCTAACCAGCATAATCCTGATCCCCCTTTCACCGTACTATGTGGAATTTGATACCAATTTTCTATACATGGTATTTAGGAAACCTCCATGAGGTTCATGACCATCAGTCCCCACTATCCACCCATTTTAAATGCTTCACGTCAGCTCACCTTCGTCCCATGTGATGCTAAACTGAAAGCCTCTGAACAACATAGATTTTGATCCCTTTGGTTGCATGGTAAACTTATTTTTTGGTCCAGTCCCAACCAATGGTAAAATATGGTGCTCCATCCTTGGTATATACCCTCTTGATGTTACATTTTCCCTTTTCGTGTCATAACTCCTCGATCCACCTCTCTGTGGTGTTCTCTTCCATGAACCTGAACGACTAACAATGCGTAATCCCCACACATTCTATATCCATCCAACCAAGAGTCATCCTCTTGAGAAGGGCCTATGACCATGCGTAATCCCCCATGAATATCTCCAGGTCATTGTCCATTGTGTACACCCAAATTCAATACCGCCATTATGAAGTACATGGACAATTATTTCCTACCATTGGGATACGTAGGGATCCACTTTGTGGTTAAATCCTACCATCCAATGGCATATTGACCATTCCCATAGGTCATTATGTCTCTAGAGTGTCATACCCCAACCTGGAGGATCCCTTTCCATCAGGTCCTTATCCATGCATCCATTACCTTGATTCACCTCATTAGGTGTCTCATTTCACCACATCCCATACTATTTGGACATTGATTCCCATCCATTGGGATGTGTAGGAATCCTCTTTGAGGTTCAAGCCCATCACTCTCCATACTCTATCCATTTCATCATCACATCATCCACATCAACCATGATTCTTACATGGGGAACCAAAACATGGTTGGATCATTCCGTCCACTTCCCCTCTGCATTTAGTAGCACTCGAGATGGTAACCATGAATAATACTTACACATTACATATCTATCTAACCAAGAGTGATCCTCTTGTGAAGGGTCAGTTAACATATGTAAGCCCCGAGAATGTCTTCGGGTTACTTTCCACTATGTACACCATAATTATCTACCTCCATCCTGAACATCATGGACTTTGAAACCTACCT
Source organism: Viscum album (assembly GCA_963277665.1). Lineage (NCBI taxonomy): Eukaryota > Viridiplantae > Streptophyta > Magnoliopsida > Santalales > Viscaceae > Viscum > Viscum album. The sequence continues at coordinate 405,907,755 of OY728166.1, forward strand.
TATACACATGGTACATAAGAAAACTCTCTAAGGTTCAATCCCCCTCATCCATTTCTATCCTGAAATTTCCCCTAGGTCTCTATGTCTCTAGATGATCATTCCCTAACATGGAGGTTCTATTTCCTTCAGGTCCATATCGATAATGCCGTTCTCAACGGTTTCCTCCATAGGTGACTCATCTCCGCACTTCCCAAACTATAAAGATGATGATTACAAGATGCTGGGATACATGGGATGCCTTTATAACGCTCTATCCCATCACATTCCATACTCTATTCATTTCATTATCTCTTCATCCATATCCATCCAAATTCTTACCTGGGCTTCCACATTTAGATGAGATCATTCCTTCCATTTCCTCTCTTCTTCTAGAATCACCTAGAAAGCTAACCATGTGTAATCCCTCCCTCCCATTCCATATCCATCCAACAAAGATTGATCCACTTTTGAAGGGCCTCTATTCTTGAGTAATCCCCTAGAACGTCTAGGAGTCACTATCCATGTGTACAACCCAATTCTCTACCTCCACCCATTTTAACTGCATGGGTTTTGATCCCTTACTTATAAAAATGGTACATAGGAATCCACTATGAGGTTCAATCCCATCCAATGGTAAACCTTGGTTTCTCCCTTTTATGTGGTGCACTTATCTAATCCATTATTTGTGGTCTCCACATTAACCTTCACTATGTGGAACCTTAAATTTTTGTGAGACAGCTTCCTAGATCTTCTCTTATTAGGAATTTGATACACCCATCCTATAAACATTTTATGTACTCCCTCAGAGGGATCCAAATATCAAATTAGTCTCTATGGGATGTTATGATCAGTCTAATCCATCTCAGAAAAAAGTTAAACTCACGGAATACCCCATGTAAAACATATAAAGATGAGTTAAACCTTGGTATACATGCCTCACACATAAGATACCCTATGATCGCCACAATATGCCTCAGGTTCTGCACCCATGAGAAGCCCTCTTATGCAGAAGAATATGGGTTCTCTAATAAACCAGATTCCAGACATGACACTGATGACCAATGTAACACCCCAAGATTTCATAGTATGTTATTTCTTCAAAGTAATTCAATAACTTTCTCTACACGCAACACTGAGTTCGAGCGCACCACGACTTACCAAACTAGTTGTTCAAAAAGTGGTTATGAATAGTATTTACTGATTTTTTAATTTTATATATATCATATATAATTTTAAAAATCTTATTTTTTGTTTCTTATAAAAAATTTAAGGACAAATTCTATTTTTCAGATAAAAGAAGTATTTTTCAAAAAATGCAATTTTACCCCCATTTGGTGGAGAATCCTTTTTAAAACACATAATTGACACATTTATATATTCAATTTAATGAAATTAAATTCTTATTTAGAATTAGGACATAAAATTTTATTTTGGATAAATTTTTGGTACTTTTCTGATAACTTTTCTATTTTAATGAATAGTGAAAAATTCTAAATTTTAATTAAAAACCACTTTTTAAATCCAAATAATTTATAGTGTTAAATTATACATTTGAATGGTTTTTAAGTATCATTATATTAAATTTTTATCATTTAATACAATTTAGGTCATTAGAGGTAATTTCAAATTTAAACTTGACATAAACAAGTGTCAATCTTTTGATAGTTATTATTTCATAAAAACAAGCTTTTTGTTATCACAACGGTAATTAATTTAAAATTAATTTCTGCCACTTAGGTGTTTTAAATTTGGAAAAACGAATTCCATATTTGGAATCAGGAGGTACAAATTTTTTAAATAGTTAACTTTTATTTTTAGACATTATGAATATTTACTTTAGTAAATATTTTAATTACCATGGTTAAAGCGGTAAATCCGGTAAATAAGGGTAAAAAATATTATAATAATATTAAATTACCCTAAAATGTGTTCTATTTCTATTGGATGATACATGTCCAAAGATGGGTATCATTGGGTCTATTTTTGGGACCCCATGGAGCCACTTGGGAGTGATAATGACACTTTATATTAGTTAATTTAAAGTAAAGACAAAAATGACAAAAACAAATATCTTTTAGTAAAAAAAAATTTACATGGGATTCTATAAGTTATATTTTTGACTATGAATATTCATTAGAAAGCTAAAAATATTTCTTACATAATTGTTTTTTATTTATAATTTTTTTAAATTATATAATTTCATTTATTTATGACACAATGATGATGCAATAATTACCTTATTAAGAAAAGATTAAAATAAATGATATTATAAATATTAAAATAAATATAATTTTAAATTTTTTATGTCGTCCAATAATTTTATAGGTGAATGTTACATGTTATTATTGATTCAGTGTATTTTTTTCGAAGTAATCAAGCAGTTATGACTTTCACAAAAACCAAAAACTAAATAATGTCAAAATTGACATAAAAGCCTTTTTAAAACAAATACATTATTATTAAATTATATAATAGTCCTAAAAATATATGGTTTGGAAAAAAGACTTATATAATGATATATATGACATTAATGAACCTCTTGAGGTTTAATAGGCAGTTTATAGTATATTTATTAATTATATAATATAAAAATACAAAGAGACATGGTAAATGTCAAACTATTTAACTAAGAGTTAAATCTAAAATATAAGGTTAATAGGGTGACCTAAACCTGTCTAAAACCTATTGGTTCAGAGGTTTTCGACCCCCCCACCTTATCCTCGAAATAAATAATTTTGGAGCCATTAGAAACCGAAAATGATTTTATTATATAATAATATTTCAATCTTTTCCTAAAGTGACCCTCGCATCTCTTATAAAAAGACACTTCCCATTCTCTTAATTTCACACCTCCATAGCCACTTGGCTTGGCCAACCTGTAATGGACCAGACCCGCATGGTCCATCCCTTTGCCAAAAATCTAGATCCTAAGGGTGGCGTATCGGTGGTAGGATGCTCTATCGGTGTGCGACCGATAGGGGTGCGATCGATCAGCGTGAGACCGATCAGTGCCTCACTGATTTGTGCGGCCGATCGGTGCGGCCGATCGGTGCCCCACCGATCGGTGTGACCGATCGGTGTGTGGAACGATCGGTGCGACGCGATCGGTGTCACCCAGCCTTGTCGGGTTTTTCTTGTACAGTTCTCCTGTATAACCACTTTTAACCTTTTTGAGGTGGTTTAAGGCCGTTTTCTTTTGATCCCATAATCAATGTTCAAATTACTAAGAGTGGGGCAACCCTCAAAGGACCTAGCTGTGTGTCCGTGTAACGTGCCCCTCTATTTATATAAAAACCTTTAAATGCCGCAGCTGTTACCACCTTTTCTGATGGGAATCATTAAATAAAAATTAATCTAGTCTTGTGTAACCACCCAACCTCATTGTGAAACCATGATACAACCTTATAGAAGTTCAAAATTCAATATCCTGTGACAACCAGATCTCATCATTATATCGTACGGGAATATCTTCTTCTTCTTTCCTCCTTTCCTCTTCTTTCTTCCTAGTGTGTTTTGAGTTCCCCACTTCCCGAGGCAAGTGGTGCGCATGTGCCGAAGCTTTTTTTCTAACCCTTGGAGTCCCCGACGTTCCTCCCCTACAAGTCACGCATCCCTCGTTCTTGGTGCATGGAGGATAACATCGATCCTTGATCATCCATGTAGGGTTTTCCTTCATCTCTCCTTACTGTGTATCATGATGGGAGGGTATCCTACTGATTCTGCATGATGGATGTAACCAAAATGTTAATGAAGATAATAAACGGACTTTTAAAGAATTAAGGGGGGGATTGTGATTGATGTTTTGCTTCTTTTTCCTTACCCTTGATGGTTTATGTGGTGAACTGTATGGGCTCATGCTCACTGAAAATCATTGTCATTGGTGGTCTTTCCTTGCGCACTAATGAACCCTTGTCTTCTGTGATAATTGAATGAATCCAACAAGGGAATTTAGTTAATTATGTAAACTCGGCTGATTAAATGAATGTACAGTGAACAACAATCCTTGTGTGATCACCTCGGTTAACCAAACAAAAATAAGAAAAACATAGTGAATGAAGTACTTGAGTCTAGAAACTTCCTTGTTCTATCTTGGTGGCATGTTTGTTTGTTCTGCTCGATGCTTATGGGGTGATGTGGATAAATATGCGATCCTCTTTTGTGGTACAATTGTTGGTTGTGAATCTGAAGTTGTGTGCGGCTGTATCTTGAGGCTTGGTTTGGATCCAGTACTTTGAGGGATCTCACTAATCCCTTTGTTGTTGTGACTTTACAAGAGAACCGGGTGTGAATTCTTAAATTGATGTTTGGTTGTTTCTCTTTCCCTTGTTTGTGGTTATGCTTGTTAATTGCCCAGTTGTGTAGAATCCAACTAATGGGATCACTTGAACATGAAAACAATAATGGTCCAAATGGGGAATTGGTTTTGGGAATGAGTTGTGACTTGGCCATGTGTGTTGTGTCGTTCTTTAATGAATGAATAGTAATAAGGGTGTTGTGTTTAGTTTTGGAACCCTTAGTTTAGGATGAGTGCTTGTTACCTATACATATATTTGTAGTTTTTATGTTTCTTATTCGCGCCCCACCCAAGTTGAGCACTTAGTGCCGAACACCCCCATTCCATGGGGGAGGGTGTTTTTCACAACACTCTTATGAGTGACTAGTTATTAGCTCCTTTGCTTCACCCTTTCCTGAATTGCCCAAGACTCTTCGGGCAGGCTGTGATGGCCTGAGGTCCATTATAGCCCATGATTCTTCAGGGAGGGTAGTCGTGGTGGTCGGCCCAGGTGTGTGCGGGCAAGTTGTTCCCAAGAATATTCGGGATGAGGCCCAGGTGTCTTCGGGCATGACAGTAGTGGTTCTGGCCCAGGTGTTTGCGGGCGGGATGGTTGGTTGTGGCCCATGAGTTTGCGGGCGGGATGGGTGGTTGTGGCCCAGGTGATTATGGGTGGGATCCGTGGTTGTGGCCCAAGTGTGTATGGGCGGGGTGTGGTAGTGGGACTGCGGTGAGAATGGCGGGATTGGTTCAATTCATAGGATGTCTTCAATAACCAGTGGAGAAGTGGTGAGGGGTACCCAAATGTGGATGTGTTGTTACTGTATATTACTTGACTTGTGTTATTTTGGGTGTGTGCCTTGGTGAGGATCTGGTGTATAGTTTTCCTTGCTCGGTGCTTTGGTTGTCTCTTTTTTACAGGGCATTTGAATGCCTCCTCACTTGTGCATGAGAGTCTTTGGTTTTACCTACTGAGTATACTTTTATTCTCACCCTACATATATAAAACTACTTTCAGGTTTCCAGGAGGACTTCAGGGATCATGTGGGGCTGTATTAGCTCAGGTGTTGGGATAGTGGGAGTTGCTGTTTTTCTTTTCCTTGGTACATTATCTTTGTAGTATCCTTGTACTTTGTGGCATTTACTTTTGTAACATGCATATGGGGATGGTTTTATTTTGTCTTTACTTTCACCCCCAGTTTTGGTGTTGTTGGGATTTTTTATCTTATCTTCTGATCCTATAAATGAAAAGGGTAATGCCTTCCATATTTTGTATGATTATATACCCTTGGTGCTAGTCTCCACTCCGGGGCCTATTGAAGGTGGGTCTCGGGGGTCATCATCTCTCCTTCAACTTGAAGAAGGAAGGGTCTGGCAATCTATTGTCCCTTCCCTCATCATAGTGAATTCGGGTCGTGACAGAATGGTATCAGAGGTATTAGGTTGAGAGATAGGATGGGGTCTGGAGTTAGGAATATTGAGTATTTCATGGGATAGTAGGGAAATAGTTTTGGTTGATCTTGGTGTGTGAATTAGGTCAGGGAAGACCTGCTAGGACATGGTATTTTAGGGACCCCGTGATCCGATGCAAGCACTCTGGACCTACCAAACAACCAAGTAAGGCTATACTGATTGCCGGGTAGAGAACCTAGGGAAGATACATGCCTCATAAATAACTTGTGTTCTTGTGTTTCATGGGTATTTTGGGGATTTTAAATGAACAAGAAGTCTAAGAAAATTCAAGAAAAATATTCTACACTACTCGAGATTAGGCATTCCTTGTTTACCGTGCAGCCATGGAACCCAGGAGACGACCACGATTAGTGCAGGCGATCGAGGCCTCGGAGGTTGTTTTGGCCGAATGACAGATGGCTGGACTAGGGGATGAGGATGATCAGTGGAAGAGGATGATTCGTTCCTTTCAGCGGTAGACCCTAGGGAAGTATGAAGGCAACATCTCAGATGTGGAGACAGAGAGCTGGCTTGAGGATATAATGATATCTTTCATCTTGATTCGGGCTCCGACGGAGTACTAGGTTCCTTTGGCTGTAAGCCAGATGCGTGGAGAAGCACGTCAATGGTGGACGCATTCTCTTTGGGAGAAGAAGGAGGTTGAGGTTTCATGGGCTGACTTCGAGAAGGAGTTCCGGGCGGAATTCCTCTCTTCCACGATGAAGGCTGGGAAGAGGCAGGAGTTGCTCTACCTCAAGCAGGGGAGCATGTCAGTGAGATAGTTGGGGATCAAGTTCAAGGATCTCCTCCTCTTTGCTCCGGACCTCTTTCCATATGAGGAGTCTTGGGCAAGACATTTAGAGGATGCACTTCAACCTTCTCTTCAGTATGCAGTTACCCCCTTTACCCTAGCGACGTACTAAGAGGTCCAGAAGAAAGCTGACGTGGTGGAGAGGATGCACACGCTGGGAGGTGTATCACGAGAGGGGATCCAGTTGGGCTCGTCGAAGGGGAAGGTCGTCAGCAGCAAACCTCCAGCATCAGGAACCTCTAGGTTTCGACCCATAGGGAGCAGGCCTCAGCTGTTCGAGTTCCGATCTCTTGGTCCTCACCCTTTACATTCGGGTCCTGTGCCGAGATTCTTCATCTTTGGAAGCTATGGGCACCTTCTGAATCTTTTCCCGGATAGAGTATAATACCGAGAGGGTGGGCAGGTTCAGCTCCCACCTCAGCAGTAGTAGTTTCCAGCTAGACCCTTTCAGCCGCAGCAGTAGGTTCAGCAATCTCCCACTCCTCTGAGGGCAGGTGTTGCAGGAGGAGGATGACCTCAGAACGCCCCTCAGGGAACTCAACCAGGGCGTGGTCGGGGAGGTGGCCGATAGTCGAGAGGCAGGGGAGATGTGCGTGGATAGTTTCACGCCGTAGAGGCGGCAGTTTCAGCAGGACCAGAAGTCGTTCGAGGTACGATCAGCTTATTTAGTACACTTTCATATGCCTTGTTCGATACAGGAGCCTCACACTCCTTTGGTGCACCTAGTCTGGCTCGCGCTCTGGTTTTAGACGCTGAGATACTTCCAGTTCCCCTAGTGCTGAGCACACTAGTTGTAGGTCCAACCAACTTGTCTAATGTTTTCTGAGGGTGTGAACTGATGATAGGGCCACATCAGTCTCTCAGGGATCTTCTAATGTTGGAGATACATCCATACGATGTCATTTTAGGCATTGAATGGTTGTTCTTTTATGTGCGGTCATTGACTTCTTCGGGGGAAGGGTCGTGTTTTCAGATTTGGGTGGTCAACATGTAACTTTCATCAGCGAGCGGGGTTGCCAGAGAAGCAGAAGGTGAGAGGAGCCCCTTCTTTTCCTTGTTGGCTGAACTATCAGTGGAGTCGGTTGATGAAGAAATGGTGAAAGTCCCAGGGATCGTCAGTGAGTTTATGGACGTCTTCCCTGAGGAGGTGGAGACTCTACCCCCTCGAGGTGATGTTGAGTTTGGGATAGACTAGAAACCTGGTGCCCATTCGATTTCGATGGCTCCCTACAGGATGGCCCCTTATGAGTTGCGGGAGTTGTGGATTCAAATTGATGACCTGATGAAGAAGGGTTTTGTTCGACCAAGTGCGTCACCCTGGGGTGCTCCAGTCTTATTCGCAAAGAAGGTATATAGTGGTCTTAGGCGGTTTATATACTACTGGAGGCTGAATCAGGTAACAATCAATAACGGTTACCCTCTCCCATGAATATACGACATTTTCGACCAGTTAAAGGGGGGAATGGTGGTTCTCCAAGATTGATCTGTGGTCGGGATATCACGAGCTAAGGGTGAAGGAGGGTGACATCTCGAAGGCTTCCTTCAGATACAGATATGGGCACTTTGAGTTTTTGGTCATGTAGTTCGGCGTTACAAATGCTCCAGTTGTGTTCATGGGGCTCATGAACTCGGTCTTCCGAGAATACCTGGATCGGTTCATAGTCATGATTATTGACGACATATTGGTCTACTCAAGGTCAGAGGAGGATCATGCTAAGCACATGAGAACGGTTTTAGAAGTCCTCCGACAGCACCAACTCTATGGGAAATTGTCTAAGTGAAAGTTCTAGACACCAGAAGTGCACTTCCTTGGGCATGTGGTGTCCGAGCAAGAAATAGCGGTGGACCCATTGAAGTTCAAGGCGGTTGCTTCATGGGAAGTACCCAAGAACAAGGTACAGTTTCATAGTTTCTTTGGACTAGTAGGTTAGTATCAGATATTCTTTCCCAACTTCTCTCGAGTTGCGACACCTTTGACAGCTTTGACCTAGAAGGACCAGGCTTTTGTGTGGAATGGGCAGTGCCAGGAAGCCTTCAGCTATCTGAAAGAGAAGTTTTTTAGTTCCCAGTGCTGAGGTTTCCAGAAGAAGAAGCGGCGTATGATGTGTTCTGTGATGCTTCAGGGCAAGGCCTCGAGAGTTTGATGATGGAATGGAAAGTGGTGATCTCTTACGGGTCTAGACAGTTGCGTCCTCATGATCATAATTATTCCACTTATGACGTGGATCTTGTGGCGGTAATTTTTGCACTAAAGTAGTGGCGACATTATTTCATTGGGGTGTGCTTCGTGGTTTTCACAGATCGCAAAATCTTGAAGTATATCTTCTCCCAGCAGGACCTGAACTCATGGCAGCGAAGGTGGATGGACTTCTTTCAAGACTATGACATAGATATTTCCTACACCTCAGGAAAAGGGAATGTGGTGGATGATGCCTTGAGAAGGAAGTCACAGAAGGATGTGGTTAGAGATTCGGCAGATGCTTGGAAGGTGATGGAGGAGTTGGCTACCCTACACATGGATGCGAGGGAGGATGGTGGTATAGGTTTTCTATTTCAGATGACTGTCCAATCCTCTATACTGTGGGAGGTGGATGAGTCTCAGTGGGGAGACATAGAGAGTGAAGTGATGCATGACTGGGTTGACCATGGCGATGCTTCGGAAGGGTGGTCATAGGATAGTTAGAATCAGATTCTTTTCCAAGGAAAGATTTTTTCCCCAGAGGCGATGCGTGGAAGGGTTCTTGGTGAGTTCTACAACTCACCCCTAGTAGTGCACCCGGGAGTTTCCAAAATGTACCAGGGCTTGAGGGGTTAGTTCAGGTGGCCTGGGGTAAAGCGGGCTGTGGAAGAGTTCGTGGCCAGGTGCCTAATGTGCCAGCAGGTGAAGGTTGAACACCGTGTTCCAGGCAGCTTGTTACAGCCTTTAGATGTCCCCGAGTGGAAGTGGGATGCCATCTCAAGGGATTTCGTCACAGGGATACTCAAGGTTCAAGGAGGTTGTGATGCTATCTGGGTAGTGGTGGACCATTTGACGAAATCGGCTAACTTTCAGGCGATCAAGTATTCGAGAGCAGTGCATCCCTTAACACGGAGGTATGTGGATGAGGTGGTGTAGTTGAATGGAGTGTCGAGGTCCATATTCTTAGATAGGGATGCACAGTTTACCTCATGAGTCTGGAGAGGATTACAGCATGCTTTTGACACCCAGCTACATCTTAGCACTGCTTTCTACCCCCAGACATATGGACAGACAGGGCACACCATCCAGACAATGGAGGACATGCTACGGGAATGTGTTCTGGACTCTGGGGGATCATGGGTGCGACAATTTCCTCTGGTATAATTTTCCTACAATAATAGTTATCACTCTACCATTGGCATGGCTCCGTTTGAAGCCTTGTATAGAAGGCCATGTCGCTCACCCATGTGCCGGAATGAGGTTGAAGAAACAAGTGTTCTTTGCCCGTAGGTGGTGCAAAGTACAATGGAGAAGATTCAGCTTATATGGTAGAGGATGAAGGTGGATCATGACCGACAGAAGTCATATGTCAATAATAGGAGGAGACCCTTGGATTTCGGGGTTGGGGACCACATATTCTTGAAGGTCTACCCTCGGCATGGACAACAGAGGTTCGACAGGGGGAGTAAGATTTCTCCAAGGTTCATCGGACCCTTCGAAGTGTTGCAGCAGGTTGGAGAAGTGGCTTATCAGCTAGCGTTACCACTACAGGTACTGAGAATACATGACGTCTTCCATGTGTCACAACTCTGACGGTATCTGCATGACGATTCACACGTCCTCGACTGGGGAAAGTAGTACATCAAGGCCGATGTGAATTTTGTGTAAAGACTGCTATGGATCGAGGGTCTTGAGGGAACGGTGCTCCATGGATGGATCATTCCTTTAGTTCGTGTGTTTTGGAGACATGCTGGGCTGGAAGAGAGTACCTGGGAACGGGAGGAACTGATGTGTGCCTAGTACCCAGAGCGGTTTTTAGTTTTGTCCCGTTTTGTTTATAATTGTTTATGATGGATCACCTTACCTTGTTAACTATGGAATGTATGGTTTTCCTTACTCTCTAGATGCATGTGAAAATTCCTGGATGCGGGGAGGGGAGGAATCGATCCCTAGTCAAGATGCATTAAGGTGAATGCGATTAAACCCGTGTGGGTGATTCAATGCAGCCCAAAGTGGATAGTATCATGACATGTAGGAATAAACTCCATAACCCATATGACTGGATAGCTTGACCCTTTACTGTTGCATGGTTTATTTAGGGAGAGGTGTTTCTAGATGTCGATGAGGTTCACCCTTGAGAGGTATCTATCGAGGTGGTTGTTCGGACCTCCCTCTTTTTCTTCTGGTTTGGTTTTAATTCTCGAGGGTGAGAATAGTTTGAGAGGTATCTAATTTAATGGCCCAGACCCCCATGGTCCATCCCTTTTCCAAAAATCCAAATCCTAAGGGTGGAGTCTCGGTGGTAGGACGCTCTATCGGTGTGCGACCAATCGGCATGCGATCGATCAGCGTGCGACCGATCAGCGTGGGACCGATCAGCATGTGACCGATCAGCATGCAACCGATTATTGGGCGCCCGATCAGTGCATCATCAATCGGTGCGGCTGATCATGGCCTCACGGATTGGTGCGACTGATTGGTACGACGCGTCCAGTGTCACCTAGCCTTGTTGGGTTTTTTCTTCTATAGTTCTCCCATAACACCACTTTTAACCTTTTGAATGTGGTACAAGGCTGTTTTCTTTTGAGCCCATAATCAACGTTCAAATTCCCTAGAGTGGGGCGACCCTCAATGGACCCAGCTTTGTATCCGCGTAACGTGCCCCTCTGTTTATATAAAAACCATTAAATGTCGCGGTTGTTACCACCTTTTCCAATGAGAATCATTAAATAACAATTATTTCAGTCGTCTGCAACGACCCAACCGTGTGGTGAAACCACGATCCGACCTTATAGCCATTCCAAATTCTATATACCTTGAAAATCGTATCTCATCCTTATATCGCACGGGCATCTCTTCTTCTTCTTTCCTCCTTTCCTCTCCTTTATTCCTGGTGTGTTTTGAGTTCCCCCCTTCCCGAGGCAAGTGGTTCACCTGTGCCAAATATTTTCTGCTCACCCTTGGAGTCCCCGACATTTCTCCCCTGCAAGTCACGAATCCCCCATTCTTGGATTATGGAGGAGAACATCAATCCTTGATCATCCATGTAGGTTTTTCCTTCGTCTCTCCTTACTGTGTATCATGCTGGGAGGGTATCCTACTGATTCTCTGGGATGGATGAAACCAAAATGTTAATGAAGATAATAAAAGGATTTTTAACGAATGAAGGGGGAGTGTGATCGATGTTCTACTACTTTTTCCTTACCTTTGATGATTTATGTGGTGAACTGTATGGGCTCATGCTCACTGAAAATCACGGACGTTGGTGGTCTTTCCTTGCAAACTAATAAACCCTTGTCTTCTATGATAATTTAATGACTCCAACATGGGAATTTAGTTAATTACATAAACTCGATTGATTAAATTAATGCCCAGTGAAAAAAAATCCTTGTGTGATCACCTCGGTTAACCAAACAGAAAGAAGAAAAGCTTAGTGAATGAAGTACTTGAGTCTGGAAACTTCCTTGTTATGTCTTGGTGGCATGTCTGTTTGTTCTGCTTGATACTTATGGGGTGATGTGGATGGGGATGGGATCCTCATTTGTGGTACAATTGTTGTTTGTGAATCTGAAGCTGTGTGGGGTTGTATCTCAAGGATTTTTTTGGTTTCAGTACTTTGAGGGATCTCACTGATCCCTTTGTTGTTGTGACATTACAAGAGAACCGGGTGTGAATGCTTAAATTGTTGTTGGGATGTTTCTCTTTCCCTGGCTTGTGGTTATGCCTGTTAATTTGCTATTAGTGTAGAATCCACCTAATGGGATCACTTGATTGTTAAAACAAGAGTTGTTAAAATGGGGAATTGGTTTTGGGAACGAGTTGTGACATGGCCGTGAGTGTTGTGTCGTTCTTTAAGGAATGAATAATAATGAGCATTTTGTGTTTATGTTTGCAACCCTTAGGTTGGGATGAGTGCTTATTAAATATACATATATCTATAGTTTTTATGTTTATTATTCGCGCCCCACCCAAGTTGAGCACTTAGTCTCGAACACCCCCATTCCATGGGGGAGGGTGTTTTTCCCAACACTCTTATGAGTGACTAGTTATTAGATCCTTTTCTGATCCCTTTCCTAAATAGCCCAAGACTCTTTGGGCAGGTTGTGATGGCCTGAGGTCCATTGTAGCCCAAGATTCTTTGGTCAGGGTAGTTGTGGTGGTTGGCCCAGGTGTGTGCGGGCAGGTTGTTCCCAAGAATCTTCAGGATGAGGCCCAGGTGTCTGCGGGCATGACAGTAGTGGTTGTGGCCCAGGTGTTTGCGGGCGGGATGTGTAGTTGTGGCCCAGGTGTTTTTAGGCGGGATGAGTGGTTGTGGCCCAGGAATTTGGGGGCTGGATGCGTGGTTGTGGCCCAGGTGTGTGTGAGCGGGGTGTGGTAGTGGGACAGTGGTGAGAATGGAGATATTGGTTCAATGCATAGGATGTCTTCAATAACCAATGGGGAAGTGGCGTGGGGTACCCAAATTTCGATGTGCTATTACTATACATTACTTGAATTGTGTTATTTTGGGAGTGTGCCTCGATGAGGCTCGGGTGGATAGTTTTCCTTGCTAGGTGCTTTAGTTGTCTCTTTCTTACAGGGCATTAGAATGCCTCCTCACTTGTGCATGAGTGTCTTTGGTTTTCCCTACTGAGTATACTTGTATGCTCACCCTACATATATAAAACAGCTTTCAGGTTTCCAGGAGAAATTCAGGGATCATGTGGGGCCATACTAGCCCAGGCATTGGGACAGTGGTAGTTGTTGTTTTTCTTTTCCTTGGTACTTTATCTTTGTAGTCTCCGTGTACTTTGTGGCATTTACTTTTGTAACATGCATATGAGGATGGTTTTCTTTTGGCTTTACTTTCACCCCCAATTTTGGTGTTGTTGGGATTAACTATATTATCTCCTCACCCTATTTAAGAAAAGGGTAATTCCTTCCATATTATGTATGATTATATACCCTTGGTGCTAGTCTCCACTCTGGGACCTATTGAAGGCGGGTCTCGGGGGTCATCATCTCTACTTCAACTTGAAGAAGGAAGGGTCTGGCAATCTGTTGTCCCTTCCCTCATCTTGGTGATGGCGGGTCATAACACAAACCCTTCCCAAATATCCTCCCAACATCCCTAACATAAACCTATATTCCTTACAAGGATCATAAATCCATCCCAAGGAGCCCTTTTTATCAATACAAACGGAAACACCGAAAGAAGAGGTAATAATTTCACCATCATCTTTCAAGTTATTTTCTTCTCCCACTTCTTCTTTCTTTGTTGTTTCCATACAAAAAAAATAAATCCATTACCTTTGACATACTATGATATTTTTATAAATATGGTACATCAATATTCGTTATTCTATCCATCCTATAAATGACAAGGTCACCAAAAGTGTGTTCGTACGGCTTACCGTCTCCACGTCGTGGTGTAGTTTGGTATTCAATCACTTCATTATTTGGATGGGTATAATAATAATTATAAATGATATAAATAATAAAAATAACATGTTAATGATTAGTTATATATGATATAACATCCAATTATATACTATTTCACCATCAATATAATGTTATTGTAACTCGTTCGTACAGACGAATTACCGTCTCCACGACGCGATTAGATTCATTTCCACATTCACCATTCAACGATGATTATAAAAATATATATCATTAATAACTATGTAATATATGACATAATGATGCTACTATAGTTATATATATATATATACTTAAATATATTATATTCACTTAGTTCCGTTCAATACGATATTAAAACGGAAATAAAGTTTATGCATACGTACGGCCTACCGTCTCCATAAACGGTTTTTTACATTTCATATATATGTTTATTATACATATTTATAATATAAATATATATGATATATAAATCATGTTTTATATTCTAGATGTATTTAAATCATGATCTATGTGATACAATCAAAAGTGACAAGTTAAAACACATACGATAAATAAAGCGATTATTACTCGAAATGTTAATTTAACATGGAAATTATTATTAAATGGGTAGTATAAAGTAATAAATGAATCATATATGATATTATAAATATTAATATGGTTCTGGTATAATTTAATAACATACTAAAGTCTTTATACAAAAGGTTAAATGTACCCTCGAATAAAGGAAAGTACAAAGTAAGGGTTAATTCCTCAATCTTGTTATTATCTAAGATTGTTTATGTCTAATTATTTTCTGGGAAATATTTATTATCCAAGCCCATGTTTTATAAAATATTTTTCAAATGGATTCTTGTTAAGGTACTCTTTAACTAAAAATACTTTTTAAATGATTTTTTTCAATTACTCTTCTATTTGTTTCTCATTAATGTCCATCTTTTTCCAAATGTTTTAAGGATTTATTTATATGAACATGAATGTTTTAAAATGTTAATTCCTTTGAAATGTTTCAAAGTGGTATGGGACACTTTGATTCAAAACTGTCTTAAAAATTAATTCCTTTATAAATTATGTGACTTTTAAATGATTTCTTGAAAAAGGGATATTTCTATCAAAGATTTTTACTAATCATTTTTAACTATGTCAACATCCTTTATGGGTTATTATTCTTATTCAAGGTTGATTTATTATACAAAAAATCCATATTTTACTGATGTTTTTTTGATATGTTTGACTGTGGATGTGTTATTTTTATACCATTCATGGTTTATGGATAAAGTATTGAAATTTCATATTATAGTTTTAATAAAAATGTTTATGTTATGTTTAAACTTTTTAGTTTGATGAATGCATTGGAATTATTAGGTGATAGGTGGAGCCCACTATAGCTCCTCGATGCATCGGTAGGTCTCATGAGACAAAATAGTGTCTTGGCACAAGGCCTTGACAAAATCATATTTTTAGTTATTGCACAAGGCCTTGACTATGTGGTTTTGAAGTTTGGTATTATTCAATCCATCATTTTGAATGTGTCTGTTGATATTTCATGTGACTATTCGACTAGTAGAATATCCATGTGAACAAGTAAATGGAATTATTTGATTTGTATTGGCCATATTATGCAGAATTTTATGTTTAAAAGGATTATATTTTAGTCATATACATTACTTTAAATGTTAATTATTATTTATGAAAGTTTCTGCTATATTGTTATCATTACTGAGCATCTGAGCTCACCCCTTTCTTATGTTTTATTTTCCTCGCATTCCAAGAAGTATATTATGATTGATAAGATGGGTTAAGGTTGGGGATTAACGGAATTATAAATGGATCATTGATGTTGTGTTTTATATTCTAATGTGTAATGTAATGTTCATGTATGTAATCTATATTCCAAGACTTCTAAACTGGTCAGTCTTTCAGGACTTGATTCCCTGTAATCATGCCATTATTATGTAATAATTCACCGACTATGGGTAATGGGGGTCGAGTGTTACCATTGGTATCAGATAATGTTTGGAAACAACCATGGAAATAGTTTTAGATAAACTATTATTAGATAACATTACCCAAAGATAAATATTGAGGGTTAGAATAGAAGAGCTTCCTAGAATTTTGGTACTGTAGAGATTTTGTGAGTTTTCCAAGCAATACATCCGTGTCTGGATAGAAGCAGATAGAGGAGGCTCTGGCACAAATGTACCTAGGGGTAAAACCTGAAAACACCATGTTGAGCTATACTCAAATATGAACTGGTGTATGAAAAAAGGCCTTGCTGCACTCTTGGATACGACACTCCCGGGGGATATGCTTAGGATAATTCATATTTTCATTACTAGCCATTATGAAGGATTTAAGAGTAAATACTTCCTCAAAGAAAACATTTTATAATCATAGATTATATGCATAATATTTTCAATTTACATTAGGTATTTTACAAGTTTGGAATTATGCATTGAGATTCATAAAACAAACCTAGTGTATGCCATTTTTTAGAAATGGCACCCAGTAGATGAATTGAGAACTCCAGCAATACACATGATCTCAAGAGTAAGAAGGATCATATATTTCAGGGTATTAATCCAAAATTTAGAAATAAAATAGCCTCCCATGTATTATCATCTTATAAAGAAATAGTATCATGTGTTAATAAGATATGTAAAGAATTATCTGAGTCATATGGATTTGAAGGGAATCCAGATAAGAAAAAGAAGGTAGACAGAAAGATGGATAAAGGGAAGAGGGAAAAAGGGATTTTTTTCATATCTGATAATTGTGGAAATAATCACCTTGGTAATTGCTTGAAGGAACGAAGAGTTTTTTATAATTTTGGAGAAAAAGGACACCAAGTACATGATTCCAGTGGTAAGAAAAAGGTTTCAATGTTAAAATGCTTCATCTGAAAGGATTTGGGACACTATGTGAATCAATGTCCAAATCATCAGAGTATACCCCAAATGTTGCTATTAGATAATAATCACGTTATGATACTGCCGGAGATGAATAAGAATGATTAGTATTCTTATGTTGTTATTAAATTATTGTGTGATTTGAGTATTATATTAATGATGTAAATGTTATAAGGATTATAGAGTATATATGGATTGTACTGCAGTGCGATTTCATTAAAGACGTGAGATTGTGTGGAACCAAGAAAAGTGACTCAATAGCAGGTTAATTTTTTTTGGAAAATACACGGTTGAGAGAGAGATAAACCATTATATGGTTTTGATTCTGAGGTAGTGATTTTGGAAAAATATATGATTGATTTGGATAAATTATATTGAATATTATTGACTGCCTTCAAACTGATTAATGATTTGTATATTCCATCATTGTTGGAGTTTACAACTTTTTTGGATAGAAGAAGTATATCTAGTATTCTATAAAGAATAAGGGAGCATGAATTTAATAAATAAGGATTTATGGTAATTCAGGATGTTACCATGTTTTAAGATAATACATGATGAAGGTATTCACGTGTTATTATGTGGCAACAAGAGATCTTCATTATGTTTACCTTCCTTATAAACTTTGGACTATGTATTTGGATAGAAGTAATTTGGATAAGTCTAAAAATTGGAATGGATTAAATTAAACATTGAATACTATTGTTGAAGGTTAAAAAACATCTTAATACTATTTTTGGGATTATAATAAAATGGGAAACACAGATATTGGGAGATAACATGTCACGTCCAATAAGGCCGCGAGACATGAACCTGAAATCGAATGGTGACAAGGGTACATCACCTACCACTGGTCTACATGATGTCCTAGTTTGTATAATGTAGTTTTTTAAATAGTTTGAAAAATGAATTATGAATTCAATAATTTGGGAACCCTATATGATTTGGATAAATAGAATATTTTTGAATTCTAGTATCTTTTGGAGTGAAAGATGAGTTTATGGTAGGAATTAGTTGAAGGATTAAACTCTACTTGTCTTGTATATTTTTTCATCTTATTCTAAGATTAAATTAATTATTAAACTTTAGGGAAGGGATCTTAAAACTAAAAATGTGTTATCCTAATACCTTATGTTTTGTTGAACCGATGAAATTTTAAATCATCATAGATTAATGGCTTTGATGCCCTCAATTTTACACTTATTTTTGATTGATGACCCCAATCAATCCCTTTAAATATTTAAATTTTTCCTCCAATTATATGTCTCTAATTTCCACCAATGTTCTCTTAATCGAGGTTATAATTTGGTGGTGACTTTTTCATTTCCCTTTCCCTCTTATTTAGAATAATTTTATTTACCCAATTTCCGATGTGGGTTTTCCACAAAGGTATTTTTCGATTTTTAACCTTTTATTTTCAAAGAAAAATTTCAAATTGAGAGGACGAAATTTACTGAAGGATAGAATATTGTAACACCCCATGATTTCATAGTACGTTATTGTTTCAATGTAATTCAATAACTTCTGATACACGCAACACCGAGTTCGAGCACACCATGACTTACCAAAATTGTTGTTCAAAAAGTGTTTATGAATAGTATTAACTGAATTTTGAATTTTAAATATTTCCTATATAATTTTAACATTCCTATTTTTTTTCTTAGACCTAATATAAAGACATATTCAATTTTTCACATAAAAGATGTATTTTTCAAAAAAAAAAATTACTGCCTATTTAATGGAGAATGTTTTTTAAAAAGAATATTTGACACTTTTTTTATTCAATTTAATGAAATTAAATTCTTCTTTAGAATCAGGACAAACAAATTTATTTTGGATAAATTTTTGGAACTTTTTTGAAAACTTTCATATTTTGATGAATAGTGAAAATTACTAAATTTTAATTAAAACAATTTTTTAATCAAAATAATTTATAGGGTTAAATTATAAATTTGAATGGTTTTTAGTATAATTATATTATATTTTTATCATTTCATATAATTTAGGTCATTATATGTAATTTTATGTTTAAATTAAACATAATCAAGTGTCAATCTTTTGATAGTTATTATTTTTTAAAAACACGCTTATTATTTTTTACCATGGGAATTAATTTTAAATTAATTTATACAACTTCAGTGTTTGGAATTTGGAAAAATGGATTCCATATTTGGAATCAGGAGGTCTAAATTTTTTTAATTGTTAACTTTTATTTGTAGACATTATGAATATTTACTTTAGTAAATATTTTTTTACCGTGGATAATGGGGTAAATCCGATAAATAAGGGTAAAATAAATTTATTATAATAATATTAAATTACCCTAACATGTTTCCTATTTCTATTGGTTGATACATTTCCGACCAAGGGAATACTTGGGTCTATTTTGGGACCTCATGGATCCAATAGAGAGTTATAATGACACTTTATATTAATTAATTTAAAGTAAAGACAAAAAAGACAAAAACATGTATCTTTTAGAAAAACACTTGTTACATGGGGTTATATAAGTTATAATTTCGACTATAAATATTAATTATGAACCTAAAATAATTTTCTATATAATTTTATTTTATTTATAATTTTTATAAATTATATATTTTAATTTATTTATGACATAATGATGATGCAATAATTACCTTATTAATGAAAGATTAAAAATAAATGATATTATAAATATTAAATTAAATATTATTTGAATGTTTTGATGACATCCAAAACTTTTATTGGTTACTATGAGATTTTATTATTGATGCAATGTATTTTTTTCTAATTAATCAAGTTTTTATGACTTTCACAAAAACGAAAAACTAAATAATGTCAAAATTGACGTAAATGAGTTTGTAAAAAAATACTATATTATTAATGATATAATAGTCCTAAAAATATAAGGTTCGGCCAAAAGACTTATACAATAATATATATGATATGAATTAACCACTTGAGGTTCTATTATCATTTTATAGTAAGTTTATTAACCATATAATATAAAAATTCAAAGAGACATGGTAAATGTCAGACTATTTAACTAAGAGTTAAATATATAGGATAAGGTTAATAGGGTGACATAGACCTGTCTAAAACATATTGTTTGAGAGGGATTAGACCCATCACCAACTTATTTTCTAAATATATCATTTTTGAGCAATTATAAACCGAAAATAATTTTATTATAAAATAATATTTCAAACTTTTCCTAAAGTGACCCTCACCTCTTTTATAAAAGGTAACTTTACGTTCAATTAATTTCACACCTCCAGAGCCACATGTCTCGTCCAAAACCTGACCAAATATCCTCCCAACATCCCTCACATCAACCTAGAGTCCTTACATTGATCATAAATCCAACCTATGGATACCTTTTTATCAACTCAAACGGAAACTCCTGAAAAAGAGGTGATAATTTCACCACCCTCTTTCAGGTTCATTTCTTCTTCCACTTCCCATTTCATTGTGGTTTGCATACAAAAATAAGAACTCAAGTACCTCCTACATACTGTGAATTTATTATAAATATGGTACTACAAAATTCGTTATTCTATCCACCCTATAAATGACAAAGTCACAATACGTGCGTACGTACGGCTTACCGTCTCCACGTCGTGGTGTATTTTGTTATTCAAACACATAATTATTTGGATAGGTATAATAATGAGTATAACTGATATAAATAATAAATATAATATGTTAATTATTATTTATATATGATATACCATCCAATTACATATTTTATCACCATTAATATAATGATATTGTCGCTCGTGCATACGTACGGATTATCGTCTCTACGCCACGATTAGATTCATTTCCACATTCACCATTAGACAATGATTATAATAATATATATCATTAATAAGTATTTAATATATGAAATAATAATGGTACTGTAGATATATATATATATATATGTGTGTGTACTTACATATATCTTATTCACTTAGTTTCGTTCAATACGATATGAAAAAGGAAACATCATTTATGCGTACGTAAGGCATACCGTCTCCATAAACAGTGGTTTCCATTTTATATATATTTCTATTAAAAATATTTATATTCTAAATATATGTGATATATATATGATTATTTATATTCTCGAAGTATTTAAATCATGATATATGTAATACAATCAAGAGTAACAATTTAGAACATGTACGATAAGGAAGGAGATCATTACCCAAAATGTTAATTTAGCAGGGAAATTATTATTAAATGGGTAGTATAAAGTCATAAATGAATAATTTATGATATCGTAAATATTAATATGGTTCTACTACAATTTAATAACACACTATGGTCTTTATACAGGAGGTTAAACATACCCTCGACTAAACAAAAGTACAAGGTAAGGGTTAATTTCTCAATCTCATTATTATATGAGATTGTTTATGTGTAAGTATTTTATGGGACATATTTATTATCCCTATCCATGTTTCATAAAATAGTTTTCCAAGTTATTCTTATTAAGGTACTCTTTTACTAAAAAATCATTTTAAATGTTTTAAAAAAATTATTCTTCTAAATCTTTCTCATTAATGACCATGTTTTCAAAATGTTTTAAGAATTTATTTATATAGACATGAATGTTTTAAAATGTTAATTCCTTTAAAAAATTTCAAAGTGGTATGGGAAACTTTGATTCAAAACAATCTTTTAAATTAATTCATTTATAAATTATGTTACTTTTAAATGATTTCATGAAAAAGGGATATTTCTCTCAAAGATTTTTATTGATCATTTTCAACTATGTCAACATCCTTTACGGGATATTATTCTTAATCAAGGATGATTTATTATACAAATCTTCAATATTTTATTGAATGTTTTGTGATATTTTTTATTGTGGATGTGTTATTTTTATACCATTCATGGTTTATGGATAAAGTATTGACATTTCATATTCTAGTTTTAATACGAATGTTTATGTTATAATTAAGCCTTTTAATATGAGGAATGCATTGGACTTAGTAAATGATGGGTAGAGCCTGCTATAGCTCCTCAATATAATGGTAGGTCTCATGAGACAAACTTGTGTCATGGCACAAGTCCTTGAAAAAATCTTAATTGTAGTCTTATCACATGGGCTTGACTATGTGGTTATGAAGTCTGGAATTATGCATTCCATTATTATGAAAGTGGCTATTGATATTGAATGTGATTATTAGACTATAAAATATCCATTTGAATAAGTAAATTGAATTATTTGATTTATATTGGCCATATTATGCCGAATTTTATGTTTAAAAGGATTATGTTTTAGTCTTATACATTGTATTAAATTTTTATGCTTATTTATGAACGTTTCTGCTATATTGTTATCCTTACTGAGCATCTGAGCTCACCCCTTTTTTATGTTTTATTTTCCCAAGATTCCAAGATGTGTATTATTATTGATAATTAGGGTTAAGCTACGGGATTAATGGAATTCTCAAAGGATCATTGATGTTGTGTTTTATTTTCTTATGTGTAATGTAACATTCATGTATGTAATCTATTTTCCAAGACTACTCAACTGATCGGTCTTTCGGGACAATATTACTTGTAATCATGACAATTTCATGTAATAATGTAATGACTCTAGGTAACTCGGGTCGGGGCATTACAACCAACATGACTAATTCCCAATCCATAAGTTGTTGCCCTGGCTAGACCCTTAGGATTGTCTATAAAGGAGAAGTGTAATGAAATAGCATCCACAAAGGAATGGCATCAAGAATGAGGTTCGAGAACATTGTATTAATATATAATGGAGACCCATACTAGGCGATGAATTCCAGGGAGGAATACATGGAAGGACGAACTGACATCTCATCATCCTATTTCTGTGAAGGAGAACGCATCACTGAAGAAGTTATGGATTCCACCCACCTTTGGAAAGCAGTAATTTTGGGGACAATGCAGTCTTGTTTGGTTGAGAAAATGATGACGAGAATAGTTCCCCAACGAAAAGCATCAGAATCAGAAATGGTGAACTCGACATGAACTCATCTCCTCAATATAGGATTAGTGGAATTTGAGATAGTAGCATAAAATCATGTCACCGGATCCAGCTATCTGGTACCAGTTCTTGACAAAAAAATAGTGGGCCTAGCATTAAACTCACAAGAATTTGGGGTAGTTTATTGTTGGAAAGTTTAGTCTGTGGCATCATCACCGCGGCTTTCTCTCCAGTGGTGGAAGATTGGAAGGTGCTGGGGAATTGGGAGTTGCTTTCCATGAACCTATATTTATAGGTATATCATACTAATTTGTAGGATCCTTGATATAGGAAACAAATCGCCCCACCTATTGAGGCATGGGAGGAAGGAAAACTGATGCAGCAATCCCGTACGATTCCACTGTTGTTGTAACTCCATCCACATCCACTGCTACTGAGCACCCACACCCCATCTAACCATAAGAATATATATAGGGAAGGGTTATTGATACTATTTTACACTTTTTTGAGAAAGAGGTGGTCATTCCAAATAGGGACATGTCCTTCCAACAATATGACTCTTTTGTGCCTAAAAATCACTGCCACCCCCAAGGACAGTGTAGGGAGCCACTACTCCCCACACCAACATCCAACTGCTTTGAAAGCCTCTCCCTCTAGCAATATTATGACTTATTCCCCAATGTCAATTAGTTAAGGGACATATATATCATCCCAGACATGAAAAATACATGGGGTTCAAAATGAAGAGCTCACAGGATGCTTTGTCTGCACTAGCAGGTGGCCCTTCAGGCCACCGAATAGGTTTTTTTGTTCCTTCTTTGATCTCCCTAGTCTTAATAACCCAATGAAAGTGTTCGTCCCTATATCAAGAAGATTACCATTTGGAGGCACTGACATCATCAACTCATGTGGCCCATTAAAACCCCAGTTTATTCCACCATATTCCTATCATTGTAGAGTGGGGATTCGTTAGTACCTAATCAGGATTGAGTCTCCAGCTACCCCATGGACTAGCTAGGTTGACTCTATCAATCATTGGCACCACCAATAGTCATTTTATACCATCCCATGATGATGATATCTTGTACAAAGGCCCTCACCTACCATCACTAGTAAAATTAGAGGTCCTCCCCACTCTCATGATTTACATGGAGTCCCTCCTTATGTTTTCAGCACTGGCCTAAGATGAGGACCTTCCCATATTGTCGATGTCAAGCTCAAAGGTCCTCCTCATCCCTATGGTTCCTGATACAAAGGTCCTCCTTGGGCTGTGGACCACCAATGTGAAGTTCCTCCTCACAAAATTTCCATATCCAGTACAGTTCATCCCATAAGTAGAATTGTCCAAAATGAAGTTCCTCCCCGCTTATTCACCCCTAGTATAGAGGTCCTTCCCTTACCATATCCAGCTCGAGTAGAGGAAATATTCACTCTATCAGATATCCATGCAGAGGTCCCCCCATCTTCGTCTGTTATTGGTTTGAAGGCCCTTCTTGAGTAAAATCTACAGTCAGTTTGAAGTCCCTTCTCAATACATAGGTAGACAACATGGATGTCCTCACTATGTCCTTACTATCTCCAGCAGAGTTCCTCCCTACTCCAGCACTCATCCCCATGAAGGTCATTCCTACACATTTGGTGGCCAAGGCGGAGGTCATCCCCATATAATTTTTGATATATGTCCATGTTCTTCTCACAGTGTAGAATTCTTGACTGAAGGTCCTCCTCACTCTCAAAGATACTCAATTGTAGGTCCTCCCCTCTTAATTAGCTATAAACACGAAGTTCCTCTTGATGAAGCAACATTTCCTTTCCTTGATCATTCATCATGATGTTGAAGGGTGAATCATCTTTATAGAAAGAATAGCCTCAAGAAACACTTGGACATGGTGAACCAGGTTTGCTTCTCCATCTCAAAATCCAAATGAGGCCAATTGATAGATCCCCCCCCCCATTCATCTGTATCAATTTCTAGGGCTGGAGACCAGTGTATGAGCTTCATCATCCTGGAAGGTGAGATACATCATATCCTTGAATCCCTTCATTAGTAAATGAAAAAGGATTAAGATTAGTCTCCTATCCTAGGTTTTATCGTGCAGTCATCCCTATCATCAACTGGGTCATTCTCTACCTTGACACGAGATAAAATAGAATTATTCAGGTGCATGGTAGATGATGAGTACCTTCTAGACTAGTTTCTAGCAGCTAATACCCTCGAACATGAAGTGGTGGTTAGCACACCTTCCTATAGGGAGGTAACGATGCAATTGGAATCTCCTTAGAGAGATGACTTAGTGAGTGGTGGCTAGTCAGGCCACCCACTACTCTCTCCATTTACCAGTCCACTACCATAACATTCTGCATCAGTATCGCTACTGGTTCCTCAGATACCTCTGAATGAGGAATGGTGAAATGACGGGCCTAACCCTAAATATGAGAAAAGGATATTTTGGAACATCTTTACTATTGATCATTTTCTAGAGATATTTTGGCCGATCATCACTCTCAACATTGAATGTTCGGAGCCCCTCACTGAGGAAGTGGTTTTTTTTTTCTTCCTCTAAACCTTATGGGAAACACATTACCACTTCCACCATCATTGAGTGGTTTACGTGAATATCCAGGGGCTCATTGACGACATTGGATGAAAATTTCACAGGATTTATTTGGAATCTATCAATGTAGAACAACACCCTACATCATTTGGTTATTAACAGACCCTTTAGCAAAGATTCATTTAGAGTTTTACTATGCTTTGCAATGTTATTGAGGAAGCATCCCCACACCTGCTGATTTGAGGATTGGGACAGTACACCACTCTCTACATAATAATTATACTTTGACAACCAGGTGTATCTATTGATATAAATGATTTTCCTCTAGACATATTCAAGATGAATATGGATGATCTTGGCATGCTCTTGGAAAAGGACACTAATGCATGTTTTGATGAATAGAACACGCCCCCTGGAAAATTGCACCATCAGGTGGATTCTCACACATGTGTTAAAACTCGTCAGAAGAGATAGGAATGTAGTTCTGGGGACTCCTTAATTTTAGTGAATCTCAATAGAAATATCAATGTTAAGGAACTAGTCGGTTCCTCCATGCAATATGACCCGACATGTGTTGTACAAGAGATGAAGATTTACCTCTCCAAAACTGCCTTACTTCAGAAGATGGAATATCAAAAGTAGATCATTGATGAAATCCTAGTAGAGAATTTTTTCAGAACAAAAACTAGTCTATGGTGATACGCGTCACAATCCATTCCCTCTGCGGGGACAGCAGAGGCAGCCATAGTTCCTTCTCGGCCAATTTCCCCAAATCGATCTGAATGTTGGTGTCTATAGTAAGTGACCAAAGTATCTATCACTGAACCTCTGTGAGAACAATGAAGACCGTCCTCAATATTTGTATCATGCCACTAAAAAGGCTATTCCACCACTTTCTCCATGAGTCATTGAGTCTGCCTATTGTGTTGAAGAGCCCATTAATTCCTTGTTCATTAAGAATCCTCGGACAGATAGAAACTTCCACCCAGAAGATCCCATAATCACTATCACCGCTCGAATCGAAGATTTGGAAACATGATAGATATCAATCCCTCCTAAGGGAAATTTGTTTTCAGCATGGTGGGTTATAGTTATTCACCCCTTAGATTTCATAAATCTTACATTCTCCCCTTCAATAGGATGGGTGACCTGATACTGCATCTGAACAACATTATATCAACATGGGGACCCATGTTGGGGAATCCTGAGTAGCAAGATGACACCAATATCAAATTTCATTACATACATTGGAAGGGCGTGTGTTTTTAGAGTACTATTAGATACCCATTGGGACTATCACTGGCTGGGAAGAACTTTATACATAGTTTCTTTATTACTTCACCTCCACCACCCACCAGAAAAGTATTGTTGACCTCATCAGGTGTAAGAAATGACCAGATGAGTGTGTCACAGACTTTTTCACCAGTTGGAAAGGCCTCGCCTATTCAGATGACATGTCACTGACTCAGGATCAGTTACTGAAAATGGGCATGGGGAACATAAATAATGAGATAGTTCCCCCTGTCATCACTCAGAATTTCCTCGGTGGATTTAAAGGATTTTCTGATAAAGCTCAGTACCCTATGGAATCCTTGCAGTAGGCCAAGAATCCATGCCGATTTCCACCTCCAACTCCTAAAAGAACAGCCACCAAGGCAGAAAATACGGTCGTAGTGTAGATAGAGGCCCATGAACCATTGTAGTTGTTATCGGAATATGCCTACTAATAGCCTCTATGAGGGAAGTATCCATAGGTTCAGCCTCAGTATCAGTATCACTAAGCTAAGGATTGATAGCCATTACAGCGTAATGCACCACCACCACCACCTAGGCCCGAAAATTAGGCTCTAGACAACAACCATCCTTTAGTTCCTCACAATGAAAGGCTCTTAGAGTTTAAATTTCAGATCAGAGAAACCAACCCTACTAAGTTAACGAGGATTAGGTTCCCAGTTACTTTTTCAACACCATTGATTAGGGGATTCTGACGTTTCCAAAACACAAGAGGCCCAAATAGGCTAATCCCATTCCTCTCCAAAAATACTATCCCTATCACTGGTTCCATGGGTATAAACTTAAGAAGGGATACATCTTCAAGGAATGGCTCCAGTACCAGGTCAATAATAATTTCATCAAATTTTGTTTTTCTCTCTCACATGTAGTGTGCATTTCTGCAAAACCTGATAGAGATATTGAAGATGACTGGCAACCAATCTCCTGTAAGAGGTCAGAAAATTTTTATGATTGGTTAGATCCCCAAGAATTTTCTCACACCCAAGTTATCATCTATTTCTATTTGAATTAGCCAGATCTTCCTTAAATGGTATCACCTCCTTCATCTATCACGTTTTCATATACATCTCATCCTTCTAATTATTAGAAGAGTAGTCACTAATAGTGTAAGGGAATGAAAAATCCATAGCTGGTTATGATACCCTCTTTTACTTTCGACGACATCATTCCTCTACAGATGTGGATTTTCCCTAGAATCTGACTAATAGAGTAAGGTTCCTTAGATGATGAGTGTGAGTACACCTCCATTAATATATTCAAGTTGGTGAACCCCAATGTGATTCCCAATTACAAGGAGTATTGAGCGGTTCCCCCCAATGTTCCCAGTATACGAAATCACCAATGTGGATGTAGCCATGTGAATGGTTGGAATTCTTAGGCTACTACATCTAGCCAATTCACACACACTGCCAAGACTAGACAGAAGGCTCAATATAGAATCTAGCAGATATAGAGATCCTCTCTGAATGTCTCATCAGATTCACTAAATCTGCCTTATGTGCTACTCGACCAAGTAGAACTGCAACAACCATATTATGACCATCTACATCCTACAATTATGTAGTCCAAAGTTCATCCAATAGTGACTCTATGTGGTCAAGTAAATGAACAACATGATGTTCTGAGAACTATTCATCATGTTTCGGTTCTTCCAGAGACACCTGTCATACCTCCTGTCTATGAGAAACCTCCTTCCAACCGAAGAAAATGTTTATCACCGAAATATGATGTGCTCAAGTATATTTCTAACATTACTATGTAGCTATCGATTCTCAAGGCACTCCACCTATGAGAATATATACTAGAGTCCCTTGTAGAGGCCTTGATGATTCACCTCTAGTTCGAGATAGAGGTGGTGCCTCAGAGGTCTTTAGTGTAGAAGTAGTATAGTTAGTATAATATCAATCTATCATTTCATTATCAAGGTAGGATGAAGGATCCCACATACAAGGTCATATTCTCCCCCCTATACATCACAATCTAGTTTAATGGCCTGGAGATCCATTGTTTTATTTTTGACACATGTTCTGGGATCATCCTCATCCTCACTTAAACACTCCACAAGATGGGACTATCTAAAGTAGATATGAGCCCCTATGACTTGAAGCTCCAGGGATACGATATGATAGAGAATAGGATGAGTGGGAAAATATGATTGAAGACCCAGTTTTGTGGCATAGTTGCAAGAATTGAATTCATGGTTCTCTCATATGATACAACCTATAGTGTGATGATGGCTAGATCCTAGATCCATTAGCATGCAGAAGTTCCCACCTCTTTTCACAAATGACTCGAGTACTCCCATGATGGATGAGTGGGAATTCTCTAGGGTGAAGCCTCTCATTCTGCCTATTTTGAAGCCTACTATTTGGACATTGACTATTACATGAGTAGGGAAAATAGGTTCAGACCAATGAGGATGAGTGAATTGCTACCATGGCTAACCCCTTGAAGGATTTGGATGATACTTTCAACCTTTTGATTCACCGGTTTGAGGATACCATGTCAAACATTGGATGTTATTTTTTCTTGACAAATATAAGGGGAGGACGTGTACCTAGATACCAGGTGCTTTGTAAGATTGAGTTTTACTCCTACAAAAGGTAGGCTAGAGTGATACCAGATCCACTCACCCACATAAGATATCGAGATGTTCGAACTAGGGCTACAGTAGTACGCCATACTTTCTTGATTTTCTGAGCCGGGAAAAGTATACTCAGACTGGCCATCCATAACTGCTTTTACATTTTCAGCTGTGAGACCCTCAGTCATATGCCTAAGGGAATTAAATCTAAAGACTTTATTTCCAAATATTTATTAATATAGGAAGCCCTTCATGAATATTCAACCACCGCTCAGTACAATAGTATAATTCCTCCAAGTTCAATCATCTTGGAATAATTACCTCCAACCGATGATCCACCCATCTTAGACGATGAAGAGGATTTGGGAGATCGTCATCTTGTATTTGAGGAGCGCTTATCTACAAACATTGATGAGTTGGTAAAAATGAATCTTGGTACTGATAGAGATCTGAGGTCGATGATGATTAGTGATTCTATTCCCATGAAAGAACAATAGTAGTGTGAGGAATTTCTAAAATAGCATTGTTAAGTGTTTCTTAGAGTTATGATAAGATGCCAGGGTTGGACCCTTAGGACATCTTCAACCATCATTGTCTCCCACTAATCCATCGTTGGTTTAAAAATCCTTTCAGAAAGATTCACCAATCTCATGGTTCCATGGTTGTGCTCAAAGTTTATAAGATCATTAAAGAATTATATTTAAAGAATTTTCATTACCACGGATTATTGGATATCATCATTCACCTATGGAAGAATAATGGGAAGATCAGAGTCTGTATTATCTTTTGGTATCTCACCTGTCACTACCAGAAGGATGATTTTCCCCTTCCTATGAATGATATTTTGATTTATGCCACTATTGGGTTCCAACCTCCCTTATTCATTTATGGGTATGCTGGGTATAATTAGATCTGAGTGGCCATAAATATGAGAATTCCACCACCTTCAGAGCACCATACTATATTTTTTGCTACAACGTAATACCCTTCGGCCTGAAGAATGATAAATACACCTATTATCATGCTACGAACTTCATATTCAAAATGTTTCACTAAAAACTAGTATAATGATTCGTGGATGATTTTTTAGTCTAGTACCACCAGCGTTAGGGCCATATCATAGTTCTTGATAATGTGTTTTTATTCCTTTGCTCTCAAAATATGATGATGAACCCCTTGAAATGTTCCTTCAGGTGACCATTAGGAAATTTATGTGTTTCATTGTCAGATATATAGGCATTGAGATCAACCTACAAAAGATCAGATCTATTAGCAATAATCCCCCTCTAAAAAACATCTGGGAACTCCACAGCTTTCAAGTCCACATAACCTATATACACCGATTCATCCTGAATCTAAACCGCAAGTGTAATCCATTTTCTAGACTCCTGAAGAATGATGTCATCTACTAGTAGGATGAAGAGTGCCAAGATAAATTTTAAGATATCAAGAAGTATCTTCTATATCCTCTGTTTATAATGCCACCCGTCACCAGAATATTGTTGGTCCCTTACATCACTTCCAGGGAATGATCCCTAGTCACCCTACTCTCCCAAAAGAACAATGAAGGGACTATGAATAGTATCCACTATCCGAGTCACATTCACCTTGATTCAGAGTCTATAAACTCTTATATCAAGAAGTGATGCCTCATGCTAAACTTTGTTGTGTAGAAGATATGACATTATCTTCATCGTCATTAGATAAAACTAGATTCCCAAGTGGATCCACATAATTACATTCTAAAATGCCCAATATTGGTGGGTCAACTAGAACATTGGGTTGTGATTCTACAACAGTTCGACATTAGATTCCTTTTAGAGAAGTCCATGAAGGGTCAAGCACCATTAGATTTCTTGTCCACTCATCTTTAAACAATAGAGAAATCTATGGATCTTGATTTCCCAGATAAGGACAAAATTTCAGTAGATTAGGTTGTGATGTGGTGTAAGATTCCCTTTGATGGTTATTCCTGGAGTCCCACCAGCAGAAATCTCAATGACCCTGGGCTCAACGGAGTAGGCATTGGGATTGTTTTTATCAAGACTTCATAGGCACTTCTACCATCTTCATTCCTACTATTAGAGGGTTCCACTGAAAATGAGGATGAGTATTAGGCTCTCACCATTGGTCTCATGTTGGTTATAGAGATTGATTTTTACTGCCTTCTTGTGAATGGGAACTCTGAGTTAGTCATCAAGAAGATCAATGGTGACTATATTTTGTCGAAAGTTAGATCTCTTGCCTTTTATCAAGCATGTTTTTCATCTGTTGGCCCAGTTCTCTTCTTATCTATAGGTGACTCATGTTCCCCGATCTCAGAATAGTCATGAAGATGCCCTATCTGGTCTAGAAACATCTCTCGTAGAGGCTAACTAGGAAGATATGTTAATTCATGTGGCACATTGAAGGTTCATTAGCCCAGTTAGTTTATAAAATGATGAAATATAGTTTGTAAACCACCATACCGATGGTAATTCCATAACAATGCCTCTTTATTACCCTATAGACTAATAATTATCCAATTGGATAACTATTTTCATCGAGTATCTTCAGCATGGTAGTCCCTTAATAGAAAGAGTGGAACATGAGTGAATCCACCACCATGTAGTTCATTTCAACCTCTAGAGTGGTCCCATCCCAGAGAATACTCTCTACATACATGGTATTGATGGAATACTTTAACATTTCACTAAGGGATGCGATATTCCCCATGTCATGTAGGAGGTCCATGGTGGGTCCTACGGTTCACTTCAATTAGAGATGAAAATTTTCAACTAGATCCATAGGTTGGGTTACTATCGTCCCACCATGGTCCATGACTGCATCGATTATTCCATGAGGTTCCGCACAAGTCAGATCAATACCAATTTTGTGCATTGCCTGCCAGAACCTATCCACGGTACTAATTACTCTTGGCCCTTTACTGTCTGGGGACTCAATATCGTGGGACCCTATCCACCCGCAATAGCTTCTCAATGTCATTTCATTCTAACCACAATGGATTTCTTTTCCTAGTTAGAATAAGTGACCCTTCTTAAAGTGGTTATCTGCCAGTCTATTTTAAAGTTCATCAACTCCAACATCATTCACCGATTTGGGGTTCCTTGCGCTATTCTCACCAAAAATGGGATTAATTTCTGAGCGACCGAGCATATGAATTTTTACAGAAAATATCACATTCAATTCAACCGCACTTCTCAGTACAATGCACAAGAAAATGGGTAGATTTATGCATTCAATAAGACCATATCCCAAATTTTGTTGAAGATGGTGGGTTAGAACAAGAGAAGTTGGTTAGACAAGATTCCCAATGCTCTTTGGGATTATCAAACAATGAGTCATAAATCTAACTAGGTGAATTAATATTCCCTGGTGTATGGGACATAGGTCATCCTCCCCATTGAGCTTAAGTTGCAATTTCTTCATATATCTATCTATGATTAGTATATGTCATACAGAGTAGCAGAATTCTGTCATTCAGATCCAAAATCTCTCGATGATAATAGGATTCATGCCTTACATAATCTTGAGAAGAACCATAAAAAGATATCTAGAGCCTTTAACAGGAGAGTGTGTCACCACTCTTTCCTCCTGGGTAATCTGGTGTTGCCCTATATAAAGCTAATGATAACTAGTTGCAAGCCACCAAAACTGGATCCAAATGTAAAGGACCATATATTGTCCACAAGTTCTATCCTAATGGTGTGTATTCCTTTATAACCACGGATGGAGAGAGAATTATCCCCCCCCCAATTCCATGTTTCTCAAGCAGTACTTCACATGAATCCTATAGTTTGAACTATATTTATTTAAACTTGGATCCCTATAGGTATAATCTCTATAACCACAAACTAAGATCCATCATGCTCCAAATTCTATGACATTAAACTAAGGACATGTCATCCTCAATGCATGATGTTAAACATTAACAATTTTTTGAGCTCTATGACCATAAAACGAGTTCTATTTCATCCTTACCGCATGACGTTATCCAACATAGAAATTTGATAACAACTTATTGCTTGATTACCTTTCTTATGGGATACATAGTGATTCTTAGACATTTTATCTCATGTCCTAGCCATAGGATTACAAGTCTTTTGACTCCTTGGCCTGAGTTCCCCTTTTAGTGTGTGTGTTGTGATGTGGATCTCCTTGATCCCCTTTCACTTCTGGTTTTTTTCCACACTATGTGATACTCTTTTTGGAATGCATCTCTCTAAGCTATCCTAGTTTCATGATGTTAAAATACACCAATACATCCCAAGAACATGATGTTAAACTGGGAGAAAATGGTCCAAGAAATACAAAAAATATACTATTTCCAATAACGATAATCTTTTACCTCGAGTTCCATCTTGTCCTTCAGTATACGAAGGGATTTGATACCATCAGTGGATATTCTACAATGACATGAATGTGTGGTGGTATGATGATGTTAGTGTTGGATTCTATAAAAAAAATTGTTGATTCATCTCAATTATTTACATGTTTCTTGATTTAGATATTCATTCTTCTTCACATCTAAAGGGACCCCCTCAGATAATGGTCTCATTCTACTTTTAGTTCACCTACCATTTTGGTCAAATGCCCCAGAAGACATTAGACAACATTTCGAAAAAGGTTTTTCTCTTTCAATATTGTCAGCAGTCAACTCCCATATGTCTTCCCTCACTTTAGGATAACACGATGTGGATGTTGTGTCTAGAATATAGTCAGAAGTTATCCTAAATCATCACGCCACCTTAATTATTCTCCTGATGTTGGGATTGTGATTCACATCATCCACCTTCTTATGTTTTGGTGGGCCTCTAACACTCCTGATGTTGTCCCTCCATGCATCTGTGCACATTGTGTGGTAATGTTAGGGTGTTTGGTAATTTTCCTCCCAACATTTCCTTTTCAATGATTAGTTCTTCCGTATGATGGGGAAAGCGTAACATCAGTCCTTATTTTCCACACTGAGCATGGCTCACGTGGACTTAAGAGTTTTTGTAGTGTAGGTACCCATATAGAAAAGTTTCACAACCCTCTGGTCCAAAATCTATGATCTTAAACTAAGATCCTCCTTAAAAAACTATGATAAATATGTGGTGTGGTACTTGATCATTTTGGTCCACATTCACTTTGGGTTTCTTCATGGCACCAGACCACACCAGGTCAAGGATTTGTGAACTTAAATCAGGAGCCTTCTCACAGTTTCCCTCTAGAATATAATTCATGGGTGTTTGGTCACCATGGCCTTCATTCACGATTGGTTTATCATTTCCTAACAATTCATATGTTTCTAGTGGTGTTTTATTCCTATAGTCCAGACACTAGGAATTTAAACAAGGATCCATGTTGGTCTGATCTCTACAACCATAAACTAAGATCCTTCATGGTCTTGGCTCTATGACCATAAACTAAGATCTATTCTATCATGCGTGATCTTAAAATGATCCAAACTATAGGATGATAAAATATTCCTTGATAGGAAAGTTATCCTTGTGTATGAATAGTGTGGCTTGAGAGTCCCCATAGCCCCATTCACATCGATTAATAACTATCACATAATACATTACCCTCCTGAAGCATCTCATCCACTTTGTTGTACATGTCGATAAGCCTCACGCAACCATACTGCATGATGTTGAACTACACAGATCTCCATGAACTATGTATATATTGATTCACATCCTTATGGGATATGTAGAAATGCCTGAATATTTCGTCCTAGGGCCAGCCATAGGTGTACCGACCATTCTATAATTTTTTATTTGTGTTTCCTCCATGGGGATGTATGGTGTGGCATGGATCTCTTTGGTCACCATTCATGTCGGGTTATGGTCACTCCACCATGAATTACCCTTTTTAAGAACCTCTCCCACTCTTCATCCTTACCACATGATGTTAAACAACATGGATCCCCAAGAACTACATAGAGAGTTAGTTCCATCCTCCTGGGATATGTAACAACACCTAGACAATTCTTCCTAGTGCCAGTCATAGATTCTTTGACCATTTAGTCCCTTTTGTCCAACCTCCCCTTTAAGTAATTTATGGTATGAAGATGAACCTCCTTTAGTCCACATTCATGTATGATTTTCACTTCCATTCCATGCACTAATTTCTTAGGACGTGTCTATAAATTCATAGTACATGATAATGAAAGCCTTCATCCATACTGCATGATGTTAAAATGAATGGGTCTCCAAGATATACGTGTTGATTTATTATCATCCTCGTGGGATACCTAGTGACACCCAGACACATTGTCTTTGGGCCCAACCACCTAAACCTTCCTTCTCCTCCCTTTTTTCTTCAACACCTATAATGTTATACTTTGTGTGTTTTTCTATGGGAATGTGTTATATGATATTGGATCTTTTTTATCCTTATTCACATTGGGATTATTTATGTTACCACACATCCTGTTTCCACCTCAGAAGTAACACCCGATTTTTTATGTTCCATGACTTTGAATTAATACATTTGTTGTCCTTGTTGTATATAAATAAACTGCATAGAAATTCACACAGTGTCTCCACCCAAGAAGACATTTTCCCTTGGAACTCGTCATCTTCCATTCCATCATCAAGAATGATGTGTTTCTGGATTCCCATCCTTATGGAATACATAGCAATTCACAGAAAATTTCTCATGGGCCTAGTTGTTGGATCACTAATATTTTTGGACATTTGGATGAAATTTCCCCTTTGGGTATGTGTGGGTAGTTATGAGATCATTTTGATCCTCATTCACATTGGGTTGTTTCTCAGAATACACCTTTCCCCCTATGGATTTCCTCTATATGATATCCTCAAATTATGAAACTAAACTACATCGATATCTCCAAATAATATGACCTAAAAAAATTTACCCTACATTCCAAATTCTATGAAATTTAAATAAGTTCTCTTGGTCCAATTGACACGACCTTAAACTGTCCCTAGATTTCGGTACCTTTACCCCAAGTTCCATCATTGCCTTTGGTACCCCTCAGGAACCTGATCGGGGCCTGATCACACCTTTGAATGTTCCCCACTTCCGTGTTTGAATGTCTGATGTTATGAGACATGGAGTGTTGGATTCCATAAGGGAATTTCCTGATCCATTTCCACGCTTCATGTGTCCCTTTATATAGTTCTCAATTATCTTCCACATCTGAAGGGACCCCCTAATGGAATGGTCTCATGCCATTTTGGCTTACAGATCATTTTGGGCCAATGCCCCAGAAGGATTTGGACGACATTTTGGGAATGGTTCTGTGTTTCCAATATGTTCAGTGGTCAACCCTCATAGTTTGTCCCCATCTCTTCTGATACATTATTGATATTCTGTCTCGAATAAAGTTCGTGACTTCCTCCATCATCATGCCACCCCTTCCATGTTTTATACATAAACAGTCATGACTCACATTTTTCACCCTATTATGTTTTTATGGATCTTGAACAGCCCTAGGGTTGTCCCTCTATGTATCATTTCATGTCAGGTGGTAATGTTAGTATGATTGAGATTTTTCCTACTCGGCATTCCTTTTCTATTGTTATGCGCTCTGTCTGTTATGGAGAAATTCTATCATCACTACTTGTTTCCCACATCGAGCATGACTCATATGGTCTTCGGAGTCTTGGAAGGATCTATAAACATGAAATAGTTTCACATCCTTTATGGTCCAATCTCTATGGCATGAAACTAAGAGCTTCCTCATGATTCTATTAGTAATATGTTGTATGGGATCGATCTTCATTTTCCATCATTCATGTTGGATTTTTCATTCACCTATGCTTTATATGTGTATGAGAGACACTCATAAGAAAATAAATTGCATAATTTCCCTATCCTCACCACATGGAATTAAATTTTAAGGGTTTCTCATGAATAATAAATTAAATCGGGAATTTATGGTCTAAACCTCTATGACCTTAAACTAAGATCCTTTCCATTGTTTTTCTTGGGAGTTTGTGATATGATGTGAATCTTTTTTATCCCCATTCACATTGAATTTCTCATACTACCACACTACACATTACAACATTGGAAGAATGATCCCCATGATCTAAATACTCTGACCTTTTAAACTAAGTGCTTCCCCATGGTTCTTTTGGGAGTATGTCGTGTGGTGTGGATCTTTGTGATCCGCATTCACACCGATTACCTGTAGCCATGCTAGACACATCCCTCTTGGAACACCCTCAAAATTTCCTTTACCACACAACAATAAAATCCATAGATGGTTTTGGTCATATGACCTTAAACTGCGACACCAACATCCTTACCACATTATTGAAAAAAGCACAACATTGGTGTGTCATCTCTAGAGAGAACATCACCTTTTCAATTGGTCATTCACCATTCCATTTCTCAAGACCTATATATGGCATGAATCCTGTAGTAGCCTCTAGACTTTATATACTAGTCTAGCTACTCAAATAAATTACAATCAAGAAAATGAACAAACAAGAAATATTTAATACATCATATCCTTGTGTGTAGGTCAGGCCCGCATAAGGAAGTTACTATTCCAAAACTACATATGGTTAGATTCCCATCATTATGGGAAATGTAGTGAATCCCATATCATTGATCATGGGTCCATCCACATCATTTTTTCTCTATTTCATATGGATTATCCATTATCCTTACCACATGATGTTAAACTATATAGACCCTATAAACAATGTTTGGATTGATTCTCAAATATTTGGGAAATGTAGTGATGCCCAAGTTATATCGCCTATGGGCCCAACCAAAAAATATGCCAAAACATCAACTTGTTGGCCTCAATTGCGCTCCAAGATCTATGACCATAAACTATATTCGAATCATCATGAGGTATCATTGTCATATGTGATCCTTTTAACCAAATCATGTTGGGTTTTGTCTCATGGGTGTAACCAGTGTATCCTCAAGAAGGTAGTTTTTCTCATTATAGTCCATGCTTCATGACTTTATACTATACGCTGGCCTCCCCCAGAATGCATGTGCGGTTTGATGTTGGGTATTTCCTTAATCCTAATTAATTTTTTGTCTTATTTCACTACATTATTCATCTTATTTTGCGAATAACCTTCTATGGACCAAACATTATGACCATAAAATAAAAGCTCCACTGTGGTATTCCCACTTTGCTATATCACATGTTCTCCCTTCTTATCTAATCCCCAATACTTGTGTGGTAAATCATCACTTTTTTATTATTTATATCAGGTTTATTTCCTTCGTGCCACACATATATTCTTGGCGTAATCGTTTTCAAAGACTGAACCACATGACTCTAAACGTCATTATATTGTCCAAACATTATAACCATAGTCCAAATGATTCACTGTTGTATTTTCATTTTTCTATATCTCATGTTTTTAATTCTCCTATCATTCTACCTCTTATGTAGATTGGTAGCCACTTTGGATTATTCACATCAGGCATAATTTCTTTTTCTTACATTATTATGCTAAAACAGACCTTATTAGGGTCTAGGAAGTATGAACTTAAACATTGTGAAACATCTTTACCACATGATGTTAAAAATTGAGCCACACCCTAATCACATGACGTTAAACTATATTATACATCATCCCATCAACCTTATTTTCATTATGTAAAACTGCATTGCATCCCAGTCCCTTGCCAGATAGGTTTCATAGTTCTAGGATCGATCTTTGTGATGACCAGTACGCCTTCAACGATGTGATCGTAGTTGCAATGGTTTAATTTAAAGAGTATTGGCATCCTTTACGACATTCCATCACTCCGCCTCACACTTTGTGTGAAACTTATTTGGATCCTCATCCGCTTTCATTCCTGAAGTGACCCCATTATAGAATGGTATTTCCACTTTTCATTACCTACAATTTTGGGCCAACACCCTAGAAGACATTGAGTGACACTTCGAGTTTGGCCCCGTGTTTCAGAATATAGTCAGTGGTTAGCCCTCATTTTTCTATTTCCATCTAAAGATAATGTAATGCAGATGTTGTGTCTCGGATACAGTTAGTATTTATCCATCATCGTCATGCCACCCTCATAGTTTTACAGATATTGGACATGTGATTCACACTTTCTCATCCCCATTTATTTGGATTGATTCCAACACCCTTGGAAATATCCCCCTCATGCACTATCACCCATTAGAAAAGTGAATTGGATATTCGAAGAAACATGTTCTATTGCCACAGGCTAGCTCATCTCAAATTCCGTAGATGGATAGTAAAAAATCACTACTAGAAAACTAGTGTGTTTCCACACTTATATAGGAATGGTTTAAAAACTTTGTATCTAAAAGCTCACATACTGCCATGGTTCCATGGATGTTTTCCCAATTATCCTTCATTTCATCCTTGCCTCTCAATCTATCCTCCCCAAAACCCTCAATACCCTTAATTCCCTCCCCAACACCTCCTAACCATGACCCTCTTCCCCACAATCATCATCAAGCGAAGCTTCCCCAAGCGGCCTCCCCACCTACTCCCTTCCTACACAGCACCTCCCCCCCCACCCACAACTCTCAACACACATGTCATTGAGTTCAACAACCCCAAAACCCTCCCTAAAACATCCCCCCCAAAAACCCTGAACACCCCTGATTCCCTCCCCAATGTCTCCTCCATTTGACCCACCTTCCCGTGATCATCCTCATCAAACAAAGATGCTCCAAGAATGCTCACCATATCCTCCATTCCTTCCCATCATCTCTCTTCTGTAACCCTCACACCCCCGATGTTTATATCAACACCCCCGATGCCCTCCCCGACGCCCCCATCGATGACTCATCACAAACATTATCTCAAATTTATATCGATTTTAGTGATGATATAGATTCAATAACATCCAAATAAACTAGAACCATATTTAGTGGACTCGTTCACATAACTGATTTTCCACATTTAGTTGATTAATCAACCTCACACAGTTCTCTTATTTCGACTTCTTCCAGTTATTCTTGATGAAAATAATGTGGAAGAAATTCCACTCTTAGGTCCATAAATGTTAGATTCACTCAGGTATTTCACCTTCTAAACATCACTAGGTATTATCTAATTTATACTTTCTCACACTTCTATAAAATTTCTATGGTTTTTTTGATTGACTGCGAGAGATAATTACTAAGAATTTCCCTTAAATATCTAAATGCGTGGTTTCCTGGTTATTCTTATGGTGATAGTTTGTTTTCTAATTTTTTCATAAGTTGGATTATTTCACATTATTTCACACCTTAGTGTTTTTCAGAATTCTTTACTCTTACATTGCTTGAAATTTCACCCACTTCCTCCTACGTATTCTTAGGATAATATCTATAAAGAATCTAATAATCTTCCTCGTGAATTTCCTTTTTATACATGTTTTTTTGGACTCAATATTTCTTATATAGTTAGGGAAAAGGTGAGACACCATTTATACAACACTATGTGTTCATATTATGTGAAACTACTATTTTTCTATAGGTATGAAAATTTTTCTTCGCCTAATATATTTTAAATTTCATTGTTTGTTTTATTCTTTTTCTTTTTAAATTTTTATATTAATATAATTTTTATTTTTTAATATATTTTTTTTTAATAAAAAAATTAATAACTATTTTTCATTAATAAGTTTCTATTATCAATGGGTATGATGTAATTTCTATTATAAAGAACAATGTAACATTGTCTGAATATCTTATTACACTGCATGTTTATTCAAATTCATATTTTAATTTATATATATTATGAAATATTATATATATATATAGATATATCAAAACCCACACACACACATAGAAGGGATTTTAGTTCCATTTTTTATATCACTTTTGTTCATCCAGAATTTGAGTTATATTATTTTTAATAATCTTAAATTGTAATGCAGTGTAGAACATAAATTTTTCACCATAATTAATTTTGTAACAACATACTCCATGATACATTTCTTAAATTATGTCATATGATTTTTATATAGTTTATTTTATTATATATATATGTTATTTATATGTTTCTATTATTATGAATAATCTTAATTTGTAATACAATGTAGAAAATAAATTGTTCACTGTAATTTATTTTTTGACGGCGAACACCATTGGACATTTCCTAATTTCTGACATATAATTTTTATAATTTATGTTATTATGTATATAAATTATATATATGTGTCTTGTATATGTGATGATTATATAAAATTTTTCATACGTATTATATTTAAATATCTATGTATATGCTGAGATTTATCAACTATGCTTATGTATTAGTTGTGTGAATACCAAGTTTTTCACCTATATTGATTTTTTATTCATTGAATTTACATTTATGTTTACTTATTCTTATATAATGTTTTATATTGTGTTTTTATTTCCCTAATTTTTAAATATCATGTTTTATATACTTCTACTAAATAATATATTTCATCTTCCACATGCCCCGCATTCCACCATTTCCAACTCTGATTTTACTCCCTCTCTCAACATGTGTAGCTTGGACAAGAAATCCCTCAACATCCCTCTTAACTATTTCCTCTTCCATCAGTTTCTTGAAAACCCAAATCTTGAATCATATTCATTACACTAAACAACACCTATTCTCCATACCTTCAAAGGATTTATGCTATGTTACTATAAATTTAATATAAAATTTTATGATTTTTCATCAATTTAGTATACTTTATACCCCATTTGAAAAAAACTGTTCACATTTTATTATCCTTAAATATTAAATTTTAATTCATTTTAGTTCAATAATTTATCAAATGATCCAATCATATATTATTTAATGAAAATGTTACATGGAGTATTGGATTGGAAATATTAACCACCAAAATATAAATTTTTATTAAAAAGCCACTTTAAGGACAAGTGGGAAACCATCATTTGAAGAACCAAAACCACTACGTGATAAAGGAGCTCAAAAAATTGTTAAACACCAGACGAAGGTTATTTGAATCATCCACTCTATATAATTTCCAATGCAAAGTGCTAACTTGTGTGTTTGGATCCACCCTGATAAGTTCTTCGAGATGTGAGATCATCCTTTCCATTGTCTGAATGAATTATTCCAGAGATATTTTTCCTTGATTGAAACCCCAAGCAATTATACAATCTTGCTTGTCTATCCACACTTCCTGCTCCTTAGTGGCCTCAACTTGAAGCCTTCTTTCATAAATTCAGCAATTTCCTCAATTAAGGCGTTGGGACTCATTTCTTTCTCAATCATTCCTTCCTTGGAGTGAAAAATGAGCTTCAAGCATTCCCAATCCTCTTCTTCTATTCCCTTTGGTTCTATGCTTAGACCGTCGTTATCTCTGTCTCGCGAGGCTATTATTTCCTTGCTTCCACCCTTATTGGCCGACCTGGTTTCCATTGGTTTTGGTAGGTAATAATAGTCTTTAATCCCCTTTGGTTTTTCCCCCTGAACCACAATGCATTTTCTGGAGTCTCGCTTTCTTTTGAGCCCCTTCTTCCTTCTAGGGATGTGTAGACCTTTCCCTTGGAAACGATCCCAGCTGTCCGCTGATATTTGTCTAATGCTATAAGTACCTGAATCATCCTCCTCATGTAACATTACTAGATCTTGATCCTCCAGACAATCAAAGAGGTTCTTTAACTCAACCCTCGGGCCTTCAGTGGGGCCCTTCAGCCCAAACTGCTTGCTCAGCTCAGTGGGGAACCACTAGTTCTCCCCTGTAGGTGCATCCTTTAGAGAAGATGGGGGTTGGACTGACATGATTGAATTTATCATTTCTTAAAGCAATCAAAATTTTAAAACATCACATTCCATTGGTTAATATCACTCTAACATGTTAGTTTGTGTGCATTTAATTAAATTACAATATGTAATACTATTTCATCTATTAATATGTTCTTTAATGTAAAATAATCTTTTGTAAGTTTTTTATGATGAAGTTTCCACTGAAAATGGAAATATAGTAATCCATTTGATTTTTCCATCTCCAAAAGGAATGGAATAAAATATTCATTTTCATCCCCTTCTATTAAAAAGAAAATGAATCCCGACAAAATACAAAATCATTTTTCCTTCCAATAATGAATTCAATGGATCTTTATGTATGATATACCAATTATTTCTGAACTTGTATTTTGTTCTTATATAGATGTTATTTATGAATAGGATTTATTCAATAAACACATGTAATAG
The DNA here is from genome assembly GCA_963277665.1 of Viscum album. NCBI lineage: Eukaryota > Viridiplantae > Streptophyta > Magnoliopsida > Santalales > Viscaceae > Viscum > Viscum album. The sequence continues at coordinate 405,951,233 of OY728166.1, forward strand.
TATATAGCACAATTTTTTGTTTATATTTGTTTAAGATCCCATTTTAACAGTGTTTTGTGTATATGTTTTCGAACATATACATTTTTTTATGATTTTATCACATCATAGCATATTCATTTGCTTATGACAATGCCCATGTGATGATATGATATACAATAAAATTTATAATTTCATAGTGAATATGTTTATTGTTATGTTTAACCATATGCTTATTCTTACAATTACAATTATAGAAATACAATAATACGAAAAAAATTTAAATATTATAATATATATATCATAACAAGTATACTATCTTACATTTATACTTATAAAAAATGGTGTTATTTAAATACTAGAATAAATACATAATTTTCAACCCTGTAGGGGAATTTCTTAAGCTGTTACTAATGTTTATAGATACACTATAATGCATATACATTATCAAAATTATAGTTCTTATGATCAAAGTATTTATCATAAAACATTTTGGAAAACATCTTGGGTATAGTGAATTCATATTTTTATATTTAATATCTTATCAAAGTAGACTTCCCTCTTTCCTTCTTCCACTATTATGAGCTTCATTCATGATTTGGATTTTCAGCAAGCATAATTTAATTAGAAAATAATTTATCACTACTTTTACCACATTGATTACAATTCCAGCAAATGGAATTTTTGTTTTCAAAATGAATGAGTCTAGACTTCTCAAAACATCATCCTGAATATAACAATCATTTAAAAAGGCCAGATTCAACTCTGTTTCTTATTTTTTAGAATTATAGGTATTAATGTTTTTCAATATTTTTTCCTGACTTGCAGAAATCATGGTGGGTTCACACAACAACATTAAGTTTCTACAACAAAATTAAATAGCCTAGACTTCTTAGAAAATCATCATAAATATTAAAATTATTGAAAATGGTTTGATTCTCATCTCATCATATTCAGTATAAAAGGTACAAATTATTCTTGTAGCATTGATTTTTCTATCACGCATTGATATTATGAGTCTATAATATGTTATTTTTTGTTTCTCTTCAACTCTATTCTATTCTTCTAAAATATTTATTAGCATGCGGTAGAACATACACCTCTTGCACATGAAAAATATGTTTGAAACTTATTAGATATAATTGAAGAAAATGTATTAAAAAATTGTTTTTCAAGTGATTATTAATTATATGAATATATAAAATGGTTTAATGAATATTTATTATCAGACTCTTGATCTACCCTCAAAATATCTTTGATGGAGGTAACCCGGATATAAATAAGAAGTTGTTATTCTTTTCCCATTATTTCCTTACAGGTTGTTTCTAATGATGAGGCTAGTTTTATCCACCTCCAACAAATGAAGTGTGTTAGAAATCATATGTGGGTATGGTTTCTTCCATTTTTATCCTTTGGCCCAACTTTAATTATGTATTTTTTGATTTTTTGGTTCCTTATATTTCTTTTTGAATTTTGGATCTCGTTGAGGTGGATTCAAGCCACGATTATTGAAGAAGACTTACATGTGTATGCATAGGTAGGTATATAAATATTTAAGTTCCCCATTTAAATATAATAACTCATTGATATATATATATATATTGGGTATATGTTTGATTATATATATATATATGAAAAAATGGATATGTTTGTATGTGTAATGGGATATATTAAAGTATAAGAATATTTCTATGGACCCCCTTATACATATTTGGCCATTAAAATATGTAAATAGGGGATGGGTTTCTTTATTTATATGTAAAGATGAATATACATGAAATTGGAAAAAAAATTCAAGTTGTCGTCGTCAAAACCAGTGTGCCTTGAGGTTGAGGTGGGTTCCCTATGCCTAAAACATTGATTTGAAATCAATAATTTTCAATTATTTTAAAAAAATAATTTTAATTATTATATAATGACTATATGGTTTGAAAATTTTTTGTGGGTATTTGAAATGGTATTTTCAACTATTTTACATGATTTCTATAAGCCTTCAATGAGGACTAGTTCACAGCTCAGTTTCCAAACCAATTCATTGGTATCTGGACTACATTCATTTTTATTAATAGAAGGCGTGTCTTTATCACTTTCATAAAAAAATAGAGATAATATTTTCTTCTCAAACTACATCATTCCTTATTATTAATGGGAGGTCATCACCCCAAACCACAAAATCATCAGTATCTTCCATTAAATTTTATATTAAGTGCCTGAAATATAAGGGTTATCCTATGTTGATTAGTGACTCATAAGTTATATTATTATTATTATTAATTTAATCAATGATAGGATTACATTTACTAGATATATGATAGTCAGAATACAAGAATGTAGTATATTGCAGATATAAAACACACTGAACTAATATGAATCTCATTATCCAACACCCATAAATATTTACATTATTTTTTTCATAAGTAACTCAGACTCTCACATCCAAGAACTACCAAAAATCGATAATTACTTAAGGTTTGGGATCCCAAACACATCCCTCAAAAAAAATTCTAAAAACCAATAAAAAAGAATCACATTATTAGATCATATGTGGTGTGATCCCCACCTGGAAAATCCATTACATTTCCCATTGAGCAGAAATCCCAACAATTTCCTTCATTACTTATTCTTCTCTACTCCTAGGCGATGCCCATACAATCCTTAGGAACACCTATTAGGAAAAAAGATCATATTGGATAGACCATTGTACTAAAATCTATTTCTTTTCTTCTATATCAAAGAGGTACATGTGTCAAACTCATCAAGAGCTAATTCCAGCACAACTATAGGTATCTCACCCATTCCATTGGTCTCCTCTCATATCCAAAATTTATCAAAACCATTAGAATAAGAATCCAATTGTTCATAACTTCCAAAAACCAAAACAACTCAAGGTATCTATGTTAATAATCCACATCCTTTACGAATCCTATTCCAACTAATAATCAAGTTAAAATCACAATTCCCTTGAAGTAACATGTGTAAATCACTTATAACACCATTTTTCTGCAACTCACACCTAATTAAATAGTTGTCCCACCATCCGTAAGTTAATCATTGGTCACATGACACCACTTACCTCATATTCTATTCCAATTATCACAACAACACCAATAAATGTGTGTTTCTTATCATATAAATTTCACACTCAATAGTTTGCATTACCATCCATCAACACCCATCAGACATTTCACACTCAACAGGGTGCTGGGGGTGTGCAGGGTTCCGAGTGAAGTGGTGTAGGGTGAAAAGGGGATGTATGGGGTGTGTAGGAGTTCATGGTGTAGGGGGGGTGTAGAGTGTAGGGGTGTTCCGGGTGTGGGGGGGGGGTAGGTGTGTGAAAGGGGTGTGTAAGGTTTAATGGGTGTGCAATGGTTCTGGGGGTGTGCAGGGTGCAGGGTTGGGGTGCGAGGGTGTGCAAGGGTTCTCGGGTGTGTTGGGTTGTGTGAAGGGGGTATGCTGGGGTGTGGGGTGTATAGGGGTGTGCAAGGGTGCATGAGTGTAATGTATAAATTCTCACATTTCATTAATTTTTCTACAACCTTTTAATTAGGTGATATCTGCCACACATAGTACATTATTGTTGAATTGAAACATATTTCATAGTTTTCCTCCACTAATATATGGTATTTTATTAGACATGATATGTTCAGAATTCAATGCATGTTTTAATATAACTAATACCTAATAAAGTTGTAAATTTATCTAATCCCAAAAATCCGGAAATACTATTCTTGTACAAGATGAAATCTGTAAAATCTTCAAGAGATATAATTTTTTATACCCCCTTGAGATAATTAGGAAATGAATATCCAATTTCGATCACTCGACCCTCAAGTGGGTAGGAAACTCTTTCAAGATTAATATATCAATTACGTGATTCACACCATTTGGATTTTACCTTTATTTCACAATAATCATTCTTCCAATATCCCTTCTTGAAATAATACTAACATTTGGGAAGACCTTATTTAGAGATACATATATTCATGTGACATGTCAAAATAGTGGTTTTTCCACATAATTCCATACTATACATGTCATTGAGAGATTCATGGATCTTTCTTGGGTTAATCTATTTGTTTAAGACCACTTTTCGAAAATCCATGAACATGATTTCATCCTTTTCTTATGAATTACTCCAAAGAGGCCCCATAAAATCCTACAATTTTTGTAGTAATAGGGGTGAAAGAGTGCATTTTTGTGAATATAAAGGATTTAGTCATATGGGAAACTATATCCTAAATATTAATATAGGAAAAGGTAGTTAAGCTACTGGTAGACATATGTGTCGGACAGTAACAATATTATGGACCTTTTAAAGAACCATTAATAATGACCATATAATGCTCTGATATTTGGAGACAAAGTTGGTCATTAATATGATTCTATTCTACCACCTCCACCCCTATGATAAACTGAATATGGAAAAATTTTAATCATATTGAATCAATTAGAACACAAATGAATAAAATTATCCATGTTAATATAAGAAAAATAAATACAAACTAAATATAATGAAATTGTCCCAAACAAACTTGTACTGAAAAAAAATCGAACTATGATTAAACATGATCCAAACTGATTATATACCATTAATAGGAAGAGTAATTGTTATTTATTAGGAATTTACTATTTCAATGTATCATTTTGAAACATGGGTATGTTTCCCCCATTCTTGGAGTAACATGAATTGACCCATGGGGCCTTGTGGTTATTATATGTTGGGATTTTATTTGTATAGTCACATGAGTTAGGTATGATGTAGTTTAGTTTTTATTTTTATTTCTTCATAACATCAGTCACTTAGGCCTTTTAACACATTATTATGATAGAGGGTAGTAATATTATTTGAATGGATCCAAAAGGGCACTGGAGGTGGCTATGCAGATTTCATTATGGGGGAGGAAGATTGGGGTAGTGGAGAGATTAATTAGTCTGTTTCATTTTTAACTACCTTTATAATCTATTTCTTTTTGTTTTCTTTTCCTTAAGTGTGGATGTCTATCATATGATTGTGTCCTGATAAAATACTACTACTGAACCACCCTTGACCTTATAGTACCCCCACTATAAAAGTGACCTAACGTCTCCAATTCTTGACTTTCCATTGAATTTCAAATTCTTTTAAAAGAATTAAATTAAAAAAATTAAATAAATCATTTATCTATTGTAAAATAATCTATGAAATCAATTTTCAAAAAATAAATTGTTTTATAAAAAATAATTTTATACAGTTTTATAAAAACATTTTTCATATCTTCACATTACAAGGGAGGCTCTTTTAAAAAAAACCACTTTAAAAACATCTCCCATTAAAAACATAAGGTTGTAAAACCATTTGTTTTGTTTTGTTTTTTATATAGGAATATGTTTCTTACTTTTGAAAACTCTATAACCCCTATATGAATACCTACAAACTAGAAATTTATAGCCTAAAAATAATAACCAACATGAAGAGGACAATTATTTTTAGAATAATACTATAAATACATTAAAAATAAAGAAAAAACATAATGACTAGTGAGGGGATTAATTTAGTTTCTCCATTAGAATGTTATCTAAGTGTTATCCTATGTTGTTTAATGAGTGATAGGTTATATTATTATTATTATTATTATTGTATTCCATGGTAGGATGACATTTACTATATATGTCAGTCAGGATACATGAATTACAGATATTTCAAAAACTAATAGAGTAGTCGGATTAGGTTCTATATGTCATTTGTTTTTTTGATTATTTTCATAATCATGGTTCCATATCCAAGACACCCAATACTCACAGAAATCCACCACTAAGACCTTGAATTTACTATGTAACCCATAAAAACTCTACTTGAGTTCACTCATATCCTTTTTTCATCTATTCACAGCCATCTATTACCTCATATCCCATCCAACACCCCAAAACACCCAATATCCCCTCAAATCATTACCTCTATTCTCAAACAAAAAAAATCAGATAACCCTTCCCCAAACCCTATCTAATCTCTCACTCCTTATCCTCTACATGGATCATAGAATAAAAGTTCAATAAATTTATTTGTAAGTGATTTAATATCATGATAGTGTGAAATTGAGGAGTGATGTTTTCCACTTCAACTTGTGGTTTTTCCAAGACAATATGAATTTTCATGAGCAGTCATTAGCCTCAATGTGCTATATATTATACCTATGTTGTCAGCCAATTATTACTGTTGACATGGATATATAATTGAAACAAATTATGATTGATTGGTGTATGATTAAATATTGAATTATAGGTATTTGTTCAGATTTTTCAAAGTCCATGTGGTATTGGTGTTGGTGGTATGCTTGGTTAGAAGCCCATTTAGCACATTCACTATTCCTCTATAGTTCATAGCCTTTTTCCTTAGGATCTATCAAAACATGAATTTATTTTTTTGTCTATGGTTTATCTTATAATTTATAGGGGGTGTGCAGGGTGAGTAGGGGGGTGTGTGTAGGGGGTAGAGGGGGTGGGGGTTACAGGGGTTGTACTGGGGGTGTGAAGAATGTGTGTGTAAGGGGTGGCGGGGGTGTAGGGTGAAACAAACCCAAACTTGACATACATGGAAAATAAAATAATTTTATATAATAATTAATACATTAAGAAAACAAATACCAAAACAATGTATTAGTTTAGTGTATTTGGAAAATGGTAAACATAAACAACTTGTTCATAAAATGTCTACATCATCACCGACTTTATCCTCCATAACTATAACCCCTTTCGGACATATCTTACCTAATAACCTTCATAAAATCTAAGGGAATGGAAACCTAAAATGGGATGACCTCATATACTCAGTAAGGGTAAACGAGAGTGATATGTAATCATAAACATGAGCATAAAGTGTATGTAAATTTGATCATAACATTATAAGATCATTCCCTGTATATCAAAGGCATACTTTATTCATAACAAAAATCAATGATCATATTCCATAAGATCATAACATTAAAATAAAACATTAATTTTTTCTATACACAATACCTTATACCTTTTTGAACTTGTATAAATAGTAAAATTTTCACTCATTAAATTATGGACATGATATTAGGCCCTTGCATGAACATATAGACATGGAAACCAGATCTATTCATAAAATTATAGACATGAAAACAAGGTCCATGCATAGAATTGTGAACATGAAATTAGGATCATGCATAACATACATACCTCATGAGTTATCCATATTTTCCGAATTCACTAGAGGGAGATATAGGTTGCACCCATCTCATAATGAAATCATCCTTACATGTTCCACAAAAACATAAATCACTCCTCATAGCATTACCAGAAGGTTAAAATGGGTTTCTTAAACATTATTCCATCATAAAATAATCCATGGTAAATAAATTTATTTCATACATATAATAAAAATAATCAAATCATAGTTTTAATATTGATATTATTAGGGAATGTCATATTAGATGATATTTTTTGATAATGCACTTGAAATTGATTTTTTAGGAGAATAAACTTTCTTCTTCAAAAACGTTTTCTTTCCTTAAAAATATGCAAAATTTATAAAGAAAATAATTTCTTTGAAGATAACCATGAAAATAGGTAAGGGAATATTTCTGGAAACAAGTTTTCATGAAACTGTAAAAATACATTCATGCCGTATAAGTTTAAATAAAACATTCTTCTTATAATTTTTTTTCAGAAAAGTCAAAAAGTACCTCTTTTGGAAGGAAAAAAGAAATATTCATTTCAAAACGTGTTTTAAAAAGTAAAAATGGTTAAAAATGACTTTAAATATCTTTATGATAATACTAAAAAATATTATGAAATCATATTTAGAAAACATGAACATGGATAATAAATAAACCCTCGTAAACACTAACATATAAATAATCTCATATAACAATGAGATTGAAAAATTATCGCTTACATAAAACCTTAAAAGTATTAATTTTAAAAATATTTTAATGAAATATAAAATAGTCATAAAATATTCATTATAATCCTTTTATATCCAGATAAATAGTTAAGTAAAATAATATCCAGAATATTGAAACGGAGAAAGGATAAATTCTTTAAACATTCAAAGTGTTCCATACCACTTCGAACATTTAAATCATAAGCCCAATATCTTCAAATGAGTATTCTAATACAATGAAGATACTTCTATTCATCATATAAAATATAATAGGGGAAATAAATACACAACTCATAAGAAATATTTGGTGAACCTGTCTTATATCTCACAAAAAAAATTAAAAGTGAGACGAGATTCCCTTACCTTATGTCTTGAATCTCTTAGTACTCATAAAAAACTCTTGAATAATAAATATAAATTTATTATTAATATATCACTGAACCATATTATTATATTTAATACCTTATATTTTCTAATTATTACTTAATATTACCATTTTGTTAATAATTTTATGTTAAGGTATCACTTTAGGATATATCTTATTTGTTGTTCGCATGTGTCTTAATTTGTTATATCATTTTCCCCAATATTTATATCCAAATTTAAAGAATTTAAAAAATTATTGAAATTTAATTTTTATTCAGAATATGTGTATAATGATTTATAAAATATAGAAGTATCAAATAGAATACACCATTCATGGATATAGTAAGTCGCACGTACAGATGAATGATATTTCTATTTAATTGCCATGTTGAAAGAACCAAAGTGAATGACATGTATATAAATGTGAATATATATATATATATATAATATAACTAAATTAGAATTACTATTTCATCAATATCTTATATTTTTACAAAAAAAATCTTTAATACATTCCATGTGATGTGTGAATGAATAACATCGTTTTTACGAGGTGATAGTCCACACATCCCCAAATGAGGTTAACGTATTACCAAAATATGAAAATCCTAGAATATGTTTAATATATAATTTACATAATATTAATTAAGTTATCATATACATATTGAAATATTATTTTTCCAGAAAAAAATAGTTTTAAGACAATCCATGTAGGCAGTAATGGAAAAAGAACAGAAATAGTATTCGTGGAGTCGATTAATTGGCATAACTTGGACAACAATTTCATTTCATTGAATAAGAGGTGGTGATAAATGGCATGGAAATGATATATTACTTTATAAACAGAGTACTCTATTATATACATGATTTTGTATCTATTAAACATTTAAGGATGAAGGAGGTGAGGATAAAGTCAAAAAAGAAATGAAATTAAGAGAGGTACTTGGAGAAAATTACCTCTCGAATATCCCCTCCATGAAAGACCGTTAAGAAACATGGATTTGGACTTTTGGTAAAAACATAAGCACTTAGACTTGGGATGAATTAGGAGGAGAGGTTTGGGTAGAGAATTTGGGATCTATAAGGCTTTTTGGGTTGATCTTGGGAGGTCAGGCATTGGTATTATACTTGAGGAGAGGTGGGTTCAAGTGAGTAAATTATTGATTATTTTATATTTAAAGATACACACATTGAAGTGGAATTAATTTCAATGAATAATAAATTAAATTAATGTTTTTAGGATTTTTTGGGTAGATAAACACCTCAAAAAACCATTAAATGTTGCAATTTTAGGTATGTTATGCTTTTACCTTTTAACTTTGACCCTTGTAACAATTTTACCTATACAACGGTAAATAATTTTTTATTAGGTTTAGTTTTTTATATCCAAAAATTAAATTGATGTTACAACCTAATATGAACCTTTTGATTCCAAATATAGAATAAATTTTACCCAATTCAACTCCCATAGCTTGGATAATTATATTTCAAACTAATTTCATAGAGAGAACTAAAAATTTGGTTTTTAAAGTGAAACATTCAAAAGTTTGAGAAGTTTTTATATCTAATTTAAATATAAAATTGATTCCAATGAACATAATTGGATTGATTGAAAAAAATTTATCTAATTATACTTTGAAACTAATTAAAAATATAATTTATCCTTATAAATATATTAGATGAAAAGGTAGTTTTCAATTAAATTCCAGTAATTTTAACTATTGATAAAAAATAAAACCTTAGATAAAAATACCAAAAAATTATGATAAACTAATTTTTATATATATATATAAATATTAAGTTTATTTTTACATATTAAATACACAAAGGTATCAAAATCGTATTTAAAATTAGTTCTCCATTAATAGGTGGTAAAACTACCTTAAAAAATATTGAGTATTATATGTAAAATTGGTTTTATTCTTATCTAGTGCCTCTAAACTATATTGGATGAATACCAATAATATTTACCAAGATATATAAAATATATATTAAATTAATATTACACTCTAATTTTAATTAATTTAATTTATTATGATTAAAACAAATTGTGCGCATAATAAAAGTTTTCTATAAAAATACCCCCTTTATATTCTATTGGTTTATATATTCCTTTCTAAATAATTTTTAACTAATTAATTCATTTTATATTTTTTGAGAAAAAATATATTTATATATTTTTGTTAAAAATATTAATAAAATTTATTTTAACAGCTTGGTTACATAATATTTTAATAATATTTTATTGTTCTCTAAACCTCGTTCATGCGTGTTACACAAGCCATCAAGAAAAGTCTTTATTTCTTGTAATGAAAGCTAGGCTCAGTCTTCCATGTTGATAATGATAAAATTTATTTAATTTTATTAATTTTAAGACAAATATAGTGGTTTAATATAAAATATACTATTTTCAATGTTACATGGAATGAGAAATATCAAAATGATTAAATTCTGTCTAAAAAATAATTCACAAAATCCTAGGGTGTTACAATCACCCCCCCCCCCCCCACCTAAAATTAATTTCTCCCTCTAAATTAATATGGGTTATCAATGTTTTAATAAGTGAATGTTTCATTTATAGAAACCAACATCATAAAAACTGAAACTAAAACTTCCCTTTTAAAAAGAAATATATGGAAAATAACAATTTCTCAAAGTAAATCATGATTATGTCTCTATGTAAGAGAACATAGGTGATGATTGGGCATGGAGGAAAAGGATAAATAATCATAAATATTTATAAAGATCATCAACCATAAGAAAGTTGGTGCTAAAATGAAATATGACAATTACAAAACTATAAACTAAGGATTTATGAAATATATCATTGATATCATCAAAATTATGATAAGATGACACCCTTTTACATCACATTCCATTTTCATAATGTTGTTGAATTTTCATGAGAATATATACTTACTTAATTTTAGTACAATCTCACCATTGGTTGTTCCTTGAGCAATTTTTCACTTCATCTCTTATAAAAATAAATGAAGTTTAAATTTTCATTCCTGTAGTGTTAGAAGTTAATGTGATCCAAGATTGGTAATTCCATATGTCATTATGAAAACAAAAAGTTAGCACAAGTAATAAAATATGCATAAGTCCACCAATGGTGAGATAATTTTTTATTCTAAAAAATTCACCCATCATTTAACTTAAACATTATATATATTTATAACCTTACAATCCTTATGAAAGATGAAAATAAAAAACATTAGAAAGAGATGAACAAAATTAGATTAACATTTATCTCTCATAAATTTTAATGTAACCCCTGGAGGTCACATTCCAAACATGTGAATACACTCATCATACATTCTCTTGAAACATAGTAATAACATGAATTACCATAAATACATTGGAAAAAATTCATGCTTCTTTATTCCAAAGGTTACTTGATAAATTCCTTAAATCCAATATGTCTTAAACATCATCTATTATAACATATAAAACTCTGTCAACAAGTCCTTTATCTATTTTTAGTTAATCATTACTATCCAATTTACTTGTTCATATCCAAAATATATTCATACAAACAAAATTTTCTTAACGTAAGCATCATATTAAGGGTTATATTCCCTTAGTCAAAATTTCACCTTGTCATAAAATCACTTTTCCATTCCATCGAAAACATTTTACATAGACATATGTAGAATAACCCTTTAATCATTCATCATTCATAATTTATGAAGAAAAATACATAAACAATTATTATTCAACTTCATCCTTATGCCATTATCATGGTTATACCATCCTATTAGAAAATACATTTTTTCTTTTCACATTTAATCATTAGTCTCTTCATTGTAAACAATGTAACCATTTCTTGCACCACCTTGTTGGTTACCCTCAAGAGATTACATATTCGGAAATTGAGTTACATAATGACCATTTATTCTACACATAAAACATATAACCTTCCATGAGGACTTAGGGAGGAAAAATTCGCATCGATTTCATTAACTAAAATTTTCATTTTTCCCTTGAAGTCACTTACCTTGTGTCTTCCTTTTTCACAGTCAAAAAACCTTATTGTTCATCTAATACATTCACTTAGGTGATTCATTCCACATTTCTGACATAATGAAAACTGAATATTAATTCCTCCATGTTCTTCATTACCCAAACTCTCAATGAATTCTTTCTTTTCCTTCCTTGGTGAGTTTTAGAGTTTTTTAAGTTACATGTTGTTAATCATGTTCCATGAAAACTGATTAGGCATGATCACAACATCATTCACGCTAGTGATTATCCCACTTTACTGCTCATCATCAAATCACCCACCAAATTCCAAATAATACAATTCCTTCCAATTATTACCATTGACTAAACTAGAATAATAATTTGAGCATTTTTTATCATAGAATAAAACCACATAGTAATGAAAATAATTACTTATAGGAATTTTATTTCATAACAGCTTCCATAATCTATGAAACCCAAGGTTTTTCCTAAGCTATTTATATCCAACATAAATTTAAATACTTCATGTTGTTTCATGAAGTGTTTTATAATTTCCAAATCATATCCCCCAAAAGTGCCAAACCAAGTGTGCATCAAGGCTCATTTTAATGTACCAGAATACCCCGAATCAGGCCTAGAACATCTGGTCAAAGTTGTTACTCCTAGTTACATATGTATCAGAGTCGTATATACTTATAGTACATATATAGGTATGTATTACAAGGAAACCACTTACTCTATACTTTACCAAAATTCCATGTCATTTTCCAAAAACATTAACACATCCTTATACATATCCTTAGATACATCCTGAGAAATATCTTTAGAAATATACCTTGGGATCTCACCAATGTTTCATAATCATATTTTTCAATGGTAAACTAATACCTTTCTATCATTCCAATTGAAATGACCCCAAAATTTACATACATAGACATTAAATTAATTATTTGGAATACATAATACATTTAATAAAATGCCCAATGAAAATATTAGTTTAGTGTCTTTCGAAACTGGGAATAAAAAAAACTGGTTCATTAAACTTCTATATCATCTTTAACATTTTTTTTCTATAAGTAGAACCCATTTTGGGAACATCTTACTTAATACCCTTTTTCAAATCCTAGGGAAAAGTAACTTAAAAAGGGGTGATCTTAGATGCTCAGTAAAGGTAAAAAATAGTGATATTTAAGCATAAACATGAGCATAAAGGGTATGATAATGTGGTCATAAAATTATAATATCATTCCATGAATATATAATGAAGACATGAATCATAAGAAAAATCAGTGATCATATTCTACAAGATCATAAAATTAGAATAAAACATGAAATTTTGAAATGTACATTAACATATAACTTTTTGAACATGTATAAATAGTAATAGGTTCACTCAATAAATTAAGTACATGAAATCACTCCATTGCATAAAAATATTGACATGAAAACTATGTCGACTCACAAAATTATGGAAATGAAAACTAGGTCCATGCATATAATTGTGAAAATGAAATCAATTTCTTTCATAACATACATACCTCAAGAGTTATCCATATTTACCCAATAAACTGATGGGAGATATAGGTCCCACCCATCTTATAATTAAATCATTCTTACGTGTTCCACAAAAACATAAATCACTCATCATATCATTACCAAAGAGATAAAATGGGTTTCATAGAAATTATTCCATCATAAAATAATCTCAATTAAAAAATAGATTTCATAAATAGAAAAAACATAATCAAACCATATCACTAATTGAAATATCACTAAGTAATGTCAAGTTATATAGAAAAAAGTTTTTATAAAACACGAGAAATTGATTTTTGAGGAAAATATCTTCTCTTATTAGAAAATATATTCTTTTCTTAAAAATAAAATAAAATAAAATAAAATAATATCTATGAAGATAACCATGAAAATATGTAATTTTATCTTGATGGAAATACGGTTTCATGAAAGTGTAAAAATATATTCTTAATGTATAAGTTAAAAAAATATTTTCTTGTACTTTTTTCAGAAAAGTCAAAAGGTACCTCATTTGGAAAATGAATAAAATATTCCTTTCAAACAAAGTTTTAAAAATTAAAAAATGGGTAAAAATGACTTTAAACATCCATGGGATAATAATAAAATATTTTATGAAATCCTTTTTAGAAAACATGGACATGTATGATAAATAAACCCTCATAAATACTTAAATATAAAAAATCTCAAATAATAATAAGATTGTAAAATTAACACTTAAATAAATCCTTAAAAGTGTTAATTTTTAAAATATTTGAATTAAATTAAAAATATTCATAAAATATTATTTATAAACCATTTATATCCATATTAATATTTAGGTTAAATTATATCAAGAATATTGAAATGGATAAAATATTAATTCTTTAAACATTTAAAGTGTCCCATACCACTTTGAAAATTTAAATAATATGACCAAAATCCTCAAATGAATATATAAATTCAATAAATATAAATTTATTCCTAATATAATATATAATATGGGATGTGTGTAAACTACTCATAATAAATACATGGTGAACATGGCTTATATCTCACCAAAATTAAAAGTGAGATGAGATTCCCTTACCTTATATCTTGACTCTCTTTGTACTCATACAAACCTCTTGTATAATAAATATAATTTTTTCTACATATATAACATAACCATATTCTTATATATAACAGTATTTATTTTTCTATTATGGATTTATATTTCCCGTTCGTTAACTATTTTATGTTAAGGTTTCACATCGGGTAATATTCACTTTGTTCTTTGCATGTGTCCTAATTTGTTGTGTCATTGGTCCTTATATTTATATCGTTATTTAAATAATGTAAAAATTGATTTAAATATAATTTTGAATCATAATATCTATATAATAATTCATATAATATAGAAGTGTCAAACTGAAGACCCCATTCATGTAGATGGTAAGCCGTACATACGCATAAACGCTATTTCTGTTTAATATACATATTAAAATTGGTTATAATATACATATTAAAATATAATTTTATCAAAAAATAGTTTTATGTCCATCCATGTAGAAGGTAATGGAAAAATCAAAATTAGTATTCATGGAGTTGATAAACTAGCATAACTTGGACAAAATTTTCATTTCATTGAATAATAGTAGTTGAGAAACGACATGGATAGGATATATTCCATTAGAAACATAATATTATATTATAAAAATGATTCTGGAGTTATCATACATTGATGGATGAAGGATGTGAGTAGAAAGTAGAAAAATAAAAGAAATTAAGAGTGGTACATTGAGAAGTTACCTCTTGAATATCCCCTCCTTGAAAGTCCCTTGAGAACATTGGATATGGACATTTTGTAGGACCAGTAGCACTTTGAATTGGGTAGAGTGAGTAGGATATGTTTGGGTATATATTTTGGGAGCTATAAGGATTTTTTGTTCGAAATGGGGTGGTGAGGTAGTGGTATTTATTCTTGAGGAGAGGTGGGTTCAAGTGATTAAATTATAGGTTATTTTGTATTTAAAGGTGACCACATTGAGGTGGAATTAATTTAAATTAATTATAAATTAATTTAATGTTTTTTAAGATGTTTAGGGTTGATACAAACATAAAAAAACATTAAATAATTCAATTTTAGGTATGTTATGCTTTTATATTTTAACTTTAACCCATCTCACAATTTTTCCTGTACAATGATAAATAATTTTTTTACCCTGGATACTTTTTTATACCTAAAAACGAAATTGACCTTACAACCTAATTTGGACCTTCTGATTCCAATTATTTAATCCATTTTACCAATTTCATCTGACAAACATGGAATAATTGTATTTAAAATTAAATTCGCAAACAAAACTAAAAAGTCGGTTTCCAAAATGAAACACTCAAAAGTATGAAAAGTTTTTATATCTAATTTAAATGTGAAATTTATTCCAATGAACATAATTGGATTTATATAAAAATATTTACTAAATATACAATGAAACCAATTAAAAATATAATTTAACCTTATAAATTAATTTGTTCAAAAAGTAGTTTTGAATTATAATCCTGTATTTTTAACTATTGGTAAAAAATAAAACCTTAAAAAAATACCAAAACGTCATGCTAACCTAATTTTTATGATTATATTTTTAAGATGAAGTTTATTTTGAAATTTTAAATCTATAAATGTGTAAAAAATTAAATTCAAAAATGTTTCTCCATTAAAAGGAGGTAAAACTACCTTAATAAAATATTAGGGTTTATATGTAAAAATGGTTTTATTATTGTCTTATGCCAATAAAATATCTTGGATGAATATAAAAAACATTTACCTAGATATAATACATATATATTACATTAAAATTAATCAATAATTATAATTAATTTAATTTATTATAATTAAAACAACTTCTGAGCATAATAGTAGTTTTATACAAAAATGCTCTCTTTATATTCTGTTGGTTCTTATATTCATTTTTAAATATTCTGTAACTAATTAATTATTTTTATATTTTGTCAGAACTACATATTTATATATTTTAGATAATAATATACACAATATATAATTTAATGGATAGGTTAAATCATATTTTAATAATATATTATTATTCACTAAACCCCGGTCATTTGTGTTACACAAACCATTAAGGAAGGACTTTGCTGCATGTACCACAAGCTAACCACAGTGTTCGATGTAGAGATAGATAATAATTTTTTTGATGTTCATGTAATCCGATCTTAGTGATTAAATATAAAATAAATTATTTCAATGTTACATTAAATAATAAATATCAAAACTATTAAATTAATTAATAAAATGAACAAAATCTTGAGGTTTTAAACAGTGGGTGTAGCATGTGTAGAGGGGGTGGAGGGGGTGGTTGTATGTTTATTTTGTATAGGGGGTGGTGGGGTGTGCTAGGGTTGAGATGGGGGTGTTTAGGGGGTGCGTGCAGGGGGTGGCGGGGGTGAAAGGGTGTGTAGGGGGTATGGCGTGTGTGTAGGGGGTGTAGAGGGGTTGCATGCATGGTGTGGAGTGGGTGGAGGGGTGTGATGGGGTTGTGTTGGGATTGTTAATGGGGGGTGTTGATGGTGGTTAGGGGTGCTAGGTGTGAAGGGGGTGTGGCATGTGTGTAGAGGATACATAAGGGGTGGAGGGGGTGTGTGCAGGGTTAGGAGGGGTGTGGAGGGGGTGGAGGTGGTGTGTGTAGGGTGGAGGGTGTGTTCATGGGTTGTGTTCTGGTTGTGCAGGGGGTGTGTTCATTGTTTTCAAGTGGTGTGGCATGTGTGAAGGGGGTGTGTGGATGGTCATGCAACGGGTGTGGCATGTGTGCAGGGGGTGTGGAGGGGGTAGAGGGGTTTGTAGGGGTGTGAAGTGGTTTGTAGGGGTGTGTATGGTGCAGGGGGAGGGGGTCCATGCATGGTGTGGACGGTTTTTGTAGCATGTGTGAAAGGGGTGGAGGGAGTCTGTGGATGGGGCAAGAAATGTGAAATACATCAACTATTTTTTTTAAATCCATGCAATATTTACTATTTTAAACCATGGAAGTAGATCTAAATAAACGGTTTAAAACTATGTATCTATAAATGAATTCATATTTCTATACCAGAGGTGGAAACCATGGATATAGACCTATATCCATATTTCCAACCTGTGGCTATACCTGTGGCCCTATTTCCATGCCAACAGAATCCATGATTGTCCAAACCCAGACTATAAACTATAGCCATGTTTTAAGGACCTATTGACATAGTTATAAATTGTGGCTTGTTTCTGATGCTTTCGTCGGGGTGAACGTGTCCGTATCATTCGGGGATGAGGGACACGGTTTTTATTTCCCTGCATTCTCTCATTCCAAAGGCAGGTGGCATCCGCTCCTTATTCAAGGACGTCTTCTCCTTGATCGAAACAGGATGATGGGATGTCAGTTCTTCCTTATGTGGATTCCTCCTCGGAACTCATCACCTAGTCTGGTTCTCCCTCATAGACATGAGACATTTCTCGTGAAACTCTTCATGGCACCATATCTTCATGGACACCAGTTAATTACGCTGCTTCTATCAGGACATTCCAAGGGGTCCGGTTAGGGTAGAAACCTTCGGTTAGGGGAGTAGTCACATGGGGCATCACTGGCGTTTCTATACAATGGGGGATTGATGTGTCTGTCTTATGTCCCATATTATAGGGCTTCTCAAGGGTGTGGAATCCTTAGGAATCCCACATAGAACTCAGGGAATCGTATTCCATGGGCATGTATCTGAGGTTTTCCTTAGCTTCTATATTCAACACAGGGTACGCCGCAAGTTTAACATCTGGCAGAGATGGATCGGGCTGATCAGAACACTATCTAGAGTGGATCAGATGGAAGAACCCCCTGGAGGGAACGCCGATATGGGGTCCAACATGTGGGTGGCTTCCTGAATGCTATTAAATGGAATGGGGAATGGGGTGGCATGATCTCGCCGGGATGTGGCGGCCCGGGTAAGAATCAGGATGGACGATGGAAGGTTCTGTGAAGGGGATGGTCAATGGGATGGCACTGTCATGAGGATGACGATGGTTCTAGGCTTGAGCCTTGAAGAGGCTTCCTATGTATCCCCGTGGTAGGGAATCAAAGTCCACGTAGTTCATGTGATGATGTCTTACTACTAATTGGGGTTTTCAACGGCTTATCGTTGGATAAGATCACAATGGCTTTCCATTGGATAAGGTGTCAATAGATTATCGCTGGATGGGGTTTCAACGGCTTACTACTGATTGAGGTCACATCGGCTTACCGCTGCATAGAGTCACAACGGCTTACCTCTTGATGAGATTGCAATGATTACCGCTGAATGAGGTGAAAATGGCTTACTGCTGAATGGAGTGACAACGACTTACCGCTAAATGGAGGTCCATAGTTTAACATGATGTGGGATGGGGGTGACCAGATGTGAAGGGGGTCATAACTGCTGGGTGTTGGGCTTGAACCTCGTGGAGGCTTCCTATGTACCTCTCCTTGGCAAGGATAAAAGAATTCGTAGTTCGTGTTGTTTGGAATTGACGTGAAGGTGGACCTGGGGTCCAATGGTTGTTGGGCTTGAACCTTGTGGAGGCTTACTACGTACCTTTACATGGAAAGGATAAAAGGCCATGTAGTTCAGAATATATGGTAATTTGGGGCTTATTCTCTGAGGCATCCCAAGGTATTGGTGAACCAATGTGAAGATGGTCGGAATGACCGGGTGGTGGGCTTGAACCTCGTGGAGGCTTCCTATGTACCCTGCCTTGGGAAGGATCAAAGTCCGCGTAGATGAGGTGGTGTGGGTCTTACACTCTAGGCTGCCCAGGGGGTTGGTGAACTGATGTGAATTGGGTTAGAGTGACCAATTGGTGGGTGGCTTGAACCTCATGGAGGCTTCATACATACCCTACCATGGAAAGGATAAAAGACCTCGTAGTTCAGGTGGTGTGGGGATTACCCTCTAGGCTGCCTAGGGGGTTGGTGAACTGACATGAATGGGGTCGGAGCAACCAATGTGTGGTGGGCTTGAACCTCATGGAGGCTTTCTACGTACCCTGCCTTGGAAATGATCAAAGGCCTCGTAGTTTGGGCGGTGTGGGACTTACACTCTAGGCTGCCCAGGGGGTTGGTGAACCGATGTGAATGGGGTCGAAGTGACCAATGGGTGGTGGTATTGAACCTCATGGAGGCTTCCTGCATACTCTTCCTTGGCAAGGATCAAAATCCTCATAGTTTAGGTTAGTGAAACGGCTTACCGCTGACTGGGAAAACAACGGCCTACCGATGATTAAGGCCCATAGTATAACCTCATGTAGGACGGGGGTGAACCGACGTGAAGGAGGATCAAAACAACTGGATGTTGGGCCTAAACCTCATTGAGGCTTCCTAGGTACCATGTCTTGGAATTGATC
This sequence comes from Viscum album, assembly GCA_963277665.1. Classification (NCBI taxonomy): domain Eukaryota; kingdom Viridiplantae; phylum Streptophyta; class Magnoliopsida; order Santalales; family Viscaceae; genus Viscum; species Viscum album. The sequence continues at coordinate 405,971,326 of OY728166.1, forward strand.
AAAGACCTCGTAGCTTAAGGGAGGAGATATGATGTCATGGTCGATGCTTACACTAATCCCACGTGAGTCATGCTCAGAGTGAGGAACAAGAGGCAGCAAAGGCCTGACGACCACGTCATAAAAGGTGCGTCCGTGGGAAGTGGAGTGGGGCTTTTGCGTGGAGCGGCCCAAAGAGGAAACAAGGGCTTATGCATGGTCAGCATCTCAAAGAGGTTGGGACTTACTCCAAGATGGAGGCCTGATGGCAACAAAGCATAGTGGGAGAGGTATTTGGGACCGAATAAAGGAGTAGCATTGTTCCCCCATCATGCCCTTCATTGGCCCTGGGGACTGAAGATGAAAGCAGTAGGGATGCTGCCTCCTGTAAGAAAATCTAGGGGACTTACAACAATGTGGTTTCCCCTTTCCCTGTGGACAAACTCCACTCCAATAAGCAGGATATCAGCCCCTGTGTGGGGTGATCCCATCCCCGTGGAGACGAGTGGGCGTGGAGAATGTCCAAGGTGGGGGCGCCCCACGTGCGAGGCATGGGGTGAGGTCACGGTTTAACGTCATGTGATGGGGACGATGGTGATTGGTAGTCTAACGTCCTGCGGCTCAGACGAGGTGGGTTCACTCCGCACGCCTAGGACATACATAACCGGTACCCTTTTCACCTTGGTGAAGAGAGGGGACAGGCAACACCATGGCTAGGGGGTGTCATGGAGTGAACCATTGAGGGGACCATGTTAGTGTGGCTATGAGAAGAAGCAATAGCCATTAGCGTGCCAATGTGAAGAAGCATGAGGCGAAGCAAAGGAACAGGCAGAATCGTCCAAGGGACTTTGAATTCACCTCGTGAAAACCAGGAGGGTCACATGGGAAAAGGAATTTCCAAGAAAAGGGGTTCATAGGCAGGGGCCTGGTGAAGCTCTATTGCATCATGTGGTGGAGGGCACTTGCAAAGGGCTATGCTTCACGAAGTGGGGTGACTTAGCATAAGCATATGGTAGAGGTGTCTATGGGGGGTTCTTCACGAAGTGGAAAGGCATTCACGGAGCACTACCTCACGGAGCAATGGTGCCTTATGAAGCAAGGATTCGTGAATCAATGTGCTTCATGAAATACAGTGACCCTGCCTTATCATGTGGATCATGTGTACATGAAGGATGTTTTGCGAAGCATAAACGCTCCACGATGACCCGGGTCACCTTGGGGATACCCTTCCATCATGAAGGCCCTTAGGCTTCACTAAAGGCATCCCTCTCGAAAGAGGGGATCAAAACGAGACAAAGGGGAGGCACTTAGCAGAGCAGAAGTACCTCACATAGCTCAAGGTTTGTAGAGCAGAAGGATGCTTTGCAATTCAGGTGCTGGGAAGTCAAAAGGTCGGATTGTCCATCCTTTGGGCTCAGGGGGAGCCCGGTATTTATAGGAAAGGTGCACCATGAAGCAGAGATCACGCTACACGAAGAGGGACTTGGTTGCTTCACAGTGAGCTTAGGAATGTCAAATGTGTTCGCAGAGCATCCCGCGTCCCTTCTTCGTGGAAGGTTTGTGAACGTCAAATGCGTTCATGGAGAGTCTCACCTCCTTGCTTCGCGATGGGTTCTCGAACATCAAATGCGTTCGTAAAGCATCCCGCCTCCTTGCTTCGCGGTGGGATTGCAAACGTCAAATACGTTCGCGGAGCATCCCACCTCCTTGATTCTCGACAGGTTCGCAAACATCAAATGTGTTCACGGAGCATCCCACCTCCCTGCTTCACGATGGCCACGGTGCTAGGGGACTCCGTGAAATAGCTTCACGAGGAAGTCAACACTGCCTTCTTTTTGGCATCTTCTCTTCCAAGAATTTTGGCCCCAATAAAGCCCCCCTCAGACTTGGAGTCGCGGAGATATTATGAGTCAATGTATGAGGGTAATCGCCAAAATCCTCAGCCGTTCGCGATGTTGGCTCACAAAGAGGGCTCGCGAGGCAGATAGGGGATGCACGGGCTGAGAGCGCCTCGAATCTCCGCACGAACTGGATGCACCGCGAAGCTCTGAAGGTCGTCGCCTATAAATTGGGGGGATTCCGTCTCTTTTGTCCTTTCCCTTTTATGTGAATTTTTCCTTTTGCGCTCTCAATTCGCGAAGCTCCGCGTACTCCGCAAGTGTTCTCTGCGAATCGAGTCTTCGTGGTACATAGCGAGTCCTCAACTCCGTGTTTGTGCTCCGCGATCTGGCGTTTGAATGCCTAGGTAGCACTTTGTGAACAGTCTTTGCAAAGTGTCTTCGCATATGAGCTTCGCAAACAGACCCGAAAATCATCCAAGTTCCAGAACTGAATGGACCACCAAGAAGCTGCCCAGGGAATCCTTAAGGATACCACCTGCAGGGATGATATATTGAACATTCTGGGACTTGGAGAGTTATTCTTTAGCCACTCGGACCATAGTTCATTGGTGGAGCTGCTATCGGAGATCTAGAAGAACTACCCATTGTGCAGAAGGTTTCCCTTGTATGGATTCGGGCTGAGGGATGACGTTTTCATTCCTGAAGAAACTAGGGACGAGCTAGCTTATTGTTTCTAGAGCATACCATGTCAACACCATTGGTTCAGGGCTGCTGATGGTCATGCCCAGGAGGACTTCACACCCGTCATCATCGACGGCTTATATAACCATCTGAACCGCGTCGACGGTAAGGCATTGCAGCTGGATATGTCCCCTCCTCTATACCGAACTATCGTCAAGGCGACATAGGGGAACCCAAAGAAGTGGTGGTATGAGGAATGGGACTTATGCCAGGGTGGAGAATTGATAGTTGATTGGGCCTAGGCCTACTGGGTAGCCACCACGTGTGAGGAGTTCAGAGCGGAGCTGAGAAGTGTGGGCCTATATGAGGTATCTTGGGCATCCCAATTTCATATCTACCAGCTGAAGCAGCTAATGCTTGTGCTATTGAGCCGGTGGTCACCGCAGACCAATACATTCCACCTGCATCATGGGGAGGTTGGTATCAGTTTATGGGACATTCATCAGATCATGGGGGTCCCGATACTGGGGGTGATGTACGGATAATTCCGCCCTACTGTGGGTGCATGGGAAGATTTAGAGCAGATGATGCGTCTGGTGATGGCATTGATGGAGCTTGTGCCAGGGGAGGATAAGCTAGCAGCGAGGGATTTCTACTTCAAGCATTGGTTAAAAAAGTTTCTTAACTTTCTGGTAGACAGTCAGTTCCTCGCGAGACCTCGAACTTTCCCAAAGGGGGCCTGGAGTATGGAACACTCATACTAGCGGCTGTTGGAGAATAGCCAATGGATGACCTGGGGGTTCAGTGTCAGCACTGAACAACTGCGAATAGTCTGGCTGGCGGCATTCATCACAGCTATCATATGTGGTTGAATCCTACGAGTGAGAGATACCATCATGGGAGTTCGACTGGGCACTTTCATCATGGTGTCCACATTGGCGACCGGAGGTCGGGTTAGCCTAGGGATCTCGATGCTCTCCAAGTTGTGTAAGATGTTGTGTCACATCAGCGAGGGGAAGAGGCCACAGAGGGTATGTGTGTTGTTCCCCCTCCTATACGGGTGGATAATGGAGCACATCATGGGGATCTATGAGTATCTAAACCCCATCTCACCTCCAGGGTCGAACTTCTGCCCCTCTATTCCCAACACCATGGAGAGTTTTCTGGCCAAGTTGGCCACACCATCAGTTTTGAACCGGGTGTGGAGGGTGGAGGAATTAAATTTCCACCCATTTTAGTTGCTGACGGGAGTATTTACTTATGACGGTTGGGGGACAGAAGATCACTGGGCCTATCACCTGGACTTTAAAGGTAGAGTCTTCATGGCTAGGGTGGACCGAGAGCATCTCTGCAAGCCATACACCCAACACCAGTTTTCAGGGTAATTATGGTTCCTACAGCGACTGACCCCACAGGTATACTTAGTGGAGCATCATGAAGAGCACCCATGTGTGATGAGGTAGATGTGGATCCTGTTCACACGAGAAGACAGGAAGATGCGGAATGAACTGCCTCCGTCGACCGCCATCCTCGGGCTGGTAATGGAATATGTCCAAAGCTGGGAGGCGGCCTACCCGGGGGAGATGCTGAAGAGTCCAACCATTCAAGTCAGTGATGGTGAGCCTTCCCGTCCTCAGGGGCGAGTCTAGAAGCCGACAAGGGCATCTCATGGTGGCAGGACTGCTGTAGCGGTGACACCCACACTAGTTGAGGGTGAAGCAGTGGTAGCGGATCTGGCAGCAGTAGCACACCCGGTGTTCCCAAGAGAACATAGTCATTTGGAGGGGTGTCCACCGAGAGGATTTTTCGGGATCTCTACTCAGGCCCCAGGGACACGGTTGTGCCACATTGACATGCTAGATAATGATGTCTTGCCAAAGGCCTGGGAAATCTGGGATGCCAACCGACAATTCCTTGGCCCATCTGAGTTATGGCAGCACCTTAACTGCCACAGGATGGACTTGCTTGGGATTGTCCCTATTAGATCCAGTTTTGCAGTATCCCAGGTAGATGCGGAGCAATACGTAGCTAAACTGGAAGACTTTATCCACTCTCGGGGTGCCCTGCGCCCGATGACAGATCGGGTCAGGGTGCTATTGGATCATACGGTCCCTCTGCAACTATCAGCTGCTAACCTGAGGGAGTGCTTCCCTCTGCCGGAAGAATTGGGCGAGTCCTCCTGGGGAGACGAGGCTGGTAGAGGGAGTCTGCTGGAGGGGGATGAAGTCGGCGATCAGTCCTCAAATCTCAAAGACTTCGCGGAGGCCCTTGAGGTAAAATCTAGAGCTCCTTCCTCAGGGTCTACTCTTAGGCTACTCTAGATTCGTTATCAGCATCTACACTGTGCAGGAGGACCTTGTGCATAGAACTTGTTCTTGCCCCTCAGTGAGTGCCGACGTGGGACCTTCGGGTTCCACACCTGTGGCTGCATCAGCTTCCCTGTCTGGTGGGGCTAGGACACTTGATGCGGCTTCTTCGGAGTCCATAGACCTGCCAACCATATATGGGGGGCCACCTCTCAGGGTCCCGAAGACATCAGCCCAAGAGCGAGACTAGGGATTTGATCTCTGTATGTGTCCTCTACAGAATTTACAACGGCCATATCCTGACCACATTAACTGACATTCATGTCCACCCCTGTTTGTGTATAGTCCTTCAATTGGCCTGGCCCACTACGGAGAAGTTGTTTGGGACATCCGGTAGCGCCCTTCCCAGAGGCATGCCAATGGTCATGGAGGTGGACATTTAACCTGGCCGAACTACAGTGCTCCCAATCACTAGCGGGGATGCCAGTGGAACTGCGCCTGAAGTTATTGAGGTGGGATCCGATGATGAGGATCAACCAGACAGTTCAGGCCCTACCATGCCCGATCCAAGGCCAGACATGGACCCAGTTGAGGAGTACCAGGGGTATTCCCCGCATTCAAGCCTTCCAACTGTGCCGGCTTGGACAAGACGACCTCTAATGAGGAGGATAGAAAAATATTTCATCACCGATCATGGAAGTGGATCACGCGCTTCCTCAATGACGCCCCCAAGAACTATGGTTTGATGAGATGGACAGACTTAGCTCACGACTATGCGAACTGTGTGCTGGGAGAGTGGATGCCCAACGTCCTTACATGCTCGTCCGAGATCTTATGGAGGAAAAGATTCGGGAGTATGACCATAGCCTCTGTGTGGGCTGGCAGTGGAGAAAGGCGGTATACATCAAGAGCCTCCATGAGGCTAAAGACGAGGTCCAGCAGCTGCAGCATCAGGAGGGAGAGCACTCAACCTCCTTCAATGCACAATCTGATCTAATATTGTGATTGAAGGCCCAGCTGTGAGAAGCCAAAGAGGGCCTAAAATGAGCCTCTGATGAGATGACCGCCATCTGAGCCGATGCGGAGCAGGCCCAGATTACGGACAATGAATTGTTCCCTATCACTACCGAGGAGGATAGGGAGGTAAATAGGCAGCAGCAACTCCTGGACGCCACCATCCAGAGGGTGGCGGAGCTGCTATGCTCTTTTTATGAGGTCAACATATCCATGGGGGGGGGGGGGTTGACCCTCGGGTTCTGTAATAATTACAAACCCTCAAACGTACTTTCATTCTTTAATTCTTTGATGCCATAGAATGCATGAGTTCCGTTGTTTACATTGGTTTACTTCGTCCGTGTGATGTTCGCGGAGTTCCCAGTGATCATTCCCTATGCTTACATGGGTCATGCCCGATGTGAGAAACAAGGGATTACCACCTTATCACCCCATCCAAACATAGGAGTGAAAACCAAGATTTAGGCAACCGGGGTTTGAACAATTTGTCTGGATTTCCAGGGGAAATGGGAAGGACCTGACTGGAGAATGAAGCTCTCAAAACAGCCGAATTATCATTTTCCCAGTGTGCTCTTGTACGCGAACGGGGTATCCCAAGGGGTGCTGAAATCAATCCGAACAAATGGGAATGGGAGCTTTGAATCGCGATACCTCAGATTCAGAACATTGTGGGTGTGTCGTGATAATAAAGATTAAGTATGGACCACATTCCAAACACATTGTTCTTGTTTTATTAGCCTGGAGTGGGGATAGAAAATGAAGGCCGACCGCTGACCATATTTGAAACACAAGACCTATCGCAAATTTCATCCTTTAGTCTTCTGGAACATTGGCCGAAGAAAATAAGTGAGCCATAGGATGAGCATCCATAATGTTAGGGGGTTACTGCAAACATGATAGGGGATGAGGGTCTGAATAATGGGCACACAAAGAGTGGAATGTAGAGTGATAGTTTTTTCGAACAGAATCCAACACTCTAAAAATTACGCCACCGTGGTGGAAGCACATTAGGGGGATGCATCAGTCTGATCATGGATCATTCATTCTTTTAGACAGAACCTCTCTGTAGAATAATTCGTCGCTTCACAGTGCCATCTTGGGGAATCCTAAACTTGTTTAGGGAAAAATTGCAGTTACGTGATTCCCCACAAGGGGTCAGGCCAGGGGCTGGAAATGAGGAGGAATAGGATTTATGATTCCTATGGTTGGACCCTAAGTGAAATGCCTAAGTGTCTCTATGTATCCCCTAAGGATGGGATTCAAGTCATACGTAGTTCTGGAAGCACAGTTCAACATCATGTGGGATGATGAAAATCCTGGCTGCACTAGTGAACATCCAACCAAAACTACTAAGCCCACGAGAGTCATGATTGATGTGGGAAACAAGAAGTAGATGTGGGACTTTCTCAACACAGGAAGGAACATGTTAGGGATAAGGTACGCTCAGTGAATGTCATCCCAATGATGCTAAACCATCCATATAGCACACCTAGATGCGCGAAGAAGTAAATCTAAGTTTGTCGGAATCCCACTTGAATATGAGGAAATGGAAATGTGTGAATCATGATGCTTGAAATCTGGATCACAATGATGGGGATGTGACGATGGAGGGATAACTATTGGCCGTGTTCAAAACACAGCATCCATATCACGTTATCCTGGAATGGGGATAGACAAATGAGTGTCGATCGCTGACCATGTTTGAAACATGAGACCCATCGGAAATGTTGTCTGAGATCTTTAGGGACATTGGCCTAAAATAGTATGTGATCCAAACGGGAAAAAGACTAGACATTCATGGGGGTCCCTTCGGATTTGGAAGAGGATGAGGATCCAAATAGCATGCTCATGAATCTTGGACATGGATCGAGGGGAATATCCCCATGAAAACCGCACACTTCGGGCTCTTTGTCATAACGCATCTGAATACACTAATGAGACATATTAGATAGAGGGATTCGAGTCCCTTCCCATAGGTAGATATTAGTTTAGGGTCGTATAATTTGGATCATGGTTGGTAGGAAACACGGGAGACACATGGTGGGGTAATTATAAAACCCGACGTGAATTAGAACCTGGGTTCTGACCACCATGTGTTCCCCAGGAATATTTAATGTCAAGAGACCGGAAATGAGAGTTATGCTGGTCCCAAGGCAAGGTGCACAGATGTTCCTATGTACCCCATGAGGATGGGGATCAAGCTGCACGTAGTTCTAAGAGGTGGTATGGTAAGGTACCAGTGCTAGGGATCAAAGGGGCATGCGGGTGTGGCCCTCGCACCAAAAGAAGCGGAATTTGTTTTATCTTATTTTTCCTTTAAGGTGAATGGTTTTTTTCGTGAAGTGATGGGCCTAGGATAGCAAGCCCTGGCATCACCACAAGAATCAATCCGTGTATAGGCGTTGACAAATGGTATGGCATGCGACCAATACCAAACATGGTGTCCCCTTGAGTGAGGATATCACGACACAGTGCCATTTTTCATCATGCGGCCAGGATGATAATGTAACAGTTTAGGGTCATGTGATGGGACCAGGTGTTCATTTTAACGTTGTGTGGAAGAGACGTAGAAGAGACTATGCTAAATGGGGAATGTGTACGGTGCAATAAAACATACCCTACGTGAATGAGTACATAATCCCATACCACACCGTATGAAATTCCGAGAAAGGAACCTCGGGCCAAGGGGCCTAGATAGAGGTGAGAGGGTAAGGGGTAGGAGAAACTAGATTGAAATTGAGCTGGACCCAAAAACGAGACATCTGGGTGGTCCTATGTATCCCATAACTGTGGGAATCAAGCCATACGTAGTTGTAAAAGAGATCTTATTTTATGGTCTTAGAGCTCAGACCAAAGAGGGGTAAAAACCTTCCAAGTAAGCTCAGACCTCAACCCGATACCTAAACCCACATGAGTCAAACTCAGTGTGGGAAATAAGGGAGGAAGATTTTTATTGCAATACTTGGAATGCATGCCAAAGGTAAATCAGTGTCGAGCCCCAAATGACGCCCTTACCACGGATCTTTCCTCCTAACGTGCAAATGCGCACTAAGGGGTAGTACCAGGAGTGTCGAGATTTTATTTGGACATGATGAGGTAGAGAAGGATGTGAATCATGTAGCCAATATTTTGGGCTTAATGGGGTTGGCGTGATGATGGAGGATGACTGTTGACCATGTTTGAGACGCAGCATCCATATCATGTTAGCCTGAAATGAGGACAATAAAATGAGCGTCGACAGCTGGACATATTCGAAATGCGGGATTTGTATCGATTTTCTGTCCGCGACCCTTGAGGACGTTGGCCCGTATTGGTAAGAGAGCCCTTATGCCTAGAATCCATGCCATTCAGGGGTCCCTTTGTGTGTGAAACATTATGGAATCCCTAATGAGGGAGAACATGAAGCCTGAAAAATGGGTGGAAGCATTTCCGTGTAGAGTCCAAAATTCCAAGCATCAAACTAGAGTACCCTTAGGCACATTGGTGAATCGCTGGAGACGACCGAGGGGCTCATCTTGGGAGAGGCCGATTCGAAAAGAAGAGGATAGAACAAGAGTATGGAAAACTCTCAGGGGAAGGAGGTACATGGAGTGGTTTTGACAAACCCGATGTGATCTAGGATATAATCATGTATCACAATGTATATCCCATTCATGGAAGAATGTGGGTCGAGGGGCCATGATGGGGCTGGACCCAAAGACAAGATGCTCGGGCAGTCCTACATATCCCATAAGGATTGGAATCAAACCATGGGTAGTTCTAGAATTGCACATAGGGGTAAGATTCTCTAATGATGGGGGTGTACGGTTTCCCCAGTAACTCGGCGTGAATAAAGACATAATCTCATACCACACCGTACAACCCTAAATAGGAACATGGACCGGGGGCCTGAAAAAGCCAAGGGGTGTGAGGCTAGGCCTCCGTCAGGAAGGCCCGACCAGTTTGTAGTCTAACATCTTGCAGTGAGGATGAAGAGAGGAGTAAGATATCTCATCTGGGGATGTGTATGGAACGGTGAGTAACCCGATGTGAATGAGGACATAATCCCATACCACACTATACAATCCCATAAGAGAGAAAATGGGCCGGGGCCTGAAAAGGCCAAGGGGCCTAAGGCTGGGCCTCGAATGGGAAGTCCATATGCCCTCTTGTATGGTTACCACCTCAGCATAGCTCCTAAGCCCACATGAGCAGTGCTCTGTGTGGGAATCAAGGAGTCTTTCTCAGCTCTCCTCATCACATGGGGCCTAATAGCTGGCATTTCCCAAATGGAGTTTGTCGCTTGGAGATACAATAGGGTAGAATGAACCACTACACTCATTGTTTGGGACATCTTAGGGTGGTTCCAACATTTCAGGACAACTGTTGACCCTGTTCGAAACACAACATCCCTATAGTGACCTGAAATGGGAGCAACAAATGAGCATCGATCGCTGAATATATTCGCAATGTGGGACTTGTATCGGCTTGTTGCTCAACATATGCTAGGGCGTTTTCCTAAAGTGGTAAGAGTTCCATTAGGCCTAGAATCCATGCCATTTGGGAGCCCTTTTGGACAGGAAGGATGATGGAATCCCAATCAATGGAGTGGGTGAAGCATAGTTTTTCCCATCTATGAAAGGGGCAAACGTCTCTAGGGAGCGAGACGTATAGCTAGATCGAGATTATATCGACGTGAATTGGGGGAAAAGTATGCACCCCACCATATGTCTTGACCCGGGGGGAAGACTCTGGCATTTGGGCTGGTCCAAAAGATGAAATGTCTGGGCGTTCCTACGTATCCCATAAGGATGGGAATCAAGCCATATATAGTTCGTGAAGGCCATGCAGTTTAACATCATGCAGTGAGGACATGGAAGGATAGAAGAATAGGAGTGGGCATACAGTGTGGCCATTATAATCCTGGAATGAGTGGGGCTAAGGAACCCCACACCATATCATGCAAGTATCCTCCGAGAGAACTATACCTAGGGGGACAGTCGAAAAGTAGAGATCACGTTTGGTCTCACAATGAGGCATCTGAGCGTTCCTACGTATCCCATATGGATGGGAATCAGGCCATACTTAGTTCTTAAAATGAAATTTAACGTCATGAATGATGATGCACAATTTAAAGTAGTGTAGGACCAGATAGGTTAAGGTCATGCAGGACCGACATGCAGTTTATGGTCATGCGGGACCATCCAGTTTATGGTCATGTAGGACCAGACAGATTAAGGTCATGCGGGACCGTCTTGTAGTTTAGGGTCATACGGGACCATCTGGTTTAAGGGCGTGCAGGACCATACATTTTAAGGTTATGCAGGACTGGCATGTAGTTTAGGGTCATGCGGGACCATCCCGTTTAAGGCCGTGCAGGACCAAATAGTTTAAGGTCATGCAGGACCATCTTGTAGTGTAGGGTCATGCGGGACCATCTAGTTTAAGGTCGTGGAGGACCAAAACGTTTAAGGTCATGCGAGGCCGGTGTGCAGTTTAGGGTCATGCGAGACCATCCTATTTAAGGTCGGGAAAGACCTATAGGCTCAAGAAAAATATTTCTTATGGAACTTGCCATTGGTGGGAGGAGTTATATGCTCACCATCCATGGTCACCAGGGAGTATGCTTCATTGGGGTAAACCCTATGAACAATGTAAGTTCCTTCCCATTTGGGATCCAACATGGGTGGTTTCCTGCCGGGGATCATTGGCACCCAAAGGGCCAATACCAAGTTGCCTTTCAAAAAATAGCGGAGGAGAACCTTTTTGTTGAAGGCCCTAGCTATCTTGTTTTGATGCCTTTCCAGATTGTGTAGGGCACGAAGCCTATTCTCGCCAAGTGCTTCCAATTCATCTAGACGAATTTCAGATACCTTATCTGGCACCTGCTGATCATAGACTATTCTGTGTAATGAGGGAAACTGGATCTCAATGGGCAGGATGGCCTCAGCTCCGTACACTAGTGAATAGTGGATCACCTGGGTGGAATTGCGAGTCGTCATCCGATATGCCCAGAGGGCATTGGGGAGCTTGTCCATCCAACACTTCTTGTTCTGACCAACCATTTTTTTGAAAAATGTTAGAGAGGGTTTTTTTGAATGCCTTGATATGCCCATTTTCCTGCACGTGATAACGGGAGGTATGGTTTGAACGGATGTTGTACTTGGCGTACAGTTTTTCAGCTCGGCTGCACGGAAGTTGGTTCCGTTATCGGTGAGGACGGCATGAGGGACCCCAAATCGGTAGATGATGCTGGATCTCCCTAAGTCAATGATAGAATAGGCCTTGACCTCCATGAGCAGAACTGCTTCTGCCCACTTGGAAAATAAATCCATGGCAGTCAGGATGAACCTGCACTGGAGAGCTATCACCGGTGGGTATGGTCCCATGACATCGAGTCCCCACACTGCAAACAGCCAAGAGTACTTGGTGGAGTGGAAAGGTTCTAGAGTATGATGCATGAAGTTAGCATTGAATTTTGCATTCATGACATCTCTTGGAAAACTTGCTACATTCATAGATCATAGAGGGCCAGAAGTACCCCAGTCTCCGAATCTAATGGGATAGCTTCAGCCTAGCTTGGTGGGAACCGCAAGAACCAGCATGAACCTCCGGCATGACCTGAGAATTCTTTGATCCTTGGATGCAACGGAGGAGAACACCATCAAACTCTCACCTGTAGAGAATATTCTCAAGACTGGGACCACTCTAGCGGGTAAACTACAGTGGGCGGCATCATATTCGCTCATTCTCGGCCCGATCAGCCAGGAGGCAACCATTTTAGAGATACTCGACAAAATGGGCTCTCCAATCTATAGTTGCTTCAATAACAGCATCTGAAGAACCCAGGGGTCCTGACGTGGAGGATTCTGTGGTAAGATGGATTACCTTCATGTCATCGTCATCATCTCGGGTGATGGGAGAAATGACTCTCCAGTGTGCCACATGTATAATCAGATCATCCAGGTCGGGTTCTGCAAGTGATGCAGCCAACCCATCCAGGACGTCAGCTCGACCGTTCTGAGATTGAGGGACATGAGTAACTTCCAGCTAGGATAGAAACTAGGCCATTAGCTAGATGGTGCGCTCCTAAAATGGAACTAGCTCTGGATTTCTGATGACATAGTCACCGCTGACTTTCTTGATGACTAGTTTAGAATCCCCTTTCACATGTAAATGGGGCACATAGATCTCAAGGATCTGCTCGAGGCCAGTGATAAGATCCTGATACACTGCCTCCTTTTTAGTGCAGCCTTCAAACAAGATGAATGAGTATGGAAGAATGGATTTCACTGGGGTAATAAATACAACACTCAGGCCCACTTTTTTGATTCGATAATCATTGAGTCTCCTGCCAGTGGGGCTCTGGGAGGCACCATAAAATTGCATCTGCCAACATGGGATGGCAGGATCTACCGAGAGGATTGCCTCATCAGGAAAATCGAAGACCAGGGACTGGTCCATGGAGGTTGGATGGCCAGTAAGAAATTCTGCCAATGCCTGTCCCTTAATAGATTTCTAGGGTAAAAAAATGATGTTGAATTGCTGGAGAATTACTTCCCACCGTGCTAGATGACCGGTCAGCATGGGGCGGTTCAGAATGTACATCAGTGGGTCTACCCGAGACACCAGTTGTACCGCGTGGTGCTACAAGTAGTGTCGCAATTTCTGTACTGTGAATACCAGTGCAAGACAGATCTTTTCGATGGGGGGATATCCGGTCTCCATGTCGAGGAGGATGCAGCTAAGGTAGAAGAGAATTTTTTTTCCATCCCCTCATTGTTCATCTAGGCGAGAAGGGCACCGACAGATTATTCCAGGGCAGTCACGTACAGGATCAGCGGCTTCCCAGAGATGGGTGGCATCAAGATCGGTGGCTGGAGAAGATACTGCATGATTTCCTTGAATGTTGTCTGGCACTCTTCATCCCACTCATTGGCAGATCCTTTCTTCATGAGCCAGGAAAAGGGCTTACAATTTCCGGCCAAATTCGCAATAAATCGTCGTATGTAGGCTACGTGGCCTTGGAATCCTCTAAGGTCCTGGATATTTCTTGTTGGAGGCATCTAACTGATTGACTTGGTCTTCTCTGGGTCGATCTCGATTCCTCGATACCTGACAAAAAAGCCAAGAAACATCCTGGAGGTGACACCGAAGGCACACTTCAACAGGTTCATCTTCAAGTGGAGGGAACGGAGGAAGCTGAACATTTTATCATGATCCTTGAGATGGTCCTAGAGCCAGTAGGACTTGACCAGAAGATCATCCACATAACATTCCACCAATGTCCCAAGGATTGGTTTGAATATGCGGTGCATGGCCCCCTGATAGGTGCACCTGCATTCTTCAGGCCAAAGGGCATAACCTGGTAACAGAAAGTACCTTGGGGCGCCATGAAAGCTTTGGACTCTTCATCCTCGAGGGACATATGGATCTGATTATATCTAGAGTAACCTTCCATGAAGGAAAGGGCATAAAACCCATCTGTAGCATCGATCAACAATTCTATCACTGGAAGGGGAAAATCATCATTTGTACCGTAACGGTTGAGATCTCGTAAGTCGATGTAGACTCTGATATGTCAATTCTTCTTCATAACTGGAACGATGTTGTCTATCCAAATGGGATGATGGACCTCCTTAATGAAGTGGGCTTTGATGATCTTGACAACCTCGACCTCAACCTTGGCACCATGAGAAGGGTTCATCTTTCTGAGAGGTTTCCTGAACCCGCGATGATTTTTCGGGAGACCGAAGCGGTGGATGGCTACATGAGGATCTAGTCCTGGAATCTCGTCGTAACTCCCGGTGGATACATCATAGTGTTGTTTTAGGAATTCTACGTACCATTGTTGTACCTCGAGGGGCATGGTGGCACTGATCAATGTGGGTCTCAGATTTTCCTCGCTACCAAGGTTCACCTGTACCAGTTCATCGACCGTGGCGGTGACGCCCTCTTCAAAGGTGGGGAGATCATCGTCCAGATCCTCTTCGTCACTTATGGAGTGAGGGTTCCCAGCGGGTGAAGCCGCCTCTAGGTTGGAAGAACCTAATGGGAGGATGGTACCAGCCTGGACGGCAGTGGACAACACATTAGGTGATTCACGCGCCACTGAGACCATAGTGATGAAGGTAGTTGATCCGATCCCATCTAGTATTCGGCCCAAGAGGCCACACTTGATGATATCAAAGAAATAGTGGCACAGTATCTTGATCCTATTAATTACAGTGTGGTGAAATAGACACGTATGATGTACTGTCATTACCATGGGGCGGACATCCCGATATTATACTGGGGTAGGAGGCACCGGGTTCACCTGAGCCTAATTTGTGTAGGTGTACGAGGAGATTTTCCAATGTCGCATGGAATTGGGAATATTTCTTCCTCTTTTACCAGAGAAAACAAAGCATTGCCCCATTTCGGGGGGTCATGGCATCCAATCGATGGATTGGGAAGACATAGGCGTCATCCAGACCTGCCCAGGGGTCATTTGTGACTGTGGCGGGCTCAACTTCACTTGCCAAAATCTGCTTATCCTTGATCTTGTAATAGTCTCCATTCAGGTAGTGGGCTTCGCAAGAGGAGAAGGGATAAAAATAACCTTGTAGTATGCCTACTCGGCCATTAAGGGAGTACTTGAGGCACTGGTGATACGACGAGGGAACAGTTGTGTGCAGGTGGAGCCATGGTCTTCCCATCAATGCATTATATGCGGTGTCCTGGGAGACAACCATAAACTCAGTACTGGAAACTAAGCCACCAAACTAGGTCTTCAAATGGATCTTTCTGACTGGGGTCTGCTCTGCCCTGTCATATCCATGGATCCATAAATCGGGGGGAGTCAGGTCATCTTCGGATAACCCCAGCTTCCACAATGTCCACGTGGGGATAAGGTTAATCCGAGAGTCGATGTCAACGAGACAGCGCTGAACCTCCACATCGTTAAATTGTCCAGTGATGTACAGTGGGCAGATATTCCCTGTATGGGAGAGCCTTCAACTTCTCTAGTGAACAAAATGATGGCTTGTCATTTTTCATTCTCAACTGTTTCAGCATGAAAGGCTTCTGCAGCTGCTACCTCCATCTCAAACTAGAGGGGGCTTCTTAGAGCATCAACGAGTGCCTCATGCATATCTGGTGACAAGAGAAGGGCCTAAAGGATATAAATCCTCCCTGGGATTCCGATGAGGTTCTTGATAACATCATACTTCTATGCCAGGTGTGAACTTCTGCTTACAGAAGGCCACTCCGCGATTGGAGGGATGGCGGGCCCTGCCGGTTGTAACGGCGGTTGGCTGGTGCTGGGCATGTCCCGTTGTTCACAAGTCAAAGTTCGGAGAGTAGTTTTCGGATGAGGACTAGATGACTGAGATCATCCTGTAGCCGGGCGAGGCTGGTCGTAGCCTGGATGAAGTAGCTGTGCCTGATCCAGTAGCACAAATGGTGGTGGAGGCGGTCTTGACGAACCCAGATGAAGAGGTTGCGCGTGCTGAGCTCTACGATGGGCCTGCTGTCTGGTCTTAGTGGCATGCACGGCCTAGCTGGATGTTCCAAATGATGTGCCTCAATGAACCATATGGTCATGGCTCCACTGACTTTGGCGTCGGCCAGGGATGTTGGGAGGTTCGCCTAGTGCTCCCCCTCGTCGGGAGTCATATAGGGATTTACCCACTCGACGGTATTAACCGAAGTGTATCCTTGACTGTTGCTTAAAGAATCATCTGCTAAGGGTCAGGTTCTAGGAGGGATCTCCATCTCATGGGGCATGAAGTCTCCAAGAGTACATTACGACGATGGAATTGGCGGGGCTCATTGCTTTTTCTTGCACCGCTGCTACATGCTCTTCAGGGAAGAGGTCGGCAGAGATGATGATGTATAAGTGGTGGTCGCAGCTTCCAAAGGATCCGAATGATTCAGGCATGCTCGAATGATTCCATGGGTGTGAGAAACAATCTTGTGAGCCATCCAGTCATCATACTTTTGGGACTCATGGTTAGAAACCTGCTGCCACTCACCTTCACTGTCGCTATCGCTGCCTGGCATTACAAAGACATCTGCCACTTGTGCTGGGGCCAGACCCAGACTGACTATGTTATTATCGACCTGGTCGTGAAGCTATTATTTGAACACATAGTACTACTTGAGGTCATTTCCCATAATCTGATGATAGGGGAAGTAGTTGGGGTGATCAGTGAGATTCGCCTATTCCAGCCTTCTGCACTCAGGCAAGCGTACAATCCCCTGCTCTAGGGCACTACGGAAGTAACCAGGGACCTGATTCCCACTGAACAAGTAAGTTCGGTGTCTTCTTTCTTGACAGGGGTCCCTTTGAGCCTGTCCCTAATGAGAAGCTGGAGGGGCCTGTCGAGGATGTGGAACCTGATTGTCACTCCTAGGTGGTCGCGGTGTATTACGCGGAGGCACTTGCTGATTCTGAGGATGTTGATGAGTCGGAGGCTGTGCTTGAGGTGGAGGGACTCTGTGAGTTTGCGGGGATGGTGCCATTAGTAGCAATTCTAGTTGCCTGGGGGCTTCTATTTGTGCCACTACAGCGAGCTCAGCTCTTGCATCTCTCCTCGCTAGAATTACAGGGGGCAACAGGCATGCCTAGTTTTCCTGTTGTAGGGATTCCTCCAGGCGCTGGGCCTTATTGGAGAAGTCTCGGAACCCTCCATGGTAGTTCTTGGTGATTAGAGAGGGAACCAGTTCCGTCTTGACATTTCCTACACACATCGTCAGTAGTTTCTCCCGGGCCAATGGCATGTCAAGGGAGTAGGTAAGCCCCTTCCACCAGGGGATAAAGTCTGTGACTCGCTCATCAAGCCTTTGATTGCACTTGAAGATGTCTGTGATGTTCATTTTCTGGGTGGTAGAGCTGAACTGGTATAGGAATTGCTTGCGATGGTCCTCCCAGCTGGTTATGGATCTGATAGGGAGCTGACTATTCTAGAAAAATGTTGGCTCTTCTAATTTTTGAACAAAACAGTGGAGCTTGGAAGACTCATACTGTGATGGAGTCCCTAACATGGACCCACACCTTGAGTTAAAGAGGGCCAGGTGCTGTGGCGGGTCCCCCATCCCATTACAGGGGGATAAGGTGGGATTTCCGAAACCCTAAGGTGCACATATCATCCACCCATGCTGGGTATGGCTTGCCATCAGGTGGGATTTCCACCTATCATGTTTCCAAAGCCTCAAGATAGGCTATGAGCACTACCATAGGATCATCTGGGCGGGGGTCCCTATCTTTATGTGGATACCTAACCATGAGAGCATTTTCGGGTTCTTCAATACGGTAGACAGGCTTAGCAGATCATGGAGTGGCTGGTGGAGAAACTTGTGGGGTAGTTGGGGGAACCTGATCCAGATTCCTTAGATTGCCACGCCGTTTGGGAGGGTTTGGTGAGGCATACCATGCACTCTTTCCCTAAGCTCCGGCTTCAGCACTGTCCACATGAGTGGTATGATCAGAGTCGCCTAGGGGAATCTCGCCGAGGCGTAATTGTTCCTGCCACTACTTCCCCGGCCTAGGATCACCGTAGTTGGGTCGTCGCTCTGCAGTGCATTCAGCTAGGAGTTCTTTGACCAACCTCTTCTGCTCAGAAAGTTGCTGGCGCAACGTGGCCTTCTCAAGGTCCTCCTCCATCTTCTACACTAAGGCATATGGATCGGAGTGCTTGACATATATGATGTTCTCTTTTCCCTTACTAGAATTCCTGCTGAGTACCAATACCTCGGTGGGAATAGGGAGACCTAAGAGGTTCCTCTACAGACGATTAATCATCCTTGATGGGTCCAACAGTGGTGGCACACCCTCAGGGGTTAAGTCTCCATCGAGAAGCTCCAGATCATCCTTGCCATCGGCTATGTCGGTCATGTTGATCGTGACCCTTCCTTGGGGAATGTCCTCGATGTCACCCAATAGGTCAGGCTGCCGCCAAATGGGACTGAAGAGGAGGACAACATACTGCCCCCAGCCACGAATTTTCATGTGGGGGGTAGCCTCCCAGATAATTTTGTGGAGTACATTGATACTCTGAATGCATTGTTATTGGAGAGCCTCACGGTGACCTGGTGACTCAGGGTGCTGGGACACAGGGAGTGAGTCTAGATCGACTAGATGACACTGCTCGCAGATTTATTTAAAATGAGCATGGATCCTTGGATAGACCACGCACGGATGACAAATACTGAAATGTGTCACCCAGAGGGTGTAGCGGAAACACTCAACTTCCTCCAGGGTGAGGGATTCCAGTATGCATAAATTATGCCCTACCACTGGCCAGAACTTCTCGAGGATGTGATCCATTGTAATGATGGTCCAGAATCTCCTTGGATCATATTCAGTGTTTGGCCCTTGATTTCCCCATTCACCAACCGGGGTGGTTGAGGAATTGGCAGTGGTACTGAGGTAGACCGCTGGGATGGTAGGCTGGCCGGTGGAGAGTACGGCGAGCGGGCTGACTAGCCACTGATTCTCGGTTTGTCCTTTGATGAGTGTAGCAACCTGGATGCTATGTCACGATAAAAGGGGATGACGGTTGTCATTCCTGGATTATGGTTCAGGGCTACTGGTGATAGGCCGCGATGCTGCTCACCTAACATTGGCCCCAATAATAGCTCTCTGTGATCTCTTTTGGATGTAGAAAGCGGTTCCAACGATGATGGTGGTGATTGCACGATGGTAACCTACAGGGTCACAAGATTTTAATCCTCCTGGATCTTCTTGGGGAGGAAGGTGGGAATCCTGTGGACCTCACATTCTTGGAGCACCAGGCTGATGCAACTCATCCCGGCCCCGACCCTTGACTCAGATGAGCGTGGGGAGGGTTCCCGAGCTGAGTCGTATCCGGTTCAGAGTTTGGGAAGTAGACCAGTTTGATCTCCTTCTAGGCCTTCCTAGTATTCTTCTTGTGGCGGTGACGACCCACCTTCCTACCCCTGGGTGGCTCCTCGGGACAGGACTGATTTCTGACATGGGGTCCTTTGGCCGCACTAGTATTGGGGCGGAGAGGGTTTCCACCCGAGAAAGCCGGGGTGCAAGGAGCACCGGGAAAAATGTCGAAATGGACATGGGGAGGACCCCTATGAATAGCACTAGAGTAGTAAAAACCTCCATTGGGACCAGCCGGAGCATGGGGAGGACCTCCATGTTTGGTGACGGTGAAGCGAGGCTGGCCTTCACCCCCCAGGTTGTCGAGGTGAGGAGGACCTTCACCATATGCAGAGAGGACGTAGGGAGGATCCCTACATTGAAGAGAGACTGGATGGAAAATGTCTCTACATTTACGGTTGGGGGAAGGAGGAATGACCCCAAATCCAGTGTGATGGGCACGGTAGAGGCTTCTGTACCGAGTATCACTACCACGAGGCAACCCCTCATCTAGATTGGGGGTGACACAGGGAAGACCTCTATGCCGAGCCTTGATGTGAGGAAGGAAAACGCTCTATATGGTGGTGGTAAGGGGAGGACCTCCATATGGGGTGGCATTGTTGTGGGTTTGTTCGCAGTGACCACTGCTCGTGCCTGTGACCAAGAGAGTCGAACCAGCCTTCCCGTGGGGCTGTTGGGGCCCTGATCCCGGTTGGGCATATAAGCGCCACTGCTCAGCGTATGTAGGGACTTGATGGTATGCATCGGAGGTGGCTCAGGCCACAGTATACTTCGACATTGACACCCCGTGGCGGGAATCCCCCTCATCTAGTTCCTGAGGCGAGCGTCGTGTCGGACGATCCGGGGCTGGTGGTGTAGGTGTATATCTTACTCGCTCCTCCTATGGCAAGACTAGGCGGTGGCACTGACGCAGCCGGGTGGGAGCCCTTGCCTGGAGCCCCTGGATTGGGAATATGACCAGGCTGGGCCGGATGTCACCTACCTCATCAGCTTAAGGCAGAGAGTCATCAAAACGATCTGGGGATAGGCTCCTCAAGTGGTTTTATGTCGGTGTGGGGAGCAATGGCTCCCTACACGGCCCTCGGGGCAGCGTTGGCTATGAAGAATAGATGCCTCCAGGTCCCGGTGGGCGATATCTCAGGTTTGTATTATTCCCTCCTCCTTGTAACGACGCACGAGGTCATAAATTACCCTTCGTTGGATAACTTCCAATAGGGAGATGGGGTGTGGGTGCCCCACGGTCGGGGACGCAGAGGTCATCGCAGAAGCGGTGGAGCCACGTGGAGCAGTTTTGCTGGCGTTGCCCCTACCCCTGCGTAGACGAGAAGGTGGTGATCGTGTTCCTGAGGTTGCAACCGGATTACTGAGAGGCAGATTTATGAACTCATCTGTACTAAATGAAAAAGTAATCGACGACCAATGCCCCAGCGCCATCCCATCTTCTGTGATTGGTAAGAGGGATCCATGCTGACAATGTTTCAGAATTGGATGTCCAACGTTCTACTACCCCAACATCTGGTGAGTTTCACGCCAGGCCCACTATTTTCTTGGCGGGACCCAGTGCCTTATTTCTGGATCCGGTGACAAGTCAATCCATTGATTCCCCGAGTGCTACTAATCTCCATATTGAGGAGAAGAACTTCATGTCGGGTTCACCATTTCTGTTTACAACTCTCTCACTGGGCTATGCGCGTCCATCTCGTTCGGGGACGAGGGATGCCGTTTTTGTTGTCCCACATTCCCGCTTTCCAAAGGTGGGTGGAATTTTCTCCTTATTACGGGACATATTCTCCTTGATCAAAACAGGATGATGGGATGTCGGTTCTACCTTCCATGAATTCCTCCTCGGAACTCATCACATAGTTCGGGTCTCTCTTATAGACATAAGATGTTGTTTGTGAAACTCTTTGTGGCACCATATCTTCATTGACACCAGTTAATTACGCTACTTCTTTCAGGACATTCCAAGGGGTCTGGTCAGGGCAACACACCTTTGATTAGGGGAGTAGTCATGTGGGGCATCACTGGCGTGTCTAAACACTGGGGGATTAGTGTGTCTGTCTTTTGTCCCTTATTATAAGGCTTCTCAAGGGCGATGAAGCCCGAGGCATCCCACAACGAACGTGGAGAATCGTATGCCATGGGCATGTATCTGAGATTTTCCTTAGCTTCCCACATTCAACACAGGGTATGCCCCTAGTTTAACGTCTGGCGGAGATAGATCGGGCTGGTCATAACACTGACTAGAGTGGATCAGATGGAGGAACCCCCTGGAGGGAACCCAGATATTTGGAAAAACATGTGGGTGTCTTCCCGAATTCTGTTAAATGGAATGGGGAATATTGGGGTGGCATGACCCCATCGGGATGTGGCGGCCCGGGTAAAAATCAGGATGGATGATGGAAGAAACTGTGAAGGGTATGGTGAATGTGATGGAACTATCATGAAGATAACAATGGTTCTGGGTTAGAGCCTTGAAGAGTCTTTCTACGTATCCCCATGGCATGGAATCAAAGTCCATGTAGTTCATGAAATTACGGATTACTACCAATTGGGGTTTTTAATGGCTTACCATTGGATGAGATCGCAATGGATTACCATTGGATAAGGTGTCAACAGCTTACCACTAGATGGGGTTTCAATGGATTACTGCTGATTGATGTCACAATGGCTTGCCGCTTCATAGAGTCACAGTGGCTTACCATTTGATGAGATCACAATGGCTTACCGCTGAATGAGGTGACAACAGCTTACCACTGAATGGAGTGACAATGGCTTACTGATGAGTGGATGTCCATAGTTTAACATCATGTGGGATGGGGGTGAACTGACGTGAAGGGGGTCGGAACTACTGGGTGTAGGGCTTGAACTTCGTGGATTATTCATATGTACCTCTCCTTGCAAAGGATCAAAGACTTCATAGTTCAGGTGGTTGGGAACTGATGTGAAGGTGGACCTGGGGTCTAATGGTTGTTGGGATTGAACCTCATGGAGGCTTCCTATGTACCCTACCTTGGAAAGGATCAAAGGCCACATAGTTCAGAATATGGGGTCATTTGGTGCTAACGCTCTGAGGCGTCCCAAGGTGTTGGTGACCTGACACGAAGATGGTCGGAATGACCGGGTGGTGGGCTTCAACCTCATGGAGGCTTCCAACATACCTTTCCTTAGCAAGGATCAAAGTCCTCATAGTTCAGGTGGTGTGGGTATTACACTCTAGGCTGCCTAGGGGTTTGGTGAACTGACGTGAATAGGGTCAGAGCAACCAATGGGTGGTGGTCTTGAACCTCATGGAGGCTTCCTACGTACCCTGCCTTGGCAAGGATCAAATACCTTGTAGTTCGGGTGGTGTGGGGCTTACACTCTAGGATTACCAGGGGTTGGTGAACTAATGTGAATGGGGTTGGAGTGACCAATGGGTGGTGGGATTGAACCTCATGGAGGCTTCCTATGTACCCTGCCTTGGAAAGGATCAAAGACCTCATAGTTTGGGTGGTGTGGGGATTACACTCTTGGCATCCCAGGGGGTTGGTGAACCGACGTGAATGGGGTTGTAGAGACCAATGGGTTGTGGGCTTGAACCTCATGGAGGCTTCCTATGTACCCTTCCTTGGCAAGGATCAAAGACCTTGTAGTTCAGGTTGGTGCAATGGCTTACCGCTGACTGGGAAAAAAATGGCTTACTACTGATTAAGGTCCATAGTTTAACATCATGCAGTACTGGGGTGAACTGATGTGAAGGGGGATCGGAATGACCGGATGTTGGGCGTGAACCTCGTGGAGGTTTCCTACGTACCCTACCTTGTCAAGGATCAAAGACCACGTAGTTCAAGGGGACAGATAGGATTCCATGGTCGATGCTTACTCTAAGCCCACGTGAGTCATGCTCGGTGTGAGAAACAAGAGGCAGAAAAGTCCTAACGACCACATCGTGAAAGGTGCGTTCATGGTAAGTGGAGTAGGGCTTATGTGTGGAGGAGCCTAAAGAGGAAACTGGGGATTATGCGTGGTTTGCAGCCTGAAGAGGTTGGGACTTACTCCATGATGGAGGCATGTTGGCGACAAAGCACAGTGGGAGAGGGATTTGGGACTGAAGAAAGGGGGAGCACCGTTCCCCCATCACGCCCTTCACTGGCCCTAGAGACCAAAGTTGAAAGGAGGAGTAGGGATGCCGCCTCATGCAAGAAAAGCTAGGGGACTTACACCATGGTGGTTTCCCATTTCCCCGTATACAAACGCCACTCCAATAAAGAGGATATCATCCTCTTTGAGGGGTGATCCCATCCCCATGGAGACGAGTGGGCGTGAAAAATGTCCAAGGTGGGGGCACCCCTCATGCAAGGCACGGGCTGTGGTCACATTTTAACATTATTTGAAGAGGACGATGGTGTTTGGAAGTTTAACGTCCTACAGCTCGGACGAGGTGGGTTCACTCTGCATCCAAGGATTTACATAACGGGTACCCTCTGCACCTTGGTGAAGAGAGGAGATAGGCAACACCGTGGCTAGGGGGTTTCATGGAGAGAACCATTGAGGGGACCATGTTAGTGTTTCTATGTGAAGAAGAAATAGCCATTAGTGTGCCTATGCGAAGAAGCTTTAGGTGAAGCAACGCAACAGGCAGAATCGTCCAAGGGACTTTGAAGTAACATCATGAAAACCTTGAGGGTCACATGAAAAATGGAATTACCAAGCAGAGGGGTTTATAGGCAGGGGTCCTATGAAGCTCTGTTGCTCCGTGTGGAGGAGGGCACTTGCGCAGGGGTGTGCTTCATGAAGTGGGGTGCCTTAGCCTAAGAATAGAGAAGGGGTACATATGGGGGTGCTTCACTAAGTGGAAAGGCATTCGCAAAGCATTGCCTCATGGAGTAAAGGTGCCTTGTGAAGAACGGTGTTGTGAAACAATGTGCTTCGCAAAGTACAGTGACCCTACCTTATCATGTGGATCATGTGTACATCAAAGGTATTTTGAGAATCATAAATGCTCTGCGTCAACCCAGGTCCCCTTGGAGATCCCCTTCCCTCGCGAAGGCCCTTAGGGTTTGTGAATGGCATCCCTCTTGGATGAAGGGATTAAAACGAGATAAAGGGGAGGTACTTCGTGGAGCAGAAGTACCTCGCACACCTCATGGTTTGAAGATCAGAATAGTGCTTCATTATTCGGGATATGGGAATTCGAAAGGTCGGATTTTCCATACTTTGAGATCAGGGGGAGCCCGGTATTTATAGGAAAGGGGCGCCGTGAAGCGGAGCTCACGCGGCGCGAAGAGGGACTTGGTTGCTTCACAGTGGGCTCATGAACGTCAAATGCATTCATGGAGGGTCCTGCCTCCTTGCTTCACGGCGGGTTCGCGAATGTCAAATGCATTCACGGAGCATCCCACCTCCTTGCTTCGTGGTGGGTTCGCGAATGTCAAATGAGTTCATAGAGCATCCCACCTCATTGCTTCGTGGCGGGTTCGCAAATGTCAAATGCGTTCACGGAGCGTCCCGCCTTATTGCTTCACAGTGGGTTGGCGAACGTCAAATGTGTTGGCGGGGTGTCCCACCTCCTTGCTTTGTGGTGGGTTCGCAAATGTCAAATGCGTTCGTGGAGGATCCCACCTCCTTGATTCACGGTGGGTTCAGGAACGTCAAATATGTTCGTGGAGCATCCTACCTCCTTGCTTCGTGATGGTCGCGATGCTGGGGGGCTCCACGAAATAACTTCGCGAGGCAGTCAACGGTGCCTTCTTTTTTGTTCTTCTATGTCCGAATTTTGGCGCCAACATGTCTATTGCATGAATTTTTAGTAATTAATAGTATACCCTGAGTATTCAATGATCAGATGGAACTATTATAAAAAGTGAACAGCTATGTGGCCTTCCAATGTTTATCACAATGGGCACGACCCAAGTGATCTTGGGGATTTGCCCACAGTTATATCACAAGTATGATAAAAGTGTAGTGATTAATTATAAAGTGTTTCCATGCATGCAGTTCAAGTAAACAAACAAATTTCTTTCATAATTTTCCCACAACATGGCCCTTAAGGATTATCCCCTTCAATTGTGCACTTCAACTCTTCCACCTTTTAGCATGTGGCCTCTAGGGTCTATTGATTCCTTTTAAGTTCCTCTCTTCATCCGTATCCATGGATTGGAGTTTGTTTTCCCAGGATTGCACCCAATAACATTCATCTTGAAGATCAAAAACCTTATGAATCACATGTTTCAGTTGTTCTTGATCCTCAACTACATAGGGCTTCAATTGAGTATTATGTTCTAATTGACAATCGAAAAAGGTGTAGTGCTCGTTTTCCAATGATTTTATACATTGGATTTACACCGCATCCTCCTAGAACTTCTAGATATTATTTTATTACTTAGGCACAGAGAAGAATCCATGTTTTGGTTTCTCTATAGTATCATGGTAGAAATATTGTCGCGGACCAATGTAAGCAAACAATGGGCATCCACCCCTCCAACGCAAAGGGAGCATAACTAGGTATGGATTGACCCAATAATGCTCACCCATTCCTCCTCTAGATCTTTAAAGAAATTCTAGATGCACTTCCACACCCTGTTTCAAGTCCATGGGCTCACCTTAGCCACATCATATAGAGAACCATCTAGCTCTTCAAGATCCAAATGTCTGTACTCCGCGAATACAACTAAAATTATAGTGGCAAGATCCTCCTCTAACATTCTCTCTAAATGAATGGAATTTACCACATGTGGGTGGACTTTATCACTATTTTTCTCATCAATAGACCCACCCTCTCAAGCTTCTAGCTCTACCATGGTAGTGGCAACACCCGTAGTTGCGACCCCCTGTGCACTGGAAATTAAGGATGGATCAATTCGAATAACCACCTCATCATCAATGGGGATAGTCATCAGGATCTCTCCCTTATATGTCCCGGACTCATCCATTTTCCAATCCAGTAGCATTGTGATCACTGCATAAGAAAACACCCCAATTATATAATTTATCAAGAAAGAGATATGAGCCTATAATATTGGCCACTTACTAGATCCAACGATAGCAAGATCGATTTCCTGAGTCACTACAGGAACCCTCACCACTGGAGACCCTTTACCACTTGTCACCTCTATGATTGGTTCTGGTGCTTGAACATTCTAGTATCCTAATAATGTCACTTATTCCCCTCCATTTGGACATACCTTAATTTCCATGGCCACAGTCAGACCCTTTCCTTGATCAACCCTAAGTGTGTGCTAATGAACTCACACCTCTACCTCTGTGGGAAGACTCTCTCCCCCTATAGTATAGATTTCTTAATATTCACAAATATTTTACATTATAGGAAATGTTTTGGTTAATGGATTTTAATTGAAGAAATGATATGAGGAAAATGTGATTAGGACTTACCGACAGATAGACATCAAATCTTTTGTCTGCAATTTGACCACTCCCCAAAGGACTATTTTGATGATCCATGATTCCTTGTGATCCTACCACTCTGGGTTCTTCTTCTTCATCCTCACCCTCTTCGATATCTTTATATTCTTCCTTCACTTCTTCTTCTTCCTCCTCCTCTACTTCTATTTCCTCTTCATCTTCATTATCGCTATCATGCACCAAAGTCATTGGGTAGTTCTCATAGTCGAGCATCACATTCACAAAAAAGTGTGGTTCCTCATACTGCCTCCATTGACGTGCATACATATTCGTGGTCATTAAGTATGCATACTGACACTGTAAATATACATTTTTGGCAATTCAAATCAGACCATCTTCTGGAAGCTGGATCCCATCACTCATCAACAACTACCACAGTTCTTATGGATTTCTCGATTGGCGCAATGTATTACAGAAAGACCAATATTTAGAAAAGATTGTGTCAGTGGTATGATGGAGTAGGTGCCTCATTTTTTTCCCCAGAGCTTCTTTGGTTGGTCTGAAAGGTCACCACTTAGGCCATCCCTCCTCAATAGAAGATGGTGCA
The DNA here is from genome assembly GCA_963277665.1 of Viscum album. Classification (NCBI taxonomy): domain Eukaryota; kingdom Viridiplantae; phylum Streptophyta; class Magnoliopsida; order Santalales; family Viscaceae; genus Viscum; species Viscum album. The sequence goes on from OY728166.1 coordinate 405,998,968, forward strand.
GCCATACCACGTGATGTTACTATCACTAACGTTCTCGAATATGTTGTCTCATCCGCCAAACATTACATGACCTACCTACTCACTCATCACCTAGGCTCTAGGCTGGTCAAATAGATCTTCCAACCACACTTCCACAAAATTTCTTCTAGATACACCACCACCGAGTGTGAGGCATATTTCGTTGACAAGTTATTGTCAACATTCATTGGAGGCAGGGTAATCACTTCACCAAAGCTGGTATTCATAAACATACACCCTAAATGGTGGAAGATGCAAGGTTTCTACTCTTAAAAAACATCTTTATACACTTTCTTTTTCAGATCCTAAAGGGACCCATATTTCCTGGTGAAAAAAGATTTCACTTATAGTTCATAGAAAACCTTTTCATCAATCAGTTCCACTAGCACACCACCCCTAATACTATACATATATTCCTACAACTTCAAATAACCTTGTTAGGTTTCTACGATATGGAAATATAGTGTTTTAAATGGGTGGAACATCAAATTTTTGTGATTGTAAATGTAGAGAATAATCCTTTATATGTTAAGAGTACATGGATGGACCCCAAAAAAATCAATAGAGATGGTTAGAGGTCATCACCAAGAGGATAGATGGAATTTGGGATGTATTACCCATTGAAATTTGTTGTGATCCAACCATGGATGATCTATAAGGGTCCTTAGATACTCCATAGAGTACCTCCTTTGAGATGTGCCCCAAAATATTATATATTTTCACAAGCACAGTCACTCCAAGATTAACCTTATTGTACAATTCCATGATCCCATCCATTACCAATGTCCCCAAAGAGACTCCCATTCTTGTATCCCTCACTAGTAGTAGCTGTCCTATTCGTAATGTATCAAGGAAAAAAGAGTACCACACCTAGTAATATCAGATCACATCTACAATAAATCCCCACGATCGGTATGACCCTATTTATAGTATCACCAAGTATAATAAAACATTACACCTATATGATGTAGTTGGGCACTGGTTCCATCAGCCTAGCATCTGAACATGATTATCCTTGTTAAGGATTAGTCTGAACCATGCCAGATATGAAATTCCCTTCGAGATATACTTGATCCCTAGCCTCTCTTTTTTCAGCTCCAACATATGTCATTCCATGATAGGGGTTCATGCCCTTTTCTCCCAGATGTTCTATGTGGAACGAACTCATTATATTAGAATCCATACAAGGGAATTCACCTGATATAGTGGACGTCCCAAAGGATGATTCCAACTTCCCCGTGAAGGAGATGGAAGGTATCCGTGTCCGAAGACCATAGACTAAATAGCTCTGGTACTAATTCATGTTGATGGTAGAAATGATATTCTGACATCCACATGACTTCAAATCGCCCGATGTGTCGAATATTTTGCCCAAATTCCATACATTTCTATTGAAATCAGTACACCCATACCCATTTACTATTGGAATTTCCCCTAAATCATAGGTCCCAATTTAAATACCATTCCTGACTCCAATCAATGATGCTCCTCTTGAAGGTGCTTGCATAGAGGGAAGGAAACACTTCAGGCACTAGTTCACTCCATATGGTTGTCCCCATCCTTGGATTCAAGATATAAATGGATATTGAATGAGTCTCCCTTGAAGGATGGCTATTTTTTGTGATGTTTTCCATTTAAGGCTATCTTCTCGTGTAACCCATGACCATGATGAGATAGTTTCAAATACTCAAATAGTCACTTCATCCATAATTCCAAAGTTTCTATAGTGCTAGGCTATCATTTAGTATGTAATTATTTTAATACTACATCAGCATAAACATGGTTATTTGATTTTATGAAAGTAACCTTCTAATATGAAGGATCTAGAGATTTTAAATCATCTATGCTCTCCATGCAACATGGAAATCCTCCCTTTCATCAACATTTTATTGGTCATCCATTTATGGTATATCCTGGAAAAAAAGAAATAATGTTCATGAAAGATGAGGTTGAGCACAAAAATTGAATCATGAGCGAGTATGATCAAGAGGCAAGGACAAGAAAACATAAAAAGGAAAAAGTGAAAAAGATGGCGTAGTTTTTCATAAGGATCTCCATATGGGGGTTCTTTCACATAGAATAAAACAACTTAATCGCATGATAGAGAAGAGATGGTCATATAAAAATTAAAATTACTTCCCCTTGGGCTACTCCAAGTAATTATTTTCGTGGAACTAGTTTTCCACATGTGAAAAGGCTGACTTACATGCCAACCATTGTTTTTTTCATGCAGAACATGTGGATGTGATATTTTTTGGTGCTTCATTCAAAACACAACCTTCTAGTCCCCTTTCGGATCATATTTCTATGGTGGGAATATGTTAGAGATGAATTCTATTTAGGGACCACCAATGGACATTTTTGAACAACTTGAGGGCATAATTTAACTCAACAGATAATTTCGAGAATCCGAAGGAAGTTTCATGTATGTTTAGATAGCTGCGTACAAAACCACAATCCACTCATAACTCATTTTCATTCCAAACGTGACATAAAAAGGTATGTTTTTTCCCATAAAATTTTAAATGGCTATGGAAGATGCACGGGAGTGAATATATATGATGCATAGATGAGTCTGTCGTGTAAGGGTTTTATGTTCCCAATGTGACGTCAAATGCCATCTTCTGTGCCTCCATACTTTTGCGTTGCCACCGAGGATTTTCTATAAAAATATAAAGGCACCCACCTTTTTTTTGAATTGATCTAGATGTCCATCCCTCACTCCCATGTATCTAAGACAACCGCTACAACAAACCAGATTGCAATACATGGCTTCAAGGTATAGGGTCTTACAAGAAAGTTCCCCCATGTATTCCCCTTTGGGTAATCCCATAAGGCCTTAACCCTCATGTATTTTATTAACCTGAGGAAAGAATACACAAAATATCCTTCTTTCACCCAAATACTATGGTAGGTGTGCTAAAAAGACTCCTCTAGCATTCATCCCATGCTCTTGTTCCCTCCCCCAATCTTTTTCATATCTTCTCCTTTTTCACGCAACCCTTCCATCTTGCATGCACCACTTCTTTAAGACTCCATAGGTTTTCCTTTCCCCAAAGCACCATGTTTCAGAACTTATTTTTCACACCTCTCAAATTTTGTGTGCACCTCTCCCATGGGGTCCTCTAGGCTCATATATGGTGATTTTATAGTTCCATACATGGAATTCAATTTTGAGGTTTCTTACCTCTTTATTTCTAGTATAGGTACACTAATGGATCATTCTTTTTTTCATAGCCACACTAATATGAACCCCATGATTGACCATTACTCCACATCATTCATGTCAGGTGTCGTTGATGCCTTTCATTACCCAATTGTGGGTGGTTGTCATTCATGTATGTTTAGAGGGTGAGGAGTCAATCCTCATCATTCGAGTTGTTGGATGTTAAACATTAAATCACCATCATCCCCAATACATGATGTTAAACTGTCTTCCCACTTAATGAAATGCACATGGGGGGTTCTCCCATAGGAATTTTCTACACCCACTCCTCTCCACGATAGTGATATCTTCCATGACCTACTCTAAGGTAATGGTATCCTCCTCCCACATAATGAGATCATCCTCAAGCATCACTCCAGGAGAAATTCCCAATCTCCATCTCCTGGGAAACTAACCATGTGTAAACCCCACACCATCTCTCATGGCTGAACCATTCACCATATGACCATTAAGTCTATGGCTACCTCTATTTTCTCACACCATGTAAGAATCATATGGGTATAGTGTGATAGAAACCATACCATCCTTTTTGGGCCACTAACCATGTGTAATCCACATGCCCCTTTCACAAAACTATGTGTACTTTGATTCCTATTTTCTATTCAGGGTATGTAGGAAGCCTCCATAAGGTTAAAGCCCATCAATCCCCACTATCAACCCAATAAAAATAATTCACATTGGTTCACATTAATCCTACATGATTATAAATGTAAATATTCCAAACTATGTAGGTTTTGATGCCTTTCGGGTCCATAGGAAGCATCTTTGTGGCCCAATCCCAACATATGGGTAAGCATTCATGTTCCCTCATATGGATGTACCGTATTGATGTGTCAATTTTCCTTTGTGGGACACATCTCCTAGATCCAACTCTGAGTTTTTCTGATCTATACACCTAGGAAGGTAACCATCAATAATACCCACACATTCCATATCCATCCAACAAAAGAAGATCCTCTTATGAAGGGAATCTAACCATGTGTATGACCCCTGGTACGTCTCTAGGTTGGTGTCCATTATGTACACCCTGATTCAATGCTTCTATTACTAAATATGTGGAATTTGATTACCAGCAACTATGATAAGCAGGAATCCTCATAGAGGTTTAACCCCCAGTTCATTCCCATCCCAACCTTTCCCCTTGGTCATTATGTCTCAATAAATACATACCCCAACCCAACCTAGAGTATCCATTTCCATCAAGTCCCAATCCATGTGTCCATTCTCACAAGTCGCTTCCTTAGGTGTCTTATAACCCCACCTTCCGGACTACATGGAATTTTATTCCCATTTACTAGGATATGTTGGAAACCTTTTTCAAGTTTAATACTATCTCTCCCCATACTCCATCTATTTCATCATCACTTCACCCATATCCTACTTGATTCTTACTCAGGCCACCACATCCCGATAGGATCATTCAATCTCGTTCCTTTATACTTTTACAAACACTCGTAAAGGTATCCATACAAAATCCCCCCACATTCCCCATCCATCCAACCAAATGTGATCCTCATTGGAAGGCTGCTAGCTAGGTGTAAGCCCCTGGCATGTCTCAAGGTTTCTATCTATTTTGTATGCCCTGATTCTATGTATCAATCCTGAACTGTGTGGACCTTGATCACTTAATTATACCTAGGGTATGTAGGAATACTCTCTGAGGATCAATCCCCCTCATATATTTCCATCTCGATCTTTCCCATGGGTCTCTATGTATAATGAGGATCATTCCAAATGTTGGAGGTTCTATTTCCTTCAGGTTCCGATCCATGTGTCCATTCCCACAGGTCGCCTCCTTAGGTTACACATAACCCCACTTCCTGAACTATGTGGAATCTTATTCCCAACCATTGGGATATGTAGGAAGCTTCCCTGAGGCTCAAAACCATCACCTTCTACAATCCATCCATTTCAACATCCCATCATCCATATTCATCATGATTCTTACCTGGGTGGACACATCCTGGTGATATCATGCCCTCCATTTCCTTACTACTTCTAGTAGCACCCGACTGGATACCATGTGTATTCCTCCCACATTCCATATAAATACATCCAAGAAAGATCCTTTGGCGAAGGTCCTTTAACCATTTTTAAGGCTATATCATGTCTCTGGGTCATTTTCCATGTGTACAAACTGATTCTCTACCTCCACTTGTTAGAACAACATGGGTTTTGACCCCTAACATCTAAACAATGTAAAAAAGGAATCCTTTATATTGTTAAATCCCATCCAATGGATGTTTTCCCCCTTTCTTAGGTGAACTTATCTGATCAAACCTTTGTGGTGTCCATATCAGCCTTTATGAAGTCAAACCTTCTATTTTTGAGATGCACCATCCCAGGTCCCCTCTTATCGGGCGTTTGATCATCCCATCTATTAAACCTTCTAGGTACTACCTCATAAGAATCCATATATGTGATCGATCTCTATGGGATGTTTCAATCCGTCTAATATGTCTCCAAAAGATGTTAAACTTGGAAACTACCCTGTATTAAACATGGGAGGCCTAGGAAAACCTCAGAACACATGCCTATATCATAATATACAATGTGATCACCACCAGATGCCTCAGGTTCCACACCCTTGAGAATCCCCCTAAAGAGGAGGAATAGAGGTGCTCCAATGTTCTAGAATCCTGTCATGCCACTGATACCCCATGTGACTACTTCCCAAATAGAAGGTTGTTTCCCTGGCTAAACCCTTTGTAATATCTAGACAGAAACAATGTAATTTACCAGAATCCACAACGACATGGAACTAGGAATGTGGTTCCCGAATAATGTATTAATCTACAAGGGATACCCAAACATGGAGATGAATTTTGAGAAAGAAGAAATGGAAGGATGAACCAATATCCCGTCATCTTGTTTCAATCAAGGAGAATACATCACTAAAGAAGCAACAGATGTCACCCGCCTTTGGAAGATTGGGATATAGTGTATGATGCAGTATCATCCACTCAATCAAATGATGATGAGGATGGTTCCCTAGTGGAATGTTTTAAAAACATTCATGAAGATGGATGACACAATCATAATGCACTTGTGTACTAGGATTATGCAATTAATGAGGATGATGCACTCATGATAGTGCATGTTTATTTGTATTCATCAATTCATTGAACATTATAGGTTATCAAACAATAATATTGTCAGATAAACCCAAATGTTGAATGCATTAATGAATAAAAATACACATTGTGACATGTAGGAATTAACTGCAACTCAACAATATTCTCACCATGGAACTAAGTTTATATTATTAGTTTAAAATTGACATTTTTGTTCAAAACACACATTAAATACTCAAAATTGAGAGAAAATGTTTATATTTTTTGGAACATTACAAAAATTATTCATAATTAATTTTTGACATATAGGAGTAGTTTAACTTTAATCCAATACATTGTGTGTCATGTATGACAGATCTAGTAACATGGTCAAATCTCCTTGTGATCATATATGAATCAACCACACTCAAATCATGAACACCTCATTCTAATACAATGTTTTCTTGGATGATATTACATATTCGTTCATGAATTCACAATATTCCAATAATATAAGTTCCCCTTAAAAAATTTAATTTATAATCAATGTTCGCCTTTTGATCATAAACACATAAATAAGGAATTGTTCGAGATTATTTAATTAAACTTCATTTTAATGTTTTGATTATATATTTATACATACTAGTCCAAATTATGTGATTTTAATTTTTTAGTATTTCTTTTGAAAATTTCCACAAACTATTAGAATGGATCTTTGGTCAATTTGGCCAATCGAAGGGCCATATTAACCACACAAGAAGACCCAACAATTATGTTATGAAAATTGGACCAGCCAGGGTGATACAGTATCTAGGATAAATCCCAAAGCCCAAATTTGATAAAACAATTGATTATATTCTTTACTATCCAAATGAATCATGGATAAAAGTTACAAGTCCCAACTCCAACAAAAAGGGGCGCTACAGGTGCTTTGAGTCTATCCCACCATTCTATCTAAGAATTAAATACACCCCACCATTCATGACTTATCTCCCAATTAAATCTTCCAATTCAACTAGAATTATGTTTTTTTAAATATTATATATAGTTATACTACTTTTTATAAGTAATATTTCGAATTTTAGGGAATTTTTTGGACATAAATGCAATCACATTTTTACCATAGAAACACTCTGCAAAAAAATGGATAGAAATACATAGTTTACTAAAACAGTCATTAAATTTTCTCCAAAAGTCCATTGACCACCAAATTTGGAGGTTGAACATTACAAATTTTTATATAAAACTTTTAATAAGAAGTTATCTCGATATTATTCTATTTAAATGGTAAAATTTTCAAGCCATGTGGAGGGGAGGTTTTGGAATGAAACACTCCACCGCCTTGGGTTATAAATTGACTCTCCTTTTTTCCATGAAAAGATTTTTCATTTCAGAAAAGAGGAGAATATATTAGCATGAGCATATCATTTATAAATTCTTGGTAGGACCTTCCAAATTCACTTTTTCACTTGAGAGGACGTTCCTCTAATTTTTTAAATTTTCTTTTGTGTTCTTCTTTATTTGTATTATCATAAGTGTTTTTGTTTTAATTTTGTTTTAATGAATGTTTATTCATCATTATATCATATAATAATCCACCCTATTATTCTTAATATTATTATTCTTAAATTTTTTAAAAAAAATTGGAAATTTAACCCTTATTTTTATTTTTATTTCAATTGAAATTGTTTTTTTAACTCTCTTCACTATATGTGTGTGTGTGTTCGGTGCACAACTCTTCTATTTTAACATTATTTTCAATATCATTATAATTAAGAACCATAAATATTTTTTACCAAAGTAATAACCATATCAATGTATACGTAAATCTTCCATTGGGGTGAGTCATGATTTGGGGATGTTATGCGAGTTCATGATTTTTCTTGATTAATATTCATTAAATTGATATTGTGCATGTTGAATATAAAATTTCGTGTATTAATGTCATGTTTTGTTTGACATGTGGATTCCATGGATTATTGGAATAAAATTACACATAGGTTCCTGAAATATTGAACCTTCCTTCCATCACCAATAATTGATTGAGATTAATACACTAGTTGAGGCTTGGAATAAAGTGAAAACTATTTAGATTTCTGATAAAAATCATATTATGAGGTGGGTGTCAATTTCATTCAATATAATGAAATTCTCAAGGATATTATAATGTTAAATCTAGAAGAATGATCTCAGCACTATATTTGTCATTTTTTATATAAATCTTAATCTATAAATCAATTTATTTTTTCTCTAAATAAATCCCAATGTAAATAGAATCAATTAAAAACAATCGACTCTGAAATCTATACCATCACTGAGGATTTAACCTGAGTTCCGCTATACACATTAGCAGAGAAAAAGACCATTTAATAGTAGATAAGTGACAATATTCCACACTTTAAATTTATCCATTTCCATGGATGGTGCATTTAGTAGTTAGTTTTTTAAAAAAAATCAAATAAATATTCAAAAAAATCCTAAAAAAAACTGAAAAAGGAAAACCCATATTCCCATAAAATCATAAAGGAAAAAAAAAATAAAAACTAATCTTCCTCACCTTTTAAAAGAAACTCTTAATGCCCTAGAGTCACCCAAAAAAGCCATCAGATTTTTTTGACCAGGAAATCGAGTGAACTCTTCACCGACTTAGGAGGACTATTAGGGGAAATCAAATCAATCATGACCCATTCATTGAACATGAAATTGTTCTAGATATGTCCAATCACAGCGAACAAGACTTAAAATTGGTTTTCTCCCCTGATATGAATTATAAACCCCTTTTTATTCAATATGAAAACCTTAAGGAATATTTAGAACTCAAATTATATTTTATTTATATTATACCTTATTTCCATGGGCTAGCTAGTGAGGACCCTCATATTCATCACAAAGTGTTCGAAGTGGGGTGTTCTACTATGAAAACTCAAGGGGTTTCTAAAGATCAAATAAAAAATTGAGTATTCCTTTCCATTGGGGTGAGTCATGATCCATGACATCGTAGATCCATGACATAGTAGATCCATGACATAGTAATAACCTGTACATGTGATATATAAATCCCATTTCTCATCCCCTCTATTCTCGCCACAAAATCCAATCCAACTCCAATGTGATCAAGGTGGTGGAAACTCCTAAAAACATTATCTGTTTGTCCCTCAACCTCAAAAGAACAATCCTCCTCTTTCTCCTCTTGGATTCCATAATCCTAATGATCCTTTACAATTCCAAACCCAACACAATCACTTCCCAAAGAACCCAAATCATGGTAATCTCAATGTTGGACTTGCCTCTTCTACAAAGAATCCATGGGAAGGTGTTTTGGAGGATATTTCCTCCATCACCCATTCTTTCCGAAATTTAAAACCAAATTGGTCAACTTGAATCCCATCTATGTTAGAAACAACAGCCCAATTAATCCCAACTCTCAACTCACCCATTTACCAACCCCAAGGGTAATGTATGTGCAATTTCCCTTCGATCGAGAAAAAAAATTTTCATTCATCTTGATGTATCCTCAAATTAACCTTTTAATGTTGAGATTTAAAATGAATAGAATAAAAATCCTAAAAATTAACATGAAGCCACTTCCTCACCCCCTTATATTCTCCTAAGGAACCCAATTCCTTTTCCTAAACTCATCTTAATGCCATATAAGTCCTTTGAACCTGTTCCTTAAATGATCCACATGTTCAGACATGTTGAGGTCAAAATACACCTCCTAGATGCCATAAATATTCCCTATGTATTCAAAGTTTCATAAGTAATTATGTACCCATAAGAGACATATTAGGACCCTTGAGAATGTTTCATCCCAGAAGTCCATACCAATTAAGTGAAAATATCTAGGGACCTTTACAATTCCATGATAAATAGGGATATCAAACAATGATTATACACTCATACACCTAGGATCCTTGATAAATTTAATACCCAAATTCATATTTCCCAACCTTGATCTAGGTCCCTTACACCCAATGAGTGTTGATATCCAATTAGCCAATCGAAGCACAACCAGTCCTAAGGGAATAATTGTGGATGGCCTTGTCTGAGTTAATGATCTTATCTTCCCAACAAATTTCTATGCCTTTGACAAGAAAGGTGAGATGACCTATTCTTGATCACCCCTAATTATTGGAAGACCCTTCCTCATGACATCCATAACTAATATTAAAGTCCATTCGGGCATCTTATCCATGTAATTTTTTGACCAACATGTCATGTTCAAAATTTTTCAAGACATGAGATACCCATCAGAGGATCACTCTTCCTTCTCAATCCATGATTCTAATGACACTTAAGAGATTTAATTTAACCCCATTCCACCATGTTCATAATGTTCTAATGAATTGGATCTTGTGAAATTTTTACCACAATTAACCAAGTAATTAATGTGGTAGTTGATGTTGATATTTTATTCATAAACATCATCAATAGAGAGGATAATGAAAACTCTCTTGAATCCTATCTCAAATTTTTATCTACTGTTCCACCTTGGGTATTATTGAGGAAAATGAACCATAAAAAACTGAAATCACTTCCCCTATTTCTATGTTTTCTAGCCCAAAAATGAATAATGAGACTGATCTGAAACCTCTTCCTACACTCCTAAAATATGAATTCATTTTTCATGATCACTCATATACCTTCATTATCTCTGTTGTGCATACTAAAACTCAGAATTCAAAACATGTTCATGTGTTGGAGGAAAAAAATATGTCTTATGTTGTACCCTATATGACATAATTGGAATCAACCCTTCCCTTTTCATGCATCACACCCATCTTTAAGAATCACCCAAACTAATCAGACAACCTCAAAGAAGACTCAATCCACTCTTACATGAGGTAGTTAGGGAAGAGATTACCAAGATTCTTAAATATGGTATTATATACCCAATTTATTATAATTAATTGGTTAGTTTGATTCAAGTGGGGCCTAAGAAAGGTGGGATAACTGTTATCACAAATGAACATGGGGATTTCGTCACAACTCAACAAAAAAATAAACAGTATTTGTGTATCAATTATTGGAAATTGAATGGTAAAACAAAAAAGGATCACTACCCTCATTCTTTCCATGATAAAATGCTAGAAAAGTTAGATGAAAAGTAACATTATTGCTTTATTTATAGATAAAACATCTATTTTCAAATCCCCATAGCACCTTAGGACCAAAAAAGACTAAATTCACTTTCCCCTTTGAAAGATATACATACTGAATAATTCCTTTAATCTTTTGTAATTTTCCCTCAACATTCTAGAGGTTTATGATGAGTTTATTTTTTGAATTCAATGATCATTTCATGGAGGTCTTCATGGATGACTTTATCATTTATGGTGATTCATTTTAATCCTATTTGTATTCACTCTCACCCATCATACGAAAGTGTGTCAAATGTAACCTTGTTCTAGGTTTTTAAAAATGTCACTTCATGGTTACTAATGGTATTTTTCTATGGCACATAATTTCACAAGATGGAATTCAACTCAATCCTACCAAAGTTGAGGTGATCTAATCACTTCTTGAAACAACATTAGTTCGACACATCTATTGATTCCTTGTTCATGCCATTTTCTATAAGTGATTCATCAATCGCTTTAATAGGATTTTCCTTCCACTCTCATGGGTACCCAAGAATAATGTTACATTCTATTTTGATGAGTCTTGAAAGAGATATATTATTGAACTCAATTTTCTTCATAAATTTTCTTTGATAATCCATCCCCCAGATAGGTCCTTACCTTTTAAAGTGATGTGTGATTCTTCTGATAGTTCCATTGGGATCATTCTTGGTCAAAGAAGAGAAACAATTCCCCATGTCATCTATTATGCATCAATAACACTGGATGAAACTTAGTCTCACTACACTATGAATGAAAATGAACATTTAGCGATGGTTTTTTCAATGGATAAATTTCAAACCAATCTCTTATGTTTCAAAATCATCAACATCATATATTATTCTTCTATAAAGTTATTATATAGGAAAAATTATTCCTAACCATGTCTAATATGATGGATCCCCATGCGCCAAGAGTTTTACATTATGATTAATGATAGACCTGTAAAATAAAACACTCTGGTTGATCACATGAGTTGAGTTTTCAATTATTATCATTCTGAAATAATTGATCCAGAATTTCCAATTGAAAAGAGATCATCTCTCTTAGAAAATTTACCATGGTATGACCCAATTGTAAATTATTTAGTTGCTCGTGTTTTTCATGAAATTTTTTTAAAGAACAAAAGGTGAAGTTGAAAAGTGATTCAAAATTGAATTTTTTGAAGATAATAAATATTTGAAGTCTGGGGATGACATAGTGATTGGATAATGTATTGATAAAGATTAACATTCATCCATCTCATAATTCTATCCATCAATACCTAGTGGTGGATACATTGGACCACAAAGACCCTCTTGAAAGGTCCTTGACTTGGGATTCTTTGGGCCTTCACTCTTCAAGGACCCACATAAGTCATTTCAATCATGTCCCACTTGAAAAAATATTGGAAATTTTTCCAAAATAAGTGAAATTCCCCAAAATCATTTAAAATTATGCATGTTATTGGGGTTTGGGAAATCGATTTCATGGGAAAATTCCCCCCTTCCTTGGATTCTCATATATATTTATTACAGTTGATTGTGTCTCTAGGTGGGTCAAGGGCAAAACCAGTCGAAAGGATTATGCAAATACTGTTAGTGAGTTCTTTCGAACCCATATTTTACATCAATTTGGAACCCGATGTGCCATGGTATGTGACTTTATAACTCATTTATATAATAAAACCATGGGATCTCTTCTGAAAACTAATTTTGTTCTATGTAAAACTTCTGCTATAGATCAACCCAAAAAAATGGCATGGCTAAAAGTTCTAATAGATATGTGAAAAGAGTGCTTGAGTGAATTGTAAATCCCAAACAAAAAGACAGACCTAGAAGACTTGGTTAATTGCATTGGTCTTAACAAACTACCTATAAAATACCCATTATGAAGTCTCCTAATACTGTAGTTTTTTAAATAATTTCATTTACTAGTTGAAATCCATATTTAGTCATATTGGGATATCAAAACATATAAAATTTATTGTGAAAAATCTGTTTAAGATACATTGTTCCAATTTATTGGACTAGTGGATATTTTCCTGGATCCTTACAAATCATCTAATATCTAAAAATAGAAGTATAAGGCACTCTATGACAAACAAATCCTATGAAATATATTCAATAAAGGTTAAAAGGAAATTCTCTATAACTTTTGATTCTTGCTTCACCCATGTAAGAATAATTATCATTAGAAAGGTCCTTCTATTAGTACTAATATTTTCTCATTTGTTGCAGCTCAGGTTCAAGACACTTCTTAAAAAAGGAAATTCATGGTTAATTGGAATTGGATAAATCATAACCATTAGAATACACACACCCTAGGAACCACATAAATTTCCACTGTCCCACTATTGCATGGAGATGAAGACCCACCAAATCCAAACTATAGGGAACCTCTATCCCTTTAACTCCCTATTTATCTCTTCTTCCTCCTTCTCTCTCTCTCCCACATTCTTCTTCTTCCACAATCATTCATTTTTCTACCACTTTCATCATCAAACCATTTTTTATCATTCTATTTTTGTGATTTTTTATTTAAAAAAACTAAAAAAAACTAAAATACTTAACAAATATAGAGATAAGAAAATGATTCCAAATTACTCTCCCTTAAATTTTCAAATTTTTTCCTGCATTTTTTAGGAGTACAATGAATTTTTTTCATCTCAAACATTTTGTATTATCATCAAAAATTTAGATAAATAATTTTTTCCCATGAAAAATATTTTTTAAATGCTAAATTTTTTATTTGGGAAATAAATCTTCCCCAACTGTGAGAAATGACATTAGCTTTCATGACAAGGTCACCTATGACCATTTTTTTTGTGTTTTTTAACCCCTATTGTGAGTCTTGAGATTTTAGACCTTAGATACAAAGTTTCTACTTAAGAATACATTAATATGATAGGGGATTTTTCTAAATCACATGAGAGAGACAATATTCAAATAGTATGCCATTAACATTACATTGGTCCTCCATTTGAAAACCCCTTCAAGCCTATGAAAAAATATTTTTTTGATCACTTAATTACAAGCACAAAACCTTATCCCATCCAATATATACATGGACTTTCATTACATTATTTATCGAAATTTAATTTTGTGGGTAATGGTTTTCAATTTGGGTATCCATTTATTAATTTTCAAAATGTTATCATATGCTTGAGAAAATAATCTATTTATGTTTCGGTGAGAGGTTTTTATTCAATTAGTTTTTGGAATTCATTACCATTTATGTAATTTTTTACATGTTATTGGAAATTCTTTAAAAATGAAAAAAATATAAAATAATGAAAAAAACATAAGTGGTTGTGTCTTGGGAGGGTCAAAAATAATTGTACATAAACCTTTTATCTTCTCAATACAATTACTATTAGATTAATGAGGATATCATAAACGGGTTGGGAGATAAGTGTGAGATTGGTTCCAAGATAAAATTTAAAACAATTCAAAAAAATATATAGAAAAATACACTTATTTCATTGGGAGAAGTTTTGTGTTTTGTAAATAATTAATATTTTAATCCCCTTCAAAAGTTCTTCCTGTTTTGTGTCTTCCTTCATGAAATTGTGCCCTTGTAAATATGTGTTTCCATTTCCTTCCATGTTTTATTTCATATAAATTGTGCAATATTTTCCCATGTTGGTATTTTAACCCACTTTTCTACTCTTTTGGTCAATATATTCCTACCATCCAAGAGCCACTGTAAAACCCATAAAAATACCTCTTGTTTCTTGTTCAATATAGAACAGGTACAAGAATCTGAGATCTCTTAAAAACATTATGATGTCACTTTTGGTTGGTGAATGAGTGAACCTCCATAAATAAATTTTTATCATCTTGAGGGGAGTGAGTTTTTAGTGCCCACATTTTCCTTTTTTAATTTTGATCAGGAACAATGAATTTATTTTGTAACATTATTTTAATGGTGGAATTCATTTTGGATGAATGAACTATTCTTGACCCCCTGATTGGAGAAATCAAAATTTTAATATTTTTTTGTGAGTAAAAATTATTTAGTTATGTTTATATTTGGTGTAATGAGAAAATGAAAAATAATAAGTATGGGGGAGTTTATATTACATATTAATTAATTATTTTAAATTTCTATCATCATATAATTGTCACATAAAAATGATGTATTTCTTATCAATGTCTATGTTTTGATCATAAACACATAAGAAGAGCATTTCTCGAGTTCCTTTAATTAAAAATTAGTTTAATTTTTTGATTATATAATTCATCATACTAATCCAAATTATGTTTTTTAGTGTTCTGGATTAAAAATTACACATATCATTAGAAGTGATCTTTTTCCAATTCGGCAAATTGATTGGTCATATAGACCATACAAGAAGGCCCAAAAAATCTATAGAGAAAACTAGACCAGCAATGATGATAAAATTTAAGGGATCAATCCCAAATCACAAATTTAATGAACCCCTGAATATATTTGTGAATATAAAAGGAATCATGGATAAAAATTTTAATGTGAAACTCCAAAAAAGGGGCCCAATGGTTTCTTTGAATTCCATCCCACCATTTTATCCAGGAATTAAAAACAGTCCAACATTCTTGACTTTTGTCCTAATAAAATTTATCAATTGAGCATATAATTTTTATTCATAAGAATTAGATATATTTTTACAACTTTTTATAATAAATGTTTCGTATTTTATTTCATATTCCTGAAATAAAATTCATACAGATTTAGACCATAGAAAAACTCGACACAAAAATGGAAAAAAACAATGGTTTACTAAAATAGTCATAACTTAAGGGCAAAAAGTCCATTAGACTTCACATTTGTAGGTGGATATTTCCACATATTTATCTAAAACATTTTAGAAGAATATATCTCTAGATTATGATGTCTAAGTGGTCAGATATTCGATCCAAGTGGAGGTTAATATTTGGAATGTAAACTATCCACCACATTGGGCTATGAAACCACTCACCTTTTATCCTTACAATGTGTTGGGATTTATGAAATATGAGGATACATTGGAACGAAATAGGCTTTAAAAAGGAATGGGAGGACCTGAAAACCATTTTTTCACATTAGATACCTTTCCTTCTTCTGTTTCTTTTAATTTTCATTAGTGTTCCTATTTTTTTATCATAAGTGTTTTGTGTATTTCTTTTGTTTTAATGCATGTTTTTTCTTCATTATCTCATTTAATAATACAACCCATGGTTTTAGATATTAATTTAATTAATTTTTTAAAATAAAGATGAAATTTATTTCCATATTTTTCTTTCTCATTCAATCGAATGTGTGTTTTTAATTCTCTTCACCTTCCATGTGTGTATTCGGCGCACAACTCTTTTATTATCCCCATTATGTTAATTATCTTTATAATTCATCACCATAAACATATTTATCCAGTGTAATTACTATATTGGTGGATTATTTATTCATACATTGGGATGAGTCATAGTTGTGGGATATTATGTGATTCAAAGTTTTTCTCGATGAATATTCTTTAAGTTAACATTATGTATTTTGAACACAAAATTCAATGGATTAATGACATGTTTTGTTTATCATTTGGATTCCATGGATTATTGGAACCATAAATGCACAACAATAAACAAGTATTTATTGAGACTAGAACTACAATTTTGTTAAGGTTTGGATTAAGGCCACAAAAATTATAAATTATGAACAAAATCATCTTTTGAAGTGGGTGTTAATTTAATCCAATATAAAGAAAATCTCATGGATGTCATAATCTTAAATCCCCAAGAATGATCTCAAAAAAATATAAATTAGTATATAAATCAAACTTAATTCATAAATCTATTTATTTATGCTCTCCAGACAAATCCCCCAATCAAAATACCAATAAATCAATAGTGATCGACTATAAAAATATTACCATCATCGAGGATTCGACCCATATCCATCTATACACATTAGAAGATCATCGAATCATTGAATAGTTAATAGGTGACCATCGGTCGTACTTTATTGGTATGACTCAAAGTGGGTGTTTTTAGTTTATAATTTATGTTTTAGTTCAAAACACACATTTCAAAAGTTCAAAAAAGAAAAATATGAGTCAAATTGTTTTGATACAATATATAAAAGATCCATAATTCATTTGGGATGTATAGAAATCAACAACATCTGATTGTAATACATAGTGTGTCTAATATGACTCAAAGTTCATGTTTTTAGTCTAAAATTTGAATTTTACAAAAAAAACATGCCACATATTCAAAACTGAGAAAACACATTCTTGTTTTTTTTATAATTTAAGATAATTATCCCAAATTCATTTGGGACATGTACAAATAATCTACAGATAAATTCAATACATGGTGTGGCTGATGTGAATTAGCATTTTTTATCAATTTAAAATTGAGAGTTTAGTTCAAAATTTGTATCACTCACTAAAAATAAAGAAAACATTCTTGGATTTCCTTAAAATATTTGTAAAATGATTCATAAGTCATTTATGATGTGTAGGAATTAGTCTTAAATCAGACTGACAAGCAATGTCCCTGGTAAGACTCAATGTGTGTGTTTTTCGTTAAAATTGATATTTTAGAAAAAAAGATTTTTTTACATTCTCAATACATATAAAACACATTCAGAATATCTTGAAAATTTAGTAAAATAATCCACAATTAATTTTCTGATGTGTAGGAATCATCAGGACGTCAATATAATATACAACGTGATAGGTATGACTCAAAGTGTGTATTTTTTATTTAAAATTTATATTTTAGTTCAAAAAATATTCCACATACTCAAAAACAATAAAACGTATTTATATTGATTTGATACATTAGTAAAAATATCCATAAGTATTTTTTGATATGTTGGAATCATCCACACCTCATTCAAATAAATAGTGTTCCCAGTATGACTCAAACTGTGCATTCTGAGTTTAAAATTTTCAATTTAGTACAAAATGTGGGTCACTCACTGAAAACATAGAAAACATGCTCAAATTGTCTTCATAATTTAGTGAAATTATTCATTAGACATTTGTCACTTGTAGGAATCTATATGACATTAAAATGACATACGATTTGAGTGTAATGACTCAAAGTGGGTGTTTTCAGTTTAAATTGTCATTTTAGTAAAAAAAATTACATGAAATTACTAAAACTAAGAAAATGAATTCAAATTGTCTTCCTACTTTAGGAAAAAAAGTCTCCATATGTTATTTGTGACATGTATGAATCATTTTCATGCCAATACAATTCACAGTGTGACAGGTATGACTTCAAGTGTGTCATTTTATTTAAAATTGAAATTTTATTTCAAAACAAATGTCACATACTTAGAACTGAGAAAATGAATTCAGATTGTTTTTATACCTTAGAAAATGGTCCATGATTTATTTTTGATGTGTAGGAATCTGATATACCTCAATCCGATAAATGGTGTGTTCGGTTTGATTCAAAGTGTTCGTTATCAGTTTAAAATTGAGAATGTAGTTCAAAACATGTGTCAGTCACTAAAAACCAATCAAACACACTCGAATTTTGTTGATACATTAGAAAATTTATTCACAATTAAATATTGACATGTAAGAATAATTCTCATTTCAAACCAACACACGATGTGACCTGTCTGACTCAAAGTGTGTGTTTTCAATTTAAATTGACCTTTTAGTACAATAGGCATGTGATATAATCAAAACCAACAAAAAAATTCATATTTTCAGGATAATTCATAAAAATTGATCCACATATCATTTATGACAAATAGGAATCATCTACACTCCAATCTGAGGCACAGTGTGATTGGTATGACTCCAAGCATGTCATTTTATTTAAAATTGGCATTTTAGTTAAAAAACATATCACATACTCAAAACCAAGAAAACATGTTTGGATTGTATCTATACAATATTAAAATGATCCCTAAGTGATTTTTGATGTGTAGTAATCAAATTCCCCTCAATATGATACATAATGATTCAAATATGAATCAAAGTGTTCGTTGTTAGTTTAGAATTGACAATTTAGTTCAAAATGTGTGTCACTCACTGAAAACTGATCAAAAAACACATATATTGTCTTGATACTTTATGAAAATGATTCATACATCACTTTTGAGTTGTTTGAGTCAATATCACATAAATTCGACTCATTATGTGTGTGATATGACTCAAAGTGTGTGTATTTAGTTAAAATTTACATTTTAGTAAAAAAAATACATTACATAATCAAAACTGAGAAAAAATGTTTGTATTGTCTTGATAAATTTTAAAAATGATCCTTATTTCACTTTTGATGTTTAGGAATCATCCTAACATCAATATGAGGCATGATGTGACTTATATGACTCCAAGTTTTTCTTTTTATTTAAAATTTACACTTTACTAATGTATTGTTTCATATTTATGTTTAATTTATTTATTTATAATATTACTAACATAGGAATAGTTTTTTTATACAGGTGTATTTTTTTATCAAGTTGGAGTGGTCTGTTCAACATCTGATTCCATGATCGGGATTTTTTGAGAGGGGGTCGAGTGCAAAGACATTGAAACCATTGATGTTTTTGAATATTTTTTATAGTACTTGATAATGTAATTATATAAAAAATGTTTTAAATTTGTATTAATACTCATTGTAATGGATCATAGAGAAATGTATATAATTTTTATGAACTATCATCTAAAATAGGATGAATGTAAAAAAACCCGAAACCACCACAGATGTATGCACCCCTGAAAAATCAATAGGTGTGGGATTCATTTATTGGTCATCAAAAAGAGTCATATTTTCATGTACACTATGACTATTAATCCATTGCATTCCAATAAATATATTAATCACATTGATTAAAAATTTTATATTTATAAATAAAAAAATGAGTGCTGAAAATAAGAAATGAGTAGAAAAACCTACATAACCCTACCTTAAATCAAATATGGGGTGCGCATCACTGGGAAAAAAATGGTGCATATTTTAAATTTATCATAACACTATAATACAACATGAAAAAACAACATAAATATGTTTCTTTATTTATATGACAATCAATGAATAAAAATTCAAATCCACTTTTATCCCATGTCATGTACTCTAGATGGAGGCACATGTAAAATAATAAGGGATACTAATAGATGAAAGTACACAAAAGTGTGGGAAGAAAGTGTAATAATGAAATAACAAAAAGATATAAGTTAGTATTATATAATAATGAATACTTATTTTCTTATATTTGTTATCTATCTTAGTCACATGAATCAATATCAACTGTACCTAGTGAAAAGCTACTTTAAATGGAATTGAAGTGGACAGAGCAGTGTAGCTGCGTCAAAGGTGTGGGTTTTGTGGTTTCACACAGAACATATTTTTAGAAAATAAACGAATATGGGGTAAAGATAAGAGAATTTAAGAGTTTAAAGCATGATTACCTACTCTATATGATAAAAATTATTAGTAGTTGGAGTTGTTAGAATATGTTATCAGAATTAATCAAAGAGAAGAAACAACACAAGAACAACCACTACCTAATGATCCCCACCCCACCCCCACCATTGTTGAGGCAAACCATTTCCCCCAAAGAGATATTTTATTAGAGGTAATCAATAATATCATAGTTTCTTCTATGAAATGTGAATCACTAAGGCACTAATACCTTTCTTATACTGATATTATAATGGTTGAAAAAGATTATGATTTATATCTATCAATGCCCACCCATTTCTTTTTTGTGAGGGGTACCGTGTACAATAACCAAGGAAAAACTCTACTCAATAAACACCATCCAATAGGTCATGGTATAGTGGGGATTCTATTATCTCATGTGCAAAGTGTCGATATGCCTCTTCCACATGATTATATAGATATTCATATGGTCGGGTAAGATACTGGAAATTTTGTACATTATTTGTTAGAACCTGAACAAATATCTATTGAAAAATATTTATTTATTTATAATTTATAATTTATTCAAATACTTTAACAATTAATTGAAATTTTCTTGAATTAATAAATATTATTACATACAGACAAATGTAATGTGGTAAAATTGAAGTTCGAATCAAAACGATCTATTGGATCAACCAACCAATCGAAAAGATTTTCCTAAAGTGTCTTTAGACAACCCATTAAACTTCTTCATTTACTAACATTAAATTTTCATGTGGATACACTGTTAACAATTTGTGACATAACAATAATTTATTTTATGAATAGATATACCAATATGAAATTACATACTATGTTGGTATTGATAATGTAAATTAAATCATCAAGATTGAATGTCTTGGAGTCTCAATAGTAAATGTATACAAGAGGTTTGTTTTCATGATTTATTTCTCCAATAGCTATTCCTTTATGTTGATTATGAATAAATACAATTCCAATTTTCTTACAGTCATATATAAATTCTATTTGAATGGAAAAATTTTTGAATAGAAATTTGGACTCATTAGTTGTCACGTCACTTCCATAAAATAATTCTTATTGGAACCAAAACAATATGAAGTAGTACTAGACGAACTTGCTGCAATTTTTGAAATAAAACATACATATTATAGAATCTTTTTAATACCCATGATTCAGGGGTAAAACTATACAATTGAATCAGATAAAATATATTTTAATTCGTTTCATTACTTATTCCTTTTTATTTTTTTAGGCATTATTGGTTACTCATTACAGTCAATTCTGGATAATCCAATGATTTATTTTCTAGATTTAATGCATGGATACCCAAAAAACTGACCATTCATGATGATGCTTATCAATTTTTAATACACTACATGTCACATTTTATAAATAATCATCAATTTATAAATTTTATATTATGTGTTAATGAAAATTATGTTATGATAGGGAAGTGTTTAAATATCATTAAAACAATATCATGAGGACAGACCATGGGCACAAAATTCCTATTTACTTCTAAAAAATGATATTTATTAGGGTATATATAATATCCTTCCACTATCAAGACAAATAACTTATTTTTCACAAAGTTTTTTTAAATCCTAAAACAAACTTATAGAAAAGATTCTATTTAATATGTTTGTAATTTTAGGAAAGATTTTTTATTTCATCCAAAAAATATAATTCCTAAATAGGTATTTCCAATTATAATTGAAATTTCATTGATTAATTTTATTAATCCTTTATTTATTTATATTTTTCTATTTTTACAACAACTATCGATAGTCCACATATTCAAATGAAAAAAATAGATTTTTTTATGTTAATGGGTATAATACATGTTGTTAGATTGTATAAAGACATCATGAAGAGTATACTTCATACAACTTCTTTAGGGAATATTATCATCATTTTATATAATTTTTTTAGTTAATTTCTTTTTCATTTTTATCTGATACTTATTTTGTTAATTTTTATAAAGGTCATAGAGCAAGATGATATACTCATGATGCGCTCATGTACTATGATTATGCACTCAATGAAGTTGATGCACTCCTGATGATGATATTTTATTTTTATTTGAAAATAATTTCAAAAATTTTGGTTTTCAAATAGAAATATTGTAAGATAACTCTAAATATTTAATTCATAGAAGAGTAAAAAGACACAGTGTGATGTGTTGGAATCAACCATAACTCAATATGATACACTGTATTCCTAGTATGACTCAATGTTTATGTTATTACCTTAAAATTGACATTTTAGTTCAAAACACATGTTACATACTCAAAATTGTGAAAAAAATATTCTGATTATATTAATACTTTAGGAAAATCATTCATAAGTCATTTGTGACATGTATGAATCCATACTACCTCAATACAATATATGGTGTTCCCAGTATGAGTGATCTAGTTACATGTTCAATACTTCTAGTGCCTGTGTAAGAATCATCCACACCTCAATTAGCTAATCCTCAATATGATATGTGGTGTGATCCATATGAATCGAAGTGGATGTATTTGGTCTATATTTATATTTTAGTTAAAAAACACACATCACACACTCAAAAATGAGAAAACACTTTTAGATTATTTTTATACTTTATGATAATGATCCGTAAGTTATTTATGATGTATAGTAATTAACCACACCTCAATATGATACACAGTTTGTCTAGTATGAATCAAAGTTTGTGTTTTTAGTTTAAAATTGACATTTCAGTTCAAATCATATCACATACTCAAAACTAAAAAACCATTTTTTATTTATATTTTGATACTTTATGAAAATGATCCAAAATTTATTTTTGATGTGTAAGAATCATATGCACCTCAATCTAATAGACGGTGTACCTGGTATGACTCAAAGTCTAAATTATGAGTTTAAAATTGAACAATTTGTTCAAAACATGTGTCACTTACTGAAAACAAAGAAAAAATTCTCAGATTTTTGTTATACATTAGGAAAATGATTCATAAATATTTTTTGATGTATAGGAATGAGTCTCAAATCAAACTAACACACAATGTGACCTGTATGACTCAATGTGAATGTTTTTTGTTTAAATGGAAATTTTAGTAAAAAAGATATGTTACATACTCAATATAGATTATTCATTCATATTGAATTGACATTTTAAGTAAAAAATCCATAATTCCATTTGATGTTTAGGTATCAACAACACTTTAATCTGATGCACGGTGTGACAGACATAACTCAATGTGTGTCTTTTTATATAAAATTGACATTTTAGTTCAAAACACACATAACATAATCAAAAACTAGAAAATTAATTTAGATTATTTTGAGGCCATATAACAACACTCCATTATTCATTTTTGACGTGTAAAAATTAGTTGCACAACAATCTGATATACGGTGTGCACGATACGACTCAAAGTGTACGTTCTCAGTTTAAAATTGAAAATTTATTTAAAAATGTGTGTCCCTCACTTATAATTGATAAAAAATGATGGTATTATCCTGGTACATTAGGAAAATTATTCATAACTCATTTTTGACATGTTAGAATCATTATCTCACCAAACCAACACATGATGTTACTGTTATGACTCAAAGTGAGTATTTTCAGATTAAATTGTCATTTTAGTAAAAAAGACACTTGACATACTCAAAACCAACAAAATTAGTTAATATTTTCATGATAATTATGTTTTTTTATCAGGATGTCTTTTGTGACATGTAAGAATTGGATTCATGACAATATGACACACCGTGTGATAGGTATGACACCAAGTGTGTATTTTTATTTAAAATTGACATTTTATTTATAAATACACATCACATACTCACAACTGAGAAAGAAAAGTAATATTTCTTCAATAATTTAGGAAAACTATCCGTAATTCATTTTTGGCCTGTTGGAACCTGTCGTACCACAATCTGATACACGGTGCATCTAGTATGAATCAAAGTGTCTATTATTAGTTTAAAATTGAAAATTCAGTTAAAATCATGCTTCATTCAATAAGCACATAGAAAATGCACTAGGATTTTCTTGATACATTGTAAAAAAGATTCATAATCCATTTTTTATGTGTTGGAATAGTCTCACGTCAAATTGAGACACGATACTATCAGTATGAATAAAGGTGAATGTTTTCAGTTTAAATTGAAATTTTAGTAGAAAAATACTGGTAACATAATCAAAACATAAAAAATGCATTATTATTGTCATAAGAATTTATAAAAATGAACTATATGTCAGTTTTGATGTGTAGGAATCATTTTCATGCCAATCTGATGAACAGTGTGATAGGTATGACTCCAAGTGTGTCTTTTTATTTAAAATTTACATATTAGATTAAAAGAAACATAACATACTCAAAAATAGTCAAACACATTTTTATTGTTTTAATAATTTTGGAAAAATATCACTAATTATTTTGTGACATTTAAGAATTATCTACACCTCAATCAGATGTACAGTGTGTCCGGTATGACTCAAACTATTTGTTATTAGTATAAAATTAACAATTTATTTCAAAACATGTCACTCACCCAAAACCAAGAAAACATGCACAAATTTTATAATACTTTATTAAAATGATTCATCATTCATTTTCAACATTTTTAAATAAATGTTGCATTAAACCGACAGTAGATGTGACTGATATGACTCAAAGTGCATGTTTTCTATTAAAATTGATATTATAGTAAAAATAAATTTGACTTACTCAAAACTCATCAAGAACATTCTTATTTTTTTGATACATTATTAAAATGATTCATATGTCATTTTTAAAGTGTATGAATCATTCACACCATAATTTTATACTCGATCTACCCGATATGACTCAAATTGTCCATTATTAGATTACAATTGACTATTTAGTTTAGAATGTGTATCACTCACTAAATACTAATAAATCTTGCTCATATATTCATGATACAATATGAATATTATTCAACAGTAATTTGTGATGTCTAGGAATTAGTATCAAATCAAACTAATACACAATGTTATCGAGATGACTCTATGTGCATGTTTTTAGTTTAAATTGACATTTTAGTAAAAATGACATGTAACATACTCAAAAATATGAAAAAACATTTTTATTGTCTTGATACTTTATAAAAACGATCCATATGTCATTTATAATGTGTAGGAATCATCCACACATCAATCGGACACACAGCGTGACAGTTTTGACTTTAAGTGTTTTTATTTAAAATTTATATTTTAGTTCAAGACATAAGTCACATACTCAACACTGATAAAACACATTCATATTATTTTCTATATTAATAAATCAATCCATAATTCATTTTTGATGTGTCGGAATCTTCCACACCTCAATCGGATATACAGTGTTCCTGGTAAGACAAAAAGTGTCCATCCATAGTTTAATATTTAAAATTTAGTTCAAAAATTGTGATATTCACTGAAAACCAAGAAAACATGCTCACATTGTCATGATACTTTATGTATACAATTCATAAGTATCTTTTGATGTAAAGGAATAATTCTCACATCAAACCGAAACATTATGTGAAAGGTACGCCTCAAAGTATGTTTTTTCAGTTTGAATTGATATTTTAGTAAAAAAGATGCGTGACATACTCAAAAGTAAGAAAACGCATAATATTGTCTTTTTTACTTGAATAAAATGATCCATAAGTAATCTATGACATATAAGAGTCATCCACATTCCATTTTGGGGCACAGTGTAACAGGTATGACTCCAATTGGGTATTTTTATTTAAAAATGTCATCTTAGTTCAAAACATATGTCACATAATCAAAACTCAGAAAACACATTTTGATTGTCTTTATACATTATTTCAATGATACATAAGTAATTTTTGATGTTTAAGAATCTTCCGTACCTCAATGTGATAAACAGTGTGTCCAATATGACTCAAAGTGTCTATTATCGTATTAAAAGTAAAAATTTAGTTCAAAACATGTGTCACTCAATAAAAACTGGAAAAACACACTATTATTGTCTTGATACTTTAGAATAATGATTTATAAGTCATTTTTGGAGTGTAGGAATCAATCTCAAGTCAAATTGACACACGATGTGATCAGTATAACTCAATGTGTGTGTTTTCAGTTTAAATTGACATTTTAGTAAAAACACATGAGACATACTCAAAACATAGAAAAGGGATTCAAAGTGTCTAGATACTTTAGGAAAATTATCTATATGTCAATTATGATGTGTAAGAAATAGTCACATGAGAATATGATATAGAGTATGACAGTTATGACTCCAAATGTGACTTTTTATTTATAATTGAAATTTTAGTTCAAAATAATGATCACTTACTCAAAACTGAGAAAATGTATTCAAATTATTTTGATAAGTTACTAAAATTATTCATAAGTCATTTTTTATTTTAGGAATCAATTTCACCTTTATTTAATACATGGTGTGCCTGATATAACTCAAAGTGTTTTTATTAGCTTAAAATTGATAATTTAGTTCAAAATATGTATCACTCATTGAAAACCAAGAAAAAATGATCATATTATCTTGATAGTTTTGAAAAATGATTCATAATTCATTAGGGATTTTCAAGAATCAATATAAAATCAAACCAACACTTGATATGACAATTATGAATGAAAGTGCATTTTTTCAATTTATATTATCATTTTAGAAAAAAAAGGCCTTAGATATACTTAAAACCAAGAAAAACATCTGGAATGACTTGATATATTAATATAATGATCTTTATGTGATTTTTAAGGTGTGGGAATCAACCGCATGTTAATCTAACATACAGTGTGACTCATATGACACCGAGTGCGTAATTTTATTTAAAAATGACCTTTTACTAATGTATTATTTCATATTTATGTTTATTTTTTTATAGTATTAATTACATAATTTTTTTTAATTCTATAGGTGTATTTTTTTGATTAATTTGGGGTGGTTTTTTTAGCAACTGATCCCATGATTGGAATTTTTTAGATTGGTTCTCGTACAAAATACAATGAATTCCTTAATGTTTTTTATTATTTTTTATAGTAATTACAAAATTAATTATAAAAAAATGTTTGAAAGGTGTATTAATTATCTCTATAAAGGCTCATGTGGGATTTCACACAATTCATATGAAGTATCATCTCATATATGTTTAAGGGAAAATAAACCCGCCCCAACCAAAGATGTACGCATACTTGATAAACCAATAAGCATAGGATGCATTTATTGATCATCGTAAGGATACATCTGTCCAGGTACATTCTAATTGGTAATACATTTCTTTAAAATATTTTTATTAATCACATTTATTATTAATTGTTAATTTATGATACAATAAATAAGTACTAAAAATAAGAAATGAGTAGAAAAACCAACATACCCCTTCCATAAAGCAAAGACGAGGTACAATTCAGTTGAAAAAAATTGGTACTTATTTCAAATCTACCATAATAAATTTTTGTGACATGAATGAAAAACATAATTATGTTACATTGTTTATATATATGTTGATTAATAGAAATCCAAATCCACATCCATCCCACATATTGTGTCTTGGATGCAGGCATGTGTAAATAATTAAGGGTTACTAATAAATGAAAACACCAAAAAAGTCTAGGAAGCATGTGTATGTATGAAATTATAAAACAAGTATATTTAAATATGTATTACATAATAGTGATTTATTATTTTTCCAATATTTTTTACTCAACTTACATACAATAATCATTATCAGTTATAACCAATGAACAGCTACTATCAGTGGTCTTGAAGTAACCATAACAGTGTAACCACATTAGAGGTGCAGGTTTTGTGGTCACCACGAACATATTTGAGAAAATAAATGAATAGTGGGGTAAATATAAGTAAAAAAGAATATTTACAAGAACAATTAACTACTCAATAATAAAAATATAATTGGTAGATAAATTTGTTAGAAGGTGTTATTAGAATTCATCAAAGAGAAGAAACAACAGAAGAACAACCACTAAGTGATGACCCCCCCCCCCCACCCCTACCAGCTTTGAGGTGATCCATTCCCCTCAAAGAGGTATCTTAGAGGAGTTAACCAATATTTTCATAATTGTATCTATGAAATTTGAATCATTCATACACTAATACCTTTCTTTTTCTAATATTATATAAGGTGAAAATTATTGTGATTTATATCTATCAACACCCACATATTTCCTTCTTGTGAGTAGTACCTTGTACAATATCCAAGGAGATATTATACACAATAAAATATTTCCAATAGGTCATGTGAGATTGTGGATTCATGTAGCTCATGTGCCAAGTGTTGAGCTACATGTTCCACTTGATGATGAAAATATTCATATGGTCAAGCAAGCTATTGGAAAATTCAAAGTGAGACATTAAATCTTGTAAAAACCCATGTCGATAAGGTGTTATTCATTTCGAGTTTATTTTTTTTCAAAACCATTAACAATTAATGAAAAAAGTATCGATCCAAGGAATATTATTAAAAATAAAAAAAGGTAAGGGGGTGAAATGGATGGTCAAAAAATGATCTAAAGTACCCACCATCCAATTAAAAATATGTTCACAAAGTACATTTACCCCTCCCATTAAATATCTGTATTTACTAACATTAAAGGTTCATGTGAATAAAATTTTATAAATTGGTGATATGATAATAATTGATTTTTAAGATCAGATATATGGAGAGGAAACAACAAACTATATTAGTGTTGATAATATAAATGAAATCATCAGGCATGAATGGCTAGTATTCATAGTATTAAATGTATAAATGAGGCGTGTTTTCATGATTTTTTGGTCCAATAACTGATCTACTACGTTAATTATGACTGAATACAATTCATGTTTTTCTCAGGCATATATATTAACAGTATTATAATAGAAAACCATGGGAACATAAATTTCAACTCATTTTTCCTAACTTCACTTCCATATAATAATAATATTTGGAAAAAAATAAATATGATGTAATGTTGGAAAAAATTTCCACGATGTTTGAAATCAAATATGCAAGTGAAATACTCTTCCTAATAACCATGATAAAGGGGTAAAACTCTATAATTTAATTATATCAAATATATTTTCAATCATTTAATTAAATATAACTTTTTATTTTGTTAGTCAACATTTTTTATTCATTATAGTAAATTTGGATACTCTAAGTATTTATCATCTAGATTCAATGCCTGGATACCCAACAATCATACCACAAATGATGACGTTTATCAATTTCTCATACACTATATAAAATATTTTACAAATAAAAATCAATTTATATATTGTATATTATGTTCTAATGAAAATTATGTTATTATAGGTTGGTGTTTAAATATCATCCAAAACATGGTATTAGGACCAACCTTGCACAAAAAAATACTATTGAATACTATAAATGGATAAATATTGGGGTATATATAATAACATTCCATTATCAAAACAAATGAATTATTTTTCTCAATGTTTTTGAAGTGACTGAAATAGACTAATGATAAAATTTTTGGTTATTATGTTTGAAATTTTATGAAATATATCATGTTCCATCCACAAACAATCATTCCCGAAGAGGTATTTCTGATGATAATTACAATTTCATTTAAAATATTTACTAATCCTTTATTTTTTTTATTTTTAATATAATATAAGGATTTTCAATAGTCTGTGTATTGAAAATTGGAAGTAGATTTTTTTAAATGATTGGAAATAATACTTGGTATCAGATTGTATAGTGACCTCATGTAGTGAATACTTCCTACCACTTATTTAGTGAATTTTATCATTATTATAGCTACTTTTTATTTAATTTCGTTTTAATTTTTATCTCATGATTACTTTTTTAATTTTTTTTAGAGTTCATGAAGAAGGATGAGACACTCATGTTTCACCCTTCTAGTGTAATTATTAACTCAATTAGGATAATACACTCATGATGATGACTTTTCAATTTATTCTACAATCCATTCCACATTCACAATTATAACACAACAATATTTTTAGATAACCCTGAATGATGAATGAATTGAAGAATAAAATGACATGGTGTGATGTGTATGAATCAATTTCATTTCAATTTGATACATGTTATTCCCAATATGACTCAAATTTTTTATGTTATTTGTTAAAAATTGACATTTTAGTTCAAAACATGCATTACATACTCAAAATTAAGAAAAATTATTCAAATTGTTTGGATAGATTAGGAATGTGATTCAAAAATCATATCTTACATGTAAGAATCATCTACACTTCAATCCAATACATAGTGTTCTTGGTAAAAGAGATCTAGTAACATGTTCAAAGCTACTCATTCTCATGTAAGAATTAGCCACAACTCAATCATTTGCACCTCAATCTAATACTCAGTGTGCTCATAATGACTTGATGTGGGTGTTTTTAGTTTATAACTTACATTTTGGTTTGAAACACACATCACACACTCAAAATAAAGAAAACACGTTTATATTGTTTTGATACTTTTGGAATATGATCCATAAGTCATATATGAAATAAAGGAATCAACCACACCTCTATCTGATACACGGTGTGATCGGTATGACTCAAAATTCATGTTTTCAATTTAA
The DNA here is from genome assembly GCA_963277665.1 of Viscum album. NCBI lineage: Eukaryota > Viridiplantae > Streptophyta > Magnoliopsida > Santalales > Viscaceae > Viscum > Viscum album. Next base: position 406,030,275 of record OY728166.1, read on the forward strand.
AATTGACATTTTAGTTCAAAACAAACATCACATACAACAAAATGATCAAACTAATTCATATTGTTTTGATACTTTAGAAAGATGGTCCGTAAGTCATTTGTGATGTGTAGAAATCATCTACACCTAAATTTGATACATAGTGTTCCTAGTGTGACTCAACGTGTCTGTTATTAGTTTAAAATAGAAAATTTACTTCAAAACATTTTTCACTTACTAAAACCCAAGTTAATGCACTCGAACCATCTTGATTCTTTAGGAAAATGATTCATAAATTTTTTTATGTGAATGAATTAGTCTCACATTAAACTGACACACTATGTGATCAGTATTAAACAATGTGTGTGTTTTAGTTTAAATTAACTTTTTAGTAAAAATTCATTTGATATACTCAAAATTTAAAAAAAGAATTGAAATTGACATGATAATTTAGTAAATTTATCTAAAATATATTTTCGACATATAAGAATAAGTCACACATCAATATAATGCATGGTGTGGTAGTCATGACTCCAAGTGTGTATTTTTACATAAAATTGAAATTTCAGTTTAGAACACACATCACATACTGAAAATTTAAAAAATTCATTCATATTATTTTTTATATTGTAGAAAAATGATCAATAAGTCATTTGTAACATGTAGGAGTCATATTCACCTCAACCCGGTATGTGTTGTCCCCATTATGACTCAAAATGATTGTTCTCAGTTTAAAATTGACTATTAAGTTCAAAACATTTGTCACTCACTAAAAACCATAAAATGAACTCAAATTGTCTTGATAATTTATGAAAATGATTCATAAGTCATTTGTGACAGGTGATAATTAGTCTCATATCAAATCCATACGCTATGTGACTAGTATAACTCAAAGTGAGTGTTTTAAATTTAAGTTGACATTTTAGAAAAATAGCCACAAGACATATTCCAAACCAATCAAAATAATTAATATTATCTTGATACTTTATTAAAAAATCCATATGTCTTTTGGGACATGTAGGAGTTATCCACCTTTAAATCTGACACATAGTGTGGCGGGTATGACTCCAAGTGTGTATTTTTATTTAAAATTTAAACTTTTAATCAAAACACATGTTACGTACTCAAATCTGAAAATACTCATCAGGATTTCTTATATTCTTTAGGAAACAATATATTATTCACTTATGACATGTAGGAATTTGCTTCACCAAAATCTGATAAATGTTGTGTCTACTATGACTCATAGTGTCCATTATCAGTTTGAAATTTTCAATTTAGATCAAAATGTGTGTCCCTCACTAAAAACCAATAAAACACACTCATATTGTCTTTATAATTTATAGAAATGATTGATAAGTCTTTTTTGATGTCTAGGAATCAGGATCACATCAAACTAACACACAATGTGACTGATATGACTCAAATTGCATGTTTTTAGTTTAAATTGACATTTTAGTTAAAAATAAGTGTGACATACTCAAATCTATGAAAAAACATATGTATTGTCTTTTCTCGTTATTAAAATGATCGATAATTCATTTTCTACGGGTATTAATGAGCTTCACACTATTCTGACACACAGTGATACATGTATGACTCCAAGTATGTCTTTTTATTTAAAATTGACATTTTAGTTCAAAAAACACAACCCATACCCAAAACTGAAAAAATGCATTCAAATTAATTTAATACATTAAGAAAATGATCTATAATTCAGTTGTGATGTGTAATAATTAACCACACCTTATTCTAATATATTGTGTGCCTGATTTGACTCAAAGTGTTTGTTATGAGTCCAAAATTGACAATTTCTTTCAAAACATGTGTCACTATTTGAAGATAGAGTAATCTTGCTCATATTATCATGATACATTATGAAAATGATCCATATTTCATTTTTTTGTGTGTATGAATTAGCCTCATTCCAATTCGACGCAATGTCTAAGAGGTATGTCTCCATGTGTGTCATTTTATTTAAAATTGACATTTTAGTTCCAAAAACAGATCACAAACTCAAAACTGAGCAAATATATTCATTTTTTATACATTAGGAAAATGGTCCATATGATATTTTTGACTAGTAGAAATCAGTTTCACATCAATCTGATACACAGTGCGCCTGGTGTGACTCAAATTGTTCATTATCAGTTTAAAATAGACAATTTAGCTGAAAACACATGTCGGTAATTTAAAAATAATAAAATATATTTGGACTATATTGTTAATTTATAAAAATTACTCATAAGTAAATTGTGACATGTAAGAATCAATCTCACGTCCAACTAATACATGATGTGACTGATATAACTAAAAGTTCATGTTTTCAATTCAATTTAACATTATAGTAAAAATGATATGTGACATACTCAAAACCAATAAAACCTATTTGGAAATTACTGATACATTAGGTAAATTATCCTAAAGTGATTTCTATGTTATTTAATTATACACGCATCAATATGATAAATGGTGTGACTAATATGACTTCACGTTTTTTTTATTTTAAATTGACATTTTATGAATGTATTGTTTCATATTTATGTTTAATCTATTTCTTCATATTTTTACTAAAATAAGAATTTTTTTCTTAAACTTGTAGATTTTTTTGATCAAAATGGGGTGGATTTTTTCGTATCTGATACAATGATAGGGCTTTTTTGAGAGGGGGTTGAGTTCCTAAGACAATGGATCCTTTGACGTTTATTAATGTTTATGAGATTACTTGCTAATGTAATTGTACAAAACAATATCTGAAATATATATATAATTATTTTTCCCTTTTATTTGTGATGTTATTTAAATTTCAATTAAATTATGAATTTTTCATATAGGTATATTTGCTGATGTAGTGTTTTTTAATGTTAACAACACATTGTATATTTCTGACCTTTATCTGTTTTATTCTTATCACTCATAAAGGGCCACTTTAATACCCAAAGATTTTACAGTATGTATCTTCTTAAATAAATTTCATTTATTTGATAGATAACATTACTTGAAACACAAATATGAAACAAAAATTGATAAACTATTAAATATTAACATGACTGTTGGAATAGTAATGTGACCATTAGAAATAGTAAATTTTTTATAAGAATAATAAACACAACTATGAATGTATAAATAAAATTTAGGTATATCATAAATGAAAATATGACAAATCTATATCTTTCAATAAGTAAACCGATGTTTTAAAAATGATAAATTATGTGTTGGTATTTTTGTGAAACCAAAATTTTTATTTAAAATTGGATAATTATATAATGATATAAATTAAACATTATTTTCAAAAAATAGATTAGTAAATTAATATTTTGTTTTGTTATAATTATAATATGATTTTATGAGACCATAATTATTTTTTCGAACTGTCAATAAATAATTTGTAAATTTAAAATCACTACATTTCGAATAAATGAGGACTTTAATTATAATTTAAATTTATCATATTTAGAAAATTATTTTCAAAACATTTAGTCAAGTTCTTAAATCTAGATGATGAAAATGGATAGGTTGGATTTTTGGGATTTTCTAAAATAGATTAATAATTAGTGAATAGTGAAATATGGTAATTTATGGTATTTTTTATTTTATGCCAAATACATAAATTTTTTATCCATGGATGATGTAAGAAACCATTATTTCAAACAAACATGAATTGGTTACTGTACTTAGTCACAAAATTCAACACTATTGATAATATTGATCCAAAATAATAAGTAAGTGAATAAAATAATCAAAAACACCCCTCTCATCCTAGTATAAGTACCACCCCTCACTACCCCTTCTCCTCACACCATATATGCCTTGAACCCTATATAAAATCTACCCATATCAGTTCCCAGGCCTCTACCCCACATCCAAGACCTCCTGACCTTACCAAAAGACCAAAGCCAGGTGTCTAATGGAGGTTCCCAAGGAGAGGTTTGTTGTATCAGTATATTAGAAGTATACTAATTGGGATAGATGGAATGTACCTTAGACATACTTATAACAAGAGGTTATGAATTGAAGTTTTAAAAAAATTAGTTTCAAAGAATCTAAAATAGAAAAATTCAAAAACCACTTTATGAGAAATATTTTTATTCATACTTGTCCGTCAGTCTGATTATATCAGAGTATCATAATTAGTTTGGTTACGAATATTTAGATTAAAAAAATTAAAATCATAAAGAATATGATTATATTTTATTCAGATTTGATACAATTATATCAGAGAAAATTTATCACATTCAAGATATATATTATTAGAATATTATATATCAGGTTCACAGTAGATCTAGTTAATAATAGATTTTATTTATCATAATCAAAGTATTTATGATAAAATCAAAAAAAATATGAACTATTTAATAAAATGACATATAAAAAAATTAAATGAATAACAATAATGTAATAATGACTTATATTTAAAAAAAATCTATTTCAACATTAACAATATGATAGTCACAAATTGTGGCTAAAGGTATCCCTTTTTTCTTACATACAAGAAAGTATGTCTTTCCTTAATATGGAAAGCCCTCAATATGATGATCGGCCTCTCTATCTACATATCAAAAAAAATTGTTGATCTAATGGATCAGATTCTATCAAACTATCCATGTCTACCCTCAATCAATATTATGGTCAATATCCCCATCTTCCCATCCTTGGATGACCTCGGTCGTATTTACACAATTGGACACACAGATAAATTACATAATGATTTCTTTAGGCTACAAACTGATAAGGGTTCCTTAAGAAGGAATTTATCTATAGAAATACAAGAGACTGAGAAAAATCTATTCACACTTTTCTTACATTATATAAATTGAGAGAAAAATGGAATCAACTGGTCTAAACTCTACAAATTACAAGGTGTTTATAGTTGATCCTTCCAATGATCATATTTCCTCCAACAGTCATATTTTCTCCATGTTTTTTCAATGACTTGGATAGATATAATTTAAATATATATATCATAACTTAAAGTCCGATGTCATTTTTATTTACACAATCATAGTTTAAAATGTATTTCATTACGATAGAAATTAGTTTCTATATTTTGAATTTAAATTTAGTCAGTCTGATTGACATCCTTATTGACGTCGTTACGATAATCTTTATGAGTGTGAATATGGAGTTTGTTGGATCCAATATAATTTGGATTATAATTTTTATCTCAGTTTGAATGTCAAGATAGAATGTATTATGGCATAACTAGGTGATTATAATGTATATCAGATTCATTCCAATTACGATTATTATTATGAAGAAAGTTAATATAAATTCTTGAATATTTAGAACTAATTCTATTTATGATAATGATTTATGTTTTCTGTAATAAAATTCTTAAATGAATTGGACAAAAAATAGTCAGTAATTAAATATTTAATAAGGATTTGGTTATTTTTCAAAACAAAAGGTATGTAAAAGTCATAAGTATAACTTTTGACTTAACAATGAATTCGAGAGGTAAAATCCTCCTGCTTTCACTTTTAATTTCTTTCCTTAACATATCATCTCCTTAAATATTCTATCAAAAGAGTCATGGAAATCCCATTAATATATATATACTATAATATTATTTTTTTAATGAAATTATCTATCATCAAATTTTTCCCCTCTCCTTTTAATTCTAAAAATTAAAACAACGTCTGTGAGGTGTCAATTCACCACCTTCGTGGATAATGCGTTTTTGTTTTTCATTACCGCCTTCCAGGATAGTCATAAAACCATTTTCTAAGGTTAAACCAGATTATAATATGTGTATTATAAGTTATTTAATGTTCTATAACTATTATATAAACACAATATAAAATAAAATGACACTTATTCTTCATGGTCATAAAAACCGCCAAAATAAACTAATAATGTTTCATTAACATTTTATCTCATGAATCCTTGTCATGAAAAAAACCAAATAATATATGGAAAATTTTAAATTCATAAAAGTATATTGATACCATTTCATTCCACTTCTGGAGAATTAGTCCAATTTGACATGAACTTCCATAAATTTATACAAGCGAACTGATCATGAAACCATTACATGAATTCACCCAGAACAAAAAAATAAAACATTATAACTCATTAAAATGCCCATAAATTAACATAATGAAAATATAATAAATCAAATATAATTTTAATGGGTTCTGAATAACATAATTAAATAATCTAATTTTATGATCTGGTACATTATGTACAAGTTCAAAATGATTTTAGACATAAAAGAAGGGTATTCTCATCTCACTTTTATTTCTATGTGATTTATTATTTATTCAACCCTTATTTCTTGTGTGTGGTGTACATACATACCTTTTATATATCATATCATTAATTTCATTATCTTCATGTTATTGAACATTTAATTTCATAGTTATTACATTTATGGGGCATACAGTTTGACTAATTACAAAGTGGTAAGGGATTTTTTAACTCAATTTTCATGCATTGGGTTAAACATCTATTTCAATGATTTTGTCAAGCTAAGGTTTTGTGTAAAATGATTATTGATTATATTATTTTTTATTTCAAGTTTTTTATATGGATTTATAGTGAACACACATACTCTATTAACATTATCTATGATATAATCTCTGTAAGGGTCTACGTCTCAATTTTGTTTTGATAGTGAAATTTTTTTATGTTGTACACATATTTTATTTTCTATGGTGTATATACTGCCTATTTTATTTTTGATCGTCATTTATTGAAGATTTCACTAAATATACATATTTCTTATATCATGGATATTATTATTGCCTAATATATATACCAATTCTTCACATGTTTTTTTCATTGAATGTTATTTAATTAACTGGGGAGATAATTCTAAATCCTTATCTTTTAATCAATATGGATATTTTTTGATAAGTCATATTGAATCATGAATTAAATAGTTTTTTTGGATATTTGAGGAATTCTTTTGACACTCATACATGGGTGGGGCCTAGTTATGGATAACCCCTTGATGCATTGGTAGTCTCATGATACCATAATTTTTTCCAAATTGAATGGGGTTTTACACATAACTATTAAACTATCTTTTGAAAGGTCTTGATGATAAGGGTAACATGATACCTATGATCATGGTGTAAAAATTATTAATCATTTCCTTTATTAATATTTAATTCATTTTTATCCATTGATTTTGACTATGATATTATCCATGAATTCAGATTATTCTCAACTTAATGATTAAATGGAATTTGATTCCAAGATTTTACATTATCATGATGATTATTTCATATCCTCTGATGATTGAAATTTTTTTAATAAATTTTATGTATTTTAGTTATATATATATACCATTTCGTATTTCTTATGTTTCATGTATTAATGATTCATGAAATATTCCACTGTATTTGACCCTTAGGGAGCATTTGAGCTCAGTATTTAATGTTTTCTCCTTTCCTCAGGTTATGAAGATGAAATGATTGAATGAGTTCAAGAATGCAATTATACTCCTTTTTTCTGTTTTTATTTGATTAAAATTTTAATAAGGATTCCATGCATGAATCTAGTTCTTCAAGACTAAAAAACTGATCGGTCCTTTTTGATTTAAATCTTGTATTTATGCCAATGTATAAATTAAGGATTTGGTTCTTAACTATTGGGGTATGGGCCTTTACAGTTGGTATAAGAGAATGTTTAGAAGAATAGATTGGAATTATTTTTAAAATAATCATAACCAATGTGAGAACTTTGATAATAACTTATGTTATTTAAAAAAATTAAAATTATAAGTATTTTTATTTTGTGGTACATGATGATTATGGGGTAAATCAGTTTGTGCCATTGTTTTGTAATGGATCATTAAGTAATGAATGAAATCAGTACTCTCATATAATGTAGGTATTTCCCCACTAACAAATTCAATAATGTTAGGTATGGATCTGATAATATCATGACCATATTAGGATATCTTACTCACGTTATGATGAATAACCATACTACACCTATGTTGGATCATTTAATTCAACAGAAGCCCCCATCATTTAGTGGGACTACTAATCTAGTTGTATCTGATCAATGGATAATGCTGCTTGAAAATGTATTTCTGCATTGGGATGTAATGAACGGTAAAAGATTTTTATTGTGGAATATTGCCTCATGGGTGATGTTGATCAATTGTGGTCATTGATCTATAATACTATAGATAAAGTTGAAAGTGAAGACATGGAATGGAGGAATTTTAAAGAAACATTCTTCAAAAAATATTTCCCTTGTGAGAAATGAACATAAATGAAGAGAAAATTGATTATATTAATGTAAAAGGATGAAGATAGTGTTTTAGAGTATGATGCTACCTTCCAAAGTCAATTAGGGAATTCTATATATTACATACATGATTTAGAAAATAAGATTGATCATTTATTCGAATGTATTAATCAATGTCTCTGAAGGGAGATAGATTTGTAAACATTTTCATCATATGATGCAATAGTACTATGTTCCAACCAAAAAGAGAAGGAATTTTCAAGATCTTATATATTCAAAAGAAATAGATAGAAGAAGTTGTTGGCTTAGAACCATTAGAAAGGTAAAGCACTAAAGAAGAATAAGGTAAGGAAGCATTTTCAAACTTGTGAAATTTGTGGGAAGAAAGAATAGGGAAAATGTCTAAATGAAATATGAGTGTTACAGGTGCGGATACAAGGGTTATTTGTCTCATTACTTCCAGGGAAATAAAATTAATTATATCCAGTGCTTTAACTGAAAATAAATGATTCATTATTAAAACAAATGTATCAAGCTCCATTGCAATCTACCATAGAATATGCCAAGGAGATATGACCAAACTTATGTGATCCCTACAACTGGGTAGAAGTACCAAATTATTAGGTAGTAGTTATATTAATTCTATCATCAAATTTAGCCACTCAATTATTTTATTTTAGATCATCTCACCCTTTTTTATCTACATAGTTTTCTAAGAAAATTATATATTTCCCTTTTTAATTAATAAGGGAGTTGTGAGTAAAAACACCTAAGGGGAGTCTCATTGGAATAACGATGTGTCAGGATGTTCCCAGTATGGCATATAAATATGCATTATATTTTGACCTTATCATCATAACTATGGTTCAATTTCATATAATTATAGGTACGGACTAGATTTAAAAATATGATGTGAAAATTTATTACAAGAAGAAGAAAATTACAATTTATGGGTAATATGTAGAATTCTTTGCCATTAGAGTTGAAACTTCATCATCTTAATCTTATCTAGATCCACACTTAGTAGCTCTATTGAATGATATTCTTGTGGGATGAATATAAAACCACATCTATGGATGAAGAAGGTTGTCTTTAAATTGAGGATGTGCCTATTGTTCAAAAATAAAGTGATGTATTTCCCGATAAATTACATAGACATCTCCCAGAGTATGAAACCAAGTTTTTTGTTGATTTATCCTTGATGAAAAAGAAATATTGATGACACCATATAGAATGGACACTATGGAATTATTGTAACTAGATAAAAAATAGAGGAGCTGAGTAATAATGGATTTATTCACCCTAGTGTTCCTCCAAGGGTATCCCATGATATCTTTGTAAATAAGAAAGATGGATCCTTGAGGTTTTTCATTGATTATAGAGAAATCAATGCAATTATGATAAACACAAAGTATCCACTACATCACAATGTTGATTTATTTGATCAAATTCGTGTATCTCAATATTTTTCAAAGATTGGCCTTCATTATTGATATCGTAGATTGTTATTAAATAAGGAAGATATTTTGATGTTATCTTTTTTGGATGAGGTATGAACATTATGAGTTTATAGTAATGCATTTCGGATTAACTAATTCACCCTTAGTTTTCATGGATCTAATTAATAGAGTATTTAACAAATATCATGATGATTTTGTTATATTTTTCATTAATGATATTTTGGTGTATTCTAAAAGATATAAAGTCCATGAGAATCACTTGAGGATCATTCTTGAGACGCTCAAAATGAATGATTTATATGGTAAATTTAACAATATTGAATTTTGGATTAATAAATTTTATTTTCTAACCCATATCATGTCTATGGATGGAATCTCTATTGATTCAATAAAGAAAATTTTAATCCAATAATGGCCTATTCCAATGAACACAAAGGAGGTACATACTTTCATTAGTTTAGCAGGTTATTGTCGGCATTTCATTTAGAATTTTTACTCATAGGTAAACCCGATAACCAACCTCACACATAAAGGGGTTACGTTTGCAATGAAAAAAAATGTTCCGAATTTTTCAAAAAAATCAAAAGAAGATTACTCAATGCTCTGATTTTGACTCTATCATCAGGAAATGATTGTAGAGACCCAAATCTTGACGTACATGGACATTAAGTTAATTTTTTAGAATACTTAATACATGACAAAAACAAATGCCCAATGACCGTATTAGTTTAGTGTCTTTGGAAACTTGGACAGTAATCTTCTAATCATGGTGAAAGATCTTCAAAATCTCCAATAAAGATCTTCACCTTTTGTTTTCTTATCTAAAACCTTTCCTTATATCCCGAGGAAAAGAAAACATAAAAAGGGTGAGCTCAAATGCTCAGTAAGGGTAAACATGGAGAACATAAAAAAATCTATAAACATTTGAACGTTAAAACATGAACATGACATAAATCTTAGCAGTACATAAGGCATAGATCATAAAGAAACATTAATCATGATAAAATAACATGGGAATAAAACACACAATTGTGGAAAACCATTAAGCACATGATATGATTTCCATAGTCGCCAAGGCATTGCTGCCAAGACCATCATAGTGGAAAAAGTCCATTACTGAACCGGGTTCACTTCCCGTTCCAGCCATGTCTATCTCATGAGATATAAATATTTACCCAATGCATTGGAGGTAGATATAGGTCTCACCCATCTCATAATGAAATCATTCTTACATGTTCCACACAATAAACATAAATCATTCATCATAACCTGAAGAAAAAAATGGTTTTCATAAACATCATCCCATCATAACATAATACATATAAAGGAAATGTATATTATTTAATCCTAAGAAAAATAAAACCATGTAAATAATAGAGTCATTATACTTGAAACATAATCATACTAAATAATTTCATCTTAAATGGAAAATAGTTTTGACAAAACACAGGAAATGAATTCTTGAGGAAAATATCCTTTCTTCTTCAAAATCATTGTCTTTTCACAAAATTACATGAAATTTTAAATGAAAATCATTTTGTGGAAAATAATCATGAAATACTATACAGGAAGCTTCATGAAAATTAGGCATTCTGAAATAATAAAAATATGTTTGTGCCGTATAAGTTAAAAAAACATTTTCCTCGTACTTTTGCCGGAAAAGTCAAAAAGCACCTCGTATGGTAAAGAAAAGAATGATTTTTTACATACTATGTAGTAAAATTAAAAAATGGGTAAAAATTAATTGAAAAAAACATGAAATTTGTTTAGAAAACATGGACATGGATGAAAAATATAACCCCAGTAAATACTTAAATATAAACAATCTCGGATAAAACGAGATTGGAAAAGTTATCCTTTACCTTATGTCCAATTTCTTTTGTATGTGTATGAGACTCCTGTATAGTGGGTTTAAACATATTATTAACTTTTAATATAACCATAATAATATTTATGATATCATATATGATTCACTTATGACTTTATATTACCTATTCGTTTGTCAATTCCATGTTAAAGCAGCATTTTGGGTAAAATCATTTCATTTATCGTCCATGTTTTGACTTGTAATTATTCATATGATTACATAGACCATGATTACTTACATAAATAATGTAAAAAATGATTTATATATAATATATATTCATAATATAGATATATATAATAGATATATAAATTAAAAGAAATACATTGTTCATGGAGATGGTAGGTCGTACGTACGCATGAACGTTGTTTTCGTTTCCCTATTAAATTGAATGGAAGTAAGTAAATAACATATAAATAAATCCAGTATCATTAATATTTCATATATTTCATTATTATTTATTATATATACTTTATAATAATTCTTTAATGGTTAACTTGGAGAATGAATATCATCGCCTCGTGGAGACGGTAATCCGTACGTACGCACGCGCGATGATAACGTTCCCATAATTATTGAATGGAATTAGAGTGGATGATATAATATCTCATAATTAGTATCATGTTATAATAACCATATATAGGTATTATTTACACCATTATACCCATCCATGTAAGGTGGTGGTGGAAAAACAGATTACACCACAGCGTGGACACGGTATTCGGTACGTACGCATGCGCGGTGATTTCGTATTCCATAGGATGGATAGAAGGTGAAATAGGGTTGGTTAATATTTATAATAACATATAATTATATTATTGATACTGATTTTATTACTTTATTATGAAACAAAAAAAGAAGAGGAAGTGGAAGAAGAAATGAATTTGATAGAATCGGTAAAGGATTTTACCTCTTCTTCGACGCGCCTCTTCTAAACCTCCTCTTAGGGAACTAAATGGCCTTCGAAGAATACCAGGACCTCTAGTATGTTTTTAGGGAAGTAGATAAGATAAATGGTCAGGTTTTGGGTGAGCATGAAGGCTCAAAGTGGTGTGAAGAGAAGAGGGAGGAGGTTCCCTTTTATAAGAGAGGAGAGGGGCACTTTTGGAAACCTCTAAAATATTAATTTATAATAACCTCAAAACCCCCATCAAAACATCCAACATTACTCAAATTAGAAGATGAGATATGATAGGGTTGTATTCTGATCAACCAATAAAATTTAGTCATGTTTTTAATTTATTTTAAACCTTATCAATTTGATTTATCCTTATTTAATTTATTTAAATTTATTTGTGGTAATAAAATTCTAAGTTTTAACTTTTTATAAATGCATGCTTATGTGTTGTGAATTTTCCATAATTATATAAATTATTACATGATAGACCATATTATTTTCAATTTGTAATTTTTAAATATATTTGTGATTTTTAAACAATTTAATAATATGTTATTTTTATAAACTATCAATAGTGTCAAATTTTGACACTATTCAAATATTTGAATTTAAAAAAAAACCACAGAAACGATATATTCAATAAGAAATATTTATTAGATTCCTAACATGTCATATTAATCTATAAAATTTGTTTAGAACATTAAATAGTTCGAATAATATTTATTTTAATATTTTCAAAACCATTTATTTGATATATTTCTTAATAAAATAATTGCTATAACATTTTTCTATTATAATTTAATATACTAATTTTTAGCATAAAAATTAAAAATAAAATCATTTGATGAAGATAAATATATTACCTTTCATAAGAATACTTTCACTATAATTTATCATCTTAAAATCACAACATTTTAATTGTTATATTTATTAAGTTATGAAGGTGACAACTTAGACATTATTAAAAATAATATAATATAAATGTCATAATCTTTTTTATACGGCTCCAAATGGTCCCAATGTAGACCCTTGGATGATTATGGTATAGATATACACTACCAATAGGTTTTGGAAAAGTTTTTGGGCCTTTTTATGGGTATTATTACTTTAATAAAAACTATATTATTGATTTTTCAATAAGTAAATAATTTCTGCATCATTAATGTATAAGCTATTAAGGTAATTAAATATTTTCTTACAATTATAAATAAATTACCATAACAAATAAAAAAAATTATCTTTAAAATGAGTTATTATAATTAAATTTATATTCTGTATAACCTTATATTAAAAATACTTTAATTATTAAAGTTTGAGTTGGACATATTTCACTTTCTTTTAAATATAATAAATTAAAGGTATTAATCACATCCAAGTGAGTTCTAATAGATTGTATTTTAACCCAAGTATGTTTTAGGACGAAATATAATCATCAAATTATATTAAGACAAGTGTTAAAGAAATTTTATAATATTATATTTACCCACAATTACCCGATTTACCATTAACTATGGTAAATAAAATTTACCATAGTAACTATTCATAATGCCCAAAAATAAAAAGTAGCATATTAACATAATTTTGACCCACTTATTCCAAATATGGAATCCATATTTCCAAATTAAAAACATATAATTTTCAAAAATTAAATTAAAATTAATCCCGTTGTCAAAAGAAAATGGGTTTTTGTTTAAAACATCGCAAAAGATTGAATTGATTTTACCTATGAATTCAATTTGAAATTAATGTTAATGACATAAATTATATTAAATGGTAAGAATATATTTTATTTATACTTTAAAACCATTCAATATTATAATTTAACCATACAAATTTTCTTGATGAAAAAAGTTGTTTTTAATTTAAATTTAGCGTATTTTTACTATTCATCAAAATAAGAAATTTATCAGAAAAATATCAAAAATTTATCCAAAGTAAATTTTTATATCATGATTACAAATAATAATTTTATTTTGTAACATTTAACTTATAAACATCTCAAAAACTATATTTAAAATGGGTGTTCTTTCAAAAGGTGGAAAAACTGCATTTTTTTGAAAAATACTTATTTTACCCAAAAAAATTATTTTGTTCACATACCATGATCTATAAAATGTGTAATATTAATGATAATTTTATAAAATTCAAAATATACTTAATAATATTCATAACGGCTAGTTCATAAAAATATTATAACAATATATTGTTGTTTAGTGAAACTCGGTATTGCGTACAACATACGCTATTGAAGAAGGTTGTATTTGCAGGTAATGCAAGACAAGTTAGGGTTGTGTGTAGGGAAAGCTTCCATTGGTGTTGCATATAACATACTCAAAATATAGTTCAGTTGTACATTGATCAAAATCTTTACTTGGTGTTGTGTAAAATGAATTTTATTCGAAAGAACTTGAAATTGCGTGCATCACAAGCCAAGAATAGTGTTGCGTATACTACAAGCTAATACGGTGTTGCGTATAGCGCAAGTTAATATTGGTGAAGCATACAACAAAAGATATCAATGAAATTTAAAAAATAATAATTATTATAAAATCTCAGGGTGTTACATTCTACCCCCCTTAAAATGAATTTCACCCTCGAAATTCATCAAGGTTGTAAATGGTTTTCTACTTGAAAGTTTCCTTCATAGAAACCCACATCATAAAAAGGAATTCTAAATCATCGTTTTAAAAAGGAACGTTAGAAACATAACATATACGCATTTTAACTCATCACTAGGTTTCCACATAGGAGAATATAGGTGAAAATACGGATATGGAAGAGAAATCTAACCATCATGTTTGGATGAAGAGTGGTAGAGAACATGGCTATGAAAAAGACAACAATCATAAATACATGAATTTGTGATGATCTACGGTACCATATGATTCCATAGATATGAGAGAACTAGGACAACATTTTTTGTTTTCAAGATAATTTCCTTAATGTTGAAGAATTTTTGAATTAAAATAAATACTAACTTGATTTTGGTGCAATCTAACTGTTGTTTGTGCCTTGAACAGTTTCCAATTAATATCTTAAAGAAATTAAGTTGAATTTGTCTTCTGCGAAGTGTTAGAAAACCATGCGATAAAATTATTGGTCATTCCATCTGTCTCAAACATAAGGTTTGAAAAATTTATATACATAAGTCCATCTTATGGTGAGATTAATCGTAGATGGTTCCAAAAATGGACTTATACTTCATCTATAATTCCTCTTAATAAAATAAAACTAGTTTCGACTAACCAGGGACTTCATGTAGTCCAGTGGTAGGCGATAAAGGCTTGTCGCACTTTGATTGTGGGTTTGATTCCCGCATCCTTGTCCGAAGCGATGGGTTGCCGCCTGTCCTACGGGTTGTCCTTTTTCTAAAACTATACTATTATAACATTCAAGAAAAAGGTTTTATACTTAAACAATACTGTCTGATGTCCAACATAATCCATTCCAATTGTTAGGCTTATCGAAAATACTTCTGTCCAATTTCATAGTATAAAGAAAAAGATTACTAGAAATTTCATCTACTGAGAATATGAATACCATCATTTATCCTCCATATATCATAAGATATATTCTGTTGATCACATTCCAAACATGTGAATACCTTAATCATGTATTCTCTTGAAACATGAGTTACCATAGAACCCTAGTGAAAACATGAATGGTGTCAAAAGTTAATTATTTCCACATACCAAAATCCCAAAATTTCGATATACTCAAACCATGTTGTCACATTGTCCTTATATCAGTCATGAGCTCATTAATAATATCCAACATATTATTTTCTCCTTATCCATTCATTATGTGCATGTCATATGCTTTCCAAAAAAATGTTTCAACCACTTTCCATGGTTACCGGTACCATTCAACATATACTTTCAAATACTCAAGTAAAAACAATAGTGTAAAAATCCTTAGATTTTTCTTTATTCCATAGTACAATACATTATTCTTGATAAAAATGAAATCATTCCACTAGATTCTTAAACCATTCACTGAGCTTCTTAATTTTATTGCTCAACATTTCTTTCATCTCATATATCATTTGTAGTCTCTTAATCATCATCAACATAAATACTACCCATACGACCATGCGGATTCTCTTCATGAGATTTTCCCTTAGGGAATGGTTTGCATAATGCCTGTACATTCCACATTTAAAACATTTAACTGTTTTCAATGTCTTAGTAATACCATCATCCTTGTCCATTTTGTTAACTGAACCTTTTTCTTTGCAATTATTGGCTTTGTGTCCTTCTTTTCCACACCCAAAGCATCTTCTAGTTCCTTTGAAACATTCTCCTTGATGCCTCTTCCCACATGATTTACATGAGGGAAATTGATCATTCTTTCCTCTATGATCATCATGAAACTCCATCTTTCTCTTGTTTTTCGAGTCAGGAAACATACCAAAGTTTATATTATTGATCATATTATGAGATTTATAATTAGGAATAATAACGATGTTTTGCCTTCCAAATCACATTTCATTTGGATTCTCAGGAAGAATATCATTCCATTATCCATCATATTCTCTATTAACATGAATATCCCTCTTTCCAGCCATTTTCTAAAACCCAAAAAGAATAGTGTGAGAGGAAAAAATCATACTAGGAAAACAAAATAATAAAGGAGGACTACATTCAATATCTAACATCTTAGGTTTAATTCTAAAATCGTTACCGTAATTCTAGGACTATAATCTATACTTATACATAACCTTAGGGACATCCCTAGACATACCTTAGAAATATCTCTAGGGATCTCACTAAAGTTTTCACATCCTAGTTTCCAAGGTTTAACTAAAAATTTTCTCTGATACCAATGGTAGAGACCCAAATCTTGACGTACATGGACATTACATTACTTTTTCGGAATACTTAATACAGGACCAAAAAAAAAGGCCCAAGGACCGTATTAGTTTTCTGTCTTTGGAAACTCGAAACATAATCTTCTAATCATGGTGAAAGATCTTCAACATCTCCCATTAATATCTTCACCTTTTGTTTCTTACCTAAAACTTTTATTTATATCCTGGGAAAAGAAAACACAAAAAGGGTGAGCTCAAATGCTCAGTAAGGGTAAACATGGAGAACATAAAATAATCCATAAACATTTGAACATAAAAAAAAGAACATGACATAAATCTTAGAAGTACATAAGGAGAAGATTATAGAGAAACATTAATCATGATAAAATAGCATGGGAATAAAACACTCAATTGTGGAAAACCATTAAGTATATGATATGATTTCCATAGTAGCCAAGGAATTGCAGCCAAGACCATCATAGTGGATGAAGTACATTACTAAACTGGGTTTACTTTTCATTCCATCCATGCCTATCTCATGAGATATAAATATTTACCTAATTAATTGGAGGGAGATATAGGTCCCACCAATCTCCTAATGAAATCATTCTTATGTGTGCCACAAAATCAACATAAATCATTCATCATAATCCAAAGAATAAAATGGGTTTCATTAAGATCATCCCATCACAACATAATCCATATAAAAGAAAATTGATATCATTTCATCATAAGAAAAATCAAACTACGTAAATAATATAGACATTATACTTTAAACATAATCATACTAAATAATTTCATCTTAGATGGAAAATAGTTTTGACAAAACACTTGAAATGAATTCTTGTGGAAAATATCCTTTCTTCTTCAAAATCATTTTCTTTTCAAAAAATTCCATGAAATTTTAAAAGAAAAGAATTATATTGAGAAATAATCGTCAAGTATTGTAGAGAAATATTCATGAAAATTAGGCGTTATGAAACCGTAAAACTCCATTCATGTCGTATAAGTTAAAAAACAGTATCCTCGTACTTTTGCCGGAAAAGTAAAAAAGTACCTCGTATGGTAAACAAAAGAAATATTCCTTACATACCATGTAGTAAAATTCAAAAATGGGTAAAAAGGACTTTAAAAATACATGAAAAAATTTGTATTAAACATGGACATGGATGAAAAATATAACCCCAGTAAATACTTAAATATAAACAATCTCAGATAAAACGAGATTGGAAAAGTTATCCCTTACCTTATGTCCAATTTCTTTCATATGTGTCCAAGAATCTAGTATAGTGGGTTTAAAAATATTATTAACATGCAACATAACCATAATAATATTTATGATATCATATATGATTCACTTGAAACTTTATATTACCTGTTCATTTGTCAATTCAATGTTTAAGCAGTGTTTTGAGTAAAATCGCTTCATTTATCGTCCGTGTTTTGACTTGTAATTATTCATATGATTAAATAGGTCATGATTACTTACTTCCAGAATGTAATAAATGATTTATATATAATATATATTCAGAATATACATATACATAATAGATCGATAAATGGAATGAAATACACCATTCATGGAGACGGTAATCGTATGTATGCATGAACGCTATTTCGTTTCCTTGTTAAATTGAATGGAAGTAAGTAAATAACATATAAATAAGTCCATTATCATTAATATTTCATATATTTCATTATTATTGATTATATATACCTTATAATCATTCATGAATGGTTAACTTGGAAAATGAATCTCATCACGTCGTGGAGAAGGTAATCCATACGTACACACGAGCGATGATATAGTTCCCACAATTATTGAATGGAATTAGAGTAGATGATATAATATATAAGAATTATTATAATTTTATAATGACCATATATAGTTATTATTTACACCATTATACCCATCCAAGTAAGGTGGTGGTTGAAAAATAGATTACACCACAGCGTGGAGATGGTATTCTGTACGTATGCATGAACGGTAATTTCGTTTTTTATAGGATGGATAGAAGGTGAAATAGGGTTGGTTAATATTTATAATAACATATCAGAATATTATTGATACATATGTTATTAATTTATTATGAAACAACAAAATAAGAGGAAGTGGAAGAAGAAATGAATTTGAAAGAATAGGTAAAGGATATTACCTCTTCTTCGACGCGTATCTTCTAAACCTCCTCTTAGGGCACTAATGTTGGTCTTTGAAGAATACCATGACCTCTAGTATGTTTCTGGGGAAGTGTAGAATAGAAATGGGTAGTTGTTATCCGAGCATGAAGGCTCAAAGTGGTGTGAAGAGAAGAGGGAGGAGGTTCCCTTTTATAAGGGAGGAGAGGGGCACTTTTAGAAACCTCTAAAATATTAATTTATAATAAACTAAAACCCCACATAAAATCATCCAAAATGACTCACATTAGAATATGAGATGATATAGGGTTTAAATCTAATCAACAAATAAAATTTATACATGTTTGGAATTTATTTTAAACCTTACCAATTTGATTTATCCTTATTTAATCTATTAAAATTTACTTGTGGTGATAAAATTATAATTTTTAAATTGGTATAAATACATACTTATGTGTTGTAAATTTTTCATAATTAGATAAATTATTAAATTTTTGACCATATAATTTTCAATTTGTAATTATTAAATATTTTTGTGATTTTTGAACAATTTAATAATATGTTATTTTTATAAAATGTCAATAGTGTCAATTTTAACACTATTCAATTATTTGAATTTAAAAAAAATCCTAAGAGAAGATATAATAGATAAAAAATAATTGACAGATTTCTAAAATGTCATATTCATCTAGGAAATTAGTTTATCTCATTAAATTGTTCATATTATATTTATTTTAATATTTTTAAAACCATTTATTTGATATTTCTCTTAATAAAATAATTACAACAACATTATTTTATAATTATTTAATATACTTATTTGTAGCATGAAAATTAAAAATAAAATCCTATGATGAAGATAAATCTATTAAATTTCATAATAATAGTTTTAATCGAATTTATCATCTTAAAATAACAACATTTAAATTTTTATATTTATTAAGTTATGAAGGTGACCACTTTGACATTATTATAAAGAAAATAATATAAATCAGATAATCTCTTTTATACATCTCTAAATGGTCCTTAGGTATACCCTTATTTTCTTAGGGTATATATATACTCGACCGATAGGTTTTCGGAATGTTTTTGGGCCTTTTGATGGGTATTATTACTTTAATAAAAACTATATTATTGATTTTTTACCAATTTAATAATTTCTGCATCATTAATGTATAAGCTATTAAGGTAATTAAATATTTACTAACAATTAAAAATAAATTACCATAAAAAATAAAAACATTTTCTCTTTAAAATGAGTAATTATAATCGAATTTATATTCTATATAACATTATATTAAAAAAACTTTAATTATTAAAGTTTGAGTGGGACATATTTCACTTTTTTTAAATAAAATAAATTAAAAATATTAATCACATCCAAGTGGGTTTCAATAGATTCTATTTAGACCCAAGAATGTTTTAGGACGAAATATAATCATCCTATTATATTAATACATGTGTTAGAGTAATTTTATAATATTATATTTACCCTTAATTACCTGATTTACCTTTAACTATTGTAAATAAAATTTACTGTAGTTTCTATTCATAATGCCCAAAAATAAAAAATTAGTCTATTAATATAATTTGGACCCACTGATTCCAAATATGGAATCCATTTTTTCCAAATTCAGAACACATAAATTGCAGATATTAAATTAAAATCAATCCCATTGTCAAAAGAAAATGGGTTTTTTTCTAAAACATTGCAAAAAATTGAATTGATTTTACCTATGAATTCAATGTAAAATTAATGATAATGGCATAAATTATATTAAAATGTAAAAATATATTTTATTTATACTTTAAAACAATTTAATATTTTAATTTAACTATATAAATTTTCTTGATGAAAAAAAGTTGTTTTTAATTAAAATTTAGCATATTTTTACTATTCATCAAAATAAGAAACTTATCAGAAAAATATCAAAACGTTATCCAAAGAAAACATTTATATCCTAATTCCAAAAAAGAATTTTATTTTGTCAAATTGAACTTATAAACATGTCAAAAACAATATTTAAAATGGGTGCGCCATCAAAAGGCAGAAAAACTGCATTTTTTTAAAAATACTTATTTTACTGGAAAAAATTATTTTTTCCACATACCATGATCTAGAAAATGTGTAATATGAATGATAATGTTATAAAATTAAAAATATATTTAATAATATTCATAACATCTAGTTCATAATAATATTATAACAATATATCATTGTTAGTGAAACTCGGTATTGCGTACAACACACGCTATTGAGGAAGGTCGCTCTTGCGTGTAATGAAAGCCATGTTAGGGTTGTTTATAGGGAAAACTTCCTTTGGTGTTGCGTATAACATACTCAGAATATAGTTCAGTTATACATTGATCAAAATCTGCACTTTGTGTTGTGTAAAATTAATTTAATTCAAAATAACTTGAAATTGTGTGCATCACAAACTAGGAATATTTTTGTGTATACTACAAGCTAATACGGTGTTGCGTATAGTGCAAGCTAATATCGGTGAAGCATACAACAAAATACATCTAAGAAATTTAAAAAGGAATAATTCTCATAAAATCTCGGGGTATTACAATGATGGATTTTTATATACAGTGATTAATTGAAGAAAAGACTAGGTTGTGTCCTAATGAAAAATGATAAATGTATTACAAATTAATAAAGTTAGTTTAAGATTCATGAACACAATTATCTAACTCATGATCTTAAGATTGAAGATATAATATTTTCTCTGAAGATATGGAGACACTATCATTGTAGTGAAATATTTGAGATATATACAGATCAAAATAATTTGAAATAAAAATTTACATAGAATGAACTCATCACGAGGAAAAGACAATGTCTTGAGTAACTAAAATATTATAACTTCTCAATACAGAGTCACCAAGGAAAATAAAATAAGGTAGCTGATTCATTGAGTAGGGAAGATCAGGGAATTCAAACCCTAATAAGGATTTATAGAGATCCAATGTTCATAGATTTATTAAATATGGACATGGTGAGTGTTAATAAAAGTTTAACATCCATAATTTTTCAAATTATTTCTAAACTATATATAATAGAGAATATAAAAATTTCTCAATCAGATGATGAGAATTATCAGAAGAAAATTAATGACGCTAAGGATGGAAAGTAAGAAAACTTTTCATATGAGGATGAAATTATGAAATTTGGATAGATCATATGTATTCAATCATTACCTCAGATAAAAAGGGAACTATTATATTATTGTCATTTCTCTAATTTCATTATACACCATGGAAGTACCAAGATGTATTTAGATTTGAAGGAACATTTTTTGGATAATATGAAGTGGGGAATTTCTACCTATGTGTAAAAATGTCTATTTTTTCAACTAGTGAAGGTTGAGAGGAAACATAAAAGAATATTAATGAAACATATACCTATTCCAATATCAAAGTGGGATGAAATTATAAGGCACATATTTATAGGACTACCAAGGACACCTAGAAAAAAAAGAAATGGTAGGGGTTATTGTTGATCGCCTTACAAAATTGGCACATTTTCTTTCAATAAGGGAATATTTAACTCTTTAGAGACTAGAAAGGCTCTATAATAATTATATTTTAAAACTTTATGGTGCACCTCTATTGATTGTGTCTAATTAATAACCGAGTTTTACATCAAAGTCATGGAAGAGTCTTCAGAAGGCTCTAGATACTGAGTTTCATTTCAACACCACCTACAATCCTCAAATTGTTGAATAGTCTAAAAGTACTATTAAAGAATTAGAAGGAATTTTTAGATCATTATCACTTTAATTTCAAGGTATTTGGGATTATTATTTACCTTTGGTAGTGTTTCCCTAAAATAATATTTTTCATTCAAGTATTCGAATGGAACCAAAAAAAGCATTATATGGCCAGAGATGTCGTACTCCATCCTGTTTGGATGAAGTTGTTGAAAGGAAATTTATAGGCCCATAACATATTGAAGAAACTATGATAAAGGTAAATAATATTCAGGTTTATATTAAATAACTTCAAAGTAAGAAAAATAGTTATACTGCCAGCTAGAGAAAGGATTTCGAATTTCTAGTGGGAGATCATGTATTTCTAAAAGTATCTCCATGGAAGGATTTCATATGTTTCGATAAGAAAAGGAAATTTATCCCCAGGTACATCTAACCATTTGAAATTATATAATGAATTGGATTTTTAGCTTAAAAATTATCTATTCCACTAATTATCTTTAACATTCAAAATGTCTTTCACATATCATTGTTAAAGAAGCACATACAAGACCCAATAGATGTACTCACCTATGATGAAATAGAACTGAGACTTGATTTGAAATAATTTGAAGATAATATCATGATTCTTAACACTAGATATAATTTATTGAGAAATCATATGTAACACTCCAATCTTCCACGGCACGCTTCTCTTTGAATAATACAGTAGTGTGTGTTGTACGCAACTTCGAGATTCTAACACGCCGCGACCAATCAAATTGGCCGTTATGAATAGTAATACCAACTTTTTAAAATATTATAAATTCTATCTCTCAAAATGGACTTCATTTTTGTATTCGGAATATCGAAATTATTCTAGGGTGAAATTTTGGTACTTTTCGGATAACTTTTAAATTTTGATGAATAGTGAAAATTACTAAATTTTAAGTAAAAACAACTTTTTTAATCGAAATAATTAACAGTGATAAATTATGAATTTGAGTGGTTTTAAAGTATATTTATAATATATTTTTACCTTTTAAAATGATTTTGGTCATTGGACATAATTTCACAATTAAACCAGAGATAAACAAGTGTCAATCTTTTGATAGTTATTATCTCCTAAAAACATGCCTTTTGTTTCAACGATGGGAATTACTTTTAAATTAATTTCTGCCACTTCTGTGTTTTGAATTTAGAAAAATTTATTCCATATTTGGAATCAGGATTTCCAAATTGTGTAAATACGTAACTTTTATTTTAAGACATTTTGAATAATTACTTCGGTAAATATTTTATTTACCATGGTTAAAGGGTAAATCTGGTAAATAAGGGTAACAAATAATATTATAATAATTATAAATTACCCTAAAACACGTCCTAACCTTATTGGTTGATACATGTCCGACCATGGTCATCTTTGGGTGGATTTTGGGACCCCATGGAGCCACTTGTTGGTGATAAGGACACTTTATATTAATTAAGTTAAAGTAAATACAAAAAAACATAAGCATATATCTTTTGGCAAAACAATTTTTACATAGGGTTATATATGTTGCAATTTCAACTATAAATATTAATTATAAATCTAAAATGATTTCCTACATAATGGTATTTTATTTATAATTTTTAGACATTAAATAATTTAATTTATTTATGACACAATGATGATACAGTAATTACCGTATTAATGAAAGATTAAGATAATTGATATTATAAATACCCAAATAAATGTAATTTGAGACTTTTTATAAATTAAAACAATTTTATAGGTAAATATGACATATTAGGATTATTTATATAAATTGTTTTTGAAGTAATAATGGTTTTATTAATTTATCAAACACAAAATACCCAATAGTGACAATATTGACATAAAAGAGTTTTTAAAACAAATATTATATTATTAATTGATATTCAATTCCTAAAAATATAAGGTTCAGCCATTTGACTTATATCATGATATTTTTATCATTAATGGACCACTTTGGTGTCTCTTGTAGGTATATAGTAAGTTTATTAACTATATAATATAAAAATACAAAGTGACATGGTAAATGTCAAACTAATTAACAAAGAGTTAAAACTAAACGATAAGGTTAATATAATGACCCAAACCTGTTTAAATTATATTGGTTGAGTGTTTTTCGACCCCTCCCCACCTTTTCATATAAATAATCTACTTTGGAGCCATTATAAACCGAATATGAATTTATTATAAAATAATATTTCTAGATTTTCCAAAGGTGCCCCTCTTCCCCCTTATAAAAGGACACCACTTTTAACCAATTCTCCACACCTTCAAAGCCTTTTGGTTCAGCCAACCCCTACCCCAATACTCTCTCAAATTCCCTCACTTCAACATAGACGCCTTAGTTTGATCATAAAGGAAACCTAAGGATTCCTTTTGATCAAATCAAAAGGAAGAACCCGAATAAGAGGTAATGTTTTCACCACCCTTTTTCAAGTTCATTTATTCTTCAACTTCTTCTTTATTTGTTATTACCATTATAAAATAATAAATCCAGTATATTCTATATACTGAGATTTTATTATAAATATGGTACAACCATATTCAGTATTCTATCCATCCTATGAATGACATTTCACCATACATGCGTACGTACGGCTTACTGTCTCCACGTCGTGGTGTAATTGTTATTCAAAACATTATTATTTGGATGGGTATAATAATGATGTTTAATTCATGTAAATAATAAATATAACATGATAATGATTCTGTATATATGATATACCATCCAATTATATATTATTTTAATATCAAAAGAATGATATTGTCGCTCGTGCGTACGTACAGACTACCGTCTCCACGAACGCGATGAGATTCATTCCCCATCGTATTAATTCAAGATTAATTGTCATTTGATGATTAAAAGTAATTTTTAAGAACATTATATCATTATGGATATGAATAAGATACAACCTATCCCTAAAAAACACGACTTATGTAACAAAACATATAAAAGAAAATGAGTAATTTAACACCTGAAACGACGATAATACTAAAGTATTATAAACAAAGCATTATTAGAAGATCATATATGATATCATAATTATGTATATGGTTCTGGAATAATTTAATAACAATGTTTTAACTATTTTACATGAGGTTAAAAATAACATCGACTAAGGAAAAGTTCAAGGTAAGGGGTTTTCATCTCACTCCTTATTCTCGTGATATTCATGCCATATTGCCACTATTACCTTTTGTGTGGTGTATGTACTGCCCATAAATGTATTATTTGTGTAATAAACTTTAATTTATGTTTATTTACATATTAATTGTATGATACCTCATTCATGGGGTGTATGTTTTGTATGTTACCAAATTGGTAAGGTTTATTTCACAATCTCTTCATTATTCGAGATTGTTTATACGTAATTATCTACTGGGACCTCTTTATCATCCACATCCATGTTTCTTAAAAAAATGTATTTCAAATCATTATTAATATTTTAAATACTATGGGATAAAGTCATTTATACCCTTTTTGACTTTTAATAATATGTTTATAAAGGAATATTTCTGTCGTTTTCTAAACAAGGTCCTTTTTAACCTTTTCGACAGAATTAAGGTAAGAATGTCTTTTTTTAACTTATACGGTGGGTGTAGGTATTTTCCGCCATTATAAAATCGTCAAAGCTTCCCTTACAAGATTATAAGAATGTTTTTAATTTAAATGTTTATTTTATAATTATATGACTTTTAAATGATTTAAAAAAAAAGATATATTTCTCTCAAATAGTTTTGATTTCATCTCTGTCAACATCCTTTGATGGATTTTAAGATTATTTGAAGTTGAGTAATTATGATACAAAACATTCATATTGTATTGAAGTTTTTGTGATATGTTTGACTGTGGACGTGTTATTTTTATACCATTCATGGTATATGAAGAAAGTATTGACATTTCGTATGCTAGTTTTAATACGAATATTTATGTTATGTTTAAACCTGTTCATATGAGGAATGCATTGGACTTAATAAGTGACGGGGGAGCCCGCTATTGCTCCTCGATGCATCGGTAGGTCTCATGAAACAAACTAGTGTCTTTCCATGAGGCCTTGAAAAAATATTATTTGTATTCTTGGCACGAGGCCTTGGCTACGTGGTTATGATAGTCTAGCATTATGCATTCTGTCATTATGAAAGTGGTTATTGATATTGCATGTGATTATTCGACTAGTAGAATATCCATGTGAATAAGTAAATGGAATTATTTCATTTCATCTTTTCCATATTATGCAGAAGTTCATGTTTAAAAGGCTTTTGTTTTAGTTATACATTGCCTTAAATGTTTATGTTTATTTATGAATGTTTTCACTATGTTGTTATCCTTACTGAGCATCTGAGCTCACCCCTTTCAATGTTTTATTTTTCCCAAGATGTGAAGAAGTAATTTATGAATGACTTTCAGGGAAATCATTTTGGGATATTAGTGTGGACTATGGAGACTATGTTGTTGTAGTTTTCATTTTTATGATATAATGTAAGACTTATGAATATATCTAGTGTTTCCAAGGCTACTAAACCAATCGGTCTTTTAAGGTTTGATCATTCTTGTGATCATGCCAATGTTATGTAATAATGCACTGACTCTGGGTAACTAGGATTGGGTCATTACAGTTGGTATCAGAGAAAGTTTAGTACAAACCTTGGAGCTATATTTAGATAAATTCTGATTAGAGCACATAGACCTAAGATGGACTTTGAGGATCAGTATAGAAGAACTTATTATAATTTTGGTATTGTAGATATTTTGTGTGTTTTCCAAGAAATACATCCCTGTCTGGATATGAGCCGGTTGAGGGGGATCTGGCCCAGATATACCTAGAGGTAAAACCTGAAAACACCGCTTTGATCTAGACTCGAACGGGAACTGGTGCACGGCAACGGGCCTTTTTGCACTCTTGGTTACGACATTCCTGGGGGATATACTTAGGACAATTCTAAATTTCTTTATGAACCATTATGAAGGTTTTATGAGTATATACTTCCTCAAAGAAAATATTTTTTTTATGATTATGGATTATATCCATAAACTGTTCAATTTATGTTATGTGTTTTACAAGTATGGATTTATGTATTTTGATTTATAAACAGATTTAGTTTATGCCATTGTATAGAAATGGAACCTAGTAGAAGAAATGGAAACTATATCAATGAATACACTACATGTAGGGATTTCCCTGCTACTCAAGATAATTATAGTTGAGTAGGTGACACAACTAGTGCTGATCAACGTGTCACCATACTCGGACAACTCGCTCAGGTTCTGAATAATAACCTTACTTGTATAGAGCACCCTGATCCACAACATCGATGATAAATGTTAGATAGTTTCATGAAGAAAAAACTACCAACATTTAATGGGGGCACAAATCCATTAGTAGCTGATCAATGGATAAAATCCTTAGAGAAAATATTCCACGCCTTGGGGAGTAGCGAAAGGGAGAAAGTTGTCATGGCAGTCTACCGCCTCGCTGGAGATGTTGATCAATGGTGGTCATTGATTAAAAACACAATGGAAGATAATGAGGTATCAAATATGGAATGGAGGGTGTTCAAAGAGCTTTTCTTATAAAAATACTTTCCTTGTGACCATCGAGCAGATACGGAAAGGCAATTTCGGAGTCTGAGACAAAAGGAGGATGAGAATGTCGCAAAGTATGAGGCCAACTTTACAAGGTTAGAAAGGTATGCTATAGATTATATAAATAACCTAAGAAGTAAGATTGATCATTTCTATGATGGGATAAAACCATTTCTCCATCAAGCATTAGTCTCACAAACCTTCTCGTCGTACGAAGATGTTGTCTCGTGTGCTATCAAGACAAAAAAGGAATTCTCTAAGTCTTATGACATTAAATCAAAGCAATAGAAGAAGAGATATGTTGATCAATATAGAAATGGAAATAAGGGGAAGAAGGAAAAATTTAAAAATCCATCCTGCAGTAAATGTGGTGAGAAACACCCCGGTACTTGCTTAAATGGAATGAGAGTCTGTTACAAGTGCAGTGAAAAAGGCCACCAAGATCATGATTGTAAGGGAAAGAGGGTTACTATCAACGTGGAATGCTATAATTGTAGAGATATGGCACATTATGCAAATGAATTTCCTAAGTGTCCAGGGAACATTCCTCAGAAAGGGCCAAGGGATCAAGCCCAATCTTATGCTATCACTACTACTGAGGTAGAAGCTCTGAAAGACGTGGTGGCGGGTAATTTAATCGTTTTCTCAAGTTTAGAAAATGCATTATTTGATTCTGGATCATCGCATTATTTCATATCTTCTCAGTTTGATAAGAAAAATAGATATTTCCAATTTGATTTAACAAGAGAGTTGTCAGTCAAAACCCCTAAGGGAAGAATCATTGCTACAAAGTTCTATGTATCTGTTCCCATTAGGGCATATAAATGTTATTTATCTGCTGATCTCATCATGAAACCCATGACTGAATTTGATATAATCCTCGATATGGATTGGCTTTCAGACCATTATGTGAATATTTTCTGTAAGTAGAAGGAGGTTACGATTTTTGATGATGATGATAAGGAACGCCTTATCTTTAGAGGAGAATTTTCACCACCTAATTCTTATCTAGATCCACCCCCAGTAGCTCAACTAAATTTAATTATCGGGGAGGAAGATAATGAAATAACTATGGGTGAGGAAAGAAATGTTCAAATAGAGGATGTACCTATGGTGAAAGAATATGTAGATGTGTTTCCGGAATATTTACCTGGACATCCTCCAGAATGAGAAGTTGAGTTTTCCATTGATTTAATTCCTGGATCAAGGCCTATATTGAAGACCCCTTATATAATAACCACTGTGGAATTAGTTTAACTAAAGAAACAACTAGAGGAATTGAGTAATAAGGTATTTATTCACCCTAATGTTTCTCCATGGGGAGCCCCTGTTATTTTTGTTAAAAAGAAAGATGGATTCATGAGGTTATGTATCGACTATAGGGAGATCAACGCTATAACAATAAAGAAAAAGTATCCCCTACCTCGCATTGATGATTTATTTGACCAACTGCATGGAGCTCAATACTTTTCAAAGATCGAACTTCGATCAGGATACCATCAGTTGTGGGTGAAGAAGGAATAAATTCTAAAGACAGCATTTCGAATAAGGTACGGGCATTACGAGTTTACAGTAATTCATTTTGGATTGACTAATGCACCCTCTGTATTCATGGATCTAATGAATAGTGTTTTCAAGGAATATCTCAATGATTTTGTGGTGGTATTTATTGATGATATCTTGGTATACTCCAAAATCTACGAAGATCATGAAAATCACTTGAGCATTATCTTGAAGACTCTTAGAAGACATGAATTATATGGGAAATTTATCAAGTGTGAATTATGGATTTAGAAGATTTCTTTTCTTGGCCATATTGTCTCTAAGGATAGAATCTATGTTGATCCCTCCAAGACCAAGGCAATCCAAGAA
Organism: Viscum album; assembly: GCA_963277665.1. Lineage (NCBI taxonomy): Eukaryota > Viridiplantae > Streptophyta > Magnoliopsida > Santalales > Viscaceae > Viscum > Viscum album. The sequence goes on from OY728166.1 coordinate 406,060,809, forward strand.
TGTACAGCACCGACGAGTGTAACTAAGGTATGCAGTTTTATTGGTTTGGCAGGTTATTATCGACGTTTCATCCAAAATTTTTCCCGATTAGCAAACCCATTAACGAAGATCACACGTAAAGGGGTTAAATTTGTCTAGACAAAAGAGTGTGAAAATTATTTGAAGAACTGAAGAGAAGATTAATCAATGATCCTATATTGACTCTACCATCGGGGAATGATGGGTTCGTTATTTATAATGATGCATCAATGAAAGGACTTGGTTGTGTCCTTATGCAGAATGATAGAGTTATTGCTTATGCATCACGACAACAGAAAATTCATGAGAAAAAATATCATACTCATGATCTTGAGTTAGCTGTTGTAATCTTTGCTTTGAAGATATTAAGACATTATATCTATGGTGAGAAATGTGAGATTTATACTGATCACAAGAGTTTGAAGTATATATTTTCTCACAAAAAGAACTCAACATGAGGAAAAGGATATGGCTTGAATTACTCAAGTATTATGATTTCACGGTACACTAGCACCCGGGGAAGGAAAATAAGGTGGCGGATGCTTTGAGCAGAAAGGGTCATGAAGTTTTGAATTTCATGAGAATTGAAAGAGATCCTATTTTCATGGATCTGGTAAAGATGGATATTGGAATCACCATGGAAGGAAAAATATCAATGATTTTTTAAATGTTTTCCAAACTAGCTTTACTAGACAAGATAAAGAGTTCTCAGACCGGTGATGAAGAGTTACAAAAGAAGATTAAATCTGTGAATGATAGGAAATTGTGTGACTTTGTGTATGAGGATGGGATTTTGATTTTTGGGAAGAGACTTTGTGTTCCCGATATACCTGATATAAAAAGAGAATTGTTAGATGATGCTCATAGTTCCAATTTCTCTATACACCCTGGGAGCACCAAAATGTATAGAGATTTGAAGAAACATTTTTGGTGGGACAACATGAAGAGGCAGATTTCTGATTTTGTGTCAAGATTTATGGTTTTTCAACAAGTGAAAGCTGGAAGGCAACTTCCTGGAAAAGTTTTGCAACCTCTTCCCATACCTGAGTGGAAATGGGATAATATCACGATGGACTTTATCATGTGACTACCAAAGACTCTTAGAAGGAATAATGCAATATGGGTCATTGTTGATCGTCTTACCAAGTTAGCACATTTCCTTGATATAAGGGAGGACTTACCACTTGAACATCTAGAAAGAATATATATTAATGAATTTGTGAGACTTTATGGAGTACCCCTATATATTGTCTCGGATCGTGATCCCCGTTTTACATCAAGATTCTGGAAAATTATTCAGACGGCCTTGGATACTGAACTTCGTTTGAGCACTGCTTACCACACTCAAAGAGATGGACAATCAGAATGAACTATTCAAACCTTAGAAGACATGTTGAGATCATGCTCACTTGACTTTCAGGGTATGTGGGATCAATATTTACCTCTGGTATAATTTTCCTATAACAATAGTTTCCATTCAAGTATTCGGATGGCACCATATGAAGCATTGTATGGAAAGAGATGTCGCACACCAACCTGTTGGGATGATGTTCTTGAAAGAAATCTTTTTGTCCTGAAACTAGTGGAGGAAACGATGGAAAAGGTAAAGGTAATCCAAAACCACATCAAAGTAGCTCAAAGTAGGGAGAAGAGATATGCCGATAATCGAAGGAGGGATTTGGAATTTCATGTAGAAGATCATGTTTTCTTGAAGGTATCTCCATGGAAGGGAGTCATATGTTTCGGTAAGAAAGGTAAATTGAGTCCTAGGTACATCGGACCTTTCAAAATTCTAGTTCGAATTGTGGTTGTAGCTTACCGTGGCAATGCCGCCAAATCTCTCCAAAGTTCACGATGTGTTCCACGTATCATTATTGAAAAATACATGCCTGACCCAACACATGTACTCACCTATGAGGAATTAGAACTGGAACCCGATATCTCGTATTGCAAAGAGCCCGTCAGGATTCTTGATACGAGAGAACAAGTGCTGAGAAACCGGACGACTCGTCTGGTAAAAGTTTTATGGAGAAACCATAAAATAGAAGAGGCAATGTGGGAACCCGAGGAACTTATGATGAAGAACCACGCGAGTCTTTTTATGTAGTAATATTTTAGAAATTTCGAGGATGAAATTATTTTATTTAGGGGAGAATATAACACCGCAATCTTCAACGGTACGCTTCTCTTTGAATAATACAGTAGCGTTTGTTGTACGCAACTTGGAGATTCTAACACACCGCGACCAATCAAAGTACTTGTTATGAATAGTAATACCCACTTTTTGAAATTTTATAAATTTTATCTCTCAAAAAGGACATCATTTTTGGATTCGGAATATCGAAATTATCTTAGGGTGATATTTTGGTACTTTTTGGATAACTTTTATATTTTGATGAATAGTGAAAATTACTAAATTTTAATTAAAAACAACTTTTTTAATCGAAATAATTAATAGTGATAAATTATGAATTTGAGTTGTTTTACAGTATATTTAGAATATATTTTTACCATTTAATATGATTTTGTTCATTGTACATAATTTCACAATTAAACGGGACATATACAAGCATCAATATTTTGATAGTTATCATCTCTTAAAAACACGCTTTTTGTTTTAACGACGGGAATTAATTTTAAATTAATTTCTGCCACTTCTATGTTTTGAATTTGGAAAAATGGATTCCATATTTGGAATCAGGATTTATAAATTGTGTAAATATGTAACTTTCATTTTAGACATTTTGAGTAATTACTTCGGTAAATATTTTATTTACCATGGTTAATGGGTAAATCCGGTAAATAAGGGTAAAAAAATAATATTATAATAATAATAAATTACTCTAAAACGTTTCCTAACCTTATTGGTTGATACATGTCCGACCATAGGTATCTTTGGGTCGATTTTGGGATTCCATGGAGCCACTTGTTGGTGATAAGGACACGTTATATTTATTAAGTTAAAATAAATACAAAAAAAAGACATAAGCATATATCTTTTAGCAAAACAATTTCTACATTGGGTTATATATGTTTCAATTTTTACTATAAATATTCATTATTAAGATAAAACTATTTACTACATAATGGTATTTTATTTATAATTTTTAGACATTAAATAATTTAATTTATTTATGACACAATGATGATTAAGTAATTATCGTATTAATGAAGGATTAAGATAATTGATATTTTAAATACCCAAACAAATGTAATTTGAGACTTTTTATAAATTCAAACAATTTTCTTGAATAATATGACATATTATTATTATTTATATAAATTGTTTTCTAAGTAATAATTCTGTTATGAATTTATCAAAAACAAAATACCCAATAGTGTCAAAATTGACATAAAGGAGTTTTTAAAACAAATATTATATTATTAATTGATATTCAATTATTAAAAATATAAGGTCCAGCCAAGAGACTTATATCATGATAGTTGTATCAGTAATGGACCACTTGGGGGTCGACTGGAGGTATATACTATGTTTATTAACTATATAATATAAAAATACAAAGTGACATGGTAAATGTCAAACAAATTAACTAAGAGTTAAAACTAAAAGATAAGGTTAATATAATGACCCAAACCTGTCCAAATTATATTGGTTGAGTGGTTTGAAACCCATACCCACCTTAACCTTTAAATAATCCACTTTTGAGGCATTAGAAACTGAATATGAATTTATTATAAAATAATATTTCTAGATTTTCCTAAGCTGCCCCTCCTCCCCATTATAAAAGGACACCACTTCTGACCAATTCTCTACACCTTCAAAGCATTTTTGTTCGGACAACCCCTGCCCAAATACTCTCTCAACTTCCCTCACTTCAAAATAGAGGCATTAGTTAGATCATAAAGCCAACCTAGGGAGCCCTTTTGATCAAATCAAATGGAAGAACCCGAAGAAGAGATAATGTTTTCACCACCCTTTTTCAAGTTCATTTCTTCTTCAACTTCTTCTTTATTTGTTATTCCCATTCTAAAATAACAACTCCAGTATCTTATATATACTAAGATTTTATTATAAATATGGTACAACCATATTCAGTATTCTATCCATCCTATGAATGACATGCCACCATATGTGCATACATACGGCTTACCGTCTCCACATTGTGGTGTAATTGTTATTCAAAACATTATTATTTGGATGGGTATAATAATGATGTTTAATTCATGTAAATAATAAGTATAACATGGTAATTATTCTGTATATATGATATAACATCCATTTATATATTATTTTAATGTCAAAAAAATGATATTGTCGCTCGTGCGTACGTACGGACTACAGTCTCCACAAACGCGATGAGATTCATTCCCCATCGTATCCATTCAAGACTAATTCTCATTTGATGATTAAAAGTAATGTTTAATAACTTTATATCATTATTTATTTGAATAAGATACATCCTATCCATAAAAAACACGACTTATATAACAAAACATATAAAAGAAAACGAGTAAGTTAACACCTAAAACGACGATAATACTAAAGTATTATTAACAAAGCATTATTAGAAGATCATATATGATATCATAATTATGAATATGGTTATTTTATAATTTAATAACAATGTTTTAATTATTATACATGAGGTTAACATACCATCGAATTAGGAAAATTTCAAGGTAAGGGGTTTTCATCTCACTCCTTATTCCCGTGAGATTCATGCCATATTGCCACTATTACCATTTGTGTGGTGTATGTACTGCCCATAATTGTATTATTTGTGTAATACACTTTAATTGATGTGTATTTACATATTCATTGTATGATACCTCTTTCATGGGGTGTATATTTCATATGTTACCAAATCGGTAAGGTTTATTTCATAATCTCTTCATTATTCGAGGTTGTTTATACATAATTATCTACTGGGACCTCTTTATCATCAACATCCATGTTTCTTAAAAATGTATTTCAAATTATTATTACTATATTAAAGACTGTGGTATAAAGTCATTTATACCATTGTTGAACTTTTATAAGAAGTTTATAAAGGAATCTTTCTGTCATTTTCCAAACGAGGTCATTTTTAACCTTTTCGACATAATTAAGGTAAGAATAACTTTTTTTAACTTATATAGTGAGTGCGGATATTTTCCACCATTATAAAATCATCGAAGCTTCCCTTACAATCTTATAAGAATATTTTCAATGTAAATGTTTTATTTTATAATTATGTGACTTCTAAATGATTTCAAAAAAAGAGATATTTCTGTCAAATAGTTTTGATTTCATCTATGTCAACATCCATTGATGGATTTTAAGCTTATTTGAAGTTGAGTTATTATGATACAAAACTTCCATATTGTATTGAAGGTTTTGTGATATGTTTGATTGTGGATGTGTTATTTTTATACCATTCATGGTATATGGAGAAAGTATTGAAATTTCGTATGCTAGTTTTAATATGAATGTTTATGTTATGTTTAAACCTGTTCATATGAGGAATGAATTGGACTTAATAAGTGACGGGTGGAGCCCGATATATCTCATCGATGCATTGGTAGGTATCATGAGACAAACTAGTGTCTTGGCATGAGGCCATGAAAAAATATTATTTGTAGTCTTGGCACGAGGACTTTGATACGTGGTTATGATAGTCTGGAATTATGCATTCCGTCATTATGAAAGTGGTTATTGATATTGCATGTTATTATTCAACTAGTAAAATATCCATGTGAATAAGTAAATGGAATTATTTCATTTTATCTTTGCCATATTATTCTGAAGTTCACTTTTAAAAAGCTTTTGTTTTAGTTATACATTGCCTTAAATGTTTATGTTTATTTATGAAAGTTTTCGCTATATTGTTATCCTTACTGAGCATCTGAGCTCACCCCTTTCAATGTTTTATTTTTCCCAGGATGTGAATAAGTAATTTATGAATGACCTTCAGGGAAAGTATGTGGGGATATGAGTGTGGACTATTGAGACTATGTTGTTGTAGTTTTAGTTTTTATGATGTAATGTAAGACTTATGAATATATCTAGTGTTTCTAAGGCTACTAAACCAATCGGTCTTTCGAGATTTGATCTTTCTTGTGATCATGCCAATGTTATGTAATAATGCACCAACTCTGGGTAACTAGTGTCAGGGCGTTACATCATATGACTCTATTGGTAAAGGTTCCATGGAGAATCCATAAAATGGAATAAGCAATGTGGGAACATGAGGATGTTATGAATAAAAATAAACCCTGTCTTTTTAGAATTTAATATTCATGAAAAATGTCGAGGGTGAAATTTTAAAATATGGGATGAATATAAAACCCTAATATATTGTTGTGTGTATATTCTTAGATAAATTAAATTTACCTGATATCTTATTTTTAATGCAACACTATGCTTAAACCAACAGTGATATACTATTAAATATTAACATACATGTTGGAATAGAAATGTGAAAGTTAGGAATAGTAAACGGGACAATAGAATAATAATCACACCTATGAAAGTGTATATAAAATATGGGTATCTCATAAATTAAAATATGATATATTTATATTATGTAATAAGTAAATAAATGTTTTAAAAATGATAAATTAAGTGTTGGTATTTTTGTGAATCATAAATGTTAAATTAAAATTTTATAATTAATATAATGATTTAAAAAAATTATTCCCATATAATATATTCATAAATTAATATTTTGTGTCCTTATTATTAAAATTAATTTTATTAATCCTTAATTAATTTTTCAAAGTGTTATAAAATCACTTATAAATTTAAAATCAGTATTTTTTGAATAAATAGTGGTTTTAATTAGAAATTAAATTATTAATATTTTGAAAATTAATTTCAGAAAATGGATTCCATTTTTAAAATATATAGATCAAAAAAAATTTAGGGTGAATTTTTTGGGGTTCTTCTAAAATAATTTATTTTTTGTAATTAGAGAAATGTAGTAATTTACGGTATCTGACATTTTAAGACGAATACATGAATTTTTTAGTCATGGATGATGTAATTACCAATTAAATAGAACTAAAAATCAATATTTCCTATAAGTTTTCATAATAATCAGTAGTATTTATAGTCTTGAGACAAAATAATAATCAAAATAATAAAATAATCAAAAACACCCCTCTTCTCCCACAATAAATACATCCCATCGCCACCCCTTCACACATCTTATAAATCAGGGATATTGTCTAAATTATTTCAGAATACCTTAACAAGAGTATTCCTCACATTAAATACCTAATTTTCTTGATAAAAAACTAAATCCAAGTGTCATAAGGAGGTCCCAAATATGATGATATTTGAGAGGTAAAATCCTCCTTCTTTCCCTTTTAATTTCTTTTCTTTTCCTATCCTATCTTATCCTCACATACCTTATCCAAAGTGGAATGGTAACTCATGTATGATATATATATATTATAATTTTAATGTTTTAATGTAGTATCAATCTTATAGTATCTTCTCATCTCGTTTTAATTCTAAAAATTAAAACAATGTTTCTGAGGTTTCAATTCACCGCCTTCATGGACTACGAGTTTCGTTTCCATTACCGCCTTCAAGGATAGTAATAAAACAGTTTTTATGGTTACAATAGATTATAATATGTGTAATAAAACTTAATTAATGTTTTTTAACTAATATATAAACATGATACTAAAAAAATTATACTAGTCCAAGATGGTCATAAAAACCGCCAAAATAAACTAATCATTTGTCATTAACATTTTATCTAATGAATCATCCTCGTGTAAAAAATAAAATAATATATGGAAAAATTTTAAGAAACATAATTATATTATTACCATTTAATTCCACATATATATAATTATACCAATTTGACAAGAACATCCATAATTATACACAAGTGAACAGATCATGAAACTATTAAACATATGCCCTCAGAACAACAAAATTAAACATTATAACTAATCAAAATGGTCATAAATGAAATTAATAAAATTATAATAAATAAAATATATGTTTAAGAGGTTTTAAATTATGTAACTAAGGTATATAATTTGATTATCTTGTATGTTAAGTACAAGTGCAGAACACTTTTGGACATTAAGTAAGGGTTTTCTCATCTCGCTTTTACTTTGGTGAGATATATTCCTTATTCAGAAATTATTTATTTTCTATGGTGTACATACTACCCTTTGATATATAGTATCATGAATTTAATTATCTTCATGGAAATAAAGGTTTCATTTGATAATTATTACATTTATGGGGCATATGGTTCGATTGATTACAAAGTGGTAAGGGGTTTATTAAATCAATTTACATTCATTGGGTTAAACTTCTATTTCAATGATTATGTCAAGATAAGGGTCTGTGTAAAATGACTCATGATTATATTATGTTTTATTTAAACATTTTAAGTGGATTTATAGTACACACACATAATCTATTAATTTTAACAATGTTATGATCCTTATAGGGTCTTCATAACAATTTTCATTCATTAAGATATATTTTGGATATTTTTCACCTGTTCTCTTTTCTATGGTGCACATAATTCCCCTTTAATTTATGATAATAATTTATTGAATATTTTATTAAATATTGATATTAATTATATCATTTATATGAATTTCTTCTAATCCCTTTACAAATTTTTCATATGGTGTTTACTCTGAAAGTTATATGATTAGTTAGGGAAAATAATGTTAAAATCATATCATTAATTCAATACATATTTTTTTGATAAGGAATATTTATTAATGAATTAAATTTATAATATAAATATTTTAGGAATTATTTTTACGTGGAGACCAGGGTGGTTTTCAATTATATATTTCCCCTTGATGCATTGGTAGTCTCATAAGATGAAAATTTTTCCAAATTAATTGGGGTTTTACCCATAATGATTAAACCATATTATGAAAGGTTTTAAAAGTAAAGGTATCATGATGTTTTAGTTTATGGTGTTTAAATTATTAAGAATTTCCTTTGTTGTGATTTCATTCATTATTATTTATGTGATTTTCACTAATATTATCCATGAATTCATATCGGGCTCATGTTATAGATTAAATGACATTGGTTTCCAATCTTTTGAACTTTCATAATGATTATTCTTTATCATCTCATGATTGAATATTTGTTGATAAAATTTCATGTATTTTAGTTATATATCCTTCCATATTGATTATGTTTCATTTATTATTGATTCATGAAAGCTTCTATTGTATTTAACCCTTACAGAGCATATGAGATCACCGTTTTATTTGTTCTTTGTTCCATAGGTTTTGAAAATGAAATTATTGAATGAGTTTAGGATACAATTACTTTCTTTTGTTATTTTATATATTTTATTACTAATTTAATAAGTTCCCCATGTATGTACATATTTCTTCAAGGATACTGATCTGATAATTCATTTGGGATTTGAATCATGTATCTATGCCAATGTAATAAAGTAAGGCTCCAGTTCTAGGATACTTGGGTATGAGTCTTTATAGTTGGTATTAGTGAAATTTTAGTACAAACATTGGGAAATTAATTTTAAATTAAAAATAACCAATGATAGAAAAATGAAAATTCTTTATAGTATTTTTAAACATTTATCATTAAGAGAAGTTTTCACGTGTGACTCAATTCTCATCACAATTATGGGCTAACTTTGTGTGTGCCATTATTTAGTGTTGAATATTTATTGAAGGAAAGGACTCAATACCCATAGACACTATATACATTTAATCGTTGATCAAGTAAACACAGTTAGCATTCTGGATGAGTAGATCATGACCACATTACGGCATCTTATTAAGGTTATTAATAATAAGAAAAAAACACCAATGTTGGATTGTTTCATGGGAAGAATCCCCAATCTATTAGTGGGACTAGTAATCAAGTGTTATCAATGCAATAGATCATGTCCCATTAAATGATATTCTAGTATTTGGAAGTTATGAAATTGAAAAGTTTGTACTGGTGGTATATTTCTTCAAGGTATGTACTGATCAATGGTGGTCTTTGATCCAAAATAGTAAAGAGGAAGATAAAATAAAAGACATGGAATGGATAAGTTTTAAATAAAAATTCCATTACAAATATTTTCATCAAGATCAATGAATTGAGATGAAGATAAAATTAATTATCTTAAAGAAAAACAATGAACATAGTGTTACATACTATGAGGAAACCTTTACAAGACTAGCCAAGTGTTCTATAGGTTGCATACATGATTCAAAAAATAGTATTGAGCATTTCTTTTATAGTCTAATGAAAATTCTTCTAAGGGAAATCTCTTCTAAAACATTTTCATCATACTATGAAATAGTAATATGTGTCAACAAAATAGAGAATGACTTTTTAGGATCATATATATTAAAAGGAAATGAAGGGAAGGAGTGGTCGATTGAGAACTATGAGAAAGGTAATTCATTAAAGAAGAACGATGGAACGAATCGTTTTTAATCTTTTTAGAATTGGGGGAAGAAACATTCAATAAAATGTCTGAAGAGCATTGCAGTGTGTTACAAGTGTGGGGACATGGGTCATTTATCTCTTCAATTAAATGTGAAACAAACTAAGGATATTAAATTCCTTAACTGTGATAAAATGGGGCGTTATTCAAACCAATGTCCTTCGCATCATTGGGATATACTGCAGAAGAGTCCAATGGGATATGGAAAAGCTTATGAAATCAATATAGTTGAGGTATAAATACCTAATGATGTGCTAGCATGTACATTAATCCAATATTCAAATTTATACAATGATTTATTTTATTCTAGTTCATCTCACCCATTCATTTTTACCTTGTTTGACAAGAAAATTATGTATTTCACTTTCGATTTAATAATGGTGTTTTTAGTCAAAACTGCTAAGGTAATTCTCATTGCAAAAAATATATGTCAGGAAGTTCCCACTATGGCACATAAAAATGATTCATTTCCTGACCTTATCATCATACATGTGGTTGACTTTGATATAATCCTCGGTATGGACTATATTTCAAAATATAATGTGAAAATTTATTGCAATAAGAAGTAAATTATAATTTGTGAGGTAGATATAGAATTCCTTATATTTAAAGAAGGAACTTCATCATCTGCCTCATATCTAGATCGACCCCCAATACCTCAATAGAATGAAACTCTTCGGTATGAAGAGAAAACAAAATCTAAATATGAAAAAGGTAATATTCAAATTGAGTATGTACCTATTGTTAAAGAATGCATTGATCTATTTCCTGAAGAAATTACCTGGACACACCCCATAGCATGAAGTTTAGTTATCTATTGATTTAATCCTAGATGAAAACCCAATATCAAAGACTCCCTATTGAATAACCATTTTTTAATTAGTTGAGCTAAAGAAACAACATGGGGATTTAAGGAAAAGGGGGTTTATTCACCCTCATGTTTCACTATGGGGATCCTCTATTCTCTTTGTTAAGAAAAAATATGGATCCATGAGGTTTGGAAATGATTATTGAGAAATCAATGAAATTATGATAAAGGAAAGGTATCCACTGACTAAAATTGATGATTTATTTGATGAACATTATGGATCACAATATTGTTCAATTCTTGACCTTCTTTTTGGATATAATCAATTGAGATTAAAGAAGGATGATATTCTAGAGATATCTTTTCATATAATCTATGGTCATTATGAGTTTAAATAAATGCATTTTTTATTGACTAATGCACCCTTGGTTTTAATGGATTTAATTAATAGAGTACTCCAGAAATATGTAGAGTATTTTGTTGTAGTATTAATTATAAAGAGAAATTTATATGTTAAAATTAGATTGTATGAATTCTGGATTAATGAAATTTCTTTTCTTGGCCACATTATCTCTAAGGATGGAATCTCAGTTGATCCTATAAATAAAAAGGAAATCAAAAAGTATCCTATACCAAAAAAACTAAATGTGGTTTGTAGATTGATTGGTTTAAAAGGTTATTGTCGTTATTTCATTCCTAATGTTTCCCAATTGGCTAACATGTTAACCAAGATCACAAGTAAAGGGGTTCAGTTCATATGGAAAAAAGAATGTGCAGAATGTTTTAAATATTTGAAGTAAAGATTAATCAATGTTATAATTTTGACTCTACAAATTGAAATGGTGTGTTTGTGATATAGATTGATTCATGAAATAAAGGACTCAGTTGTATGAAGCCCGACTTGTAAAAGCTCATCCACTCTAAAAATGGAAAACCACTGGAAGAGAAGCTCAAACCCCTTACCATAGGTCTCCAAGGTTGTGCCTTCTTAACAATTACATATATATATATATATATAGAAACAATGCTAATATGTTTATCAATGCGTTTATAATATATATATATATATCATTAAATATTAACAAATAACACACTCACCCAGTGTTGTTCACACATACCCTCATCCCAACCTCATTAATTTGTTTTAAGTATGGTAAAACATGCATATATTATATATATTATATATACTATATATATATATATATTGAGAAAAAAATAACCCACCCACTACGGTGCACCCCACCCCCCAATCCCTAGTTATTTTTGTACAACATTAACATACTATATATATGTTCACAAATATAAATATATTTAGAAATGAAATTATCACTCCCACCCACTGATGCACACCCCACATTAATTTTATTTCTACAACATACATACATATATATATATATATATTAATAATATATATATATATATATATATTTATTTATTTATTTATTTATAAAACTCATTATATATTAACCAAAAAAATAACACACTCACCCAATGATGTTGGTGTGAGCCCCCAAACTAATTAATTTTTTTGAAGTATGTTACAACTTTAATATATTAAATATATTATATCTACTATATATACATATATAAATCTATTCAAAAAATATTAACCCACCCAGTGTTTCCCCCCCCCCCACGCCTAGTTATTTTTTTACAACTTGCACATATTATATATATATATATATTCACATATATAAATATATTTAGAAAATTGAAATTAAAACAACCACTCATGGATGTGCACTCCTCTTTAATTTTCTTTTAACAACATTAAAATTATTATAAATTTTATTTATTATGATAATTTATATTTGTAGACATGGCAGTCCATGTATATTTTTTTAATCGAACATTTTCAAAAAAATTATATCAACTTTAATAATTTTTTTAATTGATCTATATTTTATATTTTTAATTAATTAAGAAAAATATTATAATTATAATGGGCATGGGACATTGGGTATGTGGGTTCTTGTGAAAATCTTGATGTGATCCATTTAAAACATATAAAATCACTGACGATTTAAATAAAATAGTTTCAACTATAAAATGTTAATATAGAATGTGACACACCAACCCCAGAAGCTAGGTGCTGATTCATTATTTTAATACATTGGCATGATTACAATGAATCAAGTCCCGAAGGACTGATCAAATTAGCAGTCTTGGAAAATAGAATACATACCTAAACTTTACATTATAATCTCTAACATAAAACACAACATAGATAGTCCTTTTAGAATTCCATTGTTCCCCTAGTTTAATCATTCATATCAATCATAATACACTTCTCGGAATCGTATGAAAATAAAACATAATAAGGGGTGACCTCAGATGCTCAGTATGGGTATATAATTCAGAGGAAGCCATAAAAATTTAAGGCAAGATGTATAATAAAAATAGAATCCCTTTTAAATATATACATGAACATAATATTGAAAAAAATAAATCAAAAATTATGCTATAAACATTCACATAGATATTCTACTAGTTGAATAATCACATGTAATAACTAATTTCATAATGAGGGAATGCATAATACCGGACATAATAACTACTACATGAATACCTTGTACCAAGACCATTCACAAATATTCTATCAAGTCCTTGTGCTAAGACACTAGTTTGTCTCATGAGACCTACCGATGCATCGAGGGGATATGGCGGTCCTCGCCCGTCACTTATTATGTCAAATGTATTCCTCATATGAAAAGGGTGAAGCAGAACATAATCATTCATATTAAATATATCATATGAAAATTCAATACATTAACCATAAACCATGAATGGTATAGAAATAGCACATCCATAGTCAAGCATAACATAAATCATTAAATACATAATGGAAGACTGTATTATAATAATTAAACATCAATAAATAATAATATCTAGTAAAGGATGATGACATAGTTGAAAATGATCAGAAAAATCTTTGAGGGAAATTTCCATTTTTTATGAAATATTTTAAAAGTCACACAATTTATAACGGATGTAATTTAAAAAATATTTTTTAATCATTGTGTCACATACCACATTGAAACTATATAAAGGAATTAACATTTGGAAACAATCTTGTCCATATATAAAAATACATATAATCATTTTGAAATCATGGACATTAATTTAACTGATTTAGAAAAAATATATCTTTAAAACATTTAAAATGATGATCTTGTTAAAGAAATCCATCCACATTAAAAGTTTCCTTTTGAAAACATTTTTTTGAAACAAGGACATGTATGATAAATATATCCAAATAAATACATATACAAAAAAACGTGGATAATAATGAGATTGGGGAATTATCTCTTACCTTAGACCTGATACTCTCCATACGTGTCTGAAACTCCTGTATAATGTTTTTGAACTTATTATTAACTTTTATAAGAATAATAACAATATTTATGATATTGTATATGATTATTTTATGACATTATATTTACCATTTGTTAACATTTCCTAGTTAATGCAAAATTTTAGGTAATATCGCTTTGTTTATTGTATGTGTTTTGAATTTTTATTCTTGATCATATTACATAGATCATGATTTAATTACTTTAAAAATATATAATATTATTTATATATCATATATATTCATAATATAAATATAAATATATATATATAATAGATAGATATATAAAATGTAATGCACTATTCAATGAGATGGTAGGTTGTACGTACGCATGAACGATGTTTCTATTTTCCTATCGTATTGAATGGAAGTAAGTGAATTACATATATATACATATGTATATATATATATATCATTCCAGTATAATTATTATTTCATATATTTCACAATTATGAATATATTTTTTTATAACTATTCTAGGATGGTTAAAGTGTAGAAGGAATCTCATCGCATCCTGGAGACGGTAAGTCGTACGTACGCACGAGCGATGATACCAATCCATTAATGATTAAATGGTATGTCATTGGATGGTATATTAATTATAAAGAAATATAATCATGTCATATTTATTATTTATGCCTATTATACTCAACATTATACCCATCTAAATAAATTTATGTGGAATAATAAATTACCCCACGGTATGGAGACGGTAAGCCATACATACACACGTGTGGTGATATTATTATTTATAGGACAGATAAAATTATTAATATAGTTTTCCCATGATTATATTAACATATAATTGTATTGATGATACTGTATTTATTACTTTTTTATAGAAAATATAAGGAAATAAGAAATAGAAGAAGCAAATAACTTTTAATGAAGGGATAAAATGATTACCTCTTCTTCAGGTGTTTTCTTTTGAATTGAATAGAGGGATCCTTAGGTTGGATCTCTGCCCAAATTTATGCCTCTATGATGAAGTGAGGGAGTTTTGAAGGATTTATGGGTGTGTTTTTCTGAACCAAAAGGATTTATAGGTGTTAGTTAAATAGAAAGGGAGGTTCCCTTTTATAAGATAGGTGAGGGGAACTTTAGGAAAAATAATGAAATATTACTTTATTATAAAACAATTTATAGTTTCTAATAGAACCAAATTGATTAATTTCAAGGATAAGATGATTTGGGGTTTAAATACTCTATACGAAATGTTTTTAGACCTGTTTATGTCATTAAAGTAACCTTATTTTTTAGATTTGACCCTTTCTAAAATAATTTAACTCTTATCATGTCCTCTTGTACATGGTTAATATCTTTAATATAAAATTCCAAAAGAACTGAAAGTGGATAATTTGTGAAATTTAAATCATTATTGATGTTATTTGGATCTACATTAGAATATTTGGATTCCTATATCATTTAATAAAATAGTATTTGTTTTAAAAACTCAATAATGTGAATTTTGACACTATTTATTAATTGATTTTTTTTAAGTCATAAAAACATGATTACTTCGAAAAAAATATGTTAACACATCCCTAATATTTCAATGTCATCCATAAAATTCTTGTATTGCATAAAAATTTCCAAAATACATTTATTTGAATATTTACCAATTCATTTATTTAAACAATTCGTTAATAGGGTAATCACTGCATCATCAATGTATCATAAGTAAATATATTTATCTAATCTATCAGATTTATCAATAGAATACCATGATGTAAGAAATAATTTTATATTTCTAATGAATATTTATAGGGAAAGATATCAGTTATGTAAGCCTATATTAAAATTTATTTTGTAAAATATATATGTTTATGTAATAATTCTCATTACATTAAATTAACTCTTATATCATGTCATTATCACTTCCAAGTGGTCCCAAAATTCCATACATTCAGCCAATAGATACTCATGGTCTAATATATCTCATCCAATAGGATTAAGACACAAATTAGGTTATCTTTATATTATAATAATATTATCTATTTACCCTTATTTACCTTATTTACCCTTTAACCATGGTAAATAAAAATAATTACTGAAGTAACTATTCATAATGTCCAGAAATAAAAGGAACCTATTTACACTATTTGGACCTTCTAATTCCAAATACGGAATTAATTTTTTTCAAATTCAAAACAATAAATTTTTAGTAATTAATTTAAAATTAATTCTCGTTTCCAAATGAAAAAATGGGTTTTTAAGAAGTAAAAACTATCAAAAGATTGACATGTGTTTATGTCCAATATAAATGTGAAATTGCTTCCAATGAACTAAATTATATTAAGTGATAAAAATATAATCTAATTATACTTTAAAACCACTCAAATGTATAATTAAACACTATAAATTATTTTGATTAAAAAAGGTATTTTCAATTAAAATTTGGCATTTTTCACTATTTATAAAAATATGAATGTTATCAGAAAAGTACCAAAAATGCATACAAACTAAATTTTTTCTGTCATGATTTTAAATAAAAATTTAATTTAGTCAAATTGAATATATAATATTGTAAAATATTATATTTAAAAAGGGTCCTCCATTAAAAGACAGAAAAACTATTTTTTTAATACTTCATTTTTCTAAAAAATAAATTTTCCCTTATATTATGTCTAAGAAACACATTTGATTAATGTTAAAATTATATGGGATATATAAAATATATAATTTTGTTAATATTATTCATAACATCTTTTTAAATGTCTTGTTTGATAGGTTGTGGTGCGCTGAACTCAGTGTTGCGTACAATGCACACTATTGAATTATTTAAAATGGAATCATATCATTAATGATTGGGGTGTTACATTTTCCCCTCCTTCAATAAATTGCATACTGACAATTTAAAATCATGATTTAAAACTAAGGGGTTGATATTTCAAAATATCTTATCTGATATCCCACATAAAAAAATGGATTAATGAGACCTCTATTTTAAAATAACAAAAGGTTGGTATGATAATTACCTGAAATAAAACATACTAGGGTTTCATGTAAGAAAAAATTGATATGGAAGAGAAAACTAACCATCATGTTCTGATGGAGAGTTATAGAGAATATTATTAGGAGAAATTTAATAATCTTAAATAGATAAATCTACGATGATCCAAGGTACCATTTGATACATTTCAAAAATTAAGTACTAGGAAAATATTTATGATATTTTCACTAGTGTTGAATAATTACTTAATAGAATGAGAACACAAGGAATCATACTTCGTTTACATATAAAGTTTCATCTTTGAACTAAATCCTACCCCAAGCTTATCTTTCTCTGCAAAATATAATAAAACTAAAAAAATATTATACTTATATTAATAATATAAGGTTCCAAATATAAAAATATACCATTTAAATAAAGAAAACTATGTTATACTAACTACGGACTTCTTGTAGGCCAATGGTTGGCAATAAAGCCTTGTCTCACTTTAGTCATGTGTTCGATTCCCACAGCCTTTTTCAACGCGATGGGTTATCACCTGACCTGTAGGTTGTCCTTTTTATAAAACTATAGTATTATAACATTCCAAAAATAATATTAAGAATTTTTTTATCCTTAAAGAATACTGTCCAAAGTTCAAATTAATCCATTCTAACTTTTAGATTTATCCAACATACTTTTATCCAAACTCTCTCCAAATAGTCTCTATATTTCTAAAATCAATGTAACATCATATTATCCAAACAATGTTAATGTTTATCTTGTTGTCACATAATTAATATATGATTAACTTCATCATATTAAAACCCTAATGAAAACAAAAAATTATTGCAGTACAATCCTTATATATATCACAATATTCTTATAACCCGAATATAATTCTTGAATCCAAAAAGACAATTATACTAATTATTCCACATAGGATATAGTAATAGCACAATCTTGATCTTGATCCAAATTATTTTTATGAGCTATATTTCCTTGATGATTTTTAGAATAATTATATAATGTCCTATTTATTTGAAATTGTTTCATTGAACATTGACAACCTCTTTCTTCCCCTTTCAATCACGAGCTTGGTGGCCTTTTTCTCCAAATTTTTAACAAACTCCTATTCCTTTTATGAAAATTTCATGGGGTTTATACAAACAATTATCACATAAGGTATAATCCTTCTTTCCCTTTTTTCCTTTATTTATCTCTTACTCCACTGTTCTCTTCTTCTCTTTCATTAATTTAATGTCTCAAGACATAGAGAGTTCCTTTTCTATCTTGACAGCACATGAGACTATATCTTCATATGATGAGAAAAAATATGAGATCAATTACCGTCATAGGAATGGTTTTAACCAATCAATGAATTGAATGATATTACTCATTAGGTTATGTATGTAGTCTGCAGCGTGCCTTGCTATCCTCGTGAAGTTAGCCTCATACTTTGCAATATTCTCATCCTCTTTTTGTCTCAGCCTCGGAAATTGCCTTTCTATGTCAGTTTGTTTTTCATGAGGAAATTATTTCTCTAGGAAAAGTTATTTAAGCTCTCTATATTCCATATTTCCTACTTCATTAGCATCCTTTGTGTTTTGAATCAATGACCGCCATTGATCTGCATCTCCTAAAAGATGATAGAATTCCATAACGATATTTTCCATTTTGTTACTCCCCAAAATAAGAAATATTTTCTCTAAGGAACTTATCCACTACATAGCTACATAAGGATTTGTAGTCCCATTTAATGTTGGAGGTCGTTGTCTCATGAAGCGGTCTAACATTAATCCTCCACATTGTGGATCAGGATGCTCTATACGGGTAAGGTTATTATTCCTTACCACAGTCAGTTGTCCCAGTATGGTTATAAGTTTTTTAGTAACAGTTGTTTCACTAGCTCCACTGTCAATATCTTTCTAAGAGGGGAATCCCTATATGGATTACATGCATTGATACTATTTCCATTTCTTACACTAGGAACCATTTATAAAAAATGGCATACAATATATTAGGTTTTGAATCATAAATCCAAAAAAGTAAAATACTTAACACAAATTGAAAATTTTATGCATATGTAATCCATAATCATAAATATGGTTACTTTGAGGAAATATTTACTTATAAATCCTTTATAATGGTTTGTAAAGAATATATTAATTATCCTAAGAATATCCCCCAGGAGTGTAAAACTAGGTGTGTAGTAAGGCCCATTGTCAGGTACCAAGTTCCCCCAAGTCAAGCACAGAACACCTTTTTAGAGTTTTCACCCAAAGGGACATCTGTTCTAGAACCACATTCACATGTAGTATCTAGATAGGGATGTATTTCTTGGAATATCGATGTAATCCCAACTTTACCAAAATTATAAGGGGGTTGTTCTATAGTTATTCGCAAAGTCTATCTTAGGGTTATGATCAGTAATCTATGTTTTCTAAATATATTCCCCAGGTTATTTCTGAACTTCCTCTGATACCAACTATAACACCACGACCCCAAAATCCCAGAGATGATGCATTATTTTAATATATTTTCATGATTACAAGGAATCAAGTCCTGCAGGACCGATCAGTTTAGTTGTTTTAGCAAATAGATTTCATAACCGAGCATTGCATTACAATTTATAACATAAAACACAACATAAATAATCATTCTGGAGTTCCATTATTCCCCTAGTTTAATCCTTTATATTAGTCATAATACACTTCTGTGCATCCTGGGAAAATAAAACATAACAAGGTGGAGCTTAGATGCTCATTATTGGTAAATAATTCAGAGAAAGCTATAAAAATATAAGGAAATATGTATAATAAAAACAAAATCCTTTTTAAACATAGAAATGAACACAGATGGACAAAAATAAATCAAAGGTATGTTGAGGCTTTCTGTATGAACCAACAATCCTAAGTCAGTGTTGGATCTCAAAATCTCCAATAGTGTTGTCACAATAAGCATTATGAATTGAGGAAACATCTCAGATGGAAATGAGAATCAACGCCTTACCTGCATTGAACTTGAATGTGAATTTTTTTTAAAGAATATTATTCCTATCATACCATATTACATGGTGGATCACATAAACAGAAGTCAAAAAAAGATTCTTGATTTGTTGAGAACATTTAGAATCCACACAACGCTGTAATTGGGAGCTGATATAATCAATAAGTAACCATATGCAACCAAAAATATCAAGAATATAATTCTATAAAGGTACAGTTGTAACACAAGATAGAAAAAAATTATTAGCTTCCACTCTATATTGGATTCACATGTTATATCTAGAGCCAAGTTGAATCCCAAAATATTGTAGATAAACTTTAGTAGGGACTCTGTTATGGGCAATATTCCAAACATGATTAAATCTTTAGGGCCTAATATAGGGATTGATAAAAGATTTCAACCAACATAAGCTAGATTTAGAAATTATTAAATTTTAATTATAAAAGCTTTTTGAATCAAGAACACCATTATATGGAGACTCCAAAATGAGGAAATCCGTTTATTTTTGAGAAGTTATAGTTATCAATAACATGACTGATATTATTAGAATGTTTTATGTCATGTGAATTGAAAACATCCCTAATGGTGAGTTGTTATTATCATGAAGTGAATTGGGAGGCAACATGGGGATTAAAGGAATGCCAGTCTAGTTATCAAGGAAAAATTTAATGGAGGAATTAGTACTAACCATCCATCTATAATTTTTCATAATGTTGGTGAAAGAGTGTCTAATGGACGACCAAATGGAAGAAGTTATGTAGTTCAAATTTCCATTATTAATCTTAGTAAGGAATATTTTCTTGAGAAAAGAAGTGGAATCATAGTTATTATGAAGAAACCTCCAAGTCATCCTAGGTTGAAGACTATAATTAAAGAGCTTAATATTTTTTTATTCCAATACCACCCTTGTATAAAGGTTTACAACAGGTGGCCTAAGGTATGGTCACAATATTTCCTTAAATCGTGCTTTTAGTCCAAATAATGTTTTTAATGAAAATGTTAATTTTCTTAAGAAGACCAACATTCCAATTATAAACCATCATCAAATAGACCATTTTGGAGACAATTGTAGATTTTACAAGACAAATTCTACTAGCCATAGATAGAGATTTACCCTTCCAAGAAGAAATTTTATTGGTAATTTGATCAACAATGTTGTTAAGGTAACTAGATTTAGGTCTTCTCCAGAAGATAGGAACACCAAGTTAAGTGAAGGGAAAAGAACCATCCTTGATACCTAAGTAATTGATGATATTACCTTTTTTGTTAGAAGAAAAAAAATTCCCAAATAACACAAAGGATTTTCTCCAGCTTATAGATTGACCAGAAATATCCTCATAATGAGATAAGGCATTTTTAATATTTTGGATATTCCTTTTATCACCTTCTAATAATATAATGACGTCATCATCATATAAAAGATGGATGGAAACATTTAAGTTTCTAGAATATTGAATTGGTTCAATATAGTTTTGATCCAAAAGGAAAGTGAGTAATATTCTTATGTAATCCTTAGAAATGGAAAAAAGAATGGCAGAAAGAGGATCTCCTTGCCTAACTCCCTTGGTTCATTTAAAGAAGCCCTTAGGGGCACCATTTAAAAGAACAGAGATGAAATCCGAATTGAATGAAGTGCCTATCATACTAGTTAAAGAGGAATTAAACCCAATGTTTTTGAGAACCTTGATGATGAAACCCCAATCCATGGTATAAAAATATTTCCTAATGTCAAGTTTAATGGAAACACTACCTCCTCTAGTGACTTTGTTTAAGATTTTAGTGCTTTCCGAAGCAAGACATATGCAATATGTTATGGAACTACCTTTGATAAAACCAAATTGATTCTATGAAACCATTTTATTTATAATGGATGTGAGTCTATTAGAAATAAGTTTTGAAATAATTTTTTAGATGTTGTTAATAAGCAAAATAGGACAGAAAAGGTGAATCTCTGAAGCATTGTCCACTTTAGGAATAAGAGTAAGAAATTGGTAATTTAAACCATGCAGGAGAATACCATTAGAAAATAAAGTTTTGACAAGTTTTCAAACATCTATATGAATAATATCCCATTAATTCTGGATTAAACCATTATTGAAACCATCAGGATCCAGGGCACTATCACGATTAAGGTTAAAAAGTTGGTCTTTGATTTTATAATCAATAGGGATGATTAAAATATAGTCATCATCTTCAACAGTTACCATAGCTGGAATGATGTCTGGTAGGATATCTTTTCTAACATCTGGACCACTGAAAAAATTATTAAAATAAGAGGAAATGTTATTAGAAATATCCTCCTCAATGTTAAAGAGGGTGTCATCATCTCTAAGAAAGGAAAGAGGTCTATAGAATGTTCTAATACTTTAGATAGAATTGAAGAACTTTGTATTCCATCACCATCAGAAATCCATTTAGTTTTGAATATTTGATATTTCATGTTGTCCTTAAGTTTCAGAAGGGATTTGAGTTTCAGATAGGTACTAATTTCTAGTTGGGGATCCAAAGATAAATCAGATCAGGTGTTGGAGTTTTGAATTTGAATAATTTCATTCTCAGGAGAGGTGATGTCCTTATCAAATTGTTTATATTAGGAATTACACCGACCCTTAAGGCACTTCTTAAGAGTTTTTAATTTATTTTTTCAAGAAAAAACATCATTAGATGCCTCATGCCTTCCTAGAAATTTTTAATAATGTTAGTACATTTAGGATCTATAGCCCAATCATTATTAAATTTTAAAGGAGGAGTGGGTTTAATACTCTTGGTGAGAAGATTGAAAATAATTGGATAATGATCCCAGTTTATCTTAGATAAGGTAATACTCAATAGGGAGTCCCATTTATCGATGGTATAGATATTAGTGAAATCCCTATCATGTTTACTAGCCACTACCCTATTCAGGTGTCTTCTATACTAAGTGAACTTAGCACCAATGACATTGATTTCAATAAGATTACAATCCTCAATAGAAGATTTAAATTCCCCTGAGGAAATAGAAGAGTGGGACGGACAACTTTTTCTACTAGAGGTAAGAATCACATTAAAATCACTAATCACAGACCAGGGATATTGTATAACATTAGCTAGAAAATTAAGATCATTCCAAAGGGATCTATGATCTTAGTAACTATTCATTGCATAGATCATGGTGAAAAAAGAATGTAAACCATCAGTGGAGAATTCACAGGTAAACATCTGCTCAGAAACATTAAATGCATTAACAGACTACAAAGATGAGTGATAAAAACCCAGAGAGATTCAGTATTAATCCCATCTTGGAAGGCACCAAGAAAATTATAACCAAAATAGTAAATATGCAAACATTTTGATGAAAAATTAATTTTGGGCTCAACAATAGAAAAAAATGTTTTGTGAGTCAAAATAAATCTTTTAAGCACAATATATGTGTTAGGGTTAGCAATACCCTAACAATTCCAAAAGAGACAATTCATTGGAACATATGTTTGGAGTTAAAACTCTATTTTTTGAAGCACCTAAGCCCTTATTCCTATCTGATCTTATAATAACTTCAGAGGATGGTGGGCTGGCATTCTTTCCTTGTTTTCACATAGAGGAAATAGAAGATATGGTAGAAGCACCTGTAATATCAGCACTTTGATTTTTTTAAATGTTTTGGAATTCGAGGGAGTGGACATTAAGCTATCCTTTGAAGTATTATAAGAAGTTTTATCATTTGTGATAGGTATGCAAGAAGATTCAGTAATACGAGAAGTATTGAGAAAGTCCAATGCCACTAGAATGTCAGTAGGGACAAAACCTTTGGATTGGGGAGTCTCTTCAGAATCAGGCTTCAAAAGAGACTTACTTATAGTGTCTACATGTGTCTAGCTACCAATCAATATGTTCACTATAGAGCTGCCACCCACATGGGATTGTGTATAGTCAAAAATAGGGCCCTCGGGTACTACATACAAAGCTGTTTCAGTCCCTTTGGGAGTAACCAGTGTTGCAGTAACCCTCTGTCCAGTTTCTGCAGATGCATGTATACCCAGATCATATGAAGTCACCTTAGAGAGATGTTCAGAATTCATGTTTTTATCCTCGGAAATTCCACCCACATGGATCTAAGTAAGGTTAGTCTAGT
The DNA here is from genome assembly GCA_963277665.1 of Viscum album. Taxonomy (NCBI): domain Eukaryota; kingdom Viridiplantae; phylum Streptophyta; class Magnoliopsida; order Santalales; family Viscaceae; genus Viscum; species Viscum album. The sequence continues at coordinate 406,085,448 of OY728166.1, forward strand.
AACATCCTAGATTATTAAAAGAGTCTATATCACCCTAAGATGCTGCACAAGAAGAAGCCTCACCTCTTTTACATGGGTTATGTTCTGGTGAACTAATCTAGCCAGCATCTTCAGATTTGTTTGTGAATGCTTCCACTATAGTAGGATTAGTAAGGGACTGCTTATAGATGTGTAACTCTTCAGGTGTTGAATCCTATTGGCCATCCCTTTTAATGATATTCTTGCTATGTCGCTCAGTAGAAATGTCATCCTATGACTACTCACATATATCAAGCACCATTTAATCCATCTCCTCAAGGATTCCTTCATCAACAGTGAGTGTCTCCTCATCAATCATCTCATTCCAGTTAGTACATGATGTCTCACCTGGGTGGGGTGTTTTATTCAGCCGTTTTCTATATGTCTTCATGAGATCTTCGAGTTTCCCCAAGGCAGTGGTCTTATCCTTCCTATTGCTTCTGACTTGATTCCACCCGTCATCCCTTGGTCGTTCCTCCTGGATCTTCAAATGATTTCATATCACTCTAAAATTGATCAAGTAGTGTTCAAAAATTTTACAATTTTCCCAAAAGGTTGGTTAACTCTCATATTTAAGTTGAATCATTGGTTTGTATTCCATTCTGTTGAAAGTAATTGCTTATGTAATATTGGATTCATGATGGAATTCAAACATGACTCACACGTAAAGCTCATGCTCTGAATTTAGATTCCTATTATCAATATTGAGAGGGGTACCGATATAAGAGTTTATGTCATTTAAGATCTTAGGATTCCAGATGAAGAAGTTGAGTCCATGAAGTCACACCATGATTTGAGCCATTCTATTCCTATGGGTGTGCGGATTAAAGGAAAAATCCCAATCATAAAGATGATGAACTCCAGGTTTGAGCTGAACGTTTCCTAATTTCCAGACTTGATCCAGCCCATCCTATGAACTTAATAAAATATGGAAGTAACCTCATCTGATTGGAACAAATTTTCGGTGGGTGAAACCCCAAATATTTGTGATTCTAGGCTTGATATCCATAACCAACTAGGGTTTATCACCTTTGAGATGTGAAACTCGACCCATAACTGAAAACATACACATTTGATAATGTTGTTGTAAGGCATCAGGAACGGTTTAAACTACATAGCATCCATCTTCCGTTTTCTTTAAAAAAGATTGCTTCATCGCGTTAGCCTTGCTGTAAGGAATCATTAATGTCTATTTGGACACTTTTTTGTAATTGATTTTTGTTAAAGTCATAAAAACATGATTCCTTAGAACTAGAGGCATTAAATCATCCCTAAAATGTAAATGTCATCAAAAAAATTTGTGGATGGCCTCAAAATGATCAAATTACATTTATTTTATTATTTACAAATTTATTTATTTGAATAATTGATTAATAATATAATCACTACATTATTATTGTGTCATAAATAAATATATTTATCAAATGTATTAAAATTATAAATTAAAAACCATATTGTAGGAAATATTTTTAGACTTTTCATGACTATTTATAAAGATATAGATTAGTTATATAACCCTATATTGAAATTGATTTGGAAAAAGATATATGTTTATGTAATAATTATCTTCACTTTAAATTAATTCTTATAAAATGTCATTATCACACCCATGTGGTCCTCAAATGACAAAATTTCGGCCTAAGGATGCTCATGGTTGAATATATCTTATCCAATAAGATTAGTAAATTTTTTTGAGTAGTTTTATATTATTATAATATTATTTTCTTCCCATATTTACCTAATTTACCCTTTAACCATGGTAAATAATTTTTTTTACTAAAGTTATTATTCATAATGTCCAAAAGTAAAAGGAAACTATTTACACAACTTGGACCTCTGGATTCCAAATAGGGAATCCATTTTTCAAAATTCAAAACACAGAATTAGCAGTAATTAACTTAAAGTTAATTCTCGTTGTCAAAACAATAAATCTGGTTTTTAAGAAATAAAAACTATCAAAAGATTCACATGTGTTTATGTCCAATTTAAATGTTAAATTAATTCCAATGAATTAAATTATATTAAATGATAAAAATTTAATCTAATTATTCTTTAAAAACTCTCAAATGTATAATTTATCACAACAAATTATTACCATTAAAAAAGTTGTCTTCAATTAAAATTTGGAATTTTTCACTATTCATCACAATATGAATGTTATCAAAGAAGTAACAAAGAATCATCCAAAATAATTTTTTTGTCCTGATTCTAAATAAAAATTTTATTTCATCAATTTGAATATATAATAGTGTAAAATATTGGATTTAAAAATGGTTATCCATTAAAAGGACGAAAAACTTTTTTTAAATACTTCTTTTATCTAAAAATGAAGTTGTCCTTATATTATATCTAAGAAACACATTATATGAATGTTAAAATTATATGGGATATTTAAAATTCACAATATGGTTAATAATATTTATATCTTCTTTTTAAATGGCATGTTTTATAGGTCAGGGTGTGCTTGAACTTGGTGTTGCGTATATCACACGCTATTGAATTATATAAAAAGGAAGTGTACCACAAAAGCTTGGGGTGTTAAAAAGAACCAAAAAGAAAATATATGATTAAAAAATTAAACATTTAAAAAAATCAAGAAAATAGTTAAATGAATGCTATTTTAAAAATATGATTAACAAGCATTTTAAAAACCATTTAAAAATGTTTTCAAAAAATTATAGTAAATCATAAAAAAAATTAAAATATATGTTTTAAAATATATTTTTTAAAAATTGATTTAATAAATGTTTAAAAAAAATGTTTAAAAAAACTTTTACAAAAAATGTAATTTTTTTTAAAATAAACGTTTTATAAAAAAAATTAAAAAACATTTAAAAACGTTTTAAAACAATCGTATAATTTCTTTAAAACAAATGTTTTAAAATAAAATGTTTTTGGTGTGTCGTTTCGTGTTGGTATATATATAAGGAGGGATTTCAGAATCACCAAATTTTCTGGGATGAATTTCCACTACTGATGATTTAGTCCGCTCCAAAAAAAATAAGAGACATCCTCCTACTCGAGTTTGTTGCAGCAAGAACTTTACTTGAAGATGCTTGGTTTTTTTTTATTTTCCAGGTTTACAGCACTATACATGGGTTTTATATCTCATGGATGATGAGGCAGATCACATGTTGGACATGGGTTTTGAAACTCAGATATGAATGATAATGAAGGAGGTATCGTCTCACCACCAAACTCCCAGATTTCATTATAGAACACTTAAAAAAGAACGTTCAAACATGTTTTCACTTAACCCATAACTGGATTCATTTTAAAAAAAAAACTAAAAGAGGCGATTATAGGGAAAAATAAAAATTTCACTAAGATTTTACATGATAATTATCCCCTATCTTCAAAACCCAAGACTATATCCCATGTTTAGTTACAAACACACCGAGCATATGGTGTAGTTTCTAATTTTTTACAAATTAAAGTAAAATAACACCAGTAGGCAAACACCTTACAAATATTCCATTTTATTAGAAGCAATTTAATGAACAACTGCACAATGTTCCAGCAAATACTTTGCACAGATCAGAGCATGTGCTATATTGGGCTACAAAGAACACCTGTAAAGACCCATCTCTCGGCTCGCTGTGTCAAACATTGATTCTGGTGCCGCCATGGACATCGACACTCACAAAATATCTTGAGTCATATGTGAGAGCATCATATACATGAGTTTGTAAGGATTCAACCACCCAAAATGTCAAAATCCTAGGACCAAGGCCACACCAGCTCCTTCAAATATTGATCCACTTATAACATTTTCATATGCCTCACCATCTCCCAAACATACACCGAAAAAACCAGAAGATCATTACTAAACAACAATCCCCCACTGTGTCCCTCCTCATTCCTCTCGTCCTCTGGATACCCTTCCATCACAACATAATCCAGGTACAAATTTTTGATCTCATCCTCTATGTTCATGATATTTATTGGGGTATCCACCCCATAGTAACTTCTAAAAATGAACTCAACCAGTATCATCATGAATCTCGGGCCTATCACCACTGTGATCGCCAGAACCCAGCTGTAGTACTTCCAATATTCGTCTAATTTCTCTAGCATGGGCTTCATGATGATAGTGATGAGCCCATATGAACCCACAACACTACCAAAATCTCTTGATCCATGTGTGAGAGTTTAAGATACATGACATTGTTCATCTTCCACCAACCCAACATATCAAAATCATATGAAAAATGCCATTGTGGAATTGAAGCAAAGGGATACATGTATTGGAGAAATGTTGTTGAGGTTACATGTGGACGGAATATTACAAGAATTATTATATATAGTAGATTGGTTTGGTACTATCTACAACAATTTTTCAATGTCTTCTTCCTATCTTTTTATTACAACATATATTTTTTAATTTTCCTACAATTAATCTTCAATGATGATGACATGATTTTGGAATTATAATATTGTTATTATAATCAGTAAATTATCATATGGAATATCTATCTATCGTACATTATATAATGTGTATTATTTATTTAAATTACTCCCAATTGGTATTTAGCATATGGTAATATTTAATTTATCATCTGTTATTTAATTCAATAATTATAATATGTTATTATAATCTCTTATTTATTTAAATTACTATAATATGTTATTTATGTGTCTGATAATATTCTATTTATGTCTCCTAATATATTAATTATTTTTTCTATTCTTTATGTTGGATTCCATAGGTATTCATCAAGAATATATTATTTTAGTAATATTATATTGAATTACAATTTTCAACCAATACAGTAAGAAATAAATAAATGTTATGCCTTCCAAATTACCAATGTACACACACAATGCCAAACATGTAATCCAGCAATGTTATTATAACATAAATAAGGATAAAAACATCAGAAACACCCAATTTAATTTTAAAATAGCACATGGAATTTCAAAAAACACTATTGGTGCACATATTCTTATTCATATTTCACGAATCTCATTGAAAACATACTTTTAAGAAATTATAACAATGCCAAAACACCACAATAACATAAAAAGGAACAATAAGTTTTGGAATCATGTTTATAAATGTATTAAAATCATCCAAACAATAAATGAATGCATCTAAATGGAAAATCATGTACAAAGCTGCCTCAATGGTGTGCGAATGTGATGAAACTCTCAGAGAAATAAGAATACACCCCTGAAGATCAACCAACACACCCTAAATATTAAGAAAATCGAACTAAAAATCAATCCTAACATCTATGTCTCTTTCAATTGAGGTTATATCAATGAAAAACCTATAAAAAGAGATAGGAGAAGAGGAAGAAGGGAAAAAGATGCCAAAACCCTAAAAACTCACCTTGATTTCAAAGGAGGAGCACAAATAAGGGAGGAGAACCAATGAGAGATGGGTCTTGGGACCCCTTAATTTTCCAAAATAGAGAAAGGAATAGGGGGTCTGATTTTTGGGGTAAGAATGGAAAGGTTAGAATAGGGTTTTAAAAGTTTTACAGATCTGGGCTGAATACACGGCTTGGAACCACGATTTACCAAACTATGTGGTAGCAGCTTCCTAATAGGGAACCAAGCGCATGACCAACCTGCATGGTTTGACTGACCATGCTCAAACCATGTGGTATCTTATATCTAATGGTTACTTGGACTGGGCTACATCATTTCCAGTAATTGTTCTCTGCCTGTCCGTAGGTCAAAACTCACCTGGACTTCCAAAATTTGAAAATTTAAACGGGGGCTCAACCTAAACCTCAACCAAAATGATCCAAGTTGAAGAAAAAAAGAAAATAAAATTTTTTCCAAGGTCGAGGTATGACACTAGGGTTAAATTATTTTAGGTTTGTGATCTAGGAATTTAATTTATAAAAGATTTATTTAGGTTTGGTGTTGGAATTGGTTCAGTAGGGATCCTTGGTCTAGGTACCCCACACCAATCCTATGATTGCACTATTGGAATGATCATCTACTAAATGAAATTACAAAACTAGGAAACATAAAACCATATTTAGACATAACTAACCTATATTGAATAATGGCCATATAAAAAGGTCCAATTAATTGTTTCAATGAAATGATAATCCTCATAATGTAGTAATTTTATTACAATACAAAAAGAAGATGAATTAGAATTGATAAACAAAGTTTCATCAATCAAAACAAAAATAAAAAATGGAAATAATCACTAAGTATCCCATCCCCAAAAAATCACATCACATGACACAAATAAAACAACTCGCTCATTCTAGGCATTAGGAGATTGAGAAACATGGGTACATGATGAGGATTGGCTGTGAAGAACGGTGGTGAAGCAGGGCTCTGGATCATTACTCTCTGCATAGTAGTCATCCATCGATGTCACCCTACATCCTTTGGTTCCCCCTATACTTATTTTATGTGGATAAGGGGTTATATTTATAAACATCACATCAAACCATCAGTGAAAAAGAATTAATTTTATTCTTTGTTACACTTATATGAAATATAATAATTTAGATGATGTGTAATCTTTTAATTTTCAGGCATCGTGAATTTTGGCATAACTCTTCAAAAAATATCTTAAAAATATTCACATCAATTAAATGGAATATAGAATGTGTAAATTCCCTTCTCTAATTTTCTAGATTCACTGTATCTTCAAGAATTCAATTTCACATCACTTCGCATCACCCACCACATGAATTTTCTTTGAGATACTATTTTCATCCCTTTCCTTTTCCAAATGTTGGTTGTATCCTATAATAAAACATAAAAAATCAAATCGTTCACATTATGGAAAGAATATTCAATTAAATACACAAATCAATATCATAAAATACAATAAAATATATTCATTATTTACAAATATCACTTCACAGAATGGATATCATCTGATAATTGAGGTTTTTGTACTGAAGATGGGTTTTCCTATACATTATTACCCTAATTAGAAGCATTATTTGTTGGAAGTTAGTAGAATGTTTGTTTCTAAGATGAAACATCATGTTTCATTATATATATTAAGCAGTAAGATGTTGAAACCTAATACAAATAAATACATAACGTTTTTATAGGGATTAATAATTATAAAATGGTTGATCAAATTTATTATTCTTGGAAGTTATTAAATAAAATAAATTTTTTGATACCCTGACTAGTTTCAAAGATTCATGTGAGACTATTGCGAACATCCATATATAGTTATTCCAATAATAACCATTTTATGGGATATAAATATTTAATTATTATAAGTGATTGATTATTATACATATGATTATACAGTAAAATTAAAATTACTAAATGTTCGGTGAATTATAGAATAGATTGATCAAGCTTTGAGGCTTTAAATGTTGTAGGACATCATATATATTTAGGGTTTATTTTAGACCATTTTTATTACTATTGATCTTAAATATAACGAAAACATAGGATGGAAATCTTTCCCCTGATGGACCTAAGTTTGGTAACCAGTGATAGAAGATAGAGTACTCGGTCATAGGAGACTAGGTACTTGGTGGCCCCCATCTAGATAGTTTTTTTAAAAAATAATTAATTTTATTAAATTGTTATATTTTGTAAATAATTTTGGATTTCCTCATTTTCATCCAATTGGATTCATGACCCCCTCCCATTCCTCCTCCTTTTTTATTTATTCAAGAGGGCTTCTCCTCTATTCTATAATAGATTAATGTGTCATTTGTTCTATAGCATCATCATGGGTTTTGTAATGTCATCCAAAAAAACTGAGTCTTCTGATGAAATTTGATGAATGGGATATCAATTAAGATGTGGCGGGTGGTCCCTAGGCCTTCTCGTCAATTTATGTGAGTTTTCATTCAACATGTGACATGTGGGCAGTAAAAAATGTGTGTTATTGACCTAAAAATAATCTAAACCCTTTTATTTGATGCTTGAACAGTGGTTAGAGTTTATTAGTTTTGTGAGTAGTGTTGGTTTTTTTCCTATAACCAACTAATATATATTTTTATGATAACATGTGTACATTGTTTTAAATATTAATTAACTCCTTGTCACATCATGATTGTTCTTCTGTGTGACATTGTTTGTGATAATGTCATCAGATTAGTTGTCTCACTAAAAGGTCATAGTAGCTCCACACTATGATGGGAACCAAGAAGTACCATGACAATATTCACAAATAAATGATCTATTGTAGGATCACAAATAAAATAGGCTATTAGGGGTAGAAACTCATTGTACATTGAGGAATCTTCTCATGGTGTACACCTGTAGTAATTTATAGTATAGGAAATTATTAGAACATGACCTGCCTATTTGAAATATACATGTAGATGTGTCATTGGATATTTCTATTTTTGTATGTGTGAATTTCACCTTAGAAATTAATGGTTTTATTAACAAGTATTATGATTTGCACACTTATATGTATTGTTGAAAACCATGGTGCCATATGATTGTGGTGAAGAAGGACATCTTGGTTGTATCACGGTAATATTTTACAATTAATAATCCTATAAAGGATTATTCCATTTTGTTTTTAATGAAAGTTGAGATCTCAGGCTCTATGATGGAAATGGTATAGACTAAATAAATCCATGCACATGATGTTCTGTAAGCAAGTTCAATTTCTGGAAAATCAAAGACAGATACATTGAGCACATAGGTATATGGAACCAACATTAAACCATCTTGATTATAGGTATAGAGATATAGTGATTCTATTACATGATAAGAATCGTTATGTGGTTTTAATTTGTAATGATATGAAATTATTTCTCTATGGGTACTTGGGTAGGTTTCTTGATGGAAACCATAATCTTTTTTCTACTCCACCTAATTCTACTAACAAAGAGTCATAGAGCATCACACACTAAGTGTATCCAGAACCTTAGTTAAATAATAATATAATTTATTATTTCATAAGTTGAATAAATATTATTCTCGCATGTGGTTTAATAATTATATAAGTTTTCTTAATCACATATATTCTTTCACTAGTTATTTGAGAGAATATTTTGTGAATACAATATTTAATAAATATATTTTTATTTAGTGAATATAATATTTATTTATTTACTGGACAATAATGTAGTGATATGATTAATTATTATATAAATATTCATTGTTTAAGGTCCAATAAATATAGTAGCGGAATGGATGATCAGGATTAATATTCCACTAAGAAATAAAATATATTAAATATTATTTTATTAAATATTATTTAATTTAATTCATGAGTTTAATGCATGACATGTAATTTTATGATTATTATTATTAACATGAGATCCTACAGAAATTAAGAAAAATAATAATAGTGCCTGCCAAATTATTATTTTCTAACCCTAGAAGCATATAAACCCAATTATATTTTTTTACTTTAGGGTTTCCAATTTAATTTGTTAGCTCCCAAAGACATTCATAGAGAATTATCTCAAATCCCTAGAGAGTTACCTCTCTAAGAACACCCTCATGAATGGAGATCAACCCTCCTTCACCACCACTTTCGATTCTAGAGAGATTATACAAAACCCATCTTCATGAAATTCTCATGGTGATCAAAGGCGGATGACACAAAAATCATGATCTACAATGCTAGAACTCGGAGAATCCTATGTTGGAATTCAGAGTTTCATATAAGACGTGTGGGTTTCCACTAGAGGGATTCTACCCTTTATTCTGACAATGAAATAATGATACGATGTAGAGAAGATTTAAAATATACAAATGAATAAATAATTAATCACATAGAGATTCTTTAATTGTTTAAATTAATTATAAATAATATGTGATGATCATGTGTATGGAATCTGGTGTTTAATCATCAATTATTATTTGATTCATTTTCATTTATCACAACATTTATCATCGTGTTAATATAGAATTAATCACTAATTATGAAAAAATATGATTTTTTCATGCACTATATGTTTCTTTCACTACACCCAGAACCTTCATATGGAATTAGATCAATCACAAGATTGTTTATAATTATTTAAAAATCATCGATTGATTAACACATTTATCATTTTTTTCATTTATGATTTATTCGTTCTTTAATTCGGATCACTAGATCTTAACTTCTTCATGTTATTTATTGAAAATAAAATAAAATATATTAATTTTATGAATGAAATAAATTTGAATAACTCATCAATCGATGCTGAGCATTCTAGCTGGATAGCATAAGGGTATGCTCCATATAGTCTGTTTGTACATGTCAAGTACCCGTATTCAATGCATCATGAATTATTTCGGAATTAATTTTATCCATGTTCATTTATTACGTGAAATGTGTATTTAAATACACTACGTGTCGACCAGACCAAGCTGGTGCACAAACAACTGTACTGCATGATGTGCAACATCTACACACAACATGTAGTACATTAGTTAAATACGGGCAACGTATTATCTTACACGGATTACATCAACTGTGACCATGTAACCCAGATATCACACAACTTGTAGCCCATGTACATTCCATGTACTCTATTTTTTTTTGTTTAATGATTACACATCATGTCCCTAGGCATGTTTCACAGACAGAGGGTGAGAAATATAAACATCGTGTAGCTAGATAGTATGCACTTTGTATAATACCAAATTACATTGAATTAAAATTAATTTATTACACTTCTTCAACCTAATCAATATGTTTTCCATGTATTCATTAAGTTTATAGTGAAATCCATGTTATAGGTTATATATATATATATATACATATATATTAAATTCCTAACAAATTTATGCATCATGTTTGAAACTGTATATCATGTACAAGTTGTAATGCAGTCGTTACTCTACACGCATTGAAACATAACGAACTACATAAATACCATGTTTTTCACTTGGTCATTAAGTTGATATTACATGGAAAGATATTACATGTTAATATGTGTATTCCATATGTCACATGAGTAAACAATATACACATATAATACACATTGGGTAGTTCAGAGAGGTACTCACTATGTTATCTCCATCGTAAATTGTTTGTACACAATAATTTTAAATAAATTTATTTAATTTATTTCAAAATATGATGAATGAGAATATCAGGAAAATTTGGATTTGAATTTAAACAAAATAATTAAATAATTAAATAAGATAATTAATTGAGTCAATCATGATTTATCAAAAATAAGAACGATTGAAATTGAATGCTATTTTATTAAATGAATACATTTTTTCATGTGATTGGATGATTATGAGAATAGTCCAAAACATTTTATGTTATTGGTTTCATTTTAATTTTTTATTAAATTAATTTTTTGGCATGCATGTCATATCTCCCCTCATTATGTAATTTCATGAGAGCCCATGGTATCTTTTATGTAAACCCCATAACTAATCCTTTGGTTCCCCTAACCTATGAGTGTGTTAAAGAATATATAATGGATGGAGCTCCCAATATAGTGGATGTGGTTCATGTTTGGAGCCTTGTTGAAACCAATCGAAAAGGTACACGAGTGGCCAGTTGGAAAGATACAACATGAACCATAAAATGGTTCATGTTTTTTTTCCTAGGTTGAGGGTTAGTTAACCCTATTCTAAATACACAGAACATTAGTAAAAGTTCAAGATAATACTAATTTGTTATTTTATTTTAGTTAGGTTTCATGGTTATTTAATTATAGACATTTTTCACAATCATATGAATTAATGAATATACAAGTATGTAATATGGAACTATAATAAATTGTCTTATTGGTAAATTTTATCTAAGACATGGTTAGTCACATAAGTATGTCCACTTATTATTAATAATCATGTAATAAAGATAAAATGGGGAATTAATTCAAAATGATAAAATCCCTCAATTAAATTTCCTATGTTAGTATATCCTCCCACTATTTAAGTTATAATAGAACCAATGTTCAAAGTGCTTGACTGACCAATGTTTTGGTGCTTTAAATAATTTGGGAATTCAATGATGAATACTTGGGTTGAAATAACTTAGTTAAAATCAAGGGTTGAATTCTAAAGAAGGACTTGGTGTAACTAAGATGAAATGTTTGATAATATCCAACTTTTGGATTTAGGTATTTGGGAGTCCACTCAATAAATAAAGTATCTACGAGTTATTGCAGTTGGAATTTTGGAATTTCCACCTAAAACCCATCAAATTTCATGATTATCCAATGTTAGGGTGATGATAAGGGGAATCTGGATCATTTCCACTAGAATATCTAAGAAATATGATATTCTGAATCCAATTGTGAGGTCTATTGGGTTTTTATAAAATAGAAGGATATTAATAAATATAATATTCTTTTATTTTCAAATTATATAAGATAAAGTACTAAAATTAAGTTTTTGTATTTGAAGAAATGAAAATAAATATGACTTCAAACATATAACGGTGGTCCATACTTGAGAAGGATAACCTTTTCAGGGTAATTGATTTCTGAGAGTGCCAATGGTGCTTACACATTATCCTACCCCATGAATGGAAATTGTATATTCTTGAAGAAACTATTCCAAATGTTCTGGGTAAAGAGGCTACTGATGATGAGTTATCTTTCAATGAGAAACATTTAAACAATGCCACATATGTTTAGTGTTTCATGTAATCATCCATCAAAAATGTGCTTCTGAAACAACATAAGTACATGGACGCATATATAATAATTTCTCACCTTTGAGATATCAATCATGAGAAGGTGAGATAAGAGTGATAAGAGATCTATAATGATCAATTTACAAACATTCATGAATATTTAGTTCCATATGGACTTTATATAGTCAATAGTATTAGCTACAGTGAATTCTTAGACATCTATGGGATTAAATTCCAAGATAAGTTGCGCCCATATCTCATACTTTCATCTCTACCCAAGGCATTCCCTAGTTTTATTTTCAATTAAAATATGATCAACAATGAGAAGAGAATTTCAGAACTACTTACTTAGATTCTCCATGTAGAAAAAGACATCGGGCAACACAAGCCCACATTATTATAGGTGAATAAAAAAGGAAGATCAATGAAAAGGGGCCAAGACTCGTAATGATCTAGAGCATTGTCCTTAAAATAAAAGGATGATCAGGATGTAGGGAAAGAAAAAAAAATAAACCACTATGTTTTTAATGTGTCAATAAACTCCACTAGAAGAGGAATTACACCTATAAGAATGTGGAAGCAAAACATGCATTTTTTTAGTATAGTCATATATTATCTACACATTGGGTATTAGATATAACTAATGGTGCTCAAATTTGTATCCAAATGTGGGAACCAATTATATTATGAAAGATTGGTGGATGAGAGGTTGATTTTTTAGCTGAAAATGGTGTGAGGCTAGTTGATATAGCTATTTGATACTACCACCTTTCACTACCAACAAGAATGATATTAGTTTTAAAGTATTATTCTTATATAGAAAATGTTTCCAAGAATATAATTTCTATTTCCTAGATAGATACATATGGTTATATTTTCAAAATTGGAAATAAAATTTTTTTTAAGAAAATGTTATGGTTTTAAATATTTAAATAATGGTATTTATGTATTAAGTTTTAAAAACAAACCATTGAAAATTTATAACGAATCATGTTCTAATGACTCATATAACACCCAACTATGGAATCACCATCTTGGTCATGTAAATGATAAGTGTTTGATAAATCTATTTCAATATGGTTATTTAGAATCTTTTGAGCTAAAACCACTTGAAAGATGTCATGCTTGTTTACAAGTAAAAATGACCAAACCACCATTTGGTGGACAGGGTGAAAGGGCCATTGAAAATCTATGATTGGTACAAAGTGGTGTGTATAGAACATTTCCAATAGATGCTATAGGTGGGTATTCTTAAAACATAATTTTTACTAACTACTAGATTATATGTGGCCATGTCTACACGAGGAGGTATAATTCCATTTCCATTGATAAATTCAATGAAATGAAGAATGATGTAGAATCAACTTGTTTTTCTATGACTATCTTGGAGTGTTTCTAGATGCTAACCTTGTACATTGGGTTGCTTCAACTAATGCCATTGAGAACAAGGCCTAGAGGTTCACACAATAAGTGTATCCCAAACCTCATTTAAATAATATTGTTATTTGTTATTTAAAATGATAGATACATATTATCACCAAATGTGGTTTAATAATTTTTCATATTTTCTTGATCACATATATTTTGACACCAACTACTCAAGAGAATATTTTGTGAGAAGAATAATTAATAGGCATTTATTTAATATTTAGTGAATATAATATTTATTTATTTATTAGGGAATAATTGAGTGATATGTATTTATTAAAAAAATATTCATTATTCAAGGTCAAATAAATATTATGGAGGAATAGGGGACTGATAACAATAGTCTAGTGAGAATTATTATTTATTGAATGTTATTTTAATAAATAATATTTAATTTAATTCGTGAGTTTAGTGAATGTCAAGAAATAATAATATTATTATTATTATTATGGACATGAGGTCCCACAGGAATTATGAAAAATAATAAAGGTGCATGCATAATTTTTATTTTTTTACCCTAGTATTATATAAATTCAATTATATTATTTTCTTTAGGGTTTAAAATTTAATTTTTTTGTTTACAAAGACATCCAAATAGGATTATCTTGAAGACCTATAGTGATTCATCTCTATGAAAGACCTCAAGAACGGAGATAAATCCTCCTCCCCCACCACTCTCACATCTAGAGATATCAAAGAGAATATTTCTTCAATTAATTCTCATGGAGATCCAAGGAAAATGATGTAAGTGTCGGGATATACCATGATAGCACATGGATATTCCTATGATGATTTTTAGGACCATAATGGTCCTATATACTCTAATGTGGTGAGTAAGGGTATGGATATTCTTTTCAATATTATTAATTCCCCACTAGGTCTTCGCCTATTTATTATAAGGGTCACTTTGTTTGAACTTATGTGTTAATAATGATCGTATTCATCCCTTATTTATATTATGATGATGACGATTTTAATGTACTATAGGAAATAAAACACACGGGCATAGAAATTTTTACTCGGTTCTCCCTCAATGGGCTACCTTCAAGATGCATACAAGGACGATGTGCCACTATTCCAAATCCACTAAAACTCGATGCCCATAATGTTTTGGATAGATCACTTCTATGACCAGGATCAATGCCTTTACAATGATTAGGGTCAGATCACTTCTTTCAAAAGGTTCACTCATTTTTTCTCCCTCTCTTTGGCTCACTAATGGTAGAAAGGATCACCTTCTTTCTCTTCCTTTTCTCATAGCTCAGGAAAGGATCCACTCAGAATTTATTGACTTGTAGGTCCCTTCATTTTAATTAATTCATGCATCCTCAACTGTATGTAGATTCTCTATTCAAGTTCAACATTCATCCACATATAAATACCTCTTTACTATAGAATTGAACCTAGAAACCTCAAATTTTACGTGCAACCCTTATTATGCCTTGCGTGTAATTCCCTTCCCTTGAGCACAAAATATCACTTTTGCACACAATCCATGCTACATTTTGTGTGAAAATTGTAAGCGTCATTCGCAAAACCTCCTTTTAGATAAAACCTCAATTTTTCATGTAGCCTTCACTTTTCCACGCAAATTTAAATTTTACATGAAACCTCCATTTTAAACACAACATCCAATTTTATGCACAACCTCCATTTTCCATGCAACTCCAAATTTTTCGTGCAACTCTCTTTGCATATTTTTTCTATGCATCAGAGCTCAGATATTCTCTATGTATTGAGATTCTCTGAATGAGAATGTCACCTCTTATTTATAGGCTTTACCATCCCCTTTGTGAAAAAACCTCTATGTCGTGAAAAATATCACATTCCATGTACAATACTTTTTTACACAAGAACCATTTTTTCGCACATTTTCACATTTTCCATGTATCTCATAACTTTCTCATTTTTCATCATTTTGATCTCATAAAACCTTTTTCATGAAAATTTCAACCCGTATTCACTATTTCACGCAAACCAATTTCACTCCAAATTCCACCCTTTTCACGCACCACTACAATTTTTCATGCACCACTCCTATTTTGCATGCAACTTCTTTTTCCAAAAACACCTTTCTCCATTTTCTTAATTTTAGGCCCAAAGATTTGGAAAACTCAAGATAATGACACCACCTTATATATGTTATTTTTATACCGCCTCCATATCATTCATTCCTTTTTTAGGGTTCTTATATCAATCACGGTTTGTCAAAAACATCTCTTGAACTCAATAACTCACCGTAGATGCCCCATTTTTCAACAAATTGGACTTAGAAACCCACCTTTTCCACAAAAAATACATCGAGGTCCTCTTTTTTCAACAAACACAACCAACCCAAGAATGAGTCAGTAATGCCTTATTGGATTTTTTCCCAACATGATGTTTGGAGGTTTTTGAAACACATGTGGATCACTATTGGAGGGAAAATAATATTGAATTCAATAACTCAATGATATTACAACATAAAGATGTTTTCAGATTCATTAAGAAAGAATGAATTAATCACAAGTTAATTCATTAATTTTAAAAATAATTATAAATAATATCTGATGATCTATCATATTGGTTCAAGTGTTCAATTGTAAATTATTATTTGATTTATTTATGTTATTCACAAAATTTAACATCATGTAAATCTCAAATTATTCATTGATTACAAAAAAATATGTGTAGTCTATGCCCCATCCAACACTTCGATGGTGCCTAAATATTTTAAGTGATTCCTTGTGGGTTTTATATTGATTTCATGGTCACTGGTGACCTTTCACCTAAACAAAATATTTCTGAGAAATTGAAATGGGAATGTAAGAGTGGTTTCTATTGGTATTTTATAACCCAATGGACCTTAATATGTGCCCAAAGTAGGAAAGATCCTGTTGTTCTGGAAACAATGAGGATCCTAGGAGATCCCTTGATTAAAGATATAGTAAAACTGGACATGGGAATTGTAATGGAAGGGACATCATCAACCTTATCCCAAATGATTTCTCAACCTTCATTACTAGATAAGATCAAGAAGGCTCAAAAAGAAGATCCTTTGCTGCAGGAGAAGTTTGAGGCTGTAAAGGATGGGAAGTTCCCTAATTTCAATATTGATCAAGAAGGTGTATTGAAATTTCGTACAAGACTATGTCTTCCATCTATTGCGGAGATAAAGAAAGAACTGATGGATGAAGATCATAGATCTACTTTCTCTATACATCTGGGAAGCACTAGAATATATAGAGACCTTCGTGATCATTATTGGTGGGATAACAGGAAGAGGGATATTGCTGATTACACTACAAGGTGCCTGGTGTGTCAACAAGTAAAGGCAGAATGACAACTTCTTAAGGGGGTATTACAATCGTTACCCATACCAGTATGGAAGTGGGATAATATCACTATGGTCTTTGTAACTGGTCTCCCGAAAACATCCAAAGGAAACAATGCGATATGGGTTATTGTGGACCGTCTCACCAAGATGACCCATTTTATCTCTATTAGGGATGATTTCTATCTGGATCAACTTGCCAAGATATACATAAATGAAGTGGTAAGGCTTCATGGGGTACCACTATCCATCATTTCTGATTGTGATCCAAGATTCACATCAAAATTCTGGTGAACTCTTCAACATGCTTTGAATACTCAATTGAATTTTAGTACGGCCTATCATCCTCAAACTGATGGCCAATCTTAAAGGACTATTCAGACACTCAAAGGAATGCTGAGATTATGCTCAATGGAATTTAAAGGTGGATGGGATCAACACCTCCCATTAGTTGAGTTCTCCTATAACAACAGCTTCCATTCGAGTATTCAGATGGCACCCTATGAAGCTCTATATGGAAAGCGATGTAGAAATCCTACATGTTGGGATGAAACTGGTGATAGAAAGTTTCTTGGGCCTGATCTTGTGCAATAGATGACTGAACAGGTTCTTTCCATCCAACAACACATAAAGGCTACTCAGAGTTGGCAGAAGATATTTGCTGACAACTGTCGAAGGGACTTGGAGTATGGTGTTGGCGAAAAAGTCTTCCTTTGAATTTATCCATGGAAGAGAGTCATGCGGTTTGGGAAGAAAGGGAAGCTCAGCCCTAGGTACATTGGCCCTTATAAAATCCTTGATCACATAGGAGCGGTGGCCTATCGTCTAGCACTTCCACCGAACCTAGATCAAGTTCACGATGTCTTTCATGTATCTCTCTTGAGGAGGTACATACTCGACCCTTCGCATGTACTAAACCCAGAGGTGGTACAACTAGAACATGACCACTCTTATGAGGAGAAGCCAGTGGAGATCTTAGACCGTAGAGACAAGGTTCTACGAAACAAGACTACCCACCTTGTGAAACTGTTGTGGAGGAATCATAAATATGAAGAAGCGACTTGGGAGCCTGAGGAAGCAATGAAGAAAAAGTACCCTCACCTTTTCGACTAGGCCTCATGTATAAAATTTCGGGGATGAAATTTCTTAATGGGGGAAGAATGTAACGACCCAAACTTTTTGATTAGTATAGTAACTTACTCTTAACGATTTAATAGAGATGTTAATCGTTAATGCAGAAAGAGGAGTCGATGGCTTCATCCGGTAGACTCGAACCTTATGAAGCCCACTTATTAGAGCTTGGGAAGGAGGTGGTATCTTTGGACTTCTCTTTGGACCAAGCCCAAGCCGAACTCCTGTGTGTCAAGCTTGAACAGAAACGCCTGCGGGAGAAGTTCAAGTTAGTAGAGATTACTACTAGGGCAATGTTATCTGAGCCTCCCTCAGATTCTCTCACCATAGCACACCTTACACTTAGGTCTTATGCTGGTGTTATAAGTGGCTATGTGACGAGACAGTAGCTTCTTTGTGTAGTCCTTTGGAATGAATAAATTGAGATTTCCTCCTTTAGTGATGTTTGTGAAATTTCAAATGTCCGAATAATTTTATGATATATTTTATTGATGAATTTTGAAAAAAAAGGATATTTTAAAATATTTATGTAAACCATAAATAATTAATTATGTGTGATGATTTTCAAAAAAAATTCTTCTACAATTATGTTCAGTACGAAATTTAGAGTCTAATAAGATCAACTTAATTTTTGATGAATGGTAAATTATGAATAGTGATTTTATGCTTAGGATTAGTAATGTGACCAAATAGATTAGTAATCTCACTTAAAGAAAGTTTTAATATAATTTAGACACCTTGATTAAGTAATGTGATTCAATAAAATGGGAAAATAACGGTTTCATAAATTATTAATCATGTATCAGTTTTTCAGGAGAATAGTGTTTTTAATTTAAAATTAAATTAAAAATATTTTTATAAAATGTAATTTATTTTTGAACTCAGAGCATCGATATTATGTTATGGTAATTTTTTGGGATTTTTCTGATAAAGATGAATTTTCAGTGAATAGTAAAAATGCAGTTTTAGGGTTTTGGTATGTTAAATGACATGATAACTGTGTCATGATGATGTCATGGGATATTTTAAGGGTTGGTCGACTAAAGGGGATGAATTATTGTACGAGGTGTCCCAAGTGGCCAATACCATGGGCAAATACCATGGGCAAGCCCATGGTTTTTCCAATACCACCAATGAGGTGTCCCTTGGCCATTAATGCCTTGTCCCCTCACTTTCCCTATAAATACCAAGCCATCCTCCCATCCTTTAGACTCCAAAATCATCCTCAATGAATTTATGGTCTCCTTACCTTTCAATGAGTCCTCCCAAGGTGCCCCCAAGCCCTCAAGGTCCCAACCTTTGAGTTTTAAGAGTTATGTTTAAGGTAAGGGATCCGACCTCTCTCTTTCTTTTCAAGTAATATATTTTATGTAATTTCTTTTATGCTTCATGTTCTTATATTGGAGGATGTTCTTTTACATTCAACTTAATGCCCTTTTCATGTTCATATGATGATATACCCCCACTTGCTCTCATAAATTCGTCTTAATAATGTTTAAGTGGTGTCGTTAGGCTGCCGAATTTTTAAGGGGATTCTTTCACCCTTCTCATTTTTTTCAAAGTTCTACTTTCATGTCACGTATTTCAAGTTACTTTTTAATTATGTTGGGGTATTATCTCTATATATATCATACTGAACTCTTATTTTCATATGATGAGAGACTCTATTTGATCTTGTCAATTCATTTTTGTTGAAGTTTAAGTGACGCCGTTAGGCTGCCAAATTTTCATAAGAGAAATCTAATTTTTGTCTTCCTTCCATGTTTTTCATTTCAAATGGTATGTCCTTCAAATTTCATTACCATGTTCATATATCCTTCATATTCTATCCCTGTATTGTTTTTTGGGTCATTTATGATTTTTTGACCCATGTCCCCTCTCTTTTCAATGTTTTCTAAAACCCCAAAACATAGCTGTTATGCTGCAGAATTTCCATCTCAAAATGTCTCTCTCTTTTTATAAAGTTCTTTTATTAAGTGAATACTCAAAGCTCTCTCTTCTATATGGGTATTCAAATATATACCAAAATTTTCTATTTTAAATTCTGGGATTTACATACGTGAGTCCCACTTTCCTTTTTCGTGGGTTTAAAGTGACATAAAGATCATGTCTTTAAAGCAGTTTTAAAACGTTATTATTATGAAATGAAACCCATTTCTTTTATGCTATATGGGTTATTTATGAAATGATTGATGATTATATATGTGGCTCACATGATAATAAATAAATTTCAAAGGTGCGCCCTGATATCACTCCAATGCATTGGTTAAAGACTTAATCTCTAGAGATGACTATTTTTAACGATGCCTTGGTGAATAACCTTGGTAATTTTTAATGACACCTTGGGGATGGACCTTGGTGAAACAGAAATGATTGTCAATATTAAATGTTTTAGCCACATCTTCAAGTTATGAAATACGTTATTTTTATTATGATATGCCTCCTGATTTCTTTTTCATGCCTTAAAGTTCTTTTCATGACCTTAATAAAGTATCTCAAGTTCACATGTAAAATGTTTCTCTTGTTTCCCTTACTGGGCCTTCTGCTCACCCTTTCTTTTGATGTATGTCCCCAGGTTATGAGATGCAGTAATGAACCTAAGATGACCTTAAGGATAAGCCTTTCATGTGTTTAAGAATAATGTTTAATGATGTTTTCATGTTTTCTGTTCCTGGTTTCCAAGACACTAAACCTTAAAGATCCTCAGTTTTGTGCAATGTAATGAAATTTTATGTAATAAAATGCGGGAAGCTATAATATCCCCCAGGAGTTTCATAACCAAGAGTGCAGAAAGGCCCGTTGTCATTTACCAGTATACCCCGGGTAAAGCCTGAAACTCCTTGTCGGAGTTTTCAATTCTATGTACATCTATGCTAGAGTCACCTCTACCTGCTCGTATCCAGACAAGGATTTATTTCTTGGAAAACTCACAAAATCTCTATATTACTAAAATTATAGGAGGTTCTTATATACTAATCATCAATGTCTATCTTAGGGTAATGTTCTATAATCTGAGTTTTTCTAAATCTAGCATCCAAGGATTGTACTAAACTTTCTCTAATACCAACTGTAATGCCTTGACCCCAGTTACCTAGATTTGGTGCATTATTACATAACATTGGCATGATACAAAGAATAATGTCCCAAAATACCGATCACTTTAATAGCCTTGTAAGTACTAGATACATACATAAGTTTTACATTATATCATGAAATAATAAAACAACATTGTTGTGTACCATTTTAACACACTCTTATCCCTTATCCTATTCCTACAGGTTAATCTTAAAATACTTCTCTACATATTGGGAAAAATAAAACATTAGAAATGTGTGATCTCAAATGCTCAGTAAGGATAACAATATAGCGGAAACTTTCATAAATAAGCATAAAAATTTAAGAAAATGTATAAGACTAAAACATAAGCCTTTTAAACATAAAATTCAGCATAATATGGAAAAAATAAATCAACTAATTCCATTTACTTATTTACATGGATATTCTTCTAGTCGAATAATCACATGCAACATCAATAGCCAATTTCATAATAATGGAATGCATAATGCCAGACATCATAACCACATAGTCAAGGCCTCGTGCCAAGACTAAAAATAAAGATTTTTTCAAGGCCTTGTGCCAAGACACTATTTTGTCTCATTAGACCTACCGATGCATCTAGGAGCTATATCAGGCTCCACCCATCACTTACTAAGTCCAATGCATTCCTCGTATGAAAAGGTTGAAACATAACATAAACATTCGTTATAAAACTAGCATATGAAATGTTAATATTTTAACCATAAACGATGAATGGTATAAAAATAAATCATCCACAGTCAAACATATCACAAAACCTTCAATATAATATGGAAGATTTGTATCATAATAAATCAACTTCTAACAAGTGTAAAATCCATCAAAGGATGTTGACATAGATGAAATCAAAACTATTTGAGAGAGATATCTATTTCTATTTTGAAATCATTTAAAAGTAACATAATTATAAAAGAAAACATTTATTTTTAAAATATTCTTATAATATTTTAAGGGAAGCTTAGAAGGTGTTACAATTGTAGAAAATAGTTTCACCTTCTATATAAGTTAAAAAAACATTATTTCATTAATTTTGTCGAAAAGGTCGTAAAAGACCTTGTTTGGAAAACAACAGAAAGATTCCTTTATAAACATCTCATAAAAATTCAAACAAGGGTATAAAGGAATTTAACCCATAGTCGATGAAATATTAAAAATGTTTTGAAATACATTTTTAAGAAACACAGATGTGGATGATAAAGAGGTCCCAGTAGATACTCATGTATATACAACCTCGGATAATGAAGATATTGTAGAATTAACCTTTAACTTGTACTTTTCCTTCATAGATGGTATGTTAACCTCCTATATAATAGTTATATCATGGTTATTAAATTATAAAATAACCAAATACATAAATATGATATCATATATGATCATCTAATATTTCTTTGTTAATAATATTTCAGTAGTATCATTGTTTCTTGTGTTAACTGATTCATTTTCCTTTATATGTTTGGTAATGTAATACATGTTTTTTATGGATAGGATTTATTTTATTCATATCCAAAATGATATTAGGTTATTAAACATTATTTTTAATCATAAAATGAAAATTATTCTTTAATGGTTATGATGGGGAATGAATTTCATCGCGTTCATGGAGACGGTAATCCATATGTACGAACGAGAAATAATATAATTCTATTGATGGTGAAATCATATGTAATAGGATGGTATATCATATATACAGAATCATTAACATGTTATATTTGTTATTTACTTCAGTTATACTCATTATTATACCCATCCAAATAATGAAGTTTTTGAATAACAAACTACACCATGACGTGGAGACGGTAAGTTGTACGTACGCACGTATGGTGAATTTTCATCCATAGGATGGATATAATAATTAACATGGATGTACCATATTTATAATAAAATCACAGTATTTATATTTTAATTGAGTTATTTTTTTGTTATGGAAACAACAAATAAATAAGAAGTGGAAGAATAAAATAACTTTGAAAGAGGTGGTGAAATTATTACCTCTTCTTCGGGTGTTTCCTTTTGAGTTGTTCAAAAGGGCTCCTTAGGATGGATTTATGATAAAATTAAGACCTATAAGTATAATTGAGGGTATTTGGGAGGATATTTGAGTAGGTTTCGGCCGATCCAAATGGATTTGGAGGTGTTATTTTGAGAAAAGGGGAAGTACCCTTTTATAAGAGAGGTGAGGGTCACTTTAGGAAAAGATTGAAATATTATTTTATTATACAATAATATTTGGTTTATAATGGCTTTAAAATGAGTTATTTCAAGGATATGGTGGTTCTGGGTCTAAAACCTCTCAACCAATAGGTTTTAGATAGGTTTAGGTCGCCATATTAACCTTGTTTTTTAGATTTGACTCTTAGTTAAATAGTTTAACTTTTACCATGTATTCTTGTATTATTATAATAAATTGTCAATAAACTTACTATAAAAATACAAGATAACACCAAGTGGTTAATTATTAATATATATAATTTTATCTATGTCCTTTGGCCGAACCATAGATTTTTAGGAATATTATATCAATTAATAATATATTATTTGTTTTAAAAAATCATTTATGTTAATTTTGACACTATTTGGTATTTTGTTTTTTTGACGGTCATAAAAACATTATCACTTTGAAAAAAAATTATTTAATCAACCCTATCATGTCATATTAACCTATAGAATTTTTTTAATTCATCAGAAGTCTCAATCTACATTTATTGGGCTATTTAAAATATCAATTACTTTAATCTTACGTTAATAAGGTAATTATTGCATCATCATTGTATCATAAATAAATTCAATTATTTAATATCTAAAAAATATAAATAAAATACCATTATGTAGGAAATATTTTTATGTTTCTAATTAATATTTATTGTAGAATTTATTTTATGTATAACCCTATATTAAAAATGGTTTACTTATTAAACTTTGAATTTAACACTCTTAACTCTTATTTAAATAAAATAATAATAAATGTCTTAATATAATCCAAGTGGACAAAAAGAATCATATATTATTCCTAAGGTTTATTTTGGTATAAATAAACTTATTAAAATAGAATTAGGACATGTTTTAGGGTAATTATAATATCATTTTTACCTTTAATTACCCTATTTACTTTTAACTGGTAAATAAAAGTCAAAAGTTACTATTCACCAAAAATTATTTTCATCTTATTGAACCAAATTTTACGTACTAATTTCAACCTTGTCTCTCAGGCTTTTGAAATTAAATTCACAGAAGCGGTAAAATTACGTTTTATGCAAATTTGCAAATGCGCCTAGAAGGTGGGTAAAAGACAACAAAAAGTTCAATAAAATTTTATATATCTAATATTTTTATAAAATGACTCCAATGAATTAAATTGAACATATATAGGTATTATGTATATATTTTTGCCTAATATTAATTTAAATAAAATAATTAATTATTTAAATAAAAAGTCGGTTTTAAACAATAATGCAGTGTTTTTCACTATTCATCAAAAATTGAAAGTTTTCAGAAAAATACCAAAAAATCACCCTAAGCTAATTTTGATATTAAAAATCCAAAAATGAAGTCCGTTTTGGAATATAAAATTTATAAATTTTAAAAAAGTGGGTATTACTATTCATAATGACTAGTTTGATTGGTCGTAGTGTGTTAAAACTCCATATTGCGCACAACGCAAGCTATTGCATTATTCAAAGGGAAACATACCATGGAATCTTGGGGTGTTACACATTCCTCCTTCGGTCATGTTTAACTTTTAAATGCACAATTAATCAGTCAAATTATAAAAATTTAAATTAATTTAAAACTCAAATGATATGGATCATTACATGTTATATTAAATGAACTCTTGAGTGTGACTTGGTTTTAACAAAGATAAATCTATTTAGCTGTATGGATTTTTTAGATACTAATTGGGTAGCTGACATTGGAGAATAAATATCTAGTTTCTAAAAGTGAGTTCTTAATTAAAGTAAGATGTGTTATTTGGCACACCAATAGGTAAAAACACAATGAAAGTTGAGTATGTTATGACATCACAAGCTACAGCTCAAATTAGTTGGAAAAAATCGTAGCTTGAAGACCTAATACTAGATATCACATATTCATTGGTGATTGAATGTGACAACAAAATCTTCATTAATTTTTCAAAGAATATGACACAATATACAAGTTAGAAATATATTGACATAAAATATTATTTTATCAAGGTGAAGGTGGAGTGTGGTGAGCTCAACCTGGAGTATGTTTCAACAAGTCATGCATATCTTCAAAAATCTCATAGAAAATTATGAATAGGTGCTCTTGGAAGTGAATTTCACCCCCAAAATAAATGTGAGTGAATCAATCATATATTCCCTTTTTCATTTCTTTGCATTTATTAACAAATAGAGAGAATACATGGGGGATTTCCTTGAAGAGTGGTAGGATACTTATTCATCGTATAAGAATTCAAAAGGGGGGAAGAGTTTTGAGGAGTTTCTATTAGAAGAAAATTTTTGGCCACAACTATAATAAACCACTAAATTAAACCAAATAGAATAAAAAACATTATATAAATGCCATCATCCTCCCTCACAAGGGAAGCTCGAACCTTAATATCAAAACCCTTGGTAACTAAACAAAAAATATCCTTTTATATTAGCTTTTCACCATGATTCACCTTAGAATGACTCTGGAGACCTATTTTAGAACTGAATACCTTCTCATAGGTGGCGTAAGTATGTTAGAAATAAGGACTTCGGAGTCTGAGAAAACATAATCTCACTTATCATCATTACATTAAAACAGATGAATAAAATGAAGAATGGGAAGCTACAGAACACGTTTTTCCATGGAATGACATCATTTTCCTCCTCCGAGTCATCCTTATTATCCTCTTCATAAGTGGAAATGACAAAAATATTGAAAAGAAAACAAAAAATTAACACCAAAAATAATATTTTTAAAAAGGATAGGAAAACAAGAACATGATTTAAATTTCAATATGACAATAATTATTATGCAACGTCATTTACAAGTACATGAATGTTTTCACAACAAGACACTAGATATGGATTGAATTAAAAATAGGTAAGATATGATATGAAGAGAAAAACTAAATGAAACTATTATGAGGATATTCTTTAGTTGCAACACTTTTGTATCCCATAAAGTAAAAACTTTCATTCTTCAAGTCATGGGATAGCTCGAAATCCTTCTTAATCACCAAACCAATATTTGATCATTGTTTAATAAACCCTTTTATTTTATTTTCATTTTGTTATTCATGATCTTTTTAATGTAATATTACCATTTTACTCTCTTTAGTACTTAAATTAATTGATAAAACGTTTCCAAGAAAATATGACATCATTTCTATGTTTTATTAGATATTTCTTTTCTTGTAAATGTTTTATAAGAAATGTTCATCACAAGGTTTATGTATGGTCCTGAAACTATCTGATTCAAACCATGCGGGGTGCTCCAGGTGACCAGTGAAGGCACATGGTCTATTAAACCATGCATCCCAAACCATGCATGATGAACTGTCTTTAAAATCAATTTAAATTAAATTAAATTAATAGAAAATAACTAAAAACCTAAACACTCTATCACTCCCTCTCACCCAAGTGACTCCATCCTTGGGATCCTCTCTAGGATGTGCGATACACCCCTTCTGTGTTACCTCTCCAAATGATGAAATCCATCCATATTTCTTGTTGATTTATCTCTAATCCTTCATGGTATGGTTCTTGGTCTCCCTTTCTTTGTTTCTAGGCCACTTCTTGGTCTCCCCAGGGTGTAGCTCTGATGAAACCCTAGATTTGGAATAATCTAATTTTCTTTATTTTTTTCTGGTTTTAGGGTATGTGGAGCATCCATTGGGACTCCCTTATGGGTTTTTTGACAACTTCCGGAGAAGGGGAAGTGGTTTGGGTTGTTTCAGTTCTCCGCGACCATTTGAGGTAAATATTTATACCCACTTTTTGGTTTCACCCTTATTGTTTTGGGTCCTTTGATGATTTAGGATGCCTAGAAATTTTTTTAGAGAGTTTTGTTCAACCTTTAAGGTTCATGCTCACATACATAGGTATGTATATGTATATATATATATCCTCCATTTATGTATTCCCTCATGGAGCTGGGAATACATGCATTGGGTTAAGGGTATTTATATATATATGGATGTATGTGCGTGAGAGTGGAGGACAACTTTGAGTTATAATGCATCAAGTTCTGAATCGTTGGCTTGGTCTCCTTTTGAGGTAGGGTCCTTAACCTTTCTATTTTGTTTCAGAATGCATTAGTTTCTTATTTAATGCTTCTTGATAAGTTAAATTAAAATTATATAATGAAGAATATAATTGGGATAAATGATTTTTTTAAGAAACAAAGTCATGATTTTGTAATAAAACCCCTCTAGTAGAGGTGCACTGCCTTCAACCTAAAAATTAGTAATAGTGGTTTAATGAATGCTTGGATTATTGATTTGTGATTTTACCTATACTTTCCTAGTTGGAGGAAACTTGACTAAAACTAAAGGTAAATGGTTTGTGTAATTAGGAGATGTTTTTCCTCCCTTGATTATTGATGCTTTTGAGTTAAATAGTTTTATTGAACTTGAATGGTAATAAATGGGTGGGTATACCCATGTGATATGAATAAATGTAATTGATAAAAAATGGTTTGGTATGACCATGTGACATTATTTAGGTTAATTGGTTAAATGATTGGGAGTAATCTATTGGTTGGTTTGAATTGTTAAAAGGGTTAATTAAAAAACACTAGAAATGTGAGTGGGTAAACTCATGTAATAGGTATAACTTTAATATAAAATCTAACAATGAGTGGGTATACTCCTTGGTTACATATGATTTTGTAATTTTATAAATGAGTGAGTAAATTACTAGGATGTGTTTAGATGTGAATTTTCAACATGAGAGGGTATGATCATTGGTTGACTTGCGATTCCTTTGATTATTAATTGGAATACATGAGTGGGTATAATCATAATATGTGTTCATCCATGAAATGTGATTAATGAGTGGGTATACTAATTTTATGATTTAAATGTAAATGTTTATATATGAGTGGGTAGAATCATTTGGTGATGAATGTTGAATTATATGAAATGGTTGAATACTTGTATAGATTCCATGGATGAATCTCCATGGATCTTGAATTCAATATTGGATGCCTTGGGTTGAGTATTCCCCTTGAGTCTTGATTTTTTGGGATTCCTTGGGACTTTCTACCCCATGGATCTTCCTTTCTTGGACCTGCGTAAGACATGTAAGTACACATGCTCTTAGGACTCCAATCAGTGCCTTCAATGAGTTTCCACTGGGACACCCATAGGACTCGATGAGGATTCTTTGGTCTTTGACACCTTGGATCTGGACCTTCATGGTTTGACACTTTGATAGAAGGAATGGCCATGAGGTATGTGATACACTCAAATATATGGCTTGGATGTGGAAAAATTGTGACATGTGATATACAACTTAGCTATGAATGATCTTACTCTTATGGTTGTATGGAAAGGTCATTAATGATATGGTATGTGGGTATAGGGATAGGATGTAGTGATATGACATGTTTGGATGAAGGTTAAGTCCCTATTGTTTATTTTTGAATTATTTTTAGTTTCCTTGTTATTCGATCTTGATTTTTTTTGCGGGGAACCTTGAGGGGATATTTTGGTATCATTGTTTTGGGAGTTTACATGTCGTGGTAATTTCTTACTTGCATTTACTTCTTACCTATTTACTTTCCTGCTACTTATTTTACATATTGCACATATTGGATTGGGTTTGACACCATGGGTACTGACCTAATGAGAAGTTATCTCACACCCTGCTTGGGTACCATTGGTGCCCGAGTAGAAGTTTCTTGCTTGCAGGGCTATGGACCTTTGCCTGTGTTGTTTCATTTGTACCTAGGAGTTAGGAGAAAAGGACTGAGCATGATCTTGGGATGCTCATGGAGATCACCCTTAGGGATTTAGTTCCATTTTATTTATTTCTTTACTAATATGTAAATCATGTCGTATTATTTACTGCTTCTAGTTATCTATCATCATATGGCATGTATGCATTGTAAAAACTCATGTTGTCCATATTCTATATTCAGTTGTTATATTACTACTTACAATGTTATATGAGTTTTACTGTCTATTTGACACTGTGCACTCTGAGTAAGAGGGTATAGTCTCCTCACTGAACTACCTTTACACTTTTTCTGCTAGTCGACAGCGTCCGGTGTATGGGGAGACATGCTTGAGGTCATGTGGAGATCGGTCCAGATACCGGTTTAGTGGTCAGTCGGGTCGGGACATTACAAAGTGGTATTAGAGATTTTTTTTCACTTTGTCTTACAATTTTGGGTTGGTAGACAGGTGAATAGGAATGTGTAGGTGGTTGGTAGATATCCATTCTTGGGACCGATTACCCCACATACGAGGAATGACCAAGTGGCTAGGGTTTGGAATTGTTGTTATACTATTCGATGTTACAATTGATATGATTTCACCTTGGGTGATTGGTGTGTTTTTTACTACTTATTGATTATGAAAATTTTGGAAATTTTCCCTAGGCTTGGTATGGAAAGGATGGAGAATTACATGCATCGTATTAGGCACTTATAAATTCATATTCCATGCATATGGCATGCCATGTAGTTGCATTAGTAGGATTCCTACTAATCATGGTTGTGTGCTTTGGGTGTAACGGTATGCCTTTGATTTTATTTAGAATGACTATTTGTATACATGTTTAGATGATTATATTCAATGATGCCTCTTCTTCTAGCATGTTTTCACTATTATTCCATACTTCTATGTTATAGCATGATTCTTTGTTACTTATTATGATAAAATGATATAGATTTTTTCACTACTGGAAAAACTACCTATACCCACGGTTCAAATCCATGGGTATAGCCCTCAAAACTTTGGGTATAGGCTATACCCACAGTTTTGGGAACCATGGGGCTGGGTGGTGTCGCAATAGGTGTCTTAGGCTATCCCCACGATTCATCCAAACTGTGGGTATATATAGGGGTCACTGTGTATACACACCGCTGCACAGGTGGCGTAGGACTGCCCCCATGGTTTGAAAACTGTGGGAATTTATATCTCAAAAAATAGCACAGGCGGGACTAGAACCCGGGGCAATGCACCACGGCACAATGCCTCTGACCAATCGAGCTACCGGATTATCTGGTATATAGGTATATATTTATATAAATATATTAATATTACTGTTTTTTCGTAAAAAAAACGCGTGAAAATAATCGTTACATGCTGGATTCGAACCCAGGACACTACACCGGCGGAACTACCTCTCTGACCAACCAAGCTATCGAGTCATTTGATATATATATATATATATATATATATATATATATATTAATTTTACCGGTAATCGAAAAAAGGAAAAACGTGGGATTCGATCCCGTGACCAGTGCGAAGACGATTTATGACCTGACCAACTGAGTTGGAAATATATTATTTACATTTTCATATGTCTGTTTACTTATATTTGTAATTATATTAACCCAAATCATGTTCCCTCCAATTTTTTGTTGTTTTCCCGTGTAATTGTTTTTCCTGCCGCCAGTTATACCCACGGTTCTAGGGAAACTATGGGTATAGGTGACCTATACCCACGGTTTTCTGAAACTGTGGGTATAGGTCCCCATATTATCCCTATACCCATGGTTTTCGAAAACCGTGGGTATAGGGGTACCTTATACCCACAATTTTTTCCAAAACCGTGGATATAGGCCCGTTTTCCAGTTTTGTGTGATGTGTAAATGGTTTCATGGGATGAATTTGTTGGTTTCATTTATAATGGGATCCAGTTTCAGTTATAATTTGTATGGCAACTTATAATCGGGAAAACGGTAACCCATGTACTCGAACCATTGAAAAAGGGTTTCTAAAGTTAAAATGTTAAAATGGAATTCGATTTGATTAAATGGGAGACAAATTCCACCTATAAAGTGTTTGGGTTATTTATGGATTGGTAGATGGACACTCATATTGGTGGACCGTTATGGATGTGATCATGTTATATTGTGAAATGGCCATGATTGTAAAGGTCTGTACAATTTTGATTTGAAATGTTCTGTTTAATTTTTAAAATGCACAACTGGACCCAAGTAGGTCAGTTGGGGAATGTTTTTATGTAATGAATGCTTTTAGGGTTTCTTTATGAAGAACCCGGGTTGGATTAATGGGAACCCAGAGGTCGCCTTTTTGGTTTAAAGGAATTTAGATGATAAATTGAATTTTTTATGAAATTTCAATGCATGTTAAATTTTTAAAGAGGAAGTTGATATAACTTGCCTATTTTTTCCATGGGGCGTTGGTTAAACCAAGTGCCTTGTTTGTGAAATGGTACTTGAGTGTTTGTTTAAAATTCTTTCAAATGTTTAAATTTTGAAATGACTTAATTAAATGACTTTAAATTGGAACCTGAAGTGGTTTACTTTGTTTAATCCCTTGTGGAAGGGTAGTTCTAAATGTTTCATGTGGTATTCCTTGGAATGAAGACATGCAAATTTATCTATAGGTTGTTTCCTTTTAGAAATGGCTTTAATGGAAGGGGATCTTGATCCCAGTGAATCTTTTTTGCATGACCTAGTGATGGAGTTTGATGTGTATGCTTTATAAGGGGCCAGCCTGTGGTAGTTATCACTCTTAGAGCTTGATAGCTTGCTTTTCGTTGTAATATTTTTGATGTTTGGTGCCATTTGGGTGTCGTTGTCCCTAGTAGGACATTTGGTTTTAAAAATACACCATTGTTCAAATGGGTGTTCATTGTATCTCAACTCTTGATATGGGAATAAACATTGAGGAATGCTCGATTTAGTAGGTTAGACATGTCCCGGGCATGGTTAGTTACTTAGGAGGTCATGTGAACCTCTCTCTTTTTAGTGATGGACGACACATTACATCATCATCTGAGTTAATGGTTGTATGAGATGATGTAATTTTGAGATATTTTCTATGTGATTCATCTAAAAATTTATTGCATAGGGTAGATAGCCTATGGATAGTACTCAGGATGTGTCGTTTTCACTTATAAACTCGGGGTAGTATGTGTCGGTATACACGGTACCTATCGAGAGTTAAATGATTTAACGAACTAGTTGAGTTTCTTGTGATCATTGAGCCTTGTGATGTTGAGGACATTATTAGGTTGACTCAGGATTTGAGTTACTAGGTCCTTAAGGAAACAAGTTCGTCCCACTGCATGGGAAGAATTTTTGGGACTCATGTGTTTTGACACGCCAGTCGTTTTAATTTCATATTTCATGAAAAAATCTTTTATGTGGTGATCATGGTTTTTGGAACATAATGTGTTCACTAAAGGTGTTTTTTAACTAGCATGATTTTGAGCATCTGGTCTTTCCTTTAAACAACTTGGACACCCCTAAGGTGGGGAGGGTCACATTGGTTCTTGTGTACGTGTTGATGCTTACTTGGTAGCATGAATTTGATGAGGTTGGTGGTATGCACAACCCTTTATAAACTTTTTTAGTTTTGGAAGATTATTAGTGGTAAGGTTTGAAATAACACGAATGCCTCAATTGGTATAGGTATCATGGTTTGTTTGGTGATGAATTGGGAAGTGAAGCCAAGATTTTTGTAAAGACTTGAATAGTAGTGGTTCAACTGATCTTCTTGGTAACCTTTGGTATACTCTTTGTGTGATCTTTTCAATGAGACGAGCATGTACCCTATCTTGACATCATCCTAGATGCACTAAGAGAGTGTTGGTCTTATGTTGCGCTAATGTTTGAAAGGTCATTGGGATTGATAAGTTGTTGTTATCTGGGTTGTACGTGGGACGCGTGGTTCTTTGGAAGTTACCCCAGACTTGTAGTCGAACTTGTGATGTGTTTAAAAATGGTGATGAATTCCTATGGTTTGGATCTGGGTTACACCTTTATTCGTGCTAAGGCATGACAATTTTAAAATGACCTAGTGATGGTTTGATTTGGAAACGTATCTGGAAGTTAGGTAAGGACTTCAGTGTACGTGCTTATATTAACTAATGAATGCCTTTGGAAGAAAGGAATTGTAGATCAGTTTGAGAGGCATCAGTCTTTTAATCTGGGAAATTTTTTTGAGAATAGTTAGCTGAACGTGGCTTTAATTTTTTCCTTTTTTTATTTTTTTAAGTAGTTGGTGATGAAATAGTTTTTAAAATCACATCACTAGTTTAAGGGTGAGTGTGGTTTATGGGTCGGTGATGTCTTTTGAGGAAAGAATGCATAGCCATTTTTTGTTGGTTGATTGATATTGGACCATTTCCTTTCAATGAGGTCTTTTTTATGGCCTTGTATGTAATCAAGATTGTGTAGTTAAATAAATCATGTTAGAACATCGCTAAATCCCTTAGGAAGTGCCTTTGTTTTCAATTCCAACGGTGGAAGAGCCGTAGTTTGGAATTGGCCATTAAATGCTTAGACCCTTGGTGGAAACCATCAAAGGGATGGATTGTTAAATATAAAATGATGGGATCGTGTCTCTAGTTACATGGAATTGGTTGTGAACCACTTCAATGTTTCAATTAGAATCTGATCTTTGGCTCATGTTTTAAAGGTTTAAGTGCCTTAGGATTGTGAAATTCTTAAATATGTGTTTGGCATTTAGAAACACAATGTGGCTATTGAACGAGAATCCAAAACCTCTATAGGTTGGTTGATGTTTTGGTAGTTCCCAAAGGCTTCTTGGGGATAATAAATTTTATGGTGGGGAGATTGTAGAATCCCATGTTTTGGGTGAAGTGGTTTTTCCAAGGGTTTTTTAATTTTTGGCAATTAAAGGATGGATTGAATTTAAAACTGAGGTTTAGAATAATGTTTTGAGGGTTATAACCACTCAAAGTGATGTTTTTGGGATTGCGTGAAGGATTGAGGAGTTTCCTGGGTGGTTTAATGGGTTTTTGGAGCATCGTGTTGGGAAAATTAGGTTTTTAAGGGACTACAGATGGCACATAGTTTGTCTGAAACCGTGTGGCCCATAGTAGGTAATCGTGAGGCTTATTGCAGGTGTACAAGAGATATCGCATTGGATACGCATAATTTTTCAAACCATGCACCTAGCTCACATTCTTATCGGCATTGGGTAGTAGCTAAGCACTGTTCATCGCATAGATTACACATGATCAGGAAACTGTGCGGGTCAAACCATACGAGGTGATCTAGGTGCCTAGTGAAGGGCACACAGTTGGTGCAAGATCTGTTAAATCAGGTATCCCAAACCGTGCATGATGACCTATCTTTTAAATGGATTTAAATTAAATTAAATTAAAGGAAAATAATTAAAAACCTAAACACTCCCTCACTTCTTATCACCTGTGTGGTGCCCACCCTGTAATCCTCTCCATGACCTGCGATGCACCCCCTCGAGGTGCCTCTACTAATGATTAAATCTATTCATATTTCTTGTTGATTTCTCTCTGATCTTTATGGTATGGTTCATGTTTCCCCTTTCTTTGATTTCTTGGTTGTTTCTTGGTCTCCATATCACCCATTTTATCTCATTCAAAACCCTCGATTGGGAATAATTAGATTTTCTTTGTTTCTTCTGGTGTTTGGTTATACGGATCATCCATTAGTACTCCCTTGTGTGTGTTTTGACAACTGATGCCAAAGGAGAATTGGTTCCAGTTGTTTCGGTTCACCGTCGCTATCTAAGGTAAAGATTTAAACCTAATGTTTGGTTTCTCCCTTATTTTTTTGGGTACTTTGACGATTTAGGATGCCTAGAAATTATTTTAGGGAGTTTTGGTCAACCTTGAAGGTCCATGCTCACATACATAGGTACATATATATATAAATATATATATATATTCTGTGTACATATTCCCTCATGGTGTAGGGAATACATGTATTGGGTTAAGGGTGTATATATATATATATGGATGTATGTGCATGAGAATGGATGATAGATTCAAGTTAGAAAGTGTCAAGTGTTGAATCGGTGGCTTTTTCTCCTTTTTATGTAGGGTACTTAACCTTCCCCTTTTGTTTAAGAATTCATTTGTTTCTTATTTAATGCTTCTTGATAAGTTAAATGTAAATTCTAGAATGAACTGCTTAATTAGGATAAATGATTTGTTTGAGAAACAAATTAATGATTTTATAATAAAACCCCTCTAATGGAGATGAAATACATTCAAGAAAAAAAGTAGTGATGGTGGTTTAATTCATGTTTGGTTTATTGATTTGGGATTTTTCCTATGCTTTCCTAGTTAGAGGAAGCATGATTAAAACTAAAAGTAAATGGTTTGTGTAATTAGAAGATGTTTTTTCTTTCCATAAATTTTGATGATTTTGGGTTAAATGGTTCTATTGAACTTGAATAGTAATAAATGGGTGGGTATACTCGTGTGATATGAATAAATATAATTGATAAAAAAAATGGCTTGGTATTCCCATGTGACATGGTTTAGGTTAATTGGTTAAATGAGTGGGAATACTCTTTTGGTTGGTTCGAATTGTTTAAAGGGATAATTAAACAGCACTAGAAATTTGAGTGGGTAAATTCATGTTGTAGGTATAAATTGAATGTAAGATTTAATAACGAGTGGGTATAATCCTTGGTTACTTATGATTTAGAAATTTGATAAAGGAGTGGGTAAACTTGTTGGAGGTGTTTAAATGTGAATTGTCAACATGAGAGGGTATTCTCATTGGTTGACTTGCGATGTTTTTTATTATGAATTTGAATACATGAGTGGGTATACTCATAAGATGTGTTTGGCCTTGAAATGTGATTAATGAGTGTGAATACTCATTGTATGATTTAAATGGAAGTTTTTATATATGAGTGGGTAGACTCATATGGTGATGAATGTTGAATGATATGAAATGGTTGAATTCTTTTATAGATTCCATGGATGGCTCTCATTGGATCTTGAATGCGATAGTGGATTCCTTGGGTTGAGTATTCCCCTTGGGTATTAATTTCAAGGGATTTCTTGGGACTTTCTACCCCATAGATTCATATTTATTGGACTTACATAGGACATGTTGGTACACATGATCCTAGGACTCAAATCAGCGCCTTTACCAAGTTACCATTGGGACACCCATGAGACTCAATTCGG
Organism: Viscum album; assembly: GCA_963277665.1. Lineage (NCBI taxonomy): Eukaryota > Viridiplantae > Streptophyta > Magnoliopsida > Santalales > Viscaceae > Viscum > Viscum album. The sequence goes on from OY728166.1 coordinate 406,122,031, forward strand.
ATTCCTTGGTCTTTGACACCTTGGATTTGGCACTTCATGGTATAACACTTTGATAGATGGCACATACTTGGAGTATGTGATACACTCGAATATATGGATTCGCCAAGGTAAAATTGTGACATGTGATATATGGCTCAGCCATTAATGCTCTAACTCTTCTAGTTGTACTCCAAGGCCATGAATGATAAGGTATGTGGGTATACGGAAAGATCATGGTGGTATGATATGTTTGGATTAACGGCAAGGTCGTGTTATTTATTTGTGCATTATTTGTATTGGCCTTGTTATAGGATCTTGATTGTTCGTATATGGATCCTTGAGGGGATATTTTGGTATAACTGTTTTAGCATTTTACAAGCCATGACCATTTCTTAATTGCATTCATTTCTTACTTATTTACCTTCACGCTGCTTGTTTTACATATTGCACATATTTGATTGGGTTTTACACCATTGGTTCTGGCCTACTGAGATGTTATCTCACACCATGATCAGGTACCATTGGTGCTCGTGTAGGCTCTTCTGTCTTGCATGGCTATGGACCTTTACATGTGCTATTTATCTTTTGTCTGGGAGTTATGAGGAAAGGATTGAGCGGGAGCTCAGGATGCTTGTGGAGATCATCCTTGGGGATTTGGTGTCTTTTATTTATTTCTATACTGATATGTAAAGCATGTTGTATTGTTTACTGATTTTAGTTATCTATCATCATATGGAATGCATGCATTGTAAAAATTGGAGTTGGTCATATTCTATATTCAGTTGTTATATTACTACTTCTATTATTATATAGGTTTTACTTTTTTCCACTGTGCTCTCTAAGTAAGAGGGTATAGTCTCCCCACTTAAATACCATTACACCCTCACTGATAGTTTGCAGCCTCTAACGTATGAGGAGACACACTTGAGGTCATGTGACGACCAATCTGGCTACCAATTTATTGGTCAGTCGGGTTGGGATGTTACATTGTCACATTCGATAAGGCCACAGGGCTTGAACCCGTGAATAAAGGAGGATAAGTTTTTAATACCTACCATTGTCCTACACAATGTCCTAGTTAATATTCCATTGTTTTTAAATGATTTTACGAGTAAATATTAATGATGAACCAATGGTGTTACTTTTGAGTTTTAGAGATTAATTTATTATAATGGATAACTTGTTCTAACCATATTTGTTTTGGAAAATATTTAAGGAAAAAATAAAAGACTTTTCACTCTTTTATCGATCTTACGATCCGTTAGAAGTGAATTTTAGTGCCTCAGTCATAAAAAATTCATTTTTGGATATTCATTTTTTGGAGAAAGGGGTGAATTGGAAATTTATCGAAGAACAAAAAATGATGAAATTGTTCTTATGAAATAGAAACATATCAAGTAAGTATATTTCTGTATATTATTAATAATTAAAATAATTCATAAACTTTTAGAAAAGTATATCTAAACAAAAATGTTATCCTATTACATTCATATTGAATAAATCAAATGGTCTTTTAAATCATTAAATATTTATGGTTTTTGGGCCCTTAACTTTCCATTCATCACTTACTTTATAGTGATAAATGACCTTTATCACTATATTTAATTGTTTATACTTTTCTTCCATGTACATATCTTCACTTTCCACCAATGTTCTCCTATATAGAAACCAATTTATGTGTTATTACATATGACCTTCATACTTCTATTTCTCTCTTATTAGGATGATGTTTTATTTACCCTTTTACGATGCGAGGTTTTAAACAAAAGAATTTTCAAATATCAAACCATCGATTACTGAGATAAACTTTCAATTGTAGGGATTAAATTTATTTATCTTGAGGGGAATGTAACACCCCATGATTTTAAAAGAAGAACATTGTTTTTTAAAGCATAAATGGAATGCAACACCAAGCATAGAAGGGAATATTGTTGAAATTGTCTCCCTAAAACTAAATTCTATGTAATTTATGATAACATTTATTCGTTTTTTTGAATATTAATAAACTTATTATTTCATCATGAATTTTCTTCTATGTAACATAGTATGTGATAATTTCCTAAGAGTAGTTGTCGCATTGAAATGTCATAGTAGTTCCTCACTATGATGAGAACCCAGAAGTGTCATGATAGTATTCATAAATATATGTTCTATGGACAGATGAAATTAATTTGAGGGAGAAAAATGATATAGGTTATGATGGGTGGAGACTCATAGGACTTTGAGTCACCTTCTCATGGTATACACCCTTGGTAATATGCAATGCAAGATATTATGAGAACGAGACCCTCTGGTAGAAACTTCACATTTATATGTGTCATTGGATTCTCCTATATTCGGATGTGTGTATTGATCCTTTGAATTTAAGATTATTATTAAAGAATATAACATGTCATTTAATTTAATGAATTGATGAAAAATTGGATTAAATATATTCACAGTGAGGTAGGAAACATTAGGTGCGTCATGAGTAATATTTCATTAATGAATTTTGGGAGAAAGTATTTCCCTCTTTTGTTATTTAAAAGAATTTGATATCTCATACCCTTTTATGGGAATGATATAGCATAAATAAATCCATGTCCATGGTATTTTATAGGTAAGTTATATTTCTATAAAGTCAATGAAATAGACACCGAACATACAGGTTGATGGCACCATCATCAAACCTGCTTGATTAGAGATATCATGATAAAGTGATTATATTACACAGTAAGTGTTCATATGGGGTATTATATCATTGAGGAATTAAATTATTTCTACATGGTTGTCTTGGTGTGTTTCTAGATGCTATCTTGGACTTTAGGCTGCTTCACCTAATTCCACTGAGAAAGAGGCCTGGAGTGTCACACACTAACTGTATTAAAAATTCAATTTAAATAATATATTATTATTTATTATTTAAAAAGTTGAATAAATATTATTCTCATACATGGATTAATAATTATTCATGTTTTATTGATCCCATATATTCCATCACCAGTTATTTGAGAGAATATTATGTTAGAGGAATATTTAATAAGCATTTATTTTCTATTTAGTGAACATTATATTTATTTATTTATTGGTGAATAATGAAGTGATATTTATTTAATGAATAAATATTCATTATTCAATACCTGATAAATATTGTGGAGGAATGGAAGACCAAGTTTATAGGTCTAGTGAGAAATAATATATATTTAATATTATTTGAATAAATAATATATTTAATTTTAATTCATGAGTTTAGTGCAGGTAAAGAAATAATAATACTATTATTATTTTAGAAAAGGGGTTCTATGGGGATTAAATAAATATTAAAGGGAAATTGTGCAATTATGTATTTCTAACATGAGTGGTATATAAACCAAAATATATTATTTTTCTAAAGTGATCCAATTCATTTGTTTTGTTGTTCACAACAAATTTAGAGAATTCAATCAAATCCCTAGAGAGATCCCTTCTCTAAGAATGATCTTAAGAATGGAGAGAAATATTCCTCCACCTTCCACTCTGAAGTATAGATAGATCACAAAGAATGATTTGGAAGAAATTATTAGGGCGATCAAAGTTGAATGGTGCAAGTGATAAGATCTGTCATGCTAGCACCTGGAGATTCCTATAGTGAAGTTCAAAGATTTTTGGAACACATTTGGATCAACACTAGAAGGAATATTCCATTCATTCCCATTATAAAATGATGGTACTATGTAGATCCATTTTCAAATCCATCAATAAAGAAATAATATCAAACAAGGTAATTCTTTAATTTCATAAATTAATTATAAATAATATGTGATGATCTTGTGCTTGGTTCTGAAATTTTATCCCTTTTATATGTTCTTTGATTCAATTCCATTGATCATGATGTTCAATGTCGTGTAAAATCTCAGATTACTCTTTGATCATCACAAAAAACAAAGTTGGGCACAACCTGTCACATGCTTCTGTTGTGCTCAAAACCTATAAGTGGTATCTTACGAGTCACATAATTATGCATAATTGTTTAACTATTGTTGATTGGTTTATTCATAAGTAATTGGTTTTTCAATTCAATTTTAATCATTATTTTACCTAAATTGTGATATTTTATTCTTTCTATTCATTTCTCATAAATATAATCAAATCAATTAATTTTATGAATGAAATAAATTCTAAGATCTCATCTAGAGGTGCCAATAAATAAGGCTATAAACACAAGAGTACATGTCATTTATCCCAGAGGTACATACCATGTACTAGTTTTTAATAAACCAAGAATTAATTCAGAATTAATTAATACAGTGAGCTTTTATTGCATGTGATGAATTTAATTTTACACTGCGTGTTCAATGGGCCATCCTTGAACATGATGCGCCAGAGTACACATCATGTAACTGTTGTACACTGCGTGTAGTAATTTAATTCATAGATGGTCCCTATATTTCTTACACAACATACTTGATAGGTGACCATGTAACTCAATGAACACACACTGTGTAGCCCATGTACACGCTTGCACTCCAATGTTTTTGTGGCATAGTTACACATTGAGAGAAAATACACATCATGTAGCTCCAATATACACACCATGTACTTTTACAAAATTACACAGAATTTAAAATTAATTTATTATACTATAAAAACAATATCAATATGTACTTCTGTGTGTTAATTAAGTTGACAGGATAGGCCATGTGATGGGTTTTAATATATATAAATGTTTTATTAACTTCTGTGTAATGATCGAATCTACATATCATTCATGAGTCCTATTATAATCATTACTCTGTCTGCATTGAAGAATAAAACATGACAGAAAAAATCATGTAATTCATGTAATAATTAATTTGATATTACACATCATGAAATTACATGACAAGTCGTGTATACCACATGTCACAAGATTAAACAGTATATGAGTATAATACATGTTGGGTAATTCGGATGGGTACTCACCGTATTTCCTCCAAGGTACATTTATGTGAAAGATTAATTTTAAATAAATTTATTTAATTTATTTAAAATTATGGTGGATGAGAATCTCAAGTAAATTCGGATGAGAATTAAGATAAAATAAATGATTGATTAAAGAAGATAATTATTTTTTATTCATGGTTTATGTTAAATAAGAATGATTAGAATTGAATGATAATTTTATTAAATGTGTAATTACTTAAATGTGGATGATCATCAGCTTATACCATACCTTTGTATGTGGTTGGATTCTTTTAATTTATTGTTAAATTAAAGTGTTTTCTTACGTTCCATATCTCCTCTTATTATGTAACAGCATGTGTTCCCATGGTTTCTTTTATGTAAATCCCATCCCTTCACTTACCTATGAGTAAATGTATATGTAATGGATGGAGTTCCCAAGTTAGTGGAGGTAGTTAGAGTTTTGATTAAAAGAGAAACCAATGCAAGATAGATACATAGGTGGATATTTGGACAGCTACAACACGAACAATAAATGGTTCAAGGTGTTTTAAACCTAGGTCAAAGGTTAGTTTATCATAAACTATATAATTTAACCATTAGTAAAATCTCATGACCATGCCACTTAAATATTTTATTTCTTTCCAGTTTCATGGTTATTTTATTATGGATGCTTTTTCGCGTTTATATGAATTAATTAATTAACAAGCATGTAAGATAGAACTAAAATAGATTGCTTTAAGCATAAATATTATCTAAGACATGATTAATCACTTAATTAAATCCACTATTTATTAACAATCTTGAAATAAAGATAATAATTGTTAATTTATGCATAAAAGATAAAATACATAAATTGTATATTAAGTTAGTATATTCTTCCACTACATTAGTTAAAATCGAATTATAGTTCAAAGTGTTTAACCAATAAAAGTTGGGGTGCTTTCAATTATAGGGGAATTATAACTTGAATTTTCGTGTTGAATTAACTTAGTTAATATCAATGTTTGACTTCCAAAGAAGGACATGGTGTAACTAAGAGGAAAGGGTTGAAGAAATACAATTTTAAGATTTCAGAATTGGGATTCCACTCAACAGATCAAGGAAATATGAGTTAATACAATTGGCATTTGTAATGCCTACCTAAAACCCTTAAAATTTCCTAACCACCCAAAATTGTGGTGATTAGAAGGGGAATATGGATCCTTGAAACTATATTGTCCAATAAATAGGATCTTACAAAGCCAATGGTGAGAGTTTTTGCATTTTGATAAAATAGTGGAAGATTAATAAATATAATATCTATTTATTTGGCTATATTTTATTAGATAAAGTACTAAAACCCTGCTCATATTATTTATAAAATAAATAATAAAAATGACTTCAAACATAACACTATGATCCATACTTTAGAAGGATAATCGTATCACCAACACAAATTTCCAAGAATGGAAAAGGTTCTTACATGTTATCATACACCATGAAAGTAAATTTTATGTGTTGGAAGAACTTATTCATGGTGCACCTGGTAATCAGGATAGTGATTAAGAGTTATCTCTCTATGATAAACATTTGAACGATGCTATATATTTTTAATGTTTTATGATATCATCCATAACCAATGATATTTTAAAGTAACACGAGGACACGGATTTTTATAGCATGATGTATGACCTTCGACATCTCTATCAAGAGAAGGTGAGACAAGAGAGATACAAGATCTCTAATGCTATGTTTAAAACTAATCGTTGATAGTTGGTTCCTATTGGGCCTCATATAGTCAAGATTATTGTCTATATTGAATGCTTAGACATCTTAGAGATTAAATTCCAGAATGAGTTTCCCATAGATCTCATACTTTCCTCACTACCTAAGACCTTCTCTAGTTTTATTGTTAATTATAATATTAGAAATAATGATATGTTTCTATCAGAAATTTTTACTTTGATTCTCCTAGTGGAGAAGGAAATGGGGTGTGATAAACTTGTGGTCCTTATGGTGAATAAGAAAAGGAATAACAAGGAAAAGGGCCTCAAGACTCATAACAAGTCTAAATATCCCATGCACCATCCTTATAAGAAGAAGAAGATCTAAAGGTAGGGAAAGGAAAAGGAGGTAGTATGTTTTACATGAGAAAAGAAATTACATTGGAATAACATAACCTAGAAGTAAGGGGAAGCTAAATGTACATTCTTTATCAAGGGTAATATTTCAATATCTACACATTTTGTATTAGATATAGCTTGTGGTGCTCACATATGTATCCAAATGCAAGAACCAAGTAAATTTCAAAAGATTTATACAGGGGAGGTGGATTTGCAAAATTTCAATAGTGAAAGGATGACTGCTCTAGCTATTGGAGAATAAAACTTCTCATTACCAATGAGAATGATATTATTTTTAAGGGATATTTTTATGTACCAACTACTACCAAGAACATAATTTCTATGTCATGCCTAGATGGAGATGGTTTTATTTTCAATTTTGGGAATAAAATTTGTTTCCTTTATAAACGACAATAGATTTTATGGTTGGGAATATTTAAATAATAGTCTTTATGTATTAAATTATGAAAACCAAGTATTGGAAATAGATAAGTAATCATGTTCACTTGAATAATATACCACCTAGATATGGAATCATCATCTTGGTCATGTAAATGATAAGCATTTTACAAGATCTACCAAGATTGTTATTTAGACTCTTTTGAGCTAAAACCACTTGAAATATGTAATGCTTGTTTACAAGGGAAAATGACCAAACCCCCATTTTGTGGATAAGGGGAAGGCCCACAATGATTCTAGGATTGGTACACAGTGATGTGTGTGGACCATTTCCAGTAGAAGCTAGAGCTGGATATTCTTACTTCATAATGTTTAATGATGGCTTGAGTAGATATGGATATATCTACTTATTGATGTATAAATATGAGTCCTTTCAGAAATTCAAAGAATTCAAGAATGAAGTAGAGAATCAACATGGAAAGAAGAAAAAAATCTTTGATCAGATCAAGGTGGTGAATATATTAACCAAGAGTTCATCATCTTTCTATGGGATTTTGGGATTTTATATCAAATCACTCCACCTTACACACCACAATGGAAAGGTGTTAGTAAAAGGAGGAGCAATACCTTGTTAGACATGTTAAGGTTGATGATGAGTCATGTAGATCTTCCATTATCCTTTTGGGTATATGCATTAAAAATTGAAAAATACACACCAAAATGAGTACCAACTAAAGTGGTAAATGGAATTCCATTTGAGTTATTGAGTTGAAAGAAACCAGTTTTGTTGCATACAGGTGTATGGGGTTGTGAGGAATTTGTGAAGTCCATCTCAAGAAACAAACTAGAACTTCAGGGCATAAAGTGTATCTTTATAGGGTATCCCAAGGGAACAAAGGAATGCTACTTATACAAACCCTCAGATAATAAAGTGACTATCTATAGAAAATCCGTCTTTCTTGATAGGGAGAACATACTCAAAAATGATAGTGGGATAGAGATTTACATAGATAAAGTTGATTCTCAAGATACATAAGAGTTTGGAAGAGGAACATATTCCATAGGTCCCCATGGAAGAATTAGTTTTTGAAACACAAGTGCCATGTAGGAGCACAAGATAAGTAATAGAACCATAAAGAATAGTTTTCTAGTCACCAAAGATGGTGACTCATTATTATTTGACAATGATGAACCTCTATTATACAAAGATGCAGTAGAGATCTCATAATCAGTAAGATGGAAAAGAATTCATGAATTCTGAAATGGATTCCATATATTAGAACCAAGTTTTGGTTCTGGTCGATGGGCCATTTGATGTAAATCCTGTAGGGTGAAAATGAGTATTCAAGAGAAAAATGAACATGGAAGGTAAAGTAAATACCTATTAAGCAAGGATAGTAGCTAAAGGGTTTAAATAAAATCAAGAAATTGAATATGATGAAACATTTTCACCAGTTACCATGTTTAAAACCATAAGAATTATATTTTCTATAACATCTTACTATGACTATGAAATTTGGAAGATGGATGCAATACTACAAAATCGACCTTTAAAAGAGCTAAAAATGTCCTTTATCAGTGCTAGAGAAGTTATGAATACTGAAGTTATATTAAAAGCCCTAGTCTTTTATCATCACTTTTAGAAGCATTGATAAAGGGATATATTATCAGCGCTTCTAAATGCACTGATAAATAACGTCTTTATCAGTGATTTTAGAAGCACTGATTTAGGTATATGTTGTAGTGTGTTGTAACAACACACTATAGCACTGGTGCAGTGTGCTGTAACAACACATCGTGACACCAAAAATACCAAAAAAATTATAAAAATCATGTACCAATACAAAATTTAAATCAAATAAAATTTACAACACAAATAAAAGAAAAAAACACTATATTATAGGCATTTCAAACATTGGTTTATACAATTACATAAGTAAAATTAATACATACATTAAAAACATCAGTGCTCCTTTGTCTTCTGATCCTAACCCTTACCCAAGAAAAAAACACACATGTATAAGAAAAACATTATTATGTTATTAATAATATAAATAAATAAATTAACAAAAAGTGTTAATTTGACTAGAAATTAATTTTTTATTAAGATAGAACCCCTCTTAAGGGGTGAGGGGAAACCCTGCTTGACATCAAAGACATAAAACAACAAAAATGTCCCACGTTTCAAAGGCCCAAGGCCAAAACCAATCAAATTCAATCCTACAAAGAAAGGCCCCTTCCCAAAAATAAAAACATGAAGATCGGCTTCCATTATCTCATCGTTTCTCAGCTAGCTATCTTGTGCATGGATGCACGAGCCTGGTACCGATGAAAAATGCCATACCCTCTCAAACATCCAATTCTGGATACCAATGATCTAGTGAAAACTTCTGCTCTAAACCTCTTCTAGAGCCAACCCTTGAAGTTGAATGGGATGTAATGACCAATAAACTATGAACAGTAGGCCACAATTCAAACAGTAGAAAAAAAAAACATTCCACCAAATCACAAAAATCCTCACCGAATACTGCAGAACCATCACAATGATCCTCCATCAAAAAATGTGGTGAAATCACAAAAGAAACAACTTATTCAATGATCCAGAACACCAAAAGTCAACCCGCACAAGACCCCATTTATCATGAATCCTTCACTGGTCTCTGGAATCGAAGACGGAATCCCACCACCATCCAAACCCCAACCAAAATCAGATGCTATAAGAAGGCAAGTCAAGGACTGCATAGCTTGACTAACATATCCTAGGACAGGAAGGCCCAACTTTTCATATTTGAAGCATCGCCAGTGAAGGGATCCAAGTTGCACTGCCCAAGAAACGCCACTTTGGGCACGGATCTGGACAACACTGAACTGAGGAATGGACTCACCGGAGTTACAATAGCGCAAATCATGGGTAGTAGAGAAAGGAGAGGCAAGAAACCTCTGATAAGGTCAATTCCACAGAAACACCATCAAACAACAAAAATCAAAGTAACAAAAAGAAACCCTTACCGTGAAGACCGTTAGACACTGGACAGAATCCTTGGAACCTAGAACCTCCCCACCTCTGAGCCATTCTAGAACCATTATCAACCCCACCAAAAGAACATTGGAGATGCCACCTAGTCGGGTCAAACTGAACCGATAATCCATATCTACTCCGAGCCACGCCATCTCCACAAGGTCCAGGCTGCACATACTAAGCTGACTTCACCGAAAGTGATGAGACACGCTTAACTGATCTAAGAGGTGCTCCGCTGAGCCACGTCATATCCAGGAATGAAACTAAAGACAACAACGAACCGCCCTGGAACCCCACCATGCCATGTAGAATCCAAGAACGCCGATGCCAAGACGATCGAGAGGAGGCCAACTTTAAGACTGAACTAGGCCAGAGGGGGAAGGGAAAACGATATCAACAAGAAACCCTAACCGCTGTGATAGGAAGACTGTGTATCAGATTGAGTTGTAGTTGATTCTTGCATGTCACACCATTTCTTATTCATCTTCAAGTATTATATCTGTGAAAATTAACTAAATAATTATAAGATAAAAATGATAAGGAAATTAATTATGTAATAGTACATAGAATGATGAGAAAACAATATAGGATCATTTGCTTTGTTTTGGAAATGTGATGTGTGTTTTAAACTATAATGACACTTATATATTGAAGTCATACCTATCACACCATGAATTGTATTGAGGTGAAGTTTATTCCTACACGTATCAAGTGACATATGGATCATTTTTTCTAAATTATCAAAACAATTTGAATGTGTTTACTCGGTTTTGAGTATGTCACTTGTATTTTTCACTAAAATGTCATTTTAAATTTAAAACACACACATTGACTTATACCGGTCACATTGTGTATAATTTTGATGTGAAACTGATCTATACATGTCACAAATGACTTATGAATTATTCTACTAAATTATCAAGACAATCTAAGCACGTTTTCTCAATTTTAAAGAGTGACGCTTTTTAAACTAAAATGTCAATTTTAAACCGATAACGGACACATTGAGTTATTCTAGGAACATTGTGTATCGTATTGATATGTGGTTTATTCGTAAATGTTAAAAATGACTTATGTATTTTTTCCCTAAAGTTTCAAAACAATATGATTGTGGTTTCTTCCTTTTGAGTAGGTAAATTGTCATATTTAATAAAATTGATACCAATTTTGAATAACAAAACACACACACTAGTGCAGAAAACATTTTTTACATCAATTATTTTTCATTTTTTACGTCGGTTTTTAGCCAACGTTAATACGGCCGACATTATAAATAATGTTTTTTACATCGGTTATTTAAAAACTGATATCAAAAACATAACATCATGATATTTATCACGTTGGTTAATTAATAACCGACGTGAAAAAACAGGGGGGGTGGGGTTTATAACGTCGGTTATTATATAACCTCTGTGATAAACTGAAGGGGTTTATCACGTTGGTTATATAAAAACCGACGTCATAAACCCCTCTCCCCCGGTTTATCACGTCAGTTATTAATTAACCAACGTGATAAACTTCTGGGAGATGGTTTATCATGTTGGTTATATAATAACTGACATTCTAAACCAGTCTGGGGGGGGTTATCACGTCAGTTAATAAATAACCGACGTGACAAACCATTTCCCAGGCCTTTTATCATGTTGGTTATGAAATAACTGACGTGATAAACCATGCCACAAGTGTTTATCACATCGGTTATTAAAAAAACCGACATGATAAACCCTTCCCTATTTCTTTATCACGTCAGTTATAAAATAACTGATGTGGAAGCCAAAAAAAATTTAAAAAATTTTGAATTCAGTCCTCTGCTCTCCCCCAGAATCAACCAGAGACCAAATCAAGAAATCGTACAACAAAAACAGAAGGAGATCAAAATAAGAACTAAAGAAAATTTAAGCATTTACATTGATAACATATAAAACTTACCCACATTGACAGCCCCTACCCTCATGTATACCCCCTGGACAGCCCTCCCCCACCCCATTGGAGCCCCCACCACACCCCTGGATTGCCCCCCGACCCCCTGGACAGCCCCAAACACCCCTCGACATCCCCCCACCCTCCTGAACAGCACCCCCTCACCCCACTTGACAGCCCCCACCCCATTGGAGCCCCCACCACACCCCTGGACTGCCCCCGACCCCCCTGGACAGCCCCAAACACCCCTCGACAACCCCCACCCTCCTGAACAGCACCCCCTCACCCCACCCGACATCCCCCACCCCATTGGAGCCCCCACCACACCCCTGGACTGCCCCCCAACCCCCTGGACAGCCCCAAACACCCCTCGACAACCCCCCCCCCCCCCCCCACCCTCCTGAACAACACCCCCTCACCCCCTCACCCCACTTGACAGCCCCCACCACACCCCTGGACTGCCCCACGACCCCCTAGATAGCTCCAAAGACCCCAGGACAACCCCTCCACCCTCATGTATACCCCCCACACCCTAGAAAGACCTCCCCCACCCCATTAGATCCCCCACCACACCCCTGGATATCCCCAAACACCCCTGGACAACCCCCACCCTCATGTATACCCCCCCCCCCACCCCTTAGATAGCACTCCCACACCACTGGACATCCCTCCCACACCCCTGGACAGCCCTCCCACCCCCCTGGACTGCCCCCCACCCCACCGGACAGCCCTCCCAGACCCTTGGACACCCCCCACCCCACTGAACACCCCCCACACCCTTGGAACCCCTCCCCCTAGACCAGAATCCATACCAGAAAAACCATCATAAGTAGACCAAAACAAGAAGTATAGAAAAATTAAACATTCACATATATAAAATTCAAAACTAACACTGTCAACTACAAAAAAACTAAATCCAACCTAAAAGACTACCAAATACACAATTACAATGACAATATTCAAAATTACATTTTACATTACAAACAACTGAAATTCAATCAAACCTTTAAAATAATTTGACCACTCCACTTATAAGTGTTTGATGTCTTCAGCAGTATAAGGTTGAGGGTCATCAAAAAGCTACAAATGAAAATGATAGTAGTTAATGTGTATAATGAATAAATCAAATTGAAATATTATGGAAAATTTTAAGAGTAAATCTTACGAGGTCAAAATTAACAACTATCCCAGTTGTTATTATTTCATACATGAATCTTAACATATAATATCCACATTTGATGACGCCTTGTTGTTCATGAAAATTTTGTTTGAATGAGTTTAAATTCAATATATTATTTTTATGTAATAAATCAAAAAGTATAAATTATAAATGGATATTTACCTTCGCATTTACATATTTGATCTTTGAACTCCTTTTCTTTGTGTTTTTTCGAAAGTAGGCCCATTCACTGTTAGAAAATAATATGAATGGGGTAAATTTAAAATTCATTATAATATATAAAATTATTGAGAAATTTAAACTTACTTTTCCAATATACTCCTAAAACTTTCCCGCACATCTTCATGGACAGAGCATATCCAATAAAGTGCTTTCTCCCTTGGGCAAAAAACCCCCTAACATCCAATGATCACTGATAAAAGGAAATTTAACGTTAGTGGTTTTTTATGTTAAAAGATAATTAACTCTTTGAGAGAGATGTGTTTCATACCTATCACAAAAAGGCATCATCCAACATTGTGTGACTATATTCTTTTCACGTCTTTCAGCAATATAAACCATTCTTTGTTCCTCATTCAATGCACATGCTTCAGGGGAAATCAATTGTGGGTCCATGAATCCATATACATCTGTCACCTCATTCCTCTCACAAATTTTATAAAGATACCTAATAAAAAACATACATAAGTATACATTTTTAATAAATATAACGCAGGGAAAATGTGTTAAGACTTACATGGAAAAAAAATTCACCACGTTGATGCCCAACTTATCTCCAGTAACAAGCTCCATGATATCAGTTTTCATAATCCCCACACTTATTTCACGTCCACAAACATGATCTTCCATTGGAAACTCATAATAACCCGCCAAAAAATTCGAATATCGTGAAAATCTGTCAAGACTACTAGAATTTGTATCTGATGTCATATCCATTTGTCTTTGTTGTTGTCTATATAGTATTTCTTTACATTTGAAGTATTCCTGTATAAATAAATTGGAAAATATATTAGTTTTCATATGATAAAACAACTTTAATAAAAAATTAAAATAAATGATATAACATTCATACCTCTATGGTAATGAGTCGAAGAAGTCTGGATGGCCAAATTAAAAAATGGCTGATACTATGTCCAACTGTCGCCACCTGATCTGTAGGTAATGGTACCCGAGCTGATCTATCTATAATATCCTGTACAGTGACCCTCTGATTCTCTACCTCTAATTTTTGATGATGAACTGTATCTCCTATACAATATACCAACCCATATGCTACTATATAATTTTGATAATCATCAACATACAACTCTTAATAAGTAAGAAGCTGCAGCGGATGAGTAGGATAAAAAATGGGGTCCGCAGGCTGAGGTGGGGGAGTGGGAGCTACTGGTGGAGGTGGAGGATAAATAATGGGGTCTGTAGTGGGAGGTGGAGGAGTGGGAGCTGTAGTCTGAAATTGTCTTTGCATGTCTACAAACATAGACTGCACCAACGCTCTAATCTTTTCCTCCATCGTCACATTAATATTACGAACATCAGCCTCCAAGGATTCTATTTTTTTTATAAACCCCCTCAAAGTTAGAAGTTGAAGAACGTGGAAACACTTTTATTACCGATACACCTGCCGGATATCCTCTTACATGACCAGGATGTTTGGGCCTTCCCAATGCTACAGATAAAATATCTTCCCTCCCAGTAGCTGTAAATGTCCCCAGTGAACTCTGCTCCTCAAGAGAGTCTTGTATTAATTAATTGAACATTTCTGTAATGATTGAAATTATATGAAGAAAATAGTTAACTTAAATAAATAAAATAGATATCTTACAATCCTCTCAGCTACGATTCTCGATTCTTTCGAAATATATTGCCCTTTTTCCCTTCCGAGCTCTCTTTAATTGTTCATGTCTAGATGGAGGGGATGGAGGGGCCACCTCTCCAGAGCTTGAAGACTCAGCTCTTAGTTGTTGAAATTTTTCCGCCATCATTTGTTCTTCCAAAAATGCATACCCTCTCTGAGATAAACTATGAGGGTATGCATTTTAAAATTGTATCTCTTGATGATCTTTCCTTGTTTTCTACAAATTAAGAATAATAAATCATTAACAAAACATTAATAAGATCATTTATATAAGAAATCTTATAAAATTTTACATTGCCCTTACCAAAATTGACTCTTTTCTTCTACTTTCAAAAAATTGTCTCCATGTGTATTCATCTATAAAAGGATATATACAACATGGATTGTCATGACTCCTATGACTATAAATGAAATCAGATGAGAGGGTTGATTTGAAATCCCTCCATCTCCTGGAATCCAACGATAAGAAATTATTCCCGACTCCTCCAGTGTCAGGAATGTCAAATGTCATCTGATAAAGAAGAGGTTAAACATATTATATATACTAGAAACATTAAAATAATAGTCAAACAATAACAAAATATCTTACCAAAATCGTCTCCCACAACTGAGATATTATCACTTTATACACACTTCTTGAGTCGTCATACAGAATGCTTACTTTGCTCTTAGCCTGAGTTGCTACAAAACTTTTAAAATCTTTTGCATTCGGACCTCTAGGAATATCATCATCATCAAACTCAACGACTATCCTCTGATCCTGCGTACGGGCAAGTGATAATTTTGGTAAACGTGTGCACCCACGTTTATCAACCTTTGAACTCTTTGTAGTAATAGGAGCATGTGAATGTTAATCCCCAGATTTATGACCAATATGCTCATCTCCAGAATCATGTGGTTGATCAACTGAATGATCTGTCATTATCCTTCAAATCAAAAAAACAAACATTAGTTCACAAATATAAAAATTCAAATATTTTAATACTACTGTAATCAGAAAATAGAAAAGTGTACTAAGTTACGTAATAGTAAACATCGGTAATATGGTAAGCATGTTCAACAATGGTAAAGATGGTCAATATAGTCAACATGGTCAAGATGGTAAACATGGTAAACATGGTAAACCTGGTAAACATGGTAAAGTAATTGTCACTGAAAAAAAATAATAGATATATAATTCATGTAATGGTTATAAACATTATAAATTAAACTAAACAAACTTAAAACGAACAAAAACTTATTCTTATTTTGTTTTAAAACATGTTTTAATAAATAAAAAACTTAAAATATCTAACATTTATGAAAAAAATAAATGTAAACTAGAAATAAACATATGTTACCTATAATTTTAGGAATGTACAAATGGATTGTTCTCACAAATTCCTTCGTCATGATCATTCCTTATGGCACAAACCATGTCTTTAACATGCTCATCATTATGTTTTGTTAATCTTTCCATGGAAGTAGGGATCTCACATAAATCACCATATTTATTAAGTTCATCCTCACCAACATATTATTTTTTCCCTTATAAAACAACATCCCACTACATATATGATTAATCTACTACATAGAAATTTTTTTTTTCATGTGTTTCCATTATAAAAGAATCAGTTGTGTCTTCCAATCTATTCAGATTAAAAAGTGTCATTCCAAATTCATCGTGTATGACCCTGTTGTTACCGATAAACCATTTATAGTTAAAAACATGAACTTTAATTTTAAAGTAATCAACATCCCATATGTCTTCAATCACTCCATAATATGAACTTGATGTAGAAATTGGGTTTTTGTCCTTAGCACTCGAAAAATGCATTGCTTCTGCAAACACCAATACACCACTATTCTGAACTGCACTTCTTTTGTCCTGAGCTTTCGTATGAAATGTATAGCCATTAATTTCATAACTGGACCATGTTATCACATTTAAACATGGACCACCCACTATCCATTTTAATGTCTCTGATACATCTGATCTACCAAGAAAAGTCTTTTTAATCCATGACAAAAAATTTTTGTTGTGCTCATTCAAAATCCACATTTCTTTCTTATTTTGATGACATTTTTTCAACTCATTAATATGCAATGTGATATATGGTTGAGCATCAGCTATGTTATTCAAGATGTATGATTTTAACTTCTTTATCTATTCAGCTGACAATGATTTGACTTTCAAGCCACGAATCCCCTTTCCCTCATTATTAACTTGTTCATGGCGAGATGGAGGAAAACCTATGTGTTGCGCCGCAGCCAAGTAACTCGTACAAAACTCTGCTACCTCCTTAGAAATATACTTTTCAATAATGGAGGCTTCAGTTCGATATGGATTTTTAATATACCCCTTTAATATTTTTATATACCTTTCAAAAGGATACATCAAACGAAGATATACAGGTCCACAAAGCTTTATTTCTCGAACCAGATGAATCATTAAATGCACCATTATATCAAAAAAAGTTGGAGGAAAATACATTTCCAATTGAAAAAGTATAAAAATTTCATCCTTTTCCAAAATGTTCAAAGAATTCACATCAATCGCCTTGTTACAAATTGAATTAAAAAAATAACACAACTTCATTATAGTATTTCTGACACAAATGGGCAATATTCCACGCAATGAAACTGGTAGAATTTGTTTCATCATGACCTGACAATCATGTGATTTCATACCTATCTACATCAAGTCCTTCAATGAGACAAAAAATTTTACATTTGAAGAATAACCTTGAGGAACTTTTATATAATGAAGACACTGAAAAAAGCTAATTTTCTCCATCTTCGATAATGTATGAAAATCCGGGGGAAGAAATGTTCATCTTCCTTTAGGAGTGGGAGCTAACTCCAAACGTATTCCCATTGATAGTAAGTCTAATCTTGCATTCAACCCATCTTTTGTCTTTCCTTTAATATCTAACAATGTTCCAATAAAACAATCACATATATTCTTCTCCACGTTCATGACATCAATATTATGTTTAACTTTATGATACCTCCAATATGGTAGCTCAAAAAATATTGACATTTTCTTCCAAATATGTCTATCATTACCAGATTTCTATGTCTTTCCCAATGTCACATCATGGTTTTTCACCCTCTCAAAATAAAAATCAGAGGATAAAGGTTTTGGAGAAGTATCAAATTCTTGTGAGACATTTAATTTCTTTTTTAGTCTGATCCATAGGCAAAAACTTTCGATGACCCATGTACACTGTTTTCCTCCCATGATGTAATTGACAATATGACATCTGTTGTTCGCAAATTGGACATGCTTTATGCCCTTTAACACTGTATGCAGACAAATTTCCATATGTTGGGAAGTCATTTATAGTGAACATAAGCACTACATGCAGTTGAAAATATTCCACTTTATAAGAATCATACACCCTAATACCATCATCCCATAACAGTTTCAAATCACCAATCAACGGTGAGAAGTAAACATCAATATCATTGCCGGGTTGCTTTGGACCAGAGATCATTATACTCAACATGAAATATTTGCGCTTCATACAAACTTCAGAAGAGAGGTTGCAAATTACCCATAAAATAGTCCATGAACTATGTGTGCTACTGAGAGTTCGGTATGGATTCATTCCATCTGTGCACAACCCTAGTCTGAGATTTCTAATTTCATTTCCAAATGTAGAGTACTGTGCATCAATTTTCTTCTATTGTGGACAATCAGCTGGATGACGTATTTTTCCATAACATACCCACTCATCAGCATGCCATATTAACCTTTTTGCATAATGTGATTTAGAAAATAAACATTTGAAACGATTAATTATAGGAAGATACCAAAATACCTTTGAAGGGAGCTTTGTAATCTCTACATCAGCCTGTGATTTTTCTTTCACCTCATACCATGATGTCCCACATTTAGGACACTCTGACAGAAATTCATATTCCTTCCTATATATAATGTAGTCATTCGGATAGGTATGTATTTTCTTGTATCCCAATCCCATCAGGCATAATATTTTCTTGGCCTTGTAATGTGAATCTGGAAGATCGTTATCTTTTGGAAGAATGTCTTTCATCAATTATAACAGCTCTATAAAACTTCTGTCACTCCATCCATGTTTCTCCTTCTGGTTAATCAATCTTAACACCGCCGATAAAACCATAAAATCTGTACAACCAGGATATAATGGTTTTCAGCATCACCATATAGATGCGCAACTATCAGTTCAATCTCAATTTGTTCTGCTACAATATCGCGAATCATTTCTCCAATTCCATCAGAGTTACCATCTTGCGAATCATCATCATCAGTGACATTCCGTCCAGTTTCATCATGCCAAATCCAAGGGCTGTAACTCGGATTAAAACCATGAAGAATCAAATGATCTTTTATCTCTCTACTTTTCAACTTGTTCATATTCAAACATTTCAGGCATGGACAAAAAAAATGTCACTACTTGGAACATTTTGTTTAGAAAATTCCAAAAAGGCATCAACACCTTCCTCATATTCATTTCTCATTCGATGTGCCATAATCAAACTTTGACTCATTATTACCTATAAAAAATATCAAATATATATATATATTTAAGATAAGACAAATATATGTTTATATGAAAAAAATCATAATTTGAATGTAAAACAATTTTGAAATATAAAACAAATCTATAGGTATTTAAAAAAATATGATTGAATATTATTTTTAAAACAAAATATAGTTTGATATAACAGTTTTAAATTCCATTGAATCAAAGAAAACCATGGTGCCTACATGGTTGATAGAAAATTGGAGAAAATGGAGTAAACCTGAGAATCACCCCCCCCAACCCCGGAAAACCCCCAAAACCCTCTGGACAAGCCCCCACCCCCTTGGATAGCCCCCCACACCCACCCACCCCCTTGGACCCCCCCCCCCCCCCACCCCCTGGACAGCCCCCACCCCTCTAGATAGTACCCCCCCCCACCCCTCCTGGACACCACCCCCACCCCCTACCCCGTTGGGCACCCCCCTGGACACCCCCCAACCCTCTGGATAGCCCCCCCCCCCACCCCCCGGACAACCCCCAAAACCATCTGGATAGGCCCCCACCCCTGTGGACAGTCACCCACACCCACCTACCCCCTTGGACACCCCCCCCCCCCCCCCGGACACCCCCCAACCCCCCGGACACCCCCACCCCCTGGACAGCCCCCCACCCCTCTCTACAGCCCTCCCACCCCTCCTGGACACCACCCCCACCCCCTACCCCCTTGGACACCCCCAACCCTCTGGAAAGCCCCCCCCCCCCACCACCACCCCCCGAACAACCCCCAAAACCCTATGGATGGGCCCCCACCCCCTTGGACAGGCCCCCACCCCCTTGGACACCCCCCTGGACACCCCCGACCCTCTGGACAACCCCCCACCCCTGGACAGCCCCCACCCCTCTAGAAAGCACCCCCCCCCCCCACCACTCCTGGACACCACCCCCACCCCCTACCCCCTTGGACACCCCCCTGGACACCCCCCCCCCCCCAACCCTTTGGATAACCCCCACCCCCTGGACAGCACCCCACCCCTCCAGGCAGCACCCCCACCCCTCCTGGACACCACCCCCACCCCCGACCACCTTGGACACCCCTCGGACAACCCCCAAAACCCTCTGGACAGGCTCCACCCCCTTGGACAGCCCCCCACACCCACCCACCCCCTTAGACACCCCCCTGGACACCCCCAACCCTCTGGACAGCCCCCCACCACCCGGACAACCCCCCAAAGAATGGTTTACATATAAAAACTAGGCATGGTGAACAACTAAAACACATGAATTTAATATATACTTCAGCATGAAATAGATAGAATTAAATATTATTAAATATGGCTAATTAAATGATCGTATGATAATTAAAAATAACCAATGGTATTAAACTAGTCAAATGATCACAAGTTTTCTCAATAACTAATATCATAATGAGGTCATGTATAATTCTAGAATTCTTAAACATATTATCAATGCCTTGGACAAGGCCTCAAAAAATACTAGGGTAATCCCTCAGAAGAACCCATTTTTATTTGGAATCATGAGACATGGCGATGCATCGAAGGGCCATAGAGGTCAACAACCATTACATTATATGTCTAATAGATTATCATATAAATGAGGATAAACATAAGCAACAACAACACATGAAATATCATTTCCGAATTCGTACATTTAATCAATAACCATTCTATGTAGCAATATAGGTGAATGAGATCATTAGTTGTCAATGTCAACAAAAATTACCATCAATGTCGGGCATTCACGAAACAAAAACAAACTAAATAGAAGTAGTTGAGGTTTACGTGAATATTGCGAGTCGATCTAATAGATCTGGGGATGATAAATAAGATGATGATGGAAAAATGAGGTAAGAGGGTTCGAAATGAAATAATCTTACCTAGTTTAAACACAAAAATCGCAAAACATAAATATAGACTATCTGGGAAAAAATGAACGAAATAAATTCGTGGAAGGCTTACTTGAGTGTTGCGAGTTGAGATGATAGATCCGAGGAGAGTAATGATGATAAACGATGAAGGAAAAACGAGTTTAACGCAGCGAGATCGACGAGCCGATTAGGGTTTACCGCGCGAGAAAGACGAGCCGCCGGACTGTTGATCAAAAAATAGTAAATGACAATCCATGGGGCTTGTTAATTTTTTAAATGTTTTATAACATCGGTTATTTAATAACCAACGTTATAAACTGTTTTTTTTACATTTATAACGTCGGTTATTAAAATAACCGATGTTATAAATGTATCAGATACGGCTTTTTTTACGTTGGTTATTTTATAACCGACGTAAAAAAATCTGCGTGTTGGTTTTTTACGTCAGTTATAGAATAACCAACGTAAAAAATACATCATAAATCACAGTTTTTTATGTCGGTTATTATATAACCGACGTAAAAAACTTCTACGGGGTGTTTTGTTACGTCGGTTATAAAATAACCGACATCAAAAAGGCCTCAAAATCCGCATTTATTATGTCGGTTATAAAATAACCGACATAAAAAATCGTAGATATCTCATTTTTTACGTCAGTTATCAAATAACCGACATAAAAAACCCCACGCCTTTGTTTTTTACGTCGGTTAATTTATAACCGATGTAAAAACCCAACGCACACGATTTTTAAGGTCGGTTATTAAAATAATCGATGTAAAAAATATACTATGCACATTTTTTATGTCAGTTATAAAATAACCAACGTAAAAAACCATGTTTCACATATTATCACGTCGGTTATATATAACCGACGTAAAAAATGGTGACGTAAAAAAAGTTTTCTGCACTGGTGACATTATGTCATACCGATCACATTGTGTGTCATATTGAGGTGAGGCTAGTTCATAAACATAAAAAATTACTTATGGATTATTTTAATAAAGTATCAAAACAATATTAATGTGGTTTTTGAGTTTTGAGTAGGTCATTTTTTTACTAAAATTGATGTCACTTTTAAATAAAATGATGCACTTGGAGTCATACCGGTTACACCATACATTATATTGAGGTGAGGATGATTTTTACATGTCCCAAATTACTTATATATTGTTTTCCTAAATTATCAAAAATAATCTGAATGAGTTTTCTCGGTTTTGAGTAGGTCAGTTGTCCTTTTTACTAAAATTGATGTTAATTTTAAATAAAATGATGCACATAAAGTCATATCAGACACATCATGTGTCAGATTGAGGTGAAAATGATTCCTACAAATATCAAATTACTTATGGATAATTTTACTAAAGTATCAAAACAATCTGAATTTGTTTACTCAATTTTCAGTATCTCACTTGTTTTTTTACTAAAATGTCATTTTAAACTGAAAACACTCTCTTTGACTTATATTGATCACATTATGTATCTTTTTTATGTGATATTTATTAATACACACCAAGAATTAATTATGAATTGATTTCTTAAATTATCAATAAAATATGAGCGTGTTTTCTTGGTTTTTAGGGAGTGACATTTTTTGAATTAAAGTATCGATTTTAAAATGATAACGGGAACTTTGAGTCATACTGGGAACATCGTGTATCAGATTTAGGTGTGGATTATTCCTACACATCAAATATTAATTATGGATCATTTTTCTATATAATAAAAATAATTAAAATTCATTTTCTTCATTTTGAGTTTTTCAGTTGTCGTTTTTACTAAAATTGATGTCAATTTTAAATAAAAAGGCACACTTGGAGTCATATTGATCACATTGCGCATCAGATTGAGGTGAGTATAATTATTACACATATCAAATGACTAATGGATCATTTTTATAATGTATCAAAATAATTTTAATGTGTTTAATTATTTTTTAGTACGTCAATTTTTTTACTAAAATGTCATTTTAAACTAGAAACTCGCACTTTGACTCATACTGATACATCATGTATCATTTTTACATGAGAAATATTCATACACATACTAAATGAATTATAAATTTATTACCTAAATTATCAATAAAATATGAGTTTGTTTTCTTAGTTTTTAGTGAGTGACATTTTTTGAACTAAATTATCTGTTTTAAACTCATAACAGACACAATGAGTCATATTGAGCACATCGTGTACCATACTGAGGTGTGGTTGATTCCTATATGTAAAAAATGACTTATTTATAATTTTACAAAAGTATAAAAACAATACAAATGTGTTTTCTTGGTTTTGATTATGTCACTTTTCTTTTTTACTAAAATGTCATTTTAAAATAGAAACATGCACTTTGACTCAAATATATCACATAGTGTATTATTTTGACATGATACCAGTTACTAAATGTAACAAATGATTTATGAATCTATGTCCTAAATTATCAAGAAAATATGATCACGTTTGGTCAGTTTTCAATGAATGACACTTTTTAAAAATGTTGATTTTAAACTGATAACGGACACTTTGAGTCATACCGGGCACATTGTGTTTCAAATTGAGGTGTGACTGATTCTTACACATCAAAAATGACTTATAGATCATTTTATTAAAGTATCAAAACAATCAAAATATGTTTACTTGGTTTTGAGTATGTCAGTTTTCTTTTTTACTAAAATTGATGTCTATTTTAAATAAAAAGAATCACTTTGAGTCATATTGGTCACACTGTGTGTCATATTGAGATGCAGTTTATTAATATACATCTCAAAGTCTCTAAAAAATCCTAAATACTAATGTTAACATGATTTCAATTTTCTTTATTTTTCAAACTTCCAACACTGCATATTGACTTGATGTTCTTAGCTGAAAAACCATTCTCATTGTTGAAATCCAGAAGAGTAGAGGAAGCTCATGTGCCCATTATATCATGAAAATTCACCAAAATTGTGACATGATATTCCTCTACTCTTCTTGATTTAAACAATGAGATTTTTTTTTTATAAATAACATCATTACAATATGCAGTGTTGGAAGTTCAACAAAGAAAGGTAGTGGAAATAGAAATTGTGGTAACATTGGCATAAAGAAATATTTTATCTATTTTGTGGCGTTCTGATGATAGTTGAATGAAAAATAATAATTCCCAAAATATCTGTGAAAAAAAATAATAAGTATGAGATAAAAATGATAAGGAAATTAACTTAAAAATAGTAGATAAAATGATGATAAAATTAATTAAATAAGTATTATGAATTCAACATATCATGATGGTGGTATTAATTTTTTATGCATTTCCTTATTGTCATTATCTCAATTCCAGGATCAATGTCTAATCACAAATGAGCATGAGCAGCTTAAAACAAATCATCCCAACTCAAACAAAACAATCCACCTGTAAAAAAAAATAATTATTATATGAGTGATACTAAAAAGAAATAAACTAAACATAAATATAAAACAATAAATTAATTATATAGACAATGATTTTACTATGAAAACATAAATATTACCTTTATGGTTGAGAATTGGAGGGAACTTGAAGGAAAGTGATAAATTCCAACACTATATGGGTGAAAAGGTTTTGAGGGAGAAGAAGTATGTAGAATTTTGTTGAAGAAAGGAATGAAATATAGACATATCGCCCCAACTCGAACAAAATAATCCACCAGTATAACAAAACAATTATTATGTGAGTAATACTAAAAAGAAATAAATTAAACATAAATATAAAATGATAGATTAATTCTATGGAGAATTATATTACTATGAAAAAATCAAGATTACCTTTTTGATTGAGCAGAGATAGAATTGTTTCTATTTCTCCAAAGGTAGTGGAGAGAACATGAAGGAATGTTATAAATGAAACACTGAAGGGGTGAAAAGATTTCAAGGGAGAATAAGACTATGGATGTTTTGTTGTAAAAAGGAACAAATTAATGGAAAAAAATATTCTAAAATAAACAAACTTTGCGAGTAATAATAAAAAGTAAATCAACGTTTCATTATATAAATTTTTAGTAAAATTGAGAAAGTGTATCGTAACATTACCTTTAAATCTTCCCAAAGGGTTTCCTTTGTTATAGTTTGTTATTCCAAGGGATTGGTAACATCATCATGTGCATAAGACATTGTCTATATGAGTAATTAAACATTTAATTTATAATATGTTAATGTAGTATAGAACATGTAATATTTTGAGGAAAAACATAGCAAATTAAAAAATACTTTTACCTTCTCATTGAACTCTATTTTTTTAAAGGTTTTAGTGATTTGGTTCTTCTATCAAGAATCTAAATCCCCTCTCTGTGGTCCCCTCTAATGTACAATACATTGTCTATATTAGGACCTTCGTGAACTGATTGTTTCAAATAATTTCATTATGCTTTAAAAAAAATGGGTAATTGAATTTAAGAAAAGAATTACTCCACTGTGGTAAGTGTAATGCTCTGAATTCATTCAAAGGTGAAATTTATAGGAAACCATCATCTTCATCAACTCATCTCCGGAACATTTATCATTACTTTTTTTATTTAACACACATCCTCCATCTCTTGTGGACATGCACCTATGCTGCTTGAAATACTCTTAGTAGTAGTCATCCATGGGATGACTTATTCTCAAATTATTACAAGTAATATAACAGAGATGGGGGATAAGTCTTAAGGAAACAAAATGCAATAATAACTATTCATGAGGTGAAGTCTATGAGGATGATAATTATATTGTATTGTGTTCTCTAAAAGGGGTAATGCCTACCATTTTTGAGAATTGAACCATTGGAACTAGTTATTAACTCATGGCCTATTGAAGGTGAGATTTGGGTGTGGCATAAACATTATATTATGAATGTTACCTGAACTTATATAAGTTTTTTTTAAATAATATTTATATCATTATATATATTTAATAAATAAATATAAATATAAATATAGTAAATATATTCATTATTAAAATAAATTTATTGTAAATTTATAAATATTTAAATATATATAGTTATTTATTTTTACTTATATAAATGATTTTTTTTAAAAACAATATTTATTTATTTATAATTATAAATATATAAATGTATAGAAATAATAAATATACGTTTATAAATATATATTTTTAAAAATATATTTTTTACATTGTTAATGAATATTTCATCTTAAGTGCATGCATGTAAAAAATGAGTGAAATTGAATAATTAAAAATGAGTACCCTTTAACAATATTGAAAAATTGGTATGTGTCTAACTCTTTCTAAGTTAATGTAACATTCATATGAAATATCATATTTAACAATATCATTCCCCATAATCTGAAGATCTTTATCATTGAATAAATGGACATTGTTGAAAAAATGAGATACATAATAATCCATGCATCCCTTCTAGTTATAGAGTGGAATGAGTCTCATAATTAATGATCCATGATTCCAATGGAATTTTTAGACTCAATAATAAATAGTTTCTTCCTTCAGTGGCATTGGGCTGGGTAGGTTTCCCAGAATCAACAAGGGGTGAGGGTGGGGGAGTGTAAGGAATGATAGCCATGTCTCCTTTCAACCAAACATTCCCCAAAAAACACTATTTACCATAGGTATATACTGATGGTAAAGTAAGAATGATGATAAAAAAACACAAATAGATCTCTCTAAACAATCAATCAATGAATGATGAGGATGAGGAGAAAATAAGATACCTTAGATTGAAGATTTAAATTGTCTGAGAGAAATTAGAGATATCAAAAACCTATAAAATGTTCGAGACTTGAATTTATTCGACCCTTGAATCATTCGAACCTGGGATTTGAGCCTTGAATTTATTTGAGCCTTCATTCAAGCATTGATTTGATCTTAGATTCACCGAGGAGGAGCCCCGACATAGGGTGGATTCAACAAAAAACTTTAGATATCATGAAGAGTTCTTGACTAGTTAGATTTAATTTAAATAGATTTGGATACTTTTATAAGTGCTTCTAAAAACACACTGATAATGATAGAGCTTTATCAACATTTTTTAGCACTGCTAAAGATGTCTTTTATCAGTGTTAATTAATCTAGCACTGACAAAGGGTTTATAATTATAATTATAAATAATATTTTTTGTAAATATATTTATATAATTATATATATAATATATAAATATTAATATAGTAAATATATTATTTATTTAAATATATTTATTATAATTCTGTAATTTTTTATATATATAATAATTTATTTATAATTATATTAATACTTTTTTAAAAAAATATTTATATCCTTATATATATTTAATAAATAAATATAAATATAAATATAGTAAATATATTCATTATTTGAATAAATTTATAATTATTTTATAGTTATTTAAATATATGTAATTATTTATTTGTAATTATATAAATTCTTTTTAAAAAAATATTTAATTATTTATAATTATAAATATATAAATGTATAAAAATAAGAAATATACATTTATAAATATATATTTTTAAAAATATATTTTTAACATTATTAATGAATATTTAATCTTAACTCTGTGCATGTTAAAAATGAGTGAAATTGATTAATTAAAAATGAGTACACTTTAAAAATATTGAAAAATTGGATAAGTTTGATTAATTAAATATAAATTGTAAAAAAATGTATATATATTGAAATAAATATGAATACATATTAAAAAAATGAAAACATAGTAAATATATATATACATAATGAATAATAGAAATTGAATAAATTCACTAAAAAATATTTGTGTCTGTGCGTTGTATATAAAAATGCATTAGCTATGTATATATGAAATCAATATAACATACATTCACTACTGGAAATCTGACATTTCCCAACGCTTCTATACCAACGGTTCATAAAAACCGTTGGTATAGGTTCCCTTTCCCAACGGTTTGGCCAAACCGTTGGGAAATCCCACTTTGATGCCACCTTTCCCAACGGTTTGGGCAAACCGTTGGGAAAGCCCACATTTTTGGGGACCTTTCCCAACGGTTTTGGCCAAACCGTTGGGAAAACCCACATTGTGGGGACCTTTCCCAACGGTTTTGGCCAAACCGTTGGGAAAGTTCCAATTTGTGGACATCTTTCCCAACGGTTTGGCCAAAACCGTTGGGAAAGGGTATACCTTTCCCAACGGTTTGCCAAAACCGTTGGGAAAGGTCACCCATGAATCAACCTTCACCCAGAATCAAATCCAGGCTCAAAATCTATTCCAACGGTTGTCAAAACCGTTGGTATAGGTCTATACCAACGGTTTTGACAACCGTTGGTATAGATCCTTTGATTTTTTATCATTTCTTCTTACCCAGAACATTATATAAATCAAAATTTAATATAATTATGAGAATACATATATATATTTATGTAATTATATACACAAAAGTCTTGTTAGGTTAGTGGTTAAGTCGTTCAATAATAAACTAGGGGTGCTGGGATCAAATCCCAGCGAATGTTTTTTTTTTGAAATACATATACCAACGGTTCCACAACCGTTGGTAAAGATTTTCATATTAATTATACCAACGGTTTCCAAAACCGTTGGGATAGGTCTATACCAACGGTTTGGGGAAAACCGTTGGTATAGACCTATCCCAACGGCTTACTTGGCCACGGTTCTCCAAACCGTTGGTATAGGATATACCAACGGTTTGGAGGCATATACCAACAGTTCCAAACCGTTGGTATATGTTAGTTTTCCAGTAGTGATTTGATCTATGTTAAATTGAAAAATCAAACAACATTCAATTATGTCCATTACTCGATGTAATTAGTCAGTATTTTTAATTCAGATTAATTTTTAATTATAAACCACTATTCACTAAATATGCAAAATAAAATCTTTTCAGTTAAATTTTAAAAAAATCAACACTATCCGTACTGAGTAATTGGTGGGGGTACATCATCCATTCGGTGACCATTGGATATCCCGTGCTTATTCACCAACCATTTTTTATGGGTGATAGTAGCATCTTCCACACCATTAAGACTATTGGGTACGCAATATGGGTCCATTGACCCCCCCCCCATGATTCTCTAGCACCAACCCCCTTCATTTTACTTTTTTTCATCCACACTCATTCTATAACAACTCTGCTCTTTATTACACACTTAAACATGATTTATTACATAAACTTTATTTGATAAAACATAGAAGATTGATAGTTCTAGTGTCTTTGGGGGTTAGGATCATTACATAACAACTTAAAACATGAAAAACAGCATCTTTATTAAAAAATTCCATTACATGACCACTAAATTACCTTGTACGTAGCATTGCATGGGATAACCTGAGGATATACATAAGAAAAGGGGTGATCTATAAAGCCCAATAAGGGAATAAACATAGAATAAAATGAGGAATACAGTACATGTTAGACAATAGGCATATCAATGGAGCACAAGAGAAACATGAACATAAAGACATGATAAAGCATGATAATCATAACATGGAAATGTGGCAACAACACTTAACATGGAATTAGCATGAGCAAAGGCTCATTGAACATGGGGCTTGAGTAAACCCTCATTGCACATGAAGCATGAGTAAACCCTCTTTGCACTTGAATTAGCATGAGTCATAAATCATTGCACATGACGTATCATGATACTATACTTTACCCAATGCATTGTAGTGCTATTAGGGCGCACCCTTCTTAATCATTTCATTTCATGCATAAGTGTGCCACATGGATCATACAACGTGGAATCATTCATCATAATTTATTCCACGATAAAGGTATGTGGAATAAATAAATGAAAATTTATAATCAATAAATAAATGTGCATAAAGGTGAATACCCTTGATAAAGAAATGAGCATAGTATTCACTACACAATGACATTGGCTTGGAAAATTGCGGTGCAATTTCGGCAGCGTAACGGTGTGTCATAAGAATTCATAAAAATGGTTGATGAGAGATAAAGGAGTGTCTCATCATATTTACATGAAATGGAAAGTAAGTGGGTCATATAGATACATGTCCCAAAATATGTAATGGAATTTATATTCATAATACAAAAGAATTTATTGAATGCAAATGAGGAGAGAGAAATTCTTTACGGAATTTCGGCATGGTAACGGGTGTACATGGGAGGCACCGATGAGAGAGAAAGGGGTCTCTAATCATTAAAACATAAAAAGTACAGTATATGAGAGGTTTGAAATCATACCCCAACATTTAAAACTGAAAATAAAAGGGCATAACAATATTAAGAAACATGGATAAAATGAGAAAGGAAGGAATCCCTTACCTGGATGTGTGATCCCAAAGTCTTGGGAGAGGATTCTTGGGAGCTTGGGGTGCCATGGAAGTATTCTAGAGAGATTAGGGAAGAGTTTGGACCAACTCCAAAGGATTTGAGTGAAGAGGAAGTGGGATCTTGGGTGGGTTTATATAGGAAAGGAGAGGGAATTCTTTATTATTTAGGTTTGGGACACCACACATTAAACTAATCAAAACCACAAACCAGCCCATTGTTTTTGCCCATGGTTTTTTCCAAATGGGATTGGAAAACAATATTTTATATGTAAAATGACCTAACTTCTTAAAATAATAGGGTTTCTTATGTGGATGTGAGTCAAACTCTCAAGGAAAACAATTTAAAAAGACAAAATGTTTTATAAGCCTTGAAGGGTCCACTAATGATTTGTAAAATAAATCAAACAAACCCAAAATCACATTATTTTAATGGTAAAACATATATTGGACGAAAATAATGTTTATAGTATTTTATTACATCACTATTGGGTCATTATTATGTCATAAAACACATTATATATTTAAACGGTATTTAATTTTTACCCAAAAATTCGATTGTCGCGGAAAATTATTAAAAATTCACCGTAGGATAATTTTAACGTCCTGATTCCAAAAATAATATTCATTTTATCTAAATAATTTTCTAAATATGTGAATTTTTTAACTTTAAATTAAAAACCAACACTTATAAAAAATTCATGGGTTTTGATAAAAACAGCTTTCAAACCTTAATAAAAATTACAATTGCATTCATAAAATTATATGATCATTTATAATTAATAAAAAAGTAATTTAATAATAATAATAATTTATTAAATTATTAGTTAATTCAAAAATCCATTAATTCATCAAAATATATTTCTTATTAGAATATTAACTAAAAATAGTATTTGTGCTTTAAAAACTATTTACAAAGTAACAATAATAAAAAGAATGTATATTATCTATAGAAGAATAATGTACATAATTGTAGTAATAGGGTCTTGTTACATAACCCCTTAAAACACCCACATAAGACCTTAGGGTAAGGTGTGTGATGGTGACAGACTCTTGGGGTGACTCGGATAACATTTCTCGAGTAGTAATCGCTATCAACTTCCACTTCTCTCGTAAGCAGTTCCACTCGAGCTTAATGTATTCAAGCTCAGCTTGGGTTTGGTCAAGAGCAAAGCCTAATGATGCCACATCCTTTCTGAGCTCTGAAAAATGGCCATCGTATAGGGAAAGTCTACTGGATGAGGTCATTGCTTCCTTTGTCTGAGTAAATTGGATTTATTAAAGTCCTATATTTATACTAATCATGTGATCACTGTTCAATGGATATATTAGAAACAGTCACAATTTTTAATGGTATTTTAAAATCCAAAACATAGAGCCAAATAAGTGCATACATTTTACATAACCATAAGAAGACAATTAAATAGACCAAGAGGAATTATCATTAATTAATTTTTGGGCCATTACACATTCCTCCTCCGGATGTGTTTAACTTTTAAATGCACAATTAATTTATCAAATAATAAAAATTTAAATTAACATAAAACTCAAACAATATGGATCATTACATTTCATATTAAAGTAACTCTTGAGTATGAATTTAGATATAGGAAAGATAGATCTATTCAAATTTATGGTTTTTGTAACACCCCAAAACTCGAACCTCATGTATTGATATGTTTATGTTCACATTTTGTTTGAATTTCATAATAACTAAACAAAACTTGTTTCCATTGAGAAAGTAATAATATGGTTTTAATTTATATTATAATGCAACTGATTAAAACAAACAATTGGACATAAGGCTTTTCATTTAAATAAAAACACCATAGTGTTTACAATACACCTAGATCAAAATAGTAACCATGCTAACCAAAAATACCTATTAAAAACCCTATCAGAATTATAAGGATACAACTTAAAACAACGAGAACCCCAAGAAAGTAATATGGGTCCTTAGAATATAACATAATGAACATAATAATGGCCAAATCCATTGTGGCCACACTAAGCACCAATGGAATGACGTGAACCATCTTCTTCAATTGCCTTGAATTTAGGACACCTGAAGGTCGTACGGGAGTAGGAACACAAGAGCGCACAATGCGGGCACAAGGTCGTGGTGGGGCATGGGTAGGCTGAGGCCTGCGGGGGAATCGGGAGCCCATGTGTAAGTCCCCCTATGTGTGTGTTGTGTGATTTATGAGTGGTGCTTCAGAGGCTTAGGCTTATAAGGAAGCCGTGTGCGCCTCCCCGATTTGATGTGGGATGCGTTTTTTCGGGTGAAACGAGATCATGGTTTTTGGATCACGTATCACATGATATGGGCCATCGATCTTGACCCCATGCTCGACCCTCAGCAACCATGAATTTCACCGCATTTTTCATAGGTCGTTCGATCCAGGGTGATCTAATTGTGGTCGTTCAAGAGTTTAAAAAAGCCGCGACATACCTAGACTGTTTGATCAAACTCAGATTTAATCTAAGCCAGTCAATTCTTTTAAAACCCCAGATGCACCCCATCCCTTAGATCAAGGTTGGACTCATTCCTGGCCATCTATTTTTCTCCCAGTTTCTTCCCGCAGCGACATCTTCTTCTTCCCGCAGTGTGCACTGCACCAGTGCCCTACATCCTATATCCCACCATTTTTCTTCACCTTTTACAGCCGTTGGTCCCTCCTCTCACACGGTTTCCACAGAGACCTTCCCCCTAGTATTTTTATAATCCATTTTGTCCTCAGATCCCTGCAACTTGCTTTAAAATATTCTGTATAGCTGTAGTTTATAAAAACACGCCTCAGGCACCTCAAAGATCTCCCAATTTTCTCTTCTACCTCCAGCATCATCTTCAAGAACCCCTGAACTCTTCCTGAGCCTCCTCATTCTTCTCCACGATTTAAGGTAAGGGATATTTTTTATTTCTTTGTGTTTTTCTTTTTAGAATATATTCATATGTATACTTATAATGTGTATTTTTTATCTTATGGGTTGAGTTTAAACACTTCTATACCTGACGTTAGGGATTGGGATTTTCGAGTTATAGGGTATTAGTGGATCTGAAGCTTAATTTCCCCATGTAAATTCTTTACGTTCCACATATACATACCATATATATATAAGTACATCCCTATAGTTTTTCATAAAACCCTTATGTCCAAAATTAGGATTTTTAAACTTGAGTTTCACGGTCAATTTAAGAACCTCAACATACGAAGAACCATATTTTGTACAAAACTTTTACCCAATAATTTAGGTTCTTGTGTATATATATATAATGTTATACTAATAGGTTTTTCTATAATAATGCAAAATAAGTTTTCATAAAACTGAGTATTGGTGATTAAACAATGCTTAAAAGGTATTCGTTAATTGTTAGGGTTTACTCTTTATACTTATTCCTTATTGTGAGAAATCATATATATATGTTTGTAATATATGAACATGTATATGTTCATACACAAATATATATGTACACATATATTTTTCTATCCTAATCCTATTCTGGTTTTCTAAATGTGTTTATCAATGTTTAACCAATGTAATCAGTACTTGTTTTGGTTGTGAAATGAAAAGTTCATACACTTAATTATGTATTTATATATATATATATAGTTTATAGCTAAATATATCATCTCTAAGTGAACCTAGGTTTTTCAAAGGTTAAAAGTTGTATGTGTAAATATTTCTAATGTCGAAAATTATATTTGGGTCTGTTTAGTATGGATTTATAATTATAAGAAAACAAATGGAAACTTTGTATATATTTGTACATATACACATAATTCAATATAGTTATATTTTATTCTAATAAATATGATTTACAATTATTAAATAAAAGCATGGATGCGAATATATTTTTGGGTTCAAATGGATTTGTAATATTATGAAAAACATTAGTTTTTAAATATGTATGTCCTACATCAAACTCGTTTTAGTTAAAAAACCTTTAAAGATATTAGACTTGTTATAATTTCATATGTAAAACCCTTTTTATCCATTATTTGATATGCTTCAAAAATTGTCTCATGTGAAGAAAAATGTGTAATAAACCATGTATACCTTCGATAAACTGAGACAGCCATATTTTTAGTGTAATCTGTTATATTATGTTTATTTGGATTAAATGGTTTCATTATCCATTTTATTTATAGTTGTACTCAATGATGCATGCTTGTGTACAAATGGAATCTGTATTTATTCAAAATTAGTCATTTTAAACTATAAATGTTCATTTCCACGAACCAAGGATTTTGAAAATTAAGGAACTATTATTTTATGCGGTAACCCCATCCATTCACTACTTGTGTGTCTTAAATCAATATCACATGTGCAAAGTGCGTTTACTATATTATGCATTTCCCTGTGAAATTTATTATCTAAATGATAACTGACATATTATAATTTAGTCCAACATCATTTACATTTATTAGTGAATGAATTAAGCATGAATAATACCTATTCGGAGTTATAAACATGCAATATAATGCATTGGAAGTTTATGGAAGCAGTTGTAAAGTTATTAATTTATGTGATAAATCAAATTATTTATTATTCATCACAAATAATAATAAATAATTTAATTATTTTGAGTGGTATGGGACACCCCAAATAAAAGACATTGAATTAGGTATTCAAAGTGGTATGGGACACTTTGGATACATGGCCTTATAAAACATATGAAGAATGTATTGGACTAGTATGTTCTGGGTTGGGGACCGGTAAAAGTAGGACCTCTGGGTTGGGGTCTAGTTAAAGTAGACCCTCCAGGTAGGAGTCTGGTTATAGAGGCTCTCTAGGATGGAGTCCAGTTACAAAGGCTCTTCGAGTTGGGGTTCGGTTACAGTTAGCCCCTAGGTCTTGGCATGAGGCCTTGACATAGAAATTAAAGTCTGGCATTATACATTCCCTCATTATGTGTATGATAATTAATAACCAAATGGATATTCGACTAGTATAATGCCCATGGTTAATATCCAGTACTTATGAGTATTAGAAAATTAAAAGCTTATGGAATGACTTAGGTTTAGCACTCAGTAATTTAGAATTCGGTGTATAAAATTGAAGTTATTACCTTTATGTGTAACTCTAATTATTCATTTCCCTTAACTGTTTAGTTTGTGCTCTCATATGCATATGTCATACATGTTTAGAATGTCTTTTATTTGTTACTCCAAATGAGCATGCCTATATTTGATTCATCAATCATTGGATTTCTATTAGCACATTTTTAATTAAGCTCCTTTATGATACATTACATGTGTTATAGCTTTTCTTTAAGAAGATTGTTTTAAGAAATGGTTTAAGGGATATTTTAAAAAGTTATATTGGTTTATCTTAAAACCCCTTACTGGGCATTCGTATGCTCACCCTACATTTTTTATTAAAAAATTTCAGGTAACAACTTTTAGCAGATGAAACATTTCAAAAGTATCTGGTTTCACAGATCCTGAACCAAATTCGATCTTCTGTATGGCACTGGCTCCGGGTATTCGAGAGTCGGAGTGTGATAGTTGGTATTAGAGGATTCAGTTCGGATAAATCTGGAAAAACAAAACTGATACAAAGAAAAATCTACTTATGAATTACTAAATATGAAATTTTTCCTGATTTATAGATGGAAAATGAAAGTACTGGTCTTCTGTCTCTTCCCAATGAGGCCCTAGAAACCATAATTTCCATAGCCATCAATGAAAATTTTATAAACTATGCCCATATCTGAATGACGTGTTAGCACCTCTATGACATATCCAACTATCCATGAGTACTTCAAATCCACCGAAGAGCAGGTCTGGATTACACCTTTATGATGCAAGCCCAATTTCTATCCTACGTACGTTGGGGAAAATACTATGAGGGGATTTTTGGATGCTTCAATGTAGCAGAAGGCATCCAATCCATCACGAACTTCTAAGAAGCTTCAGTAGTGGGAGACCTCCACACAACGTATATGTGTCAAGTCCTGTCCTATGGCCATTATAGTCAGGTAATGGACTTCGACATCCTTGAATACGAAGCCTCTCGTTCTATGTACAAACAACAAGTACATACAGACATCTCACGGTTGTATAACCCACATGTTAGACTCTGGATACAACACAAGTGCACCCATTATATCGAACTAGATTTATCAGGTTGCATATGGTTCTAGGAGATTGAAATTTTTGAACTAGTCTTGGGGATTCATGTGTTAGGGAACTGGGGAAACTATTAGCCTTTCTATTTTTATAAACAAGTGGTGATATGAGAACGCAATTTGTTTTTTTTTCTTTCTATTATCTTGTCTGTGTTTATGTTTCTGAATAGGTTTCACCAATTGATCCTTTATAACTAATTTTTAGATGGAAGGATAGACTCACATCTTATCTCTCCCTACTGAGATACTAGAGACCATCTTGGTAAAAACCTGTGAAGAGGAGTACCCGCCTTTCGCAAATTTGCGAAAAACATGAAAGCAACTCAATGAAGTGTCAAATAGCCCAGAAATTCTTCATTACTATCAAGATAATTCCTACATATACCATATAATATCCACGGTATAGTTGTTCGAGTACAAGTGAAGAGGGAAATACCATGAAGGACTATTTATATGCTTTAATTTGGGCCATAAATTCGTGGCTAGAGGGGGATTTCAAGAGGATACATTGGAGGGAGACCTTTGTGCATCTTACATGAACCAAATCCTCAGTTTCAGTTTATACGAAAATGACTACAACTTAGATATCCTCAATTGAGAGTCATTCTGGAAAATTCTTCGAGAGATAGTCCATTTGGACATCTCCTAACATTCCACAGCTCAAGCATCTCTTTGGAGGCCCGAATGCACTATGCAGAGGTTCAACCCTTTCTGCTCCAAATGTATCTAGTCCAGAGAATCTGAAGAGTTGAACATAAACGGGGGAATTCACCTAGCCACACTAGAGGACCCACCACGATGGAGGTTTTGGTGAATATGATAAAGGAGTCTTTCTCTTATGTGTATGTAGAATGAATTGTGAGGATGAAATTCCTCGTTTGGGGGAATAAAGTAACACCCCAAAGCACGAACCTCATGTATTGATATGTTTATGTTCACATTTTTTTTAAATTTCATAATAATTGAACAAAACTTATTTCTCATGATAAAGTAATAATATGGATTTAATTTATAGAATAATGAAACCGAGTAAAACACACAAATGGACAAAGGGATTTTCTTTTAAATAAAAACACAGTAGTGTTTACAATACACCTAGATCAAAAGAGTAACCATGATAACAAAAAATACTTATTGAAAACCCTATCATAATTATAGGGAGACAACATAAAACAACGAGAACCCCAATAATGTAATATGGGTCCTTATAATCTGACATAATGAACATAAGAATGGACAAAGCCACTGCGGCTACACTAAGCACCAATGGTATGATGTGAACAATCTTCTTCAATTGCCTTGAATTTAGGACACCTGAAGGTCGCACGGGAGTAGGAGCGCATAAGCGCGTAGCACGGGCCAAGGCCGCGGTGGGGCATGGGTAGGTTGAGGCCTGCGGGGGAAGTGGGAGCCCCTGTTTAAAGCCCCCTATGTGTGTGTTGTGTGATTTCTGAGTGGTGTTTCAGAGGCTTAGGCTTATAAGGAAGCCGTGAACGCCTCCCTGATTCAATGTGGGACGCATTTTTTTGGGCAAAACGAGTTCATGGTCGTTGGATCACGTATCACGTGATCTGGGTCATCGATCTCGACCCCATGCTCGACCCTTATCAACCGCGATTTTCACCGCGATTTTCATGGTCCGTTTGATCCGGTGTGATCTAATCATGGTTGTTCAAGAGTTTTAAAATGCCAAGACATCCCTAGATAGTCTGATCAAACTCAGATTTATTCTAAGACACTCAATTCTTATAAAACCCCAAATGTGCCCTAGCCCTTGGATCAAGGTCAAACTCGATCCTAGCCATCCTTTTTTCTCCTATCTTCTTCCTACAGTGATGTCTTCTTCTTCCCGCGGCGTGCACTTCACTAGTGCCCTACATCCTATATCCCACTATTTTTTCTTAACCTTTTACATTTATTGGTCCCTCCTCTCACACGGTTTCCACAGAGACCTTCCCCATACTATTTTTATAATCCATTTTGTCCTCGAATCCCAGCAACTTGCTTTAAAATATTCTGTATAGTTATAGTTTATAAAAACACGCCTGAGGCGCCTCAAAGATCTCTCGGTTTTCTCTTCTACCTCCAGCATCGTCTTCAAAAACCCCTGAACTCTTCCTGAGCCTCCTCATTCTTCCCTACGATTTAAGGTAAGGGATATTTTGTCTTTCTTTTCATTTTTATTTTTAAAATATATGCATATGTATACTTATAATGTATATTTTTTATCTTATGGGATGGGTTTAAACCCTCCTATACCCGACGCCAGGGCTTGGGATTTTCGATTTATAGGGTATTAGTGGATCTGAAGCTTAATTACCCCATGTAACTTCTTTATGTGCCACATATACATACCATATATATATATAAGTACAGCCCTATGGTTTTTAATAAAACCCTTATCTCCAAAATTAGGATTTTTAAACATGAGTTTCGAGGTCAATTTAAGAACATCAACATAGGAAGAACCATATTTTGTACAAAACTTTTACCCAGTAATGTATCTTCTTGTATATATATATATATATAAGGTTTAACTTATAGGTTTTTTTATAATAATCTGGAATAAGTTTTCATAAAACTAAGTTTTGGTGATTAAACAATTCTAAAAAGGTATTCGTTAATTGTTAGGGTTTACTCTTTATTTGAGGTCCTTCTTGTGAGAAATCATATATACACGTTTGGAATATACGAACATGTATATGTTCATACACACATATATATTTATACATATAGTTTTCCATCCTAACCCTATTCTGGTTTTCTAAATGTGTTTATCAATGTTTAACCAATGTAATAAGTACTTGTTTTGGTTGTGAAATGAAAAGTTCATACACTTAATTATATATATATTTATTTTATATCTACATATATAATTTATAAGTGAACCTAGATTTTTCAAGGGTTAAAAGTTGTTTGTGTAAATATTTCTAAGGTTGAAAATTATATTTGGGTGTGTTTAGTATGGATTTATAATTATAAAAAAAATAGATAAACACTTAGTATATATTCGGACATATACACATAATTCAATATAGTTCTATTTTATGCTAATAAAGATGATTTACAATTATTAAATAAAGACATGGATGTGAATATAGTTTTGGGTTCAAGTGGATTTGTAATATTATGAAAAACATTAGTTTTTAAATATGTATGTCCTGCATCAAACTCGTTTTATTTAAATAACCTTTAAAGATATTAGACTTATTGTAATTTCATATGTCAAACCCTTTTTATCCATTATTTGATATGCTTCAGTAATTGTCTCATGTGAAGAAAAATGTGTAATAAACCATGTATACCTTCGATAAACTGAGACAACCATATTTTCAGTGTAATATCTTATATTATGTATATTTGGATTAAATGGTCTCATTTTCCATTTTATTTATAGTTGTACACAATGATGCATACTTTTGTACAAATTACATCAATCTTAATTCAAACTTAGTCATTTTAAACTATAAATGTTCATTTCCATGAACCAAGGATTTTGAAAATTAAGAAACTATCATTTTATGTGGTAACCCCATCCATTCATTACTTTTGTGTTTTAAATAAATATCACATGTGCAAAGAGAGTTTAATATATTATGCATGTAATTGTGAAATTTATTATATAAATAATAACTGACATATTATAATTTAGTCCAATGTCATTTCCATTTATCATCGCATTAATTGAGCATGAATAATACCTATCTTGGGTTATAAACATGTAATGTAATGCATTAAAAGTTTATGGAAGTAGTTGTAAAGTTGTTAATTTATGTGATAAATCAAATTATTTATTATTCATCACATATAATAATGAAGAATTTAATAATTTTTATTGGTATGGGACACCCCACATAAAATACATTGAATTAGGTATTCAAAGTGGTATGGGACACTTTGGATACATGGCCTTATAAAACATATGAGGAATGTATTGGACTAGTATGTTCCAGGTTGGGGACCCGTAAAAGTAAGCCCTCCAGGTTGGGTCTGGTTATAGCAGACCCTCCGGGTTAAAGTCCAGTTATAGAGGCTCTTCGGGATGTAGTCTGGTTACAAAGGCTCTCTGGGTTGGGGTCCGGTTACAGTTAGCCCCTAGGTCTTGGCACGAGGCCTTGACATATAAATTAAAGTTTGACATTATACATTCCCTCATTATGTGTATGATAATTAATAACCAAATGGATATTAGGCTAGTAGAATGACCATGGTTAATATCTATTACTTATGAGTATCAAAAAAGTAAAGGCTTATGGCATGACTTATGTTTAGCACTTAGTAATTTAGAATTCAGTGTATAAAATTGAAGTTCTTACCTTTACGCGCAACTCTAATTATTCATTACCCTTAGCTATTTAATTTGTGATCTCATATTCATATGTCATACATGTTTAGAATGTCTTTTATTTGTTACTCCAAATGGGCATGTTTATCTTTGATTTGTGAATCAATGGATTTCTGTTAGCACGTTTTTAATTGAGCTCTTTTATGATATGTTACATGTGTTATAGATTTTCTTTAAGAATATTTTTTTAAGAAATAGTTTAAGGGATATTATCAAAAGTTATATTGGTTTATCTTAAAACCCCTTACTTGGAATTCGTATGCTCACCCTATGATTTTGATTAAAAATTTTCAGGTAACAGCTTTTAGCATATGAAACATTTCAGAAGTAGTTGGTTTCTCAGAGTCTGAACCAAATTTGATCCTCTATATGGAACTGGGTCTGAGTATTTGAATGTAGGGGTGTGATAGTTTTTCATATAATAATTGGATAGGTGAAATTTGATAATTAAAGTTGATTATGTTATGACATTACAAGATTCAACTCAAATTAGTTAGACAAAAAAATTTCTTGAATACCTGAGACTAAAAAACACATATTCATTGGTGATTTGATGCAATAACCAAAGAGAAATTAATTTTTCAAACAATCTGATGCAGTATTAAAGGTTGAAATATATTGACATCAAAAATTATTTCATAAAGGTGAAAGTGTAGTGTGGTGATATCAACTTGGAGTATGTTTCAACAGGTCATGTGTATCTTGAAAAATCTCTTGGAAAATGATGTAAAAATGACCAATACACTTGTCTAAAAACTATTTTATGGACATATTTTGACAATTCCACCTTTAACATTATATAATGGTTTATTTTGGAACCTTGTGACTTATTCAAAACATGGGATCACTCAATTCATTTCAAAAATACCAATTATTTCCCTCCCCCACTTATAAAAGGCAAACCCTATCCTCTTCTCTTCACACCTTCACACCACTTTGGTTCAGCCAAGCCCAACACAAATCACTTCCAAACATACCTACCCTCATCCTATAAGACTTATTTTGGTCAAAAATATAACCTATATGGTCTTTAGTTTGAACCTAATGAGGATACATGAATAAGATG
Source organism: Viscum album (assembly GCA_963277665.1). Classification (NCBI taxonomy): domain Eukaryota; kingdom Viridiplantae; phylum Streptophyta; class Magnoliopsida; order Santalales; family Viscaceae; genus Viscum; species Viscum album. The sequence goes on from OY728166.1 coordinate 406,164,528, forward strand.
TAATGTTCTTCAATGAGTATCTTTATTTAATTTATTTCTCCACCTCCTTCAATTATTATTAAACCATGATGATATAATAACCTTAGTATCTTCCATAAACTAGGATGTTGTTCTAATAATTTCTATACCTACAACCATATCCACTTCCATCAAATGGGTTACTGAATAATTGTTCATGTGTATGGCGGACTACCGCCTCGCGAATCGATGTCTTTTGTTCTTCCATTATAACCTTTCACGGTTGGGTATGATGATAGATATAAAGTATATATATGATATTTATAAAATTTTTATACCTATGTAGTATTTATATCATATATATATTTTTACCTTTACTTTTTTAGGATATAGGATAATGTCGCTCGTTTGTACGGTGGACTACCGCCTCACGAAGCGATGTGATCCGTCTTTCACTAAGGCTTCACATGAATAGTGATAAGTATAAATTTAATGATTATATGTGATATAAATGAAATAATTATGATATTAATGAAATATTTATCATTTTATAAAGATAATATATATCATTTTCTTTCTTTCCTTTTAACTCAGGTAAAGATGATAACATCAATCGTGTACGTGTGTACTACCACCTTCATGAAGCGATGTGGTTGTCTTTTTATCCCCAAACCACATAGATGATATATATGAAAATATTTAGAGTATTAATATGGTATTTATGATATTATGAACATTTTTTAAGGATAAAATATTACTTACCTCCTTTCCATAATGATCATTGAAAAATGAAATTGTTACTTATGCGTATGTACGGTCTACCATCTCCATGATCGTAGCGAACTTCAATTTTCATAATCAACATTCATGATTGGTGTTAAAATTATAATTGATTTATAAATATGATAATTATTTCATGATATTTTTATAGTAATAGTACCATTTTTCACTCTTTGGCACTTAAATTAACTGACAAAATGTTTCTAAGAAAATCCAACTACATTTTTCTCTCTAGTCGGAAATTTTTTTTCTTACAAAACCATGTTTTCTAAAAATGATTTTGAAAATGGTTTTAAAATCATCAAAATGATTTACTAATGATATTTTTACAAAAAAAATTCAAAGAAATATTTATGTCCTTTTCAAAAAATGATCATTTGGAATTTACTGAAAATATAAAAGGAATCTTCATATCATTTTTTGAATATGACACTTTCTATCCTTTTTACAATGAAAAAAATGTTCTTTTTATCTTGTACGACATGAATGGATTTACCCACCATCATTTATTTGAAGATTCCATTGTAATTTTATAAGGTTACTTTTAAAATAAAATTTTTCCTAATATTTAGGAAATTATTAGATTTGAAAATTTATTTTCAAAGAAAAGGATTTTTAGAATGTTTTATGTTTTTTAAAAAGTGATTTTCACGATGAAAAAAATATTTTCCTCAAAAATGTTTTTAAAGATATTTTTATGATATTTATATTCATAAATGAAAACAATCCCTAATTCTTATTCCAATGGGTGTATGTTGTATTGATATTATCCTTATTATTTCTATGGATGGTTTATGATCATTTTGACCAAGGAAAATATTGACCTTCACTTCTTTGATTCAATTTTTTTGTCATTAACCTTCCCTTGAATTATTTAATATCATGTGATCACTGGACATTAAATTTACCCTAAATATCCATATTATTTATCATGGATATATTTATTTATTAAATTGTATATCATTTCTACATATGTCGTTTAGTTTGAAAGTTATTTTTTTATCTGGGGAAATATTGATAAATCTGTATTATTTACTCAATACGGATGTTTGATGATAAGGTACATTATTCATGAATTAAATAAATTATTTGATATATGAGGAATACTTTGGACTTTCAGTGATGGGTGGGGCCTATCATTATATATCCCTTCAATTCATCTATACGTCTCATGAGGCAATCGAGTTAAGAAAGCATGAAATGGGTTTTTAACTATATATTAAATCGTCTTGTGAAAGTTCTTGGCGATAGAGGTATCATGATGCCTAAGGTCATGGATTCCAATAGTTAATCATTGATTTCATTAATATTTCAATTATTATTATCAATGATATTTTCACAATTATATTATCTCTAAATGCATTTCATTCTTATTTTATTGATTAAATGGAATGTGTTTTCAGTTATTTGCCTTATCACATTGATTATTCCTTGTATAATTATTATAGTCAAGTTATTGATTAAATGGAATGTGTGGTCAGTTATTTACCTTTCCATATTTATTATTATCCATGATATTTTTATATTGATATTATATCTATATGTATTTATTTTTTATTTTATTGATTAAATGACTTGTGTGTTTAGTTATTTACATTTTCATATTGATTATGCTTATAGATTCATGATAGATTCCATTGTAACTAACCCTTATTGATCATTTGAGCTCACCCCTATTTTGTTTCCTTTCTCCAGAACTCCATAATGTTTACTACGATTGATACGTAGGGATATGATAGAGGTAATAATGCTATTCTCAAAAAAAATGTGTTGTAATTTATATATTAAAATGTAATATGGGACTCAAGTATGTACCCAGTTTACCAAGACTACTAAACTATTTGGTTCTTTAAGATGTTATTCCTTGTATCTTATGCCATTGTAATAAAGCAGGAAACAACACCATACTACTGGGGTTAGGGTATCTGTAATATAGGATATAATGATATCATAATTTTTGGTATGCATCACATGATTATCACAGGATACGACATAGGGTATATCATACAATATGAAACCAATTTTTGTGTATTCCCAACATTTATAACTTAGGGAGCCTACATAAACAAGTTATGGGGGGATTTTATTATACATTTACTTTTTTTACAAGTTCATCCCTGTTATAGATATTATCTACTACAATATGTTGTATAAATCAATTCAGAGAATAAATAAATGGTTTCATGACTCATAACATGCAAGATAAACACCTCATGGAATGGATTTTGAGTAAATAATAGTAAAAACCGGATTTAACTCAAGAAATTTCATCAAATAACAAATGAAAATCATAAAAGAAAATGAAAATCCTTTTAATTAAATTAATTTAAAAGGAAAATAGTTTAAGAAGATATATTTAGTAGAAAATGTAATTTCAGTTAAATCTCACTCTACCCCATGTCGATACTGACATAAACACCATAATAGTATGTTAAATAGGAGGTTTCACCTGGTTATTAACATGTGAAGGGACATCCTGAGGAAGAAAAAAGAAGTAATCTCCACAACTGACTAAATATTTAAAGAATATAAGAGACATGAAGATTTTGGATTTATTTTTATTATAAAGTGATAGAATTCGAAATTAGAGTAAGGAAAAGTGGACTAACCATACCCATGTTGCTAAAATAGATGAGTTGTGACCTATGAAATATCTACCTAAAAAGGGAAGTAGGAAAGGGAATGAGAAAATGGGAAGAGGGGTTGTTTGGTCATCCTCTTCAAGAAATCTTGAAGACCCCCTTTTAGTTATAAATAAAATATGAAAAATGGCATCTCTAACATTAATTTTTTTTAAAGTGTCGACATTATACATACTGAGTACCTGATGGGGTACATAGATTATTCAGTGACCATCAGATATATGGTTTCTACGCACCAACCATTCGTTATGGGTGACAGTAGCCTCTCCTACCCCCTCGAGACTACTGGGTACCCAATACGGGACATCAGGTACCCCATGTATCTCTAGCACCAACCCCCTTCATTTTTTCCCTTTTATCCTCACTCATTCCTCCTTCGGATATGTTTAACTTCTAAATGCACAACTAATAGATCAAATAATGAAAATTTAAATTAATTTAAAAATAAAATGATATGGATTATTAAATGTTTTATTAAAGGAACTCTTAAGTATTACTTGGGTATAAAAAAGATAAATCTATCCAGCTGTATGGTTTTTTCATATACTAATTGGTCAGGTGACATTGGAGAATGAAAGTCTACTTTCTAAAAGTGAGTTTTTCATTGAAGAAAGATGTGTTATTTGGCACATAAATAGGTAAAAAACACAATGAAAGTTAATTATGTTACGAAATCACAAGCTACAACACAAATTAGTTCGACAAAGTTCTTGGAAAATGATGTACAGTTTCTGTTGGAAGTGAATTCCAATCCAAAAATAAATGTGAGTGCATCCATCATATGTTCCATTTTTCATTTATTTACATTTATTGAAGAATAGAGATAATATTTAGGGGTTTTCCTTATTGAGTGGTAGGATTATTATTCATCATATAAGAAGTAAAAGGGGGAGAAGAGTGTTAAAGAGTTTCCTTTGGAAGAAAATTTTTGTCCACAACCATACTAAACCACTAAACTAAACCAAAGAGAAAAATCAAGCATTCTATAAAGTACCATCATCCTCCCCTACAAGGGAATTTCACACCTTAATATCATAACCCTTGGTAAAAAAACAAAAAACATCTTTCTGGGTTCTCTTTGGTCCATGCTTCACCTTAGAATGACTATAAAGACTGATTTCAGAACCAAATACCTTTTTTCAGGTTGCGCAAGTATTTTAGGAATAAGGACTCCGTGGTATGATAAAAAACAATTTCACTTTTCATCAATAAATTTAACGGGACAAATAAAATGAATAATGAGAAGCCTCCAAACACCTTTTATAGTGCAACAGTATCATCTTCTCCTCCAAGTATTCCTCGTCATCCTATTTAGAAGTGGAAATGAAAAGAAGAGTCAAGGGAAAACCAAAAATAATATTGTTAAAATAGATAGGAAAATAAGAACATGATTTAAATTTCAATATGACTATAATTAACATGCAACAACATTTTCAAGTACATGAATATTTGCACAACAAGACACTAGATATGGATTAAACTAGGTTGAATTAAAAATTTGTAAGACATGACATGAAGAGAAAAGCTAAATGAAACTATTATGATGATATTCTTTAATTGCAACACTTTTGTATCCCATAAAGTAAGTATATTCATTCTACTAGTCATGGGATAGCTTGAAATCATTCTTAATCACCGGACCAATATCCAGAGAAGTAATATAAGTGGAAGGACTTCCAAGAACAAGTTCTTTATTGACAATATTCAATAAAAAGGTGACTTCCTATATCAACCTTAGATTCACCACAAGTAGCCTAACCATGGAAAAATAAAAACACATGATAAAAATGAACCATATACATTTGATACATTTAATCATAGACAAAATGAAAAATAATTATACATGAGTGAGATGAAGGATCTTATCTTCCTTCATCTTGACATTAACAGAATGTCCACCTTTCACTTTGATTCCTGAAAAACATATGAAAACAAGGCCAAATAGAAAATCATGAATAAAATATAGGAGAAATTTTCACTCCATAATTTTATAATTTAATTAGATCCTAAATTATGACATCCAATAAAATATCTTGACACTATTTATTTGAATAAACTACCATATAGATAAAATTAGTTTCATTTTTAAAAAAAATAGAAGAATCATAAGATTTCATATGATGATGATGGAATACAAAAAGACAAGTCCATTTGAATAAAAATAATGTTTCAATAAAATAAATCAGGAAAGATATTTGAAATCATGAATAAAATTACGTATGGTGTATATGATTTCATCAATGGATTTTTAGCATTGGAATCTAAGATAATAAAGAATAAAGGATCAAAATGAGTTGGGAAAACTATAAAATCAAGGGCATAAACATGAATCGAAAAGAAAAGGAATAAAACATATGAAAAATTATAATAGATTCTTATAAAATGAATTAGAAACATATATTTAAAAGATTATTCATAGTTGAACAAGTAATGATCATGTTTATAATAGAAAGGGGAGTAAAAAATTTGTAGAGACTCAAAGCCAAAATGAAGCATGTTGACGCTGAGAAAAGTTCGTAACTCTCGGAGGAAGTTTCGAAATGACGAAGAAAAGTCATATTCGGAATCAGAGGCCTGATCCGGAGGCCCAGGATGTGGTGCACGAAATAAAGGAGGATCCGTGCGAAAAATTGTTCGGCGCGCGTAGAATCACCGCGTTTCGCGGAATTGAGCCGATGAGGCGCACAATCTTTGCGCGCCCCGGTTCTGCGAGGCGAGTTTTTGCACGTCGGCTGTGCTCGGCATGAAGAATTTTGTGCCCCGCCTGGATTCCGTGCCGGAGGTCACCTATAAATAGAAGGTGACCCCGAACGGTTTGGGGGTTCCAGAATTCGAAGCGACTCCCATGCGCGCAATTCGGCTTCCCCCACGCGCAAGATGGCTTCCAAGTAATTCCTCATTTCACGCAACCCTTCCCCGGAGTGCGCCTTTGCGCGCAACTCCACCGGCTTCAGGGAATTTGCCCCCTTCCCAGGGTTCCAACCTTGCGCGCAATCCGTGTCTCATGCGTGCAATACCCTACCGAGCGCGCAAAACCCTGCACGTAATTCCCTCCCCGTGCGCAATTCCTTTGCTCCAATTTCACTCCGTCCCGGTGTCTTTCATGCAAACCTTCTTTTTTGTGCGAAAAACCTAGGACCCTTCACCTTGACGCCCCTTGGATGCCCCCTGCACCGGCACCTGATGTCTCCCCTACCGGGCGCGTGTTCCATGCGTTGTTTTCCCATACGGCCTTCCAGGCTCGTGCGAAGTAACCTCAAGGTCCCTTGGGCCATGTTTCCCGTTGCGTTGCTTTTCCTTATGCTTCTCTGCATAGGAACGCTAACGGTTATTGCTTCTTCGCATAGCTATGCTAACGTAAACCCCCCGGTGGTTCGCCCTACGGCCCCCTTTACGATGGCCTTGTTGATTCCTTCCCTCCCACAAAGGGTAGAGGGCGTTGGGCATGTAAGCCCTATGGGTGTGGACCGAACCCACCTCATCCAAGCTGCAGGATGTTAAACTGCTAAGCACCTCGTCCTTAACACAAGACATTAAAATGTGGTCCGACCCCGTGCTTCGCATGCAGGGTCCTCCCAGATTGGAAATTTTTTACGCCCACTCGTCTCCACGAGAATGGACTCTTCCTCACATGGAATGAGATCCTCCTTGTTGGAGCGGCGTTTGTCCGCGGGGGAAGGGCCGCCTCAGAGCATATGCCCCTAGCCTCTCTTGCGGATGATTGCACCCGTGCATCTCCGTACTTCCCCCCTGCCAAGGCCAGTGGAATCCTTTTCCCACTGTGCTTTGTCACACCACGGGCCTCCACCCTAGAGTAAGCCCCGGCACCAAGGGCCGCTAACCACGTGTAAGCCCCTGTTTCCTCTTTGGGCCGCTCAACGCGTAATCCCCATTCCTCTTCTCACGGACGCACCCTTCGTGACGTGATTGTCTGGTCCCTACTGCCTCTTGTTTCCCACACCGAGCATGACTCACGTGGGCTTAGAGTGCGCATCGACCATGACATCCTCTTATGGGCCACCCCAGAGCGTAAGCCCCATACCAGCGAACCACATGGACTTTGATCCGTGCTAACGCACGGTACGTAGGAAGCCTCCACGAGGTTCAAGCCCACCACCCAGTCGTCCCGACCTCTCCATGTCGGTTCCCTGACCACCTTGGGCCGCCTCAGAGCGTAAGAACCAAACCCCTCATCCCGCATGATGTTAAACTGTATCTCATCCCGCATGACGTAAAACTGTATCTCGTCCCGCATGACGTTAAACTGTATCTTGTCCCGCATGACGTTAAATTGTATTCCCCCTCTTGGGCAGTCTCATAACGTAAGCCCCATGTCTCACTCCAGCATCCATCCTGATTCTTACCTGGGCCGCCACATCCCGGTGAGATCATGCCACCCCATCCCACTCCATGGCATCTGGGAAGCTGCCCACGTGCTGGCCCCAATATCGGTGTTCCCCCCTAGGGGTCCTTCAACCCGATCCATCTCTACAAGACGTTAAACTCGCGACATACCCCGTGTTAAACATGGGAAGCTGAGGAAAACCTCAGATGGTACACATTCCCCACGTTTGATGTGGGATTCCTCGGGCTTCTGTGCCCCCAAGAAGCCCTGTGATGAGGGACCAAGGACAGACATGCCAACGATGCCCCAACGTGACCATTCTCCTCACCGAAGGTTGCTGCCCCAACAAAACCACTTGGAGCATCTCGATGGAAGAAGCGTAATTAACTGGCATCCATGTAGATATGCCACAGGGAATGGGATTCACGAACCCGTCTTAAATCTATGAGGGAGACCCGGACTAGGTGATGAGCTCCGAGGAGGAATCCACAGAAGGAAGAACCGACATCCCATCATCCTGGTTTCGATCATGGAGTAGACGTCCCTGAACAAGGAATGGATGTCCCCCGCCTTTGGAAAGTGGGAATGCAGGGTAACAAGCAGTGCGTCCTCCCCACAGGCGGATGTGCGCGCCCCGGAGAAAGCATCGGAGCAACAAAAATGGTGAACTCGACGTGAAGCTTATCTCCTCAACACGGGGAATGGTAGCCGTCGGGGCGTCGGAAGAATAGCATGTCACCAAGTCCGAGTAACCCTCACCTGACGTGAACCCGCCAGGGGTCGAGGCCATCAGGACGTTGACCACTCCGTTCTGCGACGTCATCAGCGTGGATCCCTCTCGCCGACCATAGAAGACGGAATGACGTTGGGCCTTGGTTATTGACCTCCTTTCCTGTTGATTCTGATGGGTTCATCTCCCTACTTCCAGAAATCAGATCACTGCATTCGGAGCTCGATCGCCACCTGCCCACCGGCATAGGGGCAGGGGCAGTACCGACACGGCTACCCTGCGCGGTCCCACCTATTCCATGGTCGCTCTGACTTCGACCGCCGTAGCAGCCGGGTGCTCGCGCCCCCTCTCCCCGTTAGAAATCATCCAACGGAGGGTGATCAATGACCTTGTTCGTAGGTATGACGAGGAAGGGATAATCCCCGCCAGGGGCATGGCCCGCTTGGATCTAGAAGCAGCTGCGCCTCACCACCATCGCCGCCCTCGAGGGCTGCGCAGCGAGCCACCGCTTCCCACTCCGACGTTCAACCACTTCGGGAGCCTGTCCCTGGAGCGCCTTGACACATCCCTCCCCTACGCCAATGAGGTGGGGGATGTCCGGGTCCACTCGATCGGCGATCCGTCCCAGGGGTTAACGGCAAGAACCCCCGCCAGGCTGCATCGACGTCGCCGCCTGACTCCCAAAGCCGAGGAGCAGGCAATCTTCATGCCCGCACCACCGGTTCCGGCCCATCTGACTCGACGCCAGCATCGTGCGCAAGCGGGAGAGAATTCTCGTCCTGGGGCATCAACATCAGCAACCATTGTGGCCCGAACCACTACTGACTCCTGTTACCAGATCCCCTCGCACGTCGAGCAGGGGAAGCCATGTGCCCGACTGGGATAGAAACCCCGACCACCCTGCAGGCAAGTTGGGTCGAATATCCCGATCGAGGACACTGGCAAAGGAAACTGTGGACCAATCCGCGGTAGTGCCGCTCACCATGAAGGCTCATTCCGTGCCACCGATCTGGGAAGCCGAAAGCTTCTTCGTGACAGCTATGCTCTGGGTATGACTCCTTCCAGCACCCACTGCATGGGGTATGAGGTCACTCCCCCTACTGCCGGCCACGAGCATGGAGTCGTTGTGTATCCAGTCGCTCACTCACATGGAGGTCCTCCCCATGTCCCTTTCGACATCTGTCCCGGTGCTTCTCGCACCCCGGCCTTCAGTCCCCTCTGCCCCAGCTCTATTGTGGTCGGGGGACCCCATGACGGAAATCGTCCTTACCCTGAGGATATACCCAGGGGCAGGAAGGCCAGGCGTCATCGTCGTAGGAGTAATGTCAGGGGAGTCCAGACGGAAATTAGACCAGTCCGTTTCTCAGATTCTGAGGCAGAGTACGACTCGACGATGGAACCTCCCCCCCAACCCTTCGAGTTGAGGGCAGGGATGGGGATGCGGCGCGTCAGTCTTGTACTCCCCGAATGCGAGATCCATATGATTCCCTCCTCCCTTTGAAGGTATATCCAGGAGGACGAGGACTTGGCGTACCGCCAGGGATCAAACCCGCAGTTGCCACTGGGCTCCTCGGGAGCACTTCCCACCCCTGTTAGGGAGGGTGGGCGACTTTTCTGGGGACCGACGGAAGAGTCATGAGGTGACACACCCTCGGCGAGCACCGAAGCTGTGACAGGAGGCCCATTCTCTGGCCCATCCTATCGCGATGTGGCAGCCAGGGCACTGCAACCCCTGGAGGATGACCCAGGGATCGGTGGCCAATCGGCTTGTTCTCTGTATTCCCCGCTGGCCATCCCACCGCCCAGACGGCCTGCCTCGGTTCCATTTCCAATTACCCGAATTTCTTTGGTGGACGAGCAGGGGCAGCAAGGTCCGGACCCCGAACCGGAGCCGTGGGGCTTCTGGACCATTCTTGCAGTGGGCCACTTCCCTGAGAAGTTTTGGTTGGTCGCAGAATTGAATTTCGATGTGCCAGAGTCACTCACCCCGGGAGAGTTTGAATGCTTCCGCCAGATTCTTCAGGTGACTCACTCCCGCCTCCGCCATCAGCTAGAGCCTTTTACCGGGAGCCAAGCGCATCTCGAGGATATCGGTGAGCAGTGTCGTCGGGTCAACCTAGCAGCACTCCCCGCGGTCCGGCACCCCAAGTTGTTGGACCACCATGAGGCCCTCCAGCAACAATGCATCCAGAGTTTCCAAGTACTCCGCAGAGTTATTGAGGAAGCCACCCCCCCCCCCCATGCGCATGTCCACGAATGGGGGCAGTACGCTGCTCTCCTCTTCTGTGTGATCCGCCGACAGCCCGATCCACTAGGCGGCCCTGAGGGAGCGTTGCCAAGGGTAGTGGAAGTCAACATGGCTGACCTTTCGGATGAGGGAAACATTGTGGAGCCCCTCGACGGGGACTCACCCCCGAGGATAGGCCGCTACTGGACCCATCTAGGAGGATTACTCGCCAACATAGGAGCCTCCTAGGTCTTCCTGTACCCATGGAGGCACTGACACTGGGCCGAAACATCGGCAAGGGTAAAGAGCCTATCGGGTATGTAAAACTCACCGACTCATCTGCCTCGGTGTAGAAGGTAGAGGAAGATCCCGAGAAGGCCATGCTGCACCAATAGCTAGCTGAGCATAAGAGGCCAGTTGATGAGCTCCTAGACGAATGCATTGCAGAGCGGCGGCCTGACTACAGTGACCCTAGACCAGGACAGCAGGGGCAGGAGCATCTACCCCTTGCTGAGATCCCCCCCCCCGGGAAACCGTGACCGTGTCGTGTTCGCCGACAGGGGAGACACTGGAACCCATGGCAAGAGGGCGTGATATGTTTCGTTGAACCCTCCCAAGTATAAAGACCACCTGGGGGACCCTGCTCGGTTTCCTCCTGCCGCCCCGAGAGTCGCTCCGCCAGCTGACCCGCGAGCCGCTGAGCACAACTACTGTATCGAAGAGATTGGAAATGCGATGGTGGTTAGAGATCCCTGTCAGGACAGGAATCCACATCTGGATGATCTTATAGAAGTACTCATCGCCCGCTTGGAGGCCCTAGAAACTCGGAAGGTGGCAATCCCACCAGATGGCAAGTCGTACGCAGTATGGGTGGATGACATGCCGGCTCTGCCAGGATTTGGGAACCCCACTTTTCCCCCCTTTAACGGGACCGGAGACCCGCCACAACACTTTGCCCACTTCAACTCAAGGTGCAGGCCTATGTTAGGGACTCCGGTGCAGCAGGAGGCTGCCAAGCTCCGGTGCTTCATTCAGACACTGGAAGGACCAACATTTTTCTGGTACATCCAGCTCCCTGTTGGATCTGTGACTAGCTGGGAGGACCTTCGCCGGCAATTCCTCTACCAGTTTAGTTCCACAACCCGGAAGACGAACATTGCAGACCTCTTCAGGTGAAAGCAAAGGCTCGACGAGTGAGTAGCGGACTTCATCGCCCGGTGGAAGGGGCTCACGTACTCCCTTGACATGCCGCTGACTCAGGAGAAATTACTGACGATGTGTGTAGGAAATGTCAAGGTGGAGTTGGTTCCTTATCTGATCATGCAGAATTACCCAGGAGGGTTCTGGGACTTCTCGGACATGGCTCAGCGCCTCGAAGAAGCCCTACAACAGGCCGGTCAGGCACGCCCGCTACCTCCTGTAATCTCTGCAAGAAGAGCCGCCAGAGCCGAGCCCGCTGATGTGGCCTAGATAGAGGACCCCAGACAGCTAGAGTTACTGCCAGTGAGGCCAGCTCAGTAGGCTCATAGGGGTCCACCCCCACGGGCACAGCCTCCGACCCAGTAGCGACCACCTCAAAATCGGAAGGCGCCTCTGCATAACGCACCGCCACTACCTAGGCGAGGAAATCTGGCTCCGCCTCCTCGGCCTGCTCCTCCGGCCCCTGGTCATGGTCAGCCCCCAAGAGTCCCCTTTCTAGATAGAATGAATCAGGATTACTCGTTTGGCGAGGCCCAGATCCTCGGTTATTTCCGTAGCGCCTTGGAGTAGAGGATCGTGCGACTGCCTGAGTGTCGGAAGCAAGAAGAGGCGTGTCTCACTGATCACCCTAACTACTGCCCTTATCACCAGATCCTGGGACACACCATCCAGAAATGCTATGTGTTCAAGGACTGGCTCCAAGACCAGATTGACAACAACATAGTCAGGTTGGGCCCAGCCCCGGCACCGGTGGCAGGTGTCTTCGTGGAATCAGATGGCAGTAGTGACAACGGGGATGGGTGGGAACAGGTTTCTGACCGTGGGTCCCGGAAGTATAACGACTGGATGGCCCGCAGGATGGTCGCCCGTTCCCATGGCATCATCTTTTCCCGCCTGAGTCATCCAGAGCCCCCGGAGTCTGCGAGCGTCACTTTGGCATTGTCGTCCCAGCCTACCTCTGCCCAGAAGAGCAGGCAGCGGTGCAAGAAGAAAGAACGAACCCTGCAATTACCATCATCTTCTCGCACGCTTGGCGATTTCATGCCCCTGAAAATGGGGATCCCTCCGAGACCCCGTCTGGTAGTGGACCTCCCCGAAATTCCGGGGTACGCTTCGGTTAACATCGTAGAGTTGGAAAATCCCTTTTTGGATCCGGACGATGAGGAGCGCCAGGTGGACCTCCCCGAAAGTTCGGGGTATGCTTCGGTAAACACCGTAGAGTTGGTAAATCCCTTTTTGGCTCCCGATGATGAGGAGCACTAGGTGGACCTCCCCGAAAGTCCGGGGTATGCTTCGGTTAACACCGTAGAGTTGGTAAATCCCTTTTTGGCTCCCGACGATGAGGAGCGCCAGGTGGACCTCCCCGAAAGTCCAGGGTATGCTTCGGTTAACACCATAGAGTTGGTAAATCCCTTTTTGGCTCCTGACGATGAGGAGCGCCAGGTGGACCTCCCCAATGTCCCCAGCCATTGCTAACATCGACGGAGACGTGGCTACGTTAATCGTCTGGGCACGACAGTCGTCACCTCTAGTCAGGTCGTGCACGCTACCGAGACCAGGAAGCAAGCTCGGTACAGAGAGTAGCACTCACGGCTCCCTCACCTGGTGACAAAAGGTTGGCTTCCACCGCCGTTTGTGTTGCTGGATCGGGCAGAACTGCTTTGCCCACGTCGCAACCAGCCCAGCCCTGCCACTGGCCGACTATGGCCTTCTGGTCCTAGCACGATAGCCACCTCTCGGGCTTCAGCTAGTTAACAGCGGGACGTGCCTAGTACCAGTCAGTCACCAATCCCACCAGCAGGGCCTGTCATGCCCCCAATCGCAGAGTGACCTTCTGTAGGAAGAAGCTCGCGTTTGGCACGAAAGTATGATGTCCTAAAGCATCTGGCCAGCATTCTGGCAGGTCTTTCCATCTTTGAGGCCCTTCTCCTGTCGTTTGAAATGTGTGAGGCGCTCGCCGAGGCTCTAATTATCCCCCTTTAGTTTGAAACGGAGGTAGTGGCCGCAGAATCCTTCCACACCGAGTTGATTGAGGACGCTGAATGTCAAGCGGTTATCTCGTTTTCTGGTGAAGATGAAGACCTTCCCATACATGGGCACATCCTCCCGTTGTACATCACCAACCAGTTCAATGGGGTGGAATTCCATCGCTGACTTGTCGACACGGGTTCTGGGATTAACTTGATCCCAACTCGGACACTGCGAAAACTGGGGTTGTCTGAGGATGATTTAACTCCCTCTGACCTCAGAATCCAGGGGTATGACAGGACTAAGAAAACTCCACTCGGCAAGATTCGTCTGAAGACCCAGTTTGGTGGCTTAATTTCCAATACTGAATTCATGGTTGTCTCTCAGGACACCACCTACAACGCGTTGATGGGCAGGTCGTGGCTCCACCTTCACGTAGCGGTTCCCTCATCATACCATCAGTGCCTCAAATACTCCCTTAAGGGTCGAGTGGGTGTGCTCCAAGGAGATGTGTCTCCGTTTTCCTCTTGTGAAGCTCGTTACCTGGACGCTGACTATTACAAGAACAAGGACAAGCAAATCCTGGCAGGTTAGGTTGAGCCCGCCGCTGTCACGAGTGATCCCTGGGCAGGTCTGGATGACAAATATTTCTTCCCAATCCATCGGTTGGAGGCCACAACTCCCGATATGGGAGGGTGCTTTGTTGTATTGGGTACCAGAGGAAGGCATATTTCCGAGTCTAAGCGATAGTGGGAAATCACCTCGTACTCTTACACCAACCAGGCTCAGGTGATTCCCGAGCCTCCTACCCCTATACGATATCGGGACGTTGGGCTCATGGAAACGGCAGTACGTCATACGTGTCTATTTCGCCAAGCCGGAATCGACCGGCTCAAGCCAACGTGTCACCACTGCTTTGATTTTGTAAAGCATGGCCCTTTGGGCCGAAGGCCGGATGGGATTGGATCAACCGCTTTCGTCGCCATGGTCTCCGCGGTGCATGAGTCTCCCGTCGTGACGACCACTGCCGCCCAAGCCGGTGCCAACACCCCATCAGGGTCGAGCAGCCCCGAAAAGGCTCCCCCCATAGACGATCCTCCCACAAGCGGAGAAGAAGACATGGAAGATGCTTCTCCTGCCTTTGAGGAGGGCGTATCCACCACGGTCGATGAGCTAGTACAGGTGAACCTCGGTAGTGAGACGGACTCGAGACCCACATTGGTCAGCGCCGCTATGCCTCCCAAGGAACGACAATAGTACATAGACTTCCTCAGACAACACCGTGATGTGTTTTCCTGGATTTATGATGAGATGTCGGGACTAGATCCCCAGGTAGCCGTCCACCACCTTGGCCTCCCAGCAAACCATCGCGGGTTCAAGCAGCCTCCCATGAAAATGTACCCCTTTCATGGTGCCATGTTTGGGGTCGAAGTTGATAAGCTTGTTAAGGCCAAATTCATCAAGGAAGTCTAGTACCCCAGGTGGCAAGCCAACATTGTGCCCGTCAGGAAGAAGAATGGGCAGATCAGGGTCTCCATCGGCTTCTGTGATCTTAATCACCACTGTTCGAAGGATGACTTTCCCCTTCCCGTGACAGAGCTGTTGATCGATGCAATGGCTGGGTTCCAAGACCTCTTCTTCACGGATGGGTACTCCGGGTACAACCAGATCTGGATGGCCCCCGAGGATGAAGAGTTCACTGCCTTCAGGGCCCCCCAGGGTACTTTCTGCTACCGTTTTATTCCCTTAGTCCTGAATAATGCGGGTGCCACCTAGCAACGGGCTATGCACCGCATATTCAAGCCGATCCTCGGGACACTGGTGGAATGCTACATAGATGACCTGGTGGTTAAATCTCATCAGCGTCGGGACCATCTCAAAGACCTTGATAAAGTGTTCGGTTTCCTTCGTTCTTGCCACTTGAAGATGAACCCGTTGAAGTGTGCCTTTGGGGTCACCTCCGGAAAGTTTCTTGGCTTCATTGTTAGGTATCGAGGTATCGAGATCGACCCCGAGAAGATCAAGGCCATCAGTCAGATTCCTCCCCCGAGTAATATTCGGGAGCTTCGAGGCCACCAAGGCCACTTAGCCTATATACGCCGATTCATTGTGAATCTGGCCGGAAAGTGTAAGACCTTTTCTCGACTCATGAAGAAAGGCACCTCCTATGGGTGGGACGAAGAGTGTCAGACCGCTTTTGAGGAAATCAAGCAGTATCTGCTTCAACGTCCGGTCCTGATGCCACCCATTCCCGAAAAGCCACTGGTCCTTTACGTGACCGCCCTGGAGCGATCCCTCGGCGCCCTTCTCGCCCAGAAAAACAACGAGGGAATAGAGAATAGACTCTACTACCTCAGTCGCATGCTCCTCGATGCGGAAATTAGATAATCTCCTATCGAGAAGAGCTACATGGCACTCATATTCCCCATACAGAAATTGTGGCACTACTTGCAGCACCACGAGGTACAGCTGGTCTCTCGGGTAGACCCGTTGAAATACATCCTGAGTCGGCCTATGTTGACCGGCCGATTGGAACACTGGTCGGTGATCCTCCAGTAGTTCGACATTAGGTTCTAACCTCAGAAGGCCGTCAAAGGACAGTCGTTGGCAGACTTCTTAGCTGCCCACCCAACCTCTGCGGACCAACCACTAGATTTGGTCTTTCCTGATGAGGTAATCCTCTTAGTCAATCACGCCACCCCATGCTGGCAGATGCACTTTGACGGCGCCTCCTGAAGCCCTACCGATAGAAGGCTCAACGATCCTAGGCTTAACAGAGTGGGCCTGGGTATCATCTTCATCACCCCGGAGCAAGCCGTTCTGCCATATTATTTCCTGTTGTCAGAAGGCTACACCAACAATGAGGCAGAATATCATGCCCTCATCACTGGCCTCAAGTTGGCTCTGGAGGTTAACATACCCCACCTGTATGTAAAAGGGGACTCTGAGCTAGTCATCAAGCAGGTTAATGGTGACTATGCTATCATGAATCCAGAACTCATGCCGTTGCTGGAGTGCACCCTCCATCTAATGGCCAAGTTCCCCTCCCAACCAGATGTCGTTCACGATCCCCGGTTGCAGAACAGTCTAGAAGATGCTTTGGCCAACCTGGCCGCATCACTCGCGGAGCCCGAACAGGATGACCTAATCATCCACGTGGCGCACCGGAGATTCATTGCTCATGTTATCCCAAAGGGCGATCGTGGCCCGCGAGTGAACCATCTCACTACTGGTGCCCCTGTCTCAGGACCCCCCGGGGCCTCAGGCGTGGTGATCGAGACAATTCCTGACTGGAGGACACCCTTGGTTGAATATCACCGGCATGGCAATCTTCCGATGGACCGAGCAGAGCAGGAACAAATCCGGCGCCACGCGCCGCAGTTCACCCTTCAAAGTGGTCCCAGCCGTGAGCAGCTCCTTTACAGGCGTGGGTTTGACGGTGTTCTCCTCCGTTTTCTTCAAGGAGTTGAGATCCCACAGGTCATGCAGGAAGTGCACGCTGGTTCCTGTGGCGCCCACCAGGCCGGGTCGAAGTTGTCCCACCAGATTCGGAGGTTGGGATACTTTTGGCCCTCCATGATCCACGACTGCATCGAGTATGCCATGAGGTGTCATGCGTTCCAAGTTCATGCTAACTTTGTGCATCGGCCACCAGAGCCTCTCCATAATACTAAGTATTCTTGGCCCTTTGTGGTCTGGGGGTTGGATGTCGTAGGGCCTTACCCGCCGGCGACGGCCCGCCAGTGCAGGTGTATCTTAACCGCCACAGATTTCTTCTCAAAGTGGGCAGAGGAAGCCCCGCTCATGGAAGTCAAGGCTGGTTCTATCGCCGACTTCATGAGCTCCAATATCATCCACTGGTTTGGAATACCTCACACTATCCTCACGGATAATAGAACCAACTTTCGAGTGGTTGATCTGAAGAGATTGTACGCCACGTACAACATTCGCTCTAACCACACCTCCCGCTATCATGCGCATGAGAATGGATAGATTGAGGCGTTTAACAAAAACCCTCTCTAACATTCTGCAAAAAATGGTTGGTCAGAACAAGAAAAGTTGTCCAGACAAGCTCCCCAACGCCCTCTGGGCTTATAGGACGATGACTTGCAATTCCACCCAGGTGACTCTGTATTCCCTGGTATACGGAGTTGAGGTCGTCCTTCCCATCGAGGTCCAACTGCCCTCATTGCGCACGACGGTCTACGACCAGCAAGCGCCGGATAGAGTTGTCGAGATCCATCTAGCCGAATTGGAAGCGCTGGACGGAAGTAGGCTTCGCGCTTTACATAACTTGGAAAGGCATCAGAGCAGGATGGCTCGAGCTTTTGATAAGAGGGTTTGCCTCTTCTCCTTCCTGCAAGGTGACTTGGTGCTGGATCTTAGAGCGCCAATGATTCCCGGCAGGAAACCACCCAAGTTGGAGCCCAAGTGGGAGGTGCCTTTTATTGTCCACAAGGTCTATCCCAATGGAACGTATTCCCTGGTGACTATGGATGGTGAGCGTATCACTCATCCCACCAACGCCAGGTTCCTCAAGAAGTACTTTGCCTAACCAGTATGGTCCTGCATGACCTTAAACTGTATGGTCCTACATGACCTTAAACTGTATGGTCCGGCATGACCTTAAACTGTATGGTCCCGCACGACCCTAACTACGCTTTGGTCCGAGTTCTAAGACCTAAAACTAAGATCCTCTTGGTCCGAGCTCTAAGACCTAAAACTAAGATCCATATTTCGTCCAGCATTACGTTAAACTGTATTTCCAGAACTACGTCTAGCTTGATTCCCATCCTAATGGGATACATAGGAACTCCCAGACCTTTCTTCTTTGGGTCCAGCTTGAGGTTCGTTGTCGCGTCTGTTTTGCCTTTGGGACCTTGACCACAGGATCGCGTGGCGTGGTGTGAGATTATGTCCCCATTCACGTTGGGTTTGCAATAGCTGCACCACGCGCACCCTATCCTCAGTATTTAGCCCTCCTTTGTCCAATGGCATTAAAAGACACTTTCAAGAACTACGTATGGCTTGATTCCCATCCTTATGGGATACATAGGATCGCCTGAACACCTAGATGTCAGGTCCAGCCCCATCTCTTAGGAGATCCCACGATCTCCCGGTTCCCAGGGTGTTTGGCATTATGCCCCCTCTTTTGCCCCAGGATCCTCCATCTTTTGGCTGCTCTCGGACTGAGCCCTCTGACCCTTTCCAGTGGTCTTCTAATGTGCTAAGGGTACTCTGATCTAGGACTTGGAGTTCCAGATTCGACTTAGGCAAGTTCCATCCACTCTCCAAGCTTCGTGTCCCCCTTCATTCGGGCCCCCGTCATCCGTCACACCCGGAGGGACCCCCAAGAACGGCCTGGATACAACGCCCAAGGGCTCTCCTACCATCACGAGCCAATGACCCCGAGGGTTTCAGACAAAAAATTGATACAAATCCCACGTTGCGAACATGGTCAGCGGTTGATGCTCATTTGTTGGTCCCCATGGCTGACATGACAGGATGTTGTGTTGTGAACAAGGTCAGCAGTAATCCTCAGTCGTCACACCGGTTCCCCGGGCCCTGAATGTTGGTGGCATGGTCCATGTCATGTTCCGCCCCACCATGTCAAGGTGGAATATTGACACTCCTTGTACTAACCCTCAGTACACCCCCACACATCAGACAGACCGAGCTGTGTAACGGTGTCTCTCGGGGCTCCCGCGATCTGAGCGCTAGAGTATGTGCTTGGGTCTCTTCTTTACAGGTTGCGTGAAGCTTGACCCTCATCCCCATGGGAAACGAGGAGTCTCCCAGACATTGCGTTTCAGGCCCAGAACAGCTAGGAGCTAGCATCTCCTGTCCCCCTCCTGATGGTTGGATCCTCGCCGGCCCCTTGGCCCGAGGCTCCTCTCTCGGAATCGCGTGCAGTGATGGCATCGCATCATGCGTGTTCCCCTTGGTCCAAACTATATGACCTTAAATTGTGTTGTTGGTCCAAACCATATGACCTTAAACTGTGTTGGTGGTCCAAACCATATGACCTTAAACTGTGTTGCTGGTCCAAACCATATGACCTTAAACTGTGTTGCTGGTCCAAACCATATGACCTTAAACTGTGTTGTCGGTCCAAAACATATGACCTTAAACTGTGTGTCAGTCCAAACCATATGACCTTAAACTGTGTTGTCGGTCCAAACCATACGACCTTAAACTGTTTTGTTGGTCCAAAGCATATGACCTCAAACTATGTTTCTAGTCCAAACCATATGACCTTAAACTGTGCTGTTGGTTCAAACCATATAACCTTAAACTGTGTGCCGGTCCAAACTATATGACCTTAAACTGTGTTGTTGGTCCAAACCATATGACCTTAAACTGTGTTGCTGGTCCAAACCATATGACCTTAAACTGTGTTGGTGGTCCAAACCATATGACCTTAAACTGTGTTGCTGGTCCAAACCATAAGACCTTAAACTGTGTTGTCGGTCCAAACTATATGACCTTAAACTGTGTGTCGGTCCAAACTATATGACCATAAACTGTGTTGTCGGTCCAAACCATACGACCTTAAACTGTGTTGGTGGTCCAAACCATATGAACTTAAACTGTGTTGCTGGTCCAAACCATATGACCTTAAACTGTGTTTTCGGTCCAAACCATATGACCTTAAACTGTGTGTCGGTCCAAACCATATGACCTTAAACTGTGTTGTTGGTCCAAACCATATGACCTTAAACTGTGCTGGTGGTCTAAACCATATGACCTTAAACTGTGTTCCGGTCCAAACCATATGACCTTAAACTGTGTGCCGGTCCAAACCATATGACCTTAAACTGTGATGTCGGTCCAAACCATACGACCTTAAACTGTGTTGTTGGTCCAAACCATATGACCTTAAACTGTGTTGTTGGTCCAAACCATACGACCTTAAACTGTGTGCTGGTCCAAACCATACGACCTTAAACTGTGTTGTGGGTCCAAACCATACGACCTTAAACTGTGTTGTCGGTCCAAACTAGACGACCTTAAACTGTGTTGATGGTCCTATCACATGACCCTAAACTGTGACATTATCGTCCTGGCCGAAAGATGGAAAACGGTACTGCATTGTGATAACCTCGTTGTAGAGGAAATCACATTGGGTATTGGTCACGTGCCATGCCATTTGTCAATGCCTATCATGGCTTGATTCTTGTGGCGACACCACGGCCTACTACTCTAGGCCTGTCGCTTCACAAAAAAAACCACTCACCTTAAAGGACAAACAAGATTTATCAAATTCCGCTTCTTTTAGTGCAAGGGCCATGCCTGCACTCCCCTTTTCCCCTGGCACTGGTATCTTACCATGTCACCTTTCAGAAATACGTATGGCTTGATCCTCATCCTTATGAGATACGTAGGAGCACCTGGGGCACTTCCCCGTGGGCCCAGCCCACCTTCGTGTTCGGTCCCTCGACCCGAGCATTTCCCCAGAGAGCACATGGTAAGTAGGGCTTAGGTCCTCATTCACGTCGGGTTTTGTAACCGCCTTGCCATGTGTCTATTTCTCCCCTTTCCCATTCATGGTCCATGCTCTAAGACCTTAAGCTAAGACGCTTTCAAGAACTACGTATGGGTTGATTCTCATCCTTATGAGATATGTAGGAGCACCTGGGTCACTTCCCCACGGGCCCAGCCTACATTCGTTTTTGGTCCCTTGACCTAAAACCTCTCCTAAGGGGGTTGTGTGATGTAGTGCGGGATTATGTCCTCATTCATGTGGGTTTGTTCACCGCACCATACACACCCCTTATTCCCATTCACACCAGGTGTTTGAGTTACTCCACCGTGCGCCTCTTATGTCTCCGTCCGACCTATGGTCTGAGTTCTAAGACCTAAAACTAAGATCCACTTGGTCTAAGTTCTAAGACCTAAAACTAAGATCCTCTTGGTCCGAGTTCTAAGACCTAAAACTAATATCCTCTTGGTCCAAGTTATAAGACCTAAAACTAAGATACTCTTTGTCCGAGTTCTAAGACCTAAAACTAAGATCCTCTTGGTCCAAGTTCTAAGACCTAAAACTAAGATCCTCTTGGTCCCAGTTCTAAGACCTAAAACTAAGATCCTCTTGGTTCAAGTTCTAAGACCTAAAACTAAGATCCTCTTGGTCTGAGTTCTAAGACCTAAAACTAAGATCCTCTTAGTCCGAGTTCTAAGACCTAAAACTAAGATCCTCTTGGTCCGAGTTCTAAGACCTAAAACTAAGATCCTCTTGGTTCGAGTTCTAAGACCTAAAACTAAGATCCTCTTGGTCCGATTTCTAAGACCTAAAACTAAGATCCTCTTGGTCCGAGTTCTAAGACCTAAAACTAAGATCCTCTTGGTCCGAGTTCTAAGACCTAAAACTAAGATCCTCTTGGTCCGAGTTCTAAGACCTAAAACTAAGATCCTCTTGGTACGATTTCTAAGACCTAAAACTAAGATCCTCTTGGTCCGAGTTCTAAGACCTAAAACTAAGATCCTCTTGGTCTGAGTTCTAAGACCTAAAACTAAGATCCTCTTGGTCCGAGTTCTAAGACCTAAAACTACGACCCTCTTGGTCCAATTTCTAAGACCTAAAACTAAGATCATTTCTTTGACTCTTTACAACTCGCTCTCTCTTGTGGGATTGCACGATGTGGTGCGGGATTATGTCCTCATTTACGTCGGGTTACTCTTCGATCCGTGCTTATCCCCAGATGAGAAGTGTTCCCCGTCCCGCATGACGTTAAACTATATTCTGTCCCGCATGACGTTAAACTGTATTCTATCTCGCTTGACGTTAAACTGTATTCCGTCCCGCATGACGTTAAACTATATTTTGTCGAACATGATTTTAAACTGTATTTCAAGAACTACGTGTGGCTTGATTCTCATCCTAATGAGTTATGTAGGACCACCCGGACATTTCGTCTTGGGTCCAGCCCCAGGGATTACTGAACCTCGTCCTTCCTTATTGTCAGCCCCTCGGCCTAAATTCATGGGAAGTGGTGTAATCAGGAAATATACCCTAAGCAGGTTCGGGATGCCCCATTATAATAATGGGAAGCGGCAGTTCTCTCGCCAAAGAGGTCCCGCCTGAAAATTGGGACGACCCGTGATCCAGTCGGTATGTCCGCCTAATACTCCTTTGCCATGGTGGCGCAATTTCGGGAGTGTTGGACTCTATTCGAACAAACCACCACTCCAACATCCACGCTTTGCGTCCCCCCTTATTCGGATCCACATTTCCTTTCATGTTTGATGGGACCCCCTAACAGTATGGATGCTCGACCTATGGTCCGCCTACTGTCCTGGGCCAACATTCTGGAGGACTGGTGATGTTTAACGGGACCCTTTAACAGTATGGATGCTCGACCTATGGTCCACCTATTGTCCTGGGCCAACGTTCCGGAGGACTGGTCATGTTTTACGGGACCCCCTAACAGTATGGATGACAGACCTATGGTCCGCCTATTGTCCTGGGCCAACGTTCCAGAAAACTGACCGACGATATTTGAGTTAGGCCCCGTGTTCCGAACATGGTCAGCGGTCAGCCCTCATTTATTGTCCCCCATTCCAGGCCAACATGATATGGATGCTGTGTTTCTGCCACGGTTGATAGTTATCCTCCATGGTTTCACCCCATTGGGTTCTGAATTTGGGCAGCGTGATTCACCCTTCCTCTCCATCTCCCTATGTTCGGATGGATTTCGATGCCCCCAGCATCGCCCCGCTCATGTGTTAGAGCACATTGAGGAGTCGACACATCAATCGGTCTGGGGTCTCAGAAGTCCAGTCCCAATTTTGGATGCCTGAAGCTTGGTCAATGCCCCACAGTTGAACGAAATGATGGTACGAGCATCTTATGCTTCTCACGTTTGGCACGACCCACAGGAGCCTAGGGATGAGTTGTTATTCGTTTCGAAACTATGGTTGAGAATATTAAACCAAGAGTAAAAATGAATGGATTTGGCCATGTATTGGATTGAGATGATATGCAGTACAAGCAAGAAGTTCATGGGATGGCCAAAACAAGCCCTTAGGGATCATCATGCTGAAGCGATCTTTCCAGCGCTGCTACCCTCTGGCTAGTAGCCTCCAGGACCACTTCCCACTCTTTGAAGACTCTCTCCTTGTCGGCCACCATAGAGCGCAGCTCGCCAGCCCTAGCTTGTGCCTGCGCCCGCTCGGTTCGATGTACGGTCATCTGGTGACTCGCCTCCACTAGTTGTTCCTGCGCATCAACTCGTTGGGCCGTCAGTTGTTCCACGAGCTCAGAGCATGTTGCGATGAAGGCCTCCTTATTTGCCTCCTTCCCTTAGAGGTGTCGGGCTTCCTGCTCTACCCTCAGCAGTGCTTGAGCGCTCGCCGATCCTCCTAGGCATTGGGCAATGTCTGTGCGCCGGCTGCTCTCGTGTATCTTCTCGGCCATGTAATCACGGACCGTCAGATGAAGACGCTGAGATTTAGCCCCTCCGGCGCACAGGAAGCGCAGCCAGGTCTGATGTGATCCCATCCGCATCAGCCAATCCGACTGGGGTTGTCTGAGGAAGCGTTGGATACACTTCCACCCCTTGCGCCGTGTCATCCAAATCTCCTCGGCTGCCTCTGAGTCTGAGTCATCTATCTCCTCGGGGTCAGCAGGTCGGTATATGGGGAAGGCAGCTAGCAGATCGGCAGCAGGATCCTCCACAGGGACGCCTTCGTGAGGAATAGAATCCTCGACGTCAAGGCGACCTTCTTCTCTCGCCCCAGCAGCAATGATGCCTCCACCAGCTTCCAACCTCATCTCGGGAACAGCGCCGCTGATGTCCGTCGCCCCAAGTTCATCAATTTTCGGGGCCGACTCAGTGTAGGGAGCATGTTCTGAACGAGGTGGTATGCCCGCCACTGGTCCACTCACGGACGGCCTAGGCTCCGCAGCCCGACGTGCCTCCAGTGTTGAGATCACTACGCAAGGCATACGCTGCTCAGATGGGATCCTTTGACACCAAGCACCAGTAGTGAAGCGTGAGAATTACAGAAATCCAGAGCTTCGGTCCCCAGTGTTTTGGCCGCTGCAGGAGCCGCCGTAAGGGGAGACCCCTCCGCGCTTGTTAATTCAATGATGGGTGTCAGATCCTCATCATGTCCCACTAGTTCATCTCCTCCCTCCTCTGGTGGGGACGACCGTCCAACGCTCAACTGCTCCTGAGTAGGATGGGGAAGTGAGTTAGAAGTTGGAAAGGAGAATGGATGAATAAGGGAAATTAATGAAGACAGAGACAATCCTCGATAATCTCGGTTATGTCGAGATCAGAGTCGTCAATCTCGCCTCTCTCTCGGAGACTCCCTTGGTAGGTCTCCCCTTGAGACCCCTCACCTTCGGGATTTTCTTCTTCGTATTCTCCCTCGCCTTCGTCCTCTCCGGTTTCCTCCTCCCCCTCCGGCTCCTCGTCACTGTCGCCTTCCCCCGACGACATCGCTTCCGAATCATGCTCCTGGGCGAGCATCACTTTCACTAGGAAAGGTGGCTCCGCACACCGCCCCCTTTGGCGTGCGTATGCATCCATGGCCATTAGATAAGCATGCCGGCGATGGAAGTTTACTCGTTCAGTAATTCGAACGAGCCCGACCTCTGGAAGTTGGATCCCGTTTTGCATTATCTTCTTCCAGATGGCTTCGATGCTCAGCGATTGCCGCAGGGTCATCCAGGCCGACCACAGTGCCGGGAGACTTGCGTCTTGGGAAGGTTCGATCAGATATCTTATCTGCTTCCTGGGCAGTTCCCTGGTCGCCTCATGTGACCCCCCTGCGGGTAATGAGGACGTGGCAGCACCATGTGATGTTCCCGCTGCCGAAGTCCCGGCCTGTGCAGGCCTCACTGCCTGACGCGCCCTTGGTCCTCCCCTTCCGACGACACCATGCCTTCTTTCCCATCACCTGGTTTCCGCACGAGTAACCTCGAGTTACCGGACGCGCTTGCGTAATAGGCCCTCAGGGTACGCAATGGTCCAGTGTTCTGCGTATTCGGTTTCTAGGCCGACATCGACCCCGACGGGGGGAAGAGTGACGACATCGCCAGAACCGAAGGTGGTGAACATCAACCACATCTGGCACAGGACACACAGATTCTTCTCCTTCCAGACAGTCGTGAATACCTTCTTCGGCATTCGTTGGAGGCACCCGAACTGCCTGACGAATTTAGTTGGTATGTAAGGCTCGCAGATCACCTTCCCGTCGATCCGAGCCACGATCACCCCGCCCCGAATGCTCTGGAAGTATTCCTGTTGTTCCAGAGAGCCTCGACCGTTGTCCACCAGCTGGACGACTGGGGTGGGGAACGGGCTGAAGTTGAAGTTGGCGTGGTTGCCCATGCGGATCATCATGCCCTCCTCATTGAGCGTCATCGGCGCCACGCCTGCGATGTTTAGCAAGGACGGTCGCAGACCGTTGCCCGGAGGGCGGACAGCGTTTGGTAAAGTATACCTGCCGAGATGAGCCGCCACCCATCCATGGAAGATCTGGAAGGGACCACATACTCTTCGAGGTGACCCCCCTCGTGAGATACGCCCCAGGATGGTATACAGGTTGGCCAGTACGGGGACGCCCAAGTTGAACCGCTTGTTGGAGGCCATGGAGCCCGCCATCACCAATGTTGTTGGAAGGACGCCCATCCTCACGTCCCGCACCGGCAGGAGCCACCCGCTCAGGAAGGCGGCAAGGAACCCGGCATACCGGACGTTCGGGTCCCGGGCCTCAATTACGCGGTAGCCCCATGATTGGTATTGCCCCGCCTCCAGGGTCCTCCAGTATGACCCATCCTTGCTCCTCTGAGCCGCGGTTGGGCACCGTTTTCCCCGTCCCGGCATCTTAACGGCTGGATCCTTCTCAAGGAACAGGCTGAACCAGCCCTTGTAGGCGATGTCCTTTAGGAAGACCTTGACCCCCAGCCTCTCTTTGGCTAGCTGCAGCAGGTGCCACGTCAGCATAGGCGTCCGCGACCTATCTCCCCAGGTGTTATTTGGAGGAATGAACTCGTCGTATTGGTAACCCTCCAGTGGGATACCTCTGATGCAGTGAATGTCCCAGAGACTAATACCGACTTCCCCATGATGAAGGTGGAATGTGTTGGTGTCAGGAGACCACCGGGTGAATAGCTCCGGTCCAAGTTCAGGCTGGTGGTGGAAGTGGAACTGCGATGTCCATACCGCCTCGAACAGGCCGATATACCGCAGTTCGTCCCCGAACTGGTCACAGGTATGGCGAACCCAGAACGCCCAGGCTCATTCGCTGGTGAAGTTGCCCCTAGACCGCAGGTCCCAATCCTTTAGCCATCCCTTCGTGTCATCCGTGATGCACTGACAGAACGTGCTCGTGTAGAGGGTCGGAGAATCCTCTGTCACAGGCTCGTCCCCAGTAATGGTCCTAGTCCTCAGGTTCAGGACATTACGTCCATATGTCTAGTTTCCCTGGAAGGATGGCCATTGTTGGTGATGTTGTAGCGAGTAAGTTCATTCTCCCGGGTCACCCAAGACCGCGGCGTGTCCACTTCGAAGCCCGGCAGTGGAACCTCCTCCAAGATGCCAAAATTCCCGAGCGGGAGGTTGTCGGACAAGGGATACGTCTTCTGGGCTGGATTCAGCAGATTGAACAAGGTCAGATTGTTGGAGACAATCACCTTGGTGCCATAAACCTCCTCGTTCACCGCCATTTCTGTCCTACGGGCAGCGGCTTTCCCCTCATCAACTCGGTTTTCATCCATCTCGAATCTTTCAGGTGTTGGGCGAAATCAGGATGCAGTGCGTGGAATTAGAGAGTTCGGCGTGAAATTCGAAGGAGTTGTGTGAAACCCTGGAGATGAGCGCGCAATCGGCACGCGAAGCGCAGAAGATCCCGAATGGGCGTGAAATCACGGCCAAATTTCGGAGAGAATCCCGCACTACCAGATCATTATTACGCGCAGCCGCGGAAGCGATTTCGCGAACGAGAGCGATGAGCTTATCGCGCGGAAAAAGCGGAAGTACGGATTTGGGACCCAGCTCCCATTTTTATAGGCGAGGCCAGGGTTCCGCGCCGCATGGAAAGAGGATTCCGCGTGCGTCCATAGGATTTTCGTGCCCCATCAGAATTTTGCGCGCAACCTGACCAGGGGACTTAGCATTTCAGTGTTTTAGCATTTCCCTTGGAATCCGATCATTGCGACCTATCGCCGATCCAATTCCAAGGGGGGAATTTGTTGACGCCGAAAAAAGTCTATAACTCTCGGAGGAAGTTTTGAAATGATGAAGCGAAGTCATATTCGGAATCAGAGGCCCGATCTGGAGGCCCGGGATGTGGTGCACGAAATAAAGGAGGATCCGCGCGAAAAATTGTTCGGTGCGCGTAGAATCACCGGGTTTTGCGGAATTGAGCCGATGAGGTGTGCAATCTTTGCGCGCCCCGGTTCTGCGCGGTGAGTTTTTGCGCGCCGGCTGCACTCGGTGCGAAGAATTTTGTGCCCCGCCTGGATTCCGCGCTGGAGGTCGCATATAAATAGAAGGTGACCCCAAACGGTTTGGGGGTTCCAGAATATGAAGCGACTCTCGTGCGTGCAATTCGACTTCCCCTGTGCACAAGATGGCTTCCAGGTAATTCCTCATTTCGCGCAACCTTTCCCCGGAGTGCGCCTTTGCACGCAACTCCACCGGCTTCAGTGAATTTGCCCCCTTCCACGGGTTCCATCCTTGCGCGCAATCTGTGTCTAATGCGCGCAATACCCTGCCGAGCGCGCAAAACCCTGCGCGTAATTCCCTCTCTGCGCGCAATTCCCTTGATCCAATTGCGCGCTGTCCCAGTGTCTTGTGCACAAACCATATGTTTTGCAATAAAAGCCTAGGACCTTTCACCTTGATGCCCCTTGGCTGCCCCCCTGCACTGGCACCTGATGTCTCCCATGTCGGGCGCGCGCGCCATGCGTTGTTTTCCCGTACGACCTTCCAGGCTCGTGCGAAGTAACCTCAAGGTCCCTTGAGCCGTGTTTCCCATTGTGTTGCTTTGCCTTATGCTTCTCCGCATAGGCACGCTAACGGCTATTGCTTCTTCGCATAGCCACGCTAATGTGGACCCCCCGATGGTTCGCCCTGCGGCCCCCCTTCACGATGGCCTTGCCGATGCCTTCCCTCCCACAAGGGGTAGAGGGCGTTGGGCATGTAAGCCCTATGGGTGTGGACCGAACCCACCTTGTCCAAGCTTCAGGATGTTAAACTGCTAAGCACCTCATCTTAAACAGAAGACGTTAAATTGTGGTCCGACCCCATGCTTCGCACGCAGGGTCCCCCCAGATCGGACATTTTTTACACCCACTCGTCTCCATGGGAATGGACTCTTCCTCACATGGAATGAGATCCTCCTTGTCGGAGCGGCGTTTGTCCACGGGGGAAGGGCCTCCTCAGAGCGTAAGCCCCTAGCCTCTCTTGCGGATGATTTCACCCGTGCATCTCCGTACTTCCCCCCTGCCAAGGCCAGTGGAGTCCTTTTCCCACTGCGCTTTGTCGCACCACGGGCCTCCACCCTAGAGTAAGCCCTGACACCAAGGGCTACTAACCACGCATAAGCCCCTGTTTCCTCTTTGGGACGCTCAACGCTTAAGCCCCATTCCACTTCTCACAGACGCACCCTTCGTGACGTGATCGTATGGTCCCTGCTACCTCTTGTTTCCCACACCGAGCATGACTCACATGGACTTAGAGCGTGCATCGACCATGAAATCCTCTTATGGGCCACCCCAGAGCGTATGCCCCATCCCAGCGAACTATGTGGACTTTGATCCGTGCTAACGCACGGTACGTAGGAAGCCTCCACGAGGTTCAAGCCCACCATCCGGTTGTCCTGACCTCTCCATGTCGGTTCCCTGACCACCTTGGGCCACCTCAGAGCGTAATCCCCAAACCCCTCCTCCCGCATGACGTTAAACTATATCTCGTCCCGCATGACGTTAAACTGTATCTCGTCTCGCATGACGTTAAACTGTATCTCGTCCCGCATGACGTTAAACTGTATTCCCCCTCTTGGGTCATCTCAGAACGTAAGCCCCATGTCTCACTCCACCATCCATCCTGATCCTTACTCGGGCCGCCACATCCCGGTGAGATCATGCCACCCCATCCCACTCCATGGCATCCGGGAAGCCGCCCACGTGCTGGCCCCAACATCGGTGTTCCCCCTATGGGTCCTTCAACCCGATCCGTCTCCGCGAGACGTTAAACTCGCGACATACCCCATGTTAAACATGGGAAGACGAGGAAAACCTCAGATGGTACACATTCCCCACGTTTGATGTGGGATGCCTCGGGCTTCCGCGCCCTCGAGAAGCCCTGTGATGAGGGACCAAGGACAGACATGCCAACGACGCCCCAACGTGACCATTCTCCTCACCGAAGGTTGCTGCCCCGACAAGACCCCTTGGAGCGTCTCGACGAAAGCAGCATAATTAACTGGCGTCCATGTAGATATGGCACCGGGAATGGGATTCACGAACCCATCTTAAATATATGAGGGAGACCCGGACTAGGTGATCAGCTCCGAGGAGGAATCCACGGAAGGAAGAACCGTCATCCCATCATCCCGGTTTCGATCAAGGAGCAGACGTCCCTGAACAAGGAACGGATGCTGCCCGCCTTTGGAAAGCGGGAATGCAGGGTAACAAGCAGCGCGTCCTCCCCACAGACAGATGCACGCACCCTGGTAAATGAATCAGAGCAACAAAGCTGATGATAGATCATACCCCAATACTCCATGGATGTTACCATAGACCTAGGGCTTCAGCTGGGGGAGGAAGAATAGGCTAACAGAGGGAAAGGAAATTAAAGGTAAATGGATGGTTGGGTCAGGTCACTATAAAAAGGGGCATTTTAAATGGATGGTTGGGACAAGGAAAGTCAGGGGTTAGTCTTTATGGTCATATCTTTTGTGGACTGGACCGTTCAATCTGAATTTTATATGGATCATAAAATCATAGTCCCTATCTCTATTCTTGCAGATCCGTAGACTAGAAGGTTGACCCGCATTTTTTTCATTTCAAAAATTAATATTTAACACATTTTAAGGTTTAAATTTATAATGCAAAAATAAATAGTGAAAAAACATGTAAAGACAATATATATTATTTTTTAAACTGATTGTACAATTTAAAAAAAATAATATGAATCAAAAAATGTCATATATATGTATATAAATTATAAAATATAATTAAAAAGGTTTATAGGTGACCCATAATATTATTTTTTATATGTAATTATTTAAAAATTTGATCATAATCATTTAAAAATATCATGGGTATATAATATTTTTGTTATGGGTATATCATATTTTTACTAAAAAAATAAATTTTCATGGACTGTGAGCCGATCACTAAGGGTCTCACCCTAGTCCACATGGATTATAGATTTTTCAGATCGGTCCAAATGATACATGCATTTAGGTGAGCCTATTTTTTAGAATCTTGAGTTTTTAGAAACTCATATACTAACAGGACGGAATGTGGGCTCCCAGTCTTTTTATCTGATTGGTCCAGCCCATTGATGTCATGAAATTAATTGATTATTAGGTTGGCCAAACATAAACTAGGCTAGTTTTTTTAAAAAAATATTATTAAATTCTTTATTTTAAAATAAAAATAAAAATAAAAATTTGAATTTATGTTCCACATAGTCCAAAAAAGTGTCAAAATATTGACACATTTTATAACTATGACATTTGTTAACAAATAAAAAATTTTGGGACCGAGTTAAAGTTTTAATAGTTTTATTATTTTTAGTTTAGTTGTTTTGATTACTTATTTATGTATTGTGAAATGAAATTCTATATTGTTTCAATCTCCAAAGTAAAGAAACAACTTTAGTCGATGTGGAACAAGATATTGAAAAAGAACAATCACTCCAATGCACAAGCATAATAAAAGCTTAAATATGAAAATTTCATGTCCAGTCTGTATGAAGTCATGTGTAAGATTAATGTGTGATTGTTTTTTGTAAAAATAAAAATGCCTTATAGATCATTTTTATAAATTATCAAGATAATCCAAGTGAATTTTCTCAGTTTTCAATAATTGACATTCATTTTGAACTAAAATGTTACTTTTAAACTGAAAACATGCACTTTGAGTCATACTGGGCATATTATGTGTAAGATTAATGTTTGGTTTATTCCTACAATTCAAAAATGGATTATGGATTATTTCAATAAATTTTTAAGATAATTTGAGAATTTTTTCTCTATTTTGAGTATGTGACATGTGTTTTGAATTAAAATGACAATTTTAAATGAAAACATGCACCTTCAATCATACTAGGAACACAGTGTGTTAGATTAATGTGTGGATGATTCTTACACATAAAAAAATACCTATGGATAAATTTCCTAAAGTATCAAGAATTTATGAGCATGTTTTCTTATTTTTGATTATTTGATGCAAATCTTAAACTAAATTTTTAATTTTAAACTAGAAATGCGCACTCTGAATTATATCGGGCACAAAATGTGAAAAATTAATTTTAAGTCAATTAAAAGATTTTATAAATAAATTATAGATAATTTTACTAAAATATTAAGGTAATATATGTGTGTTTTATCTATTTTTAGTGAGTTACACATGCTTTTAACTAAAATTTCCTTTTTTAAACTGAAAACACACACTTTAAGCCATTCCAGGAATATTGTGTGTCATATTGATGTGTGATTGATTCATTTATGTCAAAATGATATATGGACAATTTTACTAAAATATTAAGACTATCCAAGTGTATTTTCTCATTTTTTTAAGCGGTTCACTATTTGAACTAAATTGAAACTTTTAAACTAAAAACATGCACTTTGAGTCATATCGGTCACACCATGTGTCAGATTTATGTGATTTCTTTCCTTGTCAAATACTTAGTCAAAAATTTATAGTTCTCAAATAATTTTGTGCTCTTAATAGAGAAAAAATGGTTGGAGAAGAATCAATGCTTAAACAATTAACCTCTTCATGATCTCTATAAAACTTAACTAAATAAGTAGTTGATAAAAATGATAATATAATTAACCAAAAAATAAGCTGATAAATTGATGAGAAAATTAACTAAATAATTAGTAGGAAGTCACATATTCATGATGTCTGTATATATTATGACACCATGTATTATTCCCACTCATTTCTAAACAAATATTTTTTCCCTTTTGAATACATGGACTATCAATAGTTCTGGTTGTACTAGAAAAATATAAATAAATAAATGGTTAATAAATATTTTATATGAAATTGTAAGTATCATAATACGTACCAATTTTGGGATTCTAGTTTTTTGATTTAATATGATATCATTCATAAATTTGAAAACATAATAACCACAATCTATATCATTAGTTTGTTTCAAACATTGTAGAAACATTGAGGAAAATAAGTAATTTGTATTGATATATGTTTTTATAGTGAAATTTTATTATAGATACCCTAATACTTATCTAGCTCTTTTTCTCATAGACCATCCTTATACCACGATTTTGATGATATTTAAACAATGTCATATCATTAAAAAAATTCTTTAAAACATAAGATAAAATATATAACTTGAATTTTACTTGTAAAATTTTGATTTTTAGTGTATTTCAAATTGATAAATTTCCTCATTTATGGTTGATTTTTTGGTAATTCATGCATTGAATCTAAGAAAAATAAATCTTTATAGTATCCAAATTGATCGTAATGAACAACCAATGCTTCCTAAAAATATAAAGGAAAAATTAATGAAAGAAATGAAAATATATTTAATATGATTAAATTGTAGAGTTTTACTATTATATCATGGGTATTACGAAGATTCTATCAATTTTAAGTTTCGTTTCAAACCTTATGGCCAGTTGGTCCAATATTTTTAAATATGCCATATTTTCAATGGCCTTTGTTGTGTAAGAGTAATTTCAGGACTAATGAGTATTTTAAATTTCAATTTGAATTATTTAATCTAAGGGGATTTGAATTAAAAGTTACCAAGTGGTAAATAATTTCATAATATAATTTCTTTTCATTAGGTTATATTACTTCTTCATTGTCTTTTATATTCCAAGATTTTGTGTATAATGACTTTTGATTATCTTATGTTGTATTTTCACTTGTTTTATATGGATTTACAGTTGTTACACATAATAAATTTAGTTATTCTCACTTTAAAGTTATGATAATTATAAGGGTTTATTTTATAATCTCATTATAATCAAGATTTTCTATTCTTGAATTATAATTGAAGGAATTTATTTGTTCATCACTTAATAAACCCTTTATTTTCTTCTCCTCTGTATATTAATGACCTTTTTAAAAAAATAGAGTCATATTTTGTACTCTTTGGTACTTAAATTAATTAAAAAAAATCTAATAAAATATGACTTTATTTCGCTCTTTGGTTAGAAATATATTTTCTTCCAAAACTGTGTTTTCTAAAAAGTCAAAAAAAATTAACCTCTTAAATATGATTTATTAAATTATTTTTTAAAAATTATTTTCAAAGTAATCTTTATTTTGTTTTTAAAAAAATTTCTATTTTAATTTTACAAAAAATGTGAAAGGAATATTCTTGTAATTTTCTAAATAAGGCACTTTCTAACCCTTTTACAATGAAAAAGGAATATTCTTTTTATCTTGTATGGAATGTAAAAATTTACCCACCATAATTTCCTTACAGTTTCATTTGTAAGTTTATAAGGGTACTTTTAAAATAAAATTTGTTCCCAATATTCTGTAAATTCTTTGTTTTTAAAATTGATTTTCAAATTAAAGGATTTCTTAAATGTTTGATGTTTTAAAAGAAGATATTTTCAAAATGAAAAGGATATTTTTCTCAAGAATATTTTAAAGATAATTTTATGGTATTTTTATTCATCAATGAAAAAACCCTTATTCTTACTTTAATGAGTGTATATTGTATTGATACCATCCTAATTATTTTTATGGTTGGTTTATGATCATTTTGACCAAGGAAAGTACTGACATTCACTTCCTTGATTCATTTTTGTAATCATTAAATTTCCCTTGAATTGTTCACTTTCATGTGATCATTAGAAATTAAATCTCCCATAAATATCTATATTATTTATCATGGAGATTTTTATTTATTAAACCATATATCATTTCTACATACGGTGTTTACTTTGAAATTTATTTGTTTATCTCGAGAAATATTGATAAATCAGTATTCTTTACTTAAAATGGATATTTTATGACCAGGTACATTGGTCATGAAATTATTCGATATATGAGGAATAATTTTGACTTGAAGTGATGGGTGAGGCCTGACATTATATATCCCCTCGATGCAATGATATATCTCATGAGACAATCAAGTTAAGATAGCATTAAATAGGTTATTACTTGTATATTAAACCTCCTTATGAAAGGTCTTGATAGTATAGGTATCATGTTGTCTAAGATCATGGCTTCTAATAATTAAGCATTACCTTATTTAAGATTTCAAATATTATTATCCATGAGATTTTAAAATGAATTTATATCCAAATGTATTTAATTCTTAGTTTATTGATTAAATAACATGTGTTTTAACTTATTTACCTTTCCATATTGATTATGCCTTATCTAATTATGATGTCCAAGTTATTGATTAAATGGAATGTGTTCTCAGTTATTTACCTTTTCATATTGATTATTATCCCTGAGATTTTATTATTGATGTTATCTCTGGATACACTTTCTTCTCAGTTTATTGATTAAATGGAATGTTTTTTTAGTTATTTACTTTTCTATATTGATTATGCTTATTGATTCATGATAGTTTCCACTGTAATTTACAGAAGATGCATTTAATTTTACATCTGGTTTTTACTGGGCCATCCTGGAAAATGGTCAGCTAGAGTACAATCTAGGTAACTAATGTTCATGGAATTTAGTCCTTTAAGTCATATATGGGCCATGTATCTTCTTTCATGGCCTACTTGACTGGTGACCATGTAACTCAGAGACTTCATGTCATGTATCCCAAGTACATGTCGTGTAATCCAATTTTTTCATGTAACAGTTACACCCCTATTCCCTAGGAATGTTCCAAGGATAGAAGGTGATAAAAAAATACACATCATGTGCCTCTAATGTAAACATCATGTACTTTTGCAAAATTAAACTAAATTAGAAATTAATTTATTATACTGTTCAAACCTTATCAATATGTACTTTCATGTATTCATTAAGTTGATAGGACGTGCCATGTGATGTGTTTTAATATATATAAATGTTTAATTAATTTCTAAGTAATGTTTGGTTATTCATATCATGTATGGGTCATATTTTATTTATTACTCTACAGGAATTGACGCATAACACGTGACAGAAAAATCTTGTAATTCATGTAATCATTAAGTTGATAGTACAGATCATGAAAATACATGACAAGTCATGTATTCCACATGTCGTAAGAGTAAACATTATATGATTATAATACATGTTGTATAGTTTGGATGGGTACTCACCATGTTACCTCCATGGTATATTTATGTACATAATTAATTTTAAATAAATTTATTTAATTTGTTTAAAATTATGATGGATGAGAATCTCGAGGAAATTCGAATGATAATTAAGATAAAATAATTGATCAATTAAAGAGTATAATTAATTTATTTCATTGTGACTTATCTTATATAAGAATGATTAAAATTGAATACTAATTTTATTAATTTCATAATTCATTGCATGTAGATGATCAGGAACTTAGACCAAACCTTTTTATGTGATTGGTTTCATTTAATTTATTATTAAATTAAATTCTTGGTGTGCCTGTTATATATTCTCTTATTATGTAAGGTCATGTGTTCCCATGATTTATTTTATATAAACCCCTTCCCCTCACCTTAATGTGAGTAAAATCATGTGTAATGGATGGAGCTCCCAAGTTAGTGGAGGCAGTTTAAGTTTAGAGATGAGGAAAAACCAATCCAATATAGATACATAGGTGGATAGGTGGAAAGCTGCAACACAAACCATAAATGGTTCAAGGTGATTTTTCCCTAGGTCCATGGTTAGTTTATCATCCTTTGGATAAACTAAACATTATTTAAAGATCAGGATCATACCACTTTAATATTTTATTTCTATCAAGTTTCGTGTTTATTTCATTAGGGATGTTTTGTCACAATCACATGAATTAATGAATGAACAAGCATGAAAGATATAACTAAAATAGATTGGTTTATGCGTAAATATTATCTAAGACATGGTTAGTACTTAAGTAAATCCACTTAATATTAACAAGCATGTAATAAAGATAATAATTGGAAATGTACGCATAAAATATCAAATCCCTGAATTATATATTAAGTCCATATAGCCTTCCACTACTTCAGTAAAAATCGAATCATAGTTCAAAGTTCTTGACCAAACAAAGTTGGGGTGCTTTAAATTATTGGGGAATTATGACTTGATGTTTTGGGTTGAATTAACTTATTTGACATCAAGGGTTGAATTCCAAATAAATACTTGGTGTAACTAAAAGGTGAGGATTGAGAAAATCCATTTTATGGATTTTAGGATTGGGGAGTCCACTCAATAGATCAAGGAAATGTAAGTTAATGTAGTTGACATTTGGAATTCCTACATAAAACCATTCAAATTGTTTGACCATCCAAATTTGGGGTGATGATAAGTGTAATATGGATCCTTACCCCTAGAATGTCCAAGAAATAGGATATTATGAAGCCAATGGTGAGGGTTGTTGGGTTTTGATAAAATACTCAGAGATTAATAAATATAATATTTATTTATTTGTCTAAATTTTCTTGAGATAAAGTTCTAAATCTTTAATAATATTATTTGTAGAAAAAAACCTAAAAATAACTTCAAACATACCACTATGATTCATACTTGAGAAGGATAACTTCTCACCAACACAAATTTCTGAGAATGGAAAAAACACTTACGCATTATCCTATGCCATGAAAGGAAATTATATGTGATGGAATAACTTATCCCTAATGCATCTCATAATGAGTCTAATGAGGAAAAGTTATCTCTCCATGAGAAATATTTGAAAGATGCTACGAATGTTCAATGTTTTATGTTATCATCCATAAAAAATGAGATTTTAAAGATACATGAGGACATGGATGTGTATAGCATGATGTCTCACATTTGGGATCTGTATCAAGAGAAGGTGAGACAAGAGATATACAAAATCTCTAATTCCCTATTTACAACTAAACTTAGAGACTCAGTTCCATATGGGCCTCATGTAGTCAAACTTATTTGCTATATTGAATGATTAGACACCTTAGGGATCAAATTCTAGGATGATTTGTGCATAGATATCATACTTTCCTCACTTACCAAGACCTTATCTAGTTTTATTATTAATTGTAATATGATAAATAATGATAATAGACTTTCAAAAATTGTTAATTTTATTCTCCAAGTGGATAATGACATGGGGTATGATAAACTCATTGTCATTATGGTGAATAAAAAAAGGAATAATGAGTTGAAGGGGCCCAAGACTCATAAAAAATTTAAGGCTCCCAAGAACTATCCTTCCAAGAAGAGGAATATCTAGATATTGGGAAAGGAAAAGGGGCAGTTTTTTTCATGTGTCAAGAAAGGACACTATAATAACAACTGTACCCAAAAGAAAGGGGAAAATTAAGGTTCATTCGTTATCGAGTGTAATATTTCAATATCCAAAAATTTTGTATTAGAAGCATCTTATGGTGATCACATATGCATCCAAATGAAAGAACCAAGTAAATTTTGAAGGATTTATAGAGGGGAGTGGGATTTTTTGGCCACCAATGGTGTAAGGATGGAAACTTGAGCCATTGGAGACTACTACCTTTCATTTCCAAAAAATAATGATATTGGTTTTAATGGATGATTATTATTTACCAATAGTTACAAAGAAAATAATTTATATGCCATGCCTAGATGCAGATGGTTTATTTTTAAGTTTCAGAATAAAAGTTGATTGTTTTATAAATAAAAAGTAATTTATGGTATAGTGCATTTAAATAATGGTATTTATGTGTCAAATTATGAAAATAAAGTACTTGAAATATATGAAGAATCATATTCACATGATTCATATAACACCCAGTTGTGGCATCACTATCTTTTCCATGTAAATGAGAAGAAAATGAAAAAGAGATGTCAGTATGGTTATTTATACTCTTCTAAGATAAAACCACTTAAAAGATGTCATGCTTGTTTACAAGGAAAAATTACCAAATCGCCATTAGGTGGATTGGGTGAAAGGGGAATGGAGGTTCTAGGATTCATACACACTAATGTGTGTGGAATATTTCCAATAGAAGCTATAGGTGGATATACTTAATTCATAAATTTTAATGATGACTTGAGTAGATATGGATATATCTACTTAATGAGGTATAATTCTAATTCCTTTGAGAAATTAAAAGAATTAAATAATGAATTAGATAATCAACTTGTAAATAAGATAAAGAATCTTTAATCAAATCAAGGTGATTAATATCTTAACCAATAGTTTACCTAATTTCTATGGGATTTTATCTCAACTCACCCCAACTTACACACCATAGTGGAATTGTGTTAGTGAAAGGAGTAATTGTACCTTGTTAGACATGGTAAGGTCGATGATGAGTCATGTAGGTCTTCCATTATCCATTTGGGGATATGCATTATAAACTATGGAATACACACTAAACCAAGTACCAACTAAAGTGGAAAATGGAATTCCCTTTAAGTTATGGAGTGGAAAGAAACCCATTTTTCCACATGCATGTGTATGGGGTTGTGAGGTATTTGTCAAGGAATTATTAAGAAACAAACTACCACATCAGGGTACAAAGTGCATCTTTATAGTGTATCCTAAGGAAACAAAGGGGTACTACCTATAAAACCCCTTGAACAAGAAAGTAGTTGTCACCAAACAAGACATACTTCTTGGGAGGGAGCATATCCTCAGAAATAATATTGGGAGAAAGATTAACTTCGATGAAGTTTATTCTCAAGATATACAAGAGTTGGTAGAGGAATAGATTCCACAAGTCCCCATAGAAGAAGTAGTTCCTGAAACACAAGTACTACATAGGAGCACAAGGGAGGTAAGAGAACCAAATAGATGTGTTTTTCTGGTTACAAAAGATATTTACTCATTATTGGTTAACAATGATTAACCTCTCTCCTATAAAGAGGCATTAGAGTGCTCAAAAACTGCAAGATGGTAAG
The DNA here is from genome assembly GCA_963277665.1 of Viscum album. Lineage (NCBI taxonomy): Eukaryota > Viridiplantae > Streptophyta > Magnoliopsida > Santalales > Viscaceae > Viscum > Viscum album. Next base: position 406,204,557 of record OY728166.1, read on the forward strand.
AATCCATGAATTCTGAAATGGATTCCAGGTATCTGAACCAAGTTTGGGTTCTACTTAATGTTTAAATTGATGTATAGGCCATAGGATGTAAATGATTATTCAATAGAAAATAAAACATGTAAGGTAAAGAAAATACATATAAAGAAATTCTAGTAGCTAAAGGTTTTAAACAATGTTAAGGAATTAACTATGATGAAACCTTTTCACCAGTTACCATGTTTAAATATATCAGAATTCTACTTGTTATAGTAGTTTACTATGACTATGAAATTTATAAGATGGATGTCAAAATATATTTACTTAATATAAACCTTATATAAGATGTCTACATGACACAACTAGAAGGGTTTATGACTCTAGGTGATTCCAAAAAAGATTTGAATATATCAGAATTATACTCATTATAGTATTTTACTATGACTATAAAATTTAGAATATGGATGTAAAAATATATTTAATTAATTGAAACCTTCAATAAGATTTATACATGACACAACTAGAAGGTTTTATGACTCCAAGAGATTCCAAAAATATTTGAAAGTTACAGAGATCTATTTATAGAATGACGTAAGCATCTAGGTCATGGAACATTCGATTCAATGAAGCTATAAAATAATTTTGCTTTCATTAAGAATGAATGAGATCCATATGTTTACAAGAGGTTGATTGGGAATGGAGTTTTTATCCTAGTAGTATATGTAGATGACATATTACTTATTAGAAACGACATACCGGTCTTACCGTCTGTTAAGGGCTCATTAAAAAAGTGTATCTCTATGAAGGAATTAGGTGAAGTAACCTATATTATAGGGATCAAGATCATTCATGATAGATCCAAGAGGCTTCTCGGAAAATGTAAAAGTACATACATTGACCAGATACTAAAGATATTTAGTATGGAACAATCCAAGAGGGGATTGATTTCATTGTCACATGGTATACATATTTTAAAGAAAATGTGTCCTCAAACACAAAAGGAGAAAGAGATAATGAATTAGATATCATACACTTAAATGATTGGATCAATCATGTATTAAATGTTATATACTATACTTGATGTTACCTATGAATTGATCATGGTAGACAGATATCAAGCAGATCTAGGAGAAAAATATTGGTCTACTATTAAGGAAATCCTCAAGTATCTAAGAATAACTAAGGATATATTCCTAGTGTATGGAGGATACAAAGAGATAGTTATCATGGGTTATACTAATGATATTTTAAAATAGATTAGAATGACTTGAAACCACAGTCAGGATATGTTTTTTGTCTCAATGGAGGAGTTGTGAGCTGAAAGAGTTTAAAGCAGCCAGTTGTCACTAATTCTATAACGGAGTCCGAGTATATGGACACTTCTAATGCAACCAAGGAATCCATTTTTATATGAAACTTTTTGAAGAATCTTGATGTGGTGCCTATCAGTAATGACCCTATCACATTGTATTGTGATAATACCACAATGGGTCTCTTGAAAAAGAGCCAAGGACATAACAACAAACAAAGAACATGCTTTAGAAGTATCACCTCTGAAGGTATTTTTATCAAAGGGGTGAAGTTGTAGTAAGTATAGTTCACAAAAAAGAAAATGTGGTTAACCCCTTGAATAAAGTCCTGTATCAATAAAATCATAAGTATCATGTGATAGCTAGTATACTGAAGGTTTTTAGCAGTTGGATTTACTAAAAGTGGGAGTTTATTGGAGTTGGTTCCCTAGAATCAATTACTAAGTACTTTATGATAAGATTTGTTTATTTTTATAATATTAATAAACTCCTTATTATATAATGATTATTCTTATGCATAATATAGTAGGTGATAATGTCATGCGAGTAGATGTCGCACTGAATGGTTATAGCAGATCCCTATTATGATGAGAACCCAAAAGTGCCATGACAATATTCTTAAATATATGTTCTATGTTTGGATGAAATCATTTGAGGGAACAAATGAAATAGGATATCAGGGGTGTAGACTCATAATACTTTGAGTAACCTTCACATGGTGTATTCCCATAGTAATATCCAAAGTATGATATTATGAGAATGAGACCCACCAGTAAGAAATCGACATTTATATGTTTCATTGGATGTCCCTATCTACATATGTGTTTATTGATCCTTAGACTATAATATTATTATTAATGAGTATTTCAAGTCATTTTATTTGATGTATTGATGAAAACCATGATGACATATGTTCATGGTGAGGTAGGATGCATTGGGTGCATCATGAGTAATATTATATTAATGAATAATGCGAGAAAGGATTTATCCCTTATGTTATTTAACAAAAAATCATATCTCAAGGCCTTTTATGGAAATGATATAGCCTAAAAATCCATGATCATGGTGTTCTATAGGAAAGTTATGTTTTTAGAAATTCAAAGCAAGAGACATCGAACACAAAGAAAACTACTCGCTCAATCTAGGCATGATAAGAAAGAGCATCATGGATAACAGATGATGAATGGAGGAAAATAATGGTGGTGGATCAGGGCTTCAGATCATCACTCCATTATCTGGAAGTCTTCTTTCAGCATCATTCTCATTCCTTTAGTCATAGATCTCCCATGTTCACTAATCGAGGCATGAATATAAAGGGCTTGTCATCAAACCCTCAGCAACTGCACATTAATTTTTATGAATCCCGACGGTGTCAAAATGTGTAATGTACTTTCACATCGTGTAATATCATGAATTTCATTCCATGAGAAGTCATCATGAATTTTGGTGTACTTTTCCAAAAACATATTTCACAAAAAACTCGAATCATGTAATAGGAATAAATTATGTGTAAATTTGTCTTTTCCAGTTTCCAACTTGTTCTTCCTTCAAATGATTTTTCTTTTGGCCTCAAAAATCTGGTGTCGTGCTGCTTCGCTTCACTCACGACGTAAAGTGTATTTAAACTCGTAAATTCACCACTTTTTTTAATTTTAAAAATATTCATTATTTCCTTCCATAAAATATAAAACAAATCAAATCATTCACAATTTGGAAAGAATATTCAATTAAATACATAGATCAATATCTTAAAATACTCTAAAATATATGCATGAAATACAACTATCATCCTGCTTCTCCTAATGCTGATGCGAAAGGGGACTAGAGGGCCACACACTAAGTGAATGAAGAATTTATTTTAATAATATATTATTATTTATTATTTAACAGGTTGAAAAAATATTATTCCTGTACATGGTTTAATAATTTTTCATGTTTTCTTGATTTCATATATTCTATCACCAATTATTCAAGAGAATATTATGTTAGTATAATATTTAATAAATATTTATTTTCTATTTAGTGAATATAATATTTATTTATTTAATAGTGAATAATGTAGTGATATTTATTTAATAAATAAATAGTCATTATTCAAAGACCGATAAATATTGTGGAGGAATGGTGAACCAAGTTTATAGGTCCGATGAGAAATGATATATATTGAATATTATTTGGATAAATATTATTTAATTTTAATTTGTGAGTTTAATGCATATTGAGAAATAATATTATTATTATTATAGACATGGGATTCTGTAGGGGTTAAAAAAATATTTAATAGAACTTTTTCAATTATTTATTTCTAACCCTAGTGGTATATAATCCCAATTATATAATTTTTTAAAAGAGACCAAATTCATTTGTTTTTTATACACAATGAATCTGAATAATCCTCTTGAAGCGCTATAGATCTCCCTTATTCAAGAATTGTCCAAATAATGGAGTGTGGTCTTCCTCAACCTTCCACTCTCAAGTATAGAGAGATCAAGGAGAATCCTTTCAAAGTGATTTTCAGGGTGATCAAAGGAAAACGATGCAAGAAATAGGAACCATCATGCTAGCACTCAACGATTCCTATGGAGACATTTAGATATTTTTGGAATGTGTGTGGATCGCCACTAGAAGGAATTTTTTCTTGATTCTTACAACACATTTGTGGTGCGATGTAGATCTGTTGTTAGACACATCAATGAAAAAAGAATTTCGTGCAAGGTAATTATTTAATTGCTTCAATTAATTATAAATAATATGTCACAATCCAATACTTGGTTTTGGAAATTTTTCCATTGTTTTTATTCATTGATTCAATTCTGTTTATCACAACATTCAACATCGTGTAAAATCTTAGATTAATCTTCAATCATAACAAAAAGAAATTTTTGGCACGACCCATCACACGCTTCTACTATTCCCGAAACCTACAAATATAACACCCCAAGACTTCATGATATATTTATTTTTAAATAAATTAAATGTATTTCATAACACTCAAAACATTTTTTATCTTGTGTTATATGCAACAATGATTTTCTTCTATAGCTTATGTTACAGGCAATACCAAGTCTTACCGAATAATAATATACTATTAATATTATTATTTAATATGGTAGTTACCGCCCAGCCATTGGAATGGAGGATATTAAAATGATTAACCAACCTATAAAAATATATATTATACACACATTTATTAGTTATCTATTGATTATAAATAAAATGAGAATCCTTTAAATTAAAAAAGAAATGTTTTTTGAAAAATTGTATTTTTTCAAAAAGAGGATTAGTCGTGTTTTACTTACAAAATTTTAATTTTAATTTTAAAACATTTAGAAAATTTAGTTGAAAAAAAAATTATTTTTTAAAATTATAATACCAAAATTATCTTAGGGATAATTTTTTTAATTTTTCTACGAAGTTTCATTTTTCAATTAATAGTGAAAAATACCGAATTTCATTTGAAAACTACCTTTTGTTTAAATAAATTATAATGTTAAATTATAGTTTTAATTGGTTTTAAAGTAAAATTAGTTTAATTATATATCAATTTAACCAATTTAGGTCATTTGAATCATTTTTATATTTAATTTAGATATAAAAACTTTGTAAACTTTTTAAAAAATTTACTTTAAAAACTCATTTTCTCATCAAGTTTGCGGTATTAATTTTAAATTAAAATTTTCCTATTTTCTGAATTAACTTTTTAAAAATTGATTAAATATTTTTAGTAAGAATAATTTATAATTTCTAATATGTTCAAATTAAATTTTGAGAAAAATGAATAGTAAATGTAGTAAGAATAATTATTGTGGTTAAGGTAGAAATGGGTTTACTGGGGGTTAAACAAAAATGATAAGGGTAAAAAACCTATAAACTTATCTAAAACTATTTTATGGATATATTTTGACCATTAAAACTATAAGGTCTAATAAGGATCCATTTTGGACCATTTTTACATATAAAAAATGTGGGATCACTCAATTCATTTCAAAAATACTAAGTGTGTCTTCTCCCCCACTTATAAAATCCCACCCACTATACTCTCTTATTTACACCATCAAACTTATTTTTTAGTAGAATACCTACCCAAAACACTTCCCAAAATACCTACTATCATCCTATAAGCCTTATTTGGGTCAAAAAACCAATATAATAAGGCTTTAGTGTTAACCTAAGGAGGACACCTGAAGAATATGTAATGTTCCTCAATGATCATCTCTATGTTATTTCTTTCTCCACCTCCTTCAATTCTTACTAAAACATTCTGATATAATAACATAAGTATCCTAAATATATTTTTATGTTGTTATAAAAAGTTTTTGACCTATAACCATCTCCACTTATATCAAATGGGTTACTAAATACTTAATTGTGTGTATGGTGGACTACTGCCTCACGAACCGATGTCATTCGTTCTTCTATTACCACCTTTCACTGTTGGGTATAATGATGTATATAAAGTGTATATATATATATGATATTTATAAAATATTTATACCTTTGTATTCATTATATCATATATATATATATCTTCTTAACTTCCATTTCGTAGGAGATATGATAATGTCGCTCGTGTGTAGGGCGAACAACCGCCTCGTGAAGCGATGTGATTCGTATTTCACAAACACTTCACATGGAAGGTGATGATGATAAATTTAATGATTATATGTCATATACATGAAATTATTATGATATTAATGAAATATTTATCATTATTTAAATATAATATATATCATTTTATTTATTTCCTTTTCACTCACATAAAGATGATAACATCACTCGTGTACGAGTGGACAACCTCATCCATGAAGATATTATCTCTATTTATATCCCCACACAACATGGATGATATATATAAATATATTTATAGAAGTAATATTGTATTTATGATATTATTATCATTATGAAAGGATAAAATATTACTTACTTTCTTTCCATAATGATCATTGAAAAATGAAAATTTTACTCCTGTGTATGTACGGTCTATCGTCTCAATGATCATAGAATACTTGATTTTTCATAATCAAATTTAACGATTGGTTTTTGAAGTATAATTTATGTATAAATATTATAATTATGTTATGATGTTTTTAAATTAATAGTACCACTTTCCCACTCTTTGTTACTTAAAGCAATTGGTAAAATGTTTCTATGAAAATATGACTCCATTTGTCTCTTCGGTCAGAAATCTATTTTCTTCCAAAACCATGTTTTCTAAAAAAATCAAAAATGATTTTAACCACTTTAAAATGATTTATTAAGGTCATTTTTACAAAAAAAAATAGAGGAATATTTATACTATTTTCAAAATAGTGCTTATTTATCTTTTACCAAAAATGTGAAAGGAATATTCTTGTTATTTTCCTAACACAACACTTTCTAACCTTCTTACAACACAAGAGGAATGTTCTTTTTATCATGTACAACATGTATGGATTTACCCATCATAATCTCTTCAAATATTCTTTTTCATTTTTATAAGGTTACATTTAAAAGAATTTTTTCCCAATATTTTGGAAATTATTAGTTTTTAAAAGTTATTTTCAAATAAAATGATTTTCATAATGTTTTATGTTTCTAAAAAAATTATTTTCAAAATGAAAAGAATATTTTCCTCAATAATTTTTTAAAGATATTTTTATGGTATTTATATTCATCAACAATAACAACCCCTTATTCTTACTCCAATGGTTTTACGTTGTACTGACACCATTATTATTCTTTCTATGGATGATTTATGATCATTTTGACCAAGTGAAGTAATGAAATTTACTTCCTCGATTAATTTTTTTAGTCATTAACTTTCACTTGAATTTTTCAATTTCATGTGATCACTGGACAATAAATTTATCGTAAATATCTATATTATTTATCATGGATATTTTTACTTTGTAAACCATATATCATTTATACATTTGGTTTTTACTTCGATAGTTATTTATTTATCTGTGGAAATATTAACAAATCTATATTCTTTTTTCAATACGGATACTTGATAATAAGGCATTGTGTTCATGAATTAAATTGATTATTCAATATCTTATGAATTATTTGGACTTGTAGTGATGGTTGGGGCCCAATATTATATATCCTCTCGATGAATCCATAAGTCTCATAATACAATCAAGTTAATATATAATTAAATGGGTTTTTACCTATAGATTAAACCATCTTGTGAAAGTTATTGATGGTAGAGGTTTCATGATGCCTCAGATCATAGTTTCCAATAATTAAGAATTTACTTAATTAAGATTTTAATTATTATCAATGAGATTTTCAATATTATGTTATCTCTTGATGATTTTCTTTCTTGGTTTATTGATTAAATGGCATGTGTTTTCAATTTTTTACCTTTTTATATAGATTATGCCTTATTTAATTATGATATCAAAGTTATTGATTAAATTTCACATGTGGTCAATTATTTACCTTTACATATTTATTATTATCCATGATATTTTTATATTGATATTATCTCTAGATACACTTCTTTTTCAATTTATTGATGAAAGGGAATGTGTGTTCATTTATTTACCTTATTCTATTTATTATACTTCTTGATTCCTAATAGATTCTGATGTACTTAAACCTTACTAAGCATTTGATATCACCCTAATTTGGTTTCCTTTCCCTATGATTCCATGAAGTTTACTATGACTGATACACATGGATATGCTTGAGGGAATAATTTTAAACTCAAAAAAATGTTTTGTAATTTATATATTCAAATTTAATATGGGACTCAAGTATGTATCTAGTTTACCAAGATGAAAAAACTATTCATCCCTTTGAGATGTGACTCCTTGTATCTTATGAAAATGTAATAAAGTAGGCAACAGCTTCAGGCTACTTGGTTTGGGTTCACTACAATATACGATTTGAGGATATAGTAATTTTTGGTATGCATCACATACTTATCACATGATATGACATAGGGTATATCATACAATATGAAACCCATTTTAGTGCATTTATAGCATTTATAACTTTTGGAACCTACATAAATAAGTTGTGGTGGGATTTTATTATACATTTACATTTTTTAGAAGGTTATCCTTGTTATAGAGATAATCCATTTCAATATATTGTAGAAATCATTTCAGAGAAAAAATAAACAATGACCTAACTCATAACATGCAAGATAAATAACTCATAGCATGTATTTAGAGTAAATAATAGTAAAAAATGTGATTTTACTCAAGAAATTTCATCAAAGAACAAATTAAAATCATAATAGGAAATAAAATGCCTTTTAATTATATTAATTTAAAAGGGAAATAGTGTAAGAAGATATTTTTAGTAGAAAATTTAATGTTAGTTGAATCTCACTCTACCCCATGTCGATACTAACATAAACACTAATATAGTGTGTTGGAGAGGAGGGGGTTCCTCTTAATTAATATGTGAAAGGTTATCCAAAGGAATTAAAAGGAATGAATCGGAACAATTGACTAAATATTTGGAGAATAGAAGATACATGAAGATTGAGGATTTATTTTTCTTATGAAAAGATTGATATAGAAATTAGGGGAAGGAAAAGTGGTCTAACCATAGACATGTTGCTAAAATAACTGATCTACGACCTTGGAAAGATCTACCTAAAAGAGGGAATCATGGATGATTTGGGGGAGGAAAGGGAATGAAAAAATGAGGAGAGGGGTTGTTAGTTCATCCTCTTCAAGAAATCTCAAATCCCATTTTTAGTTATAAGTAAAATAGGGAAAATGACATCTTTACCCTTATTTTTTTAAATAAGTCAATATTATACCTACCGAGTAACATATGGGGAAACATCAGTCATTTGATGACCATTGGATATCTGTCTCTTATGCACCAACCATCCATTATGGGTGATAGTAGTCTCTACCACCCCCTTGAGACTAATGGGTGCCCAATATAGGTCCCTCAAGTACCCCATGCTTCTTTAGTAGTAACCCCCTTCATTTTCCTTTATTTAAACATCACTCATTCCTCCTCTAACCATGTTTAACTTATAAATGCACATTTAATCAATAAAATAATTTAAAAATTAAATAATTTAAAACTCAAATGATATGGATCATTACATGTTATATTAAATGAAAATTTGAGTACGAATTGGGGTATAACAAAGATAAATCTATTCAGCATTATGGTTTTTTCTTATACTAATTGGGAAGGTAACATTGGAGAATGAAAGTCTAATTCTAGAAGTGAGTTATTAATTGAAGGAATATGTGTTATTTAGTGCACCAAGAAGTAAAATTCTGTCACACTAAACATAATTAAAGTTGAGTATGTTACAACATCACAAGCTACAACTCCAATTATTTGGACAAAATCATAGCTTGAAGACCTAAGACTAGTTATCACATATTCATTGCTGATTGGATGTGACAACCAAAGTGTAATTAATTTATAAAATAATATAATGCAATATTCAAGGTTGAAATATATTGACATAGATTATTATTTCATCAAGGTGAAGGTGGAGTGTAGTGTGATCAACTTGGAGTATGTTTCAATAGATCATGCATCTCCTGACAAAGATCTTGGATAATGATGTATAAGTGATTTTGGAAGTACATTATCTCCCAAAATTAATGTTATTTAATCAATAATATATCCCCATTTTAATTTATTTACATTTATTGAAAAATAGGGAGAATATTTGGGGGATTTTTTAGAGAGTGGGAGGATTCTTCTTCATCATATAAAAATTCAAAGGGGGTGAAGAGTTTTGAGGAGTTTCCTTCAGAAGAATATTTTTGGCCGTAACCATACTAAACCACTAAACTAAACCAAAGAGAACAAACAAGAATTCTATAAATACCATCATTCTCCCTCTCAAGGTAATATTTCACCTTAATATCAGAACCCTTGGTTATAAAACAACAAACATCCTTCCAGATTCACTTTGCACCATGATTCACCTTATAATGACTCTAAAGACCCATTTCAAAACAAAAATACCTTCTTGTAAGTGGTAAAAGTATGTTTGGAACTAGGACTCTAGAGTTTGAGCATTTTTGTTTCCACCTGATTGGGTATCACCCTTTCTTGGGTGCTGCTTCAAAGGATGTAGAGTGGTCATGTGCACCACCATCTTTCTACCAGTCTTCTGAGAAGAAGTGAACTTTTCCTTCTTGGTAGGAACTAGTGTTTTTATGGTATACTCCCAAATAAACCTTTTTCCTGCTTCCAAATGAGAAAAAAATCTCACCTATCATAAATACATTAAAACATATAACGAAAATGAAGAATGAGAAGCTTCAAAAAACCTTTTTTAGTGAAGTAGCATCATCATCTGAGTCTTCCTCCTCAGATTCATCCTCATCAACCTCTTCAGAATTGGAAATAACAATAAGAGTCAAGGGAAACCAAAAAATTATAACAAAAAAAATATTGTTTAAAGAGAGAGGAAAATAAGAAAATGATTTAAACTTAAATATTACTATATTTAACATGAAAAAACATTTACAGGTACATGAATGTTTTCACAACAAGACACTGGATATAGATTAAAGTAGTTTTAATTAAAAATAGTTAAGACATGACATGAAGAGAAGAGCTAAATGAAACTATTTTGAGGATATTCTTAAATTTCAACACTTTTGTATCCCATAAAGTAAACACATCCATTCTTCCAGTTGTGGGATGGATTGAAATCCTTCTCAAACACTAGATCAAAATTCAAATGACTATTATCAGTGAAAATCCATCCAGGAGTAATTTTTGGATTGTAAATTTTCAAAAGAAGGGGGACTAATTTATTTTCTTTATCATTCTTAGATTCACCAAGAGTAGCCTGACCATGGAAAAATAATAACATATAATAAAAATGAATAATATGCAGTTTCTCCATTTAATCACAAACAAAATGAAAAATAATTATACATGAGGGAGATGAAGGATCTTATCAGCCTTCATCTTGACTTTAACTGATTTTCCACCATTCACTTCAATTACTGAAAATCATAAGAAAACAAGGCCAAAAATAAAATCATTAATAACACATAGAAGAAACTCTCACCCCATTAATTTATAATTTAACGAGATCGTGAATTATGATAACCAATAAAAGATCTTGATTCCATTTACTTTAAGAAACTACCAACTAGATAAAATTAGTATCATTTTAAAAAAAAACTTTAGAATCATTAGATTTTATATGATAATGATGGAATATAAAAAGAAGAAGTCCATTTGAATAAAAAAAATATTTGTTAAAAGAATTTTTATGTGAATTACTCATTTTCCATAACACATCAGTATGAAAAAGGGATGATAAACCGGCTAAAAAATCATATAGATCATAGAAAAATACTAACTAAAAACATGTATTAGGTAGGAAATGCATTAAATATACACACCCATGACATAAGACGATCAAGTGAGAATTAATCAAAACACACTAAAATTTCAAAAAACAATTAGGAAAAGAATAATCACTGTATTAAAATAAATTGGGAAAGGTATTTGAAATCATGAAGAAAATTATGTAAGGTTTGTATGATTTCATCAATAATTTTAAGTATTGAAAACCAAGAGATTAAAGAATAAAGGATCATAATGATTTAATAAAACTATAAAATTGTGTTCATAAACATGAATTGAAAATAAAAGAAAAAAAATAAAAAATTACTGGATATAGTTATAAAATGAATTAGAAACGTCCATTTGAAATATTCTTCGTAGATTAACAAGTAGTGATCACGTTTCTAATAGAAAGGGGAGTAAAAAAATTGTAGAGACTATAAATGAAAATATGTAGAGACTGAATGCCTAAATGAAGCTAAGGATAGATCACACCCCAAAACTCCATGGATGCTTCCATGGACCTAGGGCTTCGGTTGGGGGTTAAGGAATAGGCTAACAAAGATTAAGGCAATTAAAAGTTAAACTATGAAATTATAACTGATGCCATGATACTCCTCGAATGAGGGTTTTTAAGCTAAATATATATATTTTTTGATTGGATTGAGATAAATAAATAAGTAGTATCCTGGATAAGCCTCTAAAAAGGGTATGTTAAATGGATGGTTAGACTAGTTTGGGTTGGGGGTTAGTCCATGTGGTCATGTATTTTGTGGACTGGACCATTCAATATGAATTTTATATGGATCATAAAATTGCAGACCCATTCTCTATACTTATGGATCCATGGACTAGTGGGCTGACATGCATTTTTTTCATTCAAAAAATTAATGTTTATAGAATTTTTAAGTTTTAACTTATAATGAAAAATAAATAGTAAAAAAACATGTAAAAACAATATATATTATTTTTGAAACCGATTATACAATTTAAGAAATATCAATATGAATAAAAAAATGATGTATATATGTACATAAAATATAAAATATAATTTAAATAGTTTTATTGGTGACCCATAAAATTATTTTTTATATGTTATTATTTAAAAATTAGATCACAATCATTTAAAATTAGCATGGGTATATAATATTTTTGTTATGGTTATATCGTATTTTTATTTAAAAAAAATACATGTTTGTGGACTGCGGACCAGTCACTAGGGGTGGCAGCTTGGTCTAATTTGATTATAGATTTTGTGGACTGGTCCAAATGATACATGCTTTTATACTGGACTCTTTTTTAAAATCTTGAGTCTGTAAAAACTCATAGACTAATGGGACGACATGTGAACTCCCAGTATTTTTATCAGATTAGTCTAGTCCATTGATGTCGTGAAATTAATAGATTATTGGGTTGGTTGAACATAAACTAGGCTAGTTTTTTAAAATATATTATAAAATTAAAAATTAAAAATAATAAATATAAATAATAATCTGAATTGATGTTCCACCTTGATTAGAACAAGCGTCAAAATATTGACCCATTTTATAACTTTAATATTTGTTAACAAATCAATGTTTTTGGGGATGAGTTAAAGTTTTAATGGTTTTATAATTTCATTTTAGTTGTTTTGATTACTTATTTATGTATTGAGTAGTGAAGATATATATGGTGTCATCCCATATGATCTTTTAATGTGTATGGCATCGACATGTGTAACATGTTATTTTCAAATGATCCAAATTAATTCAAAGCCTCAAACATTCCTACAATGTATAGCATTAATATTGTTGTGTTGCTTATTATGATCTAGAACAAACCAACCTCCATGGGAAAGAAACAAATTTAGTTGAAGTGGAACAAGATATTACAAAAGAAAAATCACTCCAACAGACAAGCTTAATAGAATCTTAGATGTGAAAATTTCATGTTCAGTGTGCAGGATCCCACTCCATTAATTTATAGATGGGAACTCGCTCTAGGAAAACAATCATTTAGTGGTGATTTTAAAAATAGTTTTTAAATGTTTCCTTTATAATTATTTATCAATGGTTTATTGGGAACCATATCTAAATTTGAAATTTTATTTTTTAAAATTATTTATTTGATTTTAGCGGTAGTCTTAGAAAGCCATTTCTAATTAGCAATATTTTTTGATAAATCATTACTAAAAATAATGATAAAAATTATTAATATTTAATAATTTTTTATTATTTACTATTTAATAATAATAGATTATTATAATTTATTATTAATTATTATTATTTAATATATATAAACATTTATTATTTATTATTTATAATTTAAATTAATTATAAAGTGTGTGTGTGTGAAATTCTCGTCCAAAACATTTTTTCATAACAAATGTTCTAAGAGAATATGGAAATAAAACTTCAACATAAAAAATAACCCTAACTTTTGATACAAGTGTCCATTTTTACTCAATGATCTGTCGAATCAAAGATTATAAAAATAACTAGAAAGAAATTAGATCTATATATAAGAGCTTTTTTAGTGCTGAAAAAACATTGATGATGTAAGCACCTTTAAAATCCAATGACTTTTATCAATGCTAAAAATAACATTGATAAAAGCACCCTTCATCAGCACTGATAAAGTAAAACCTTTATGAGAACCATGTTAGCATTGGTAAAGGGAACTTTTATCAATGTTATTTCTAGTGATAATAAAAGCCATACTATAGCTATGTGCTGCTAAAATTACAACACACTATATCAACAAATATGGAATTTAATTTCAATTAAATTTACGTCATGACAAAACAAAAAAAACATTGTATAGTGATTACAAAAATTTAAAACATTGGTATATACAATTACATGGGTATGCACAATTTATAACAAACATCAATAAATACAAAAACATTGATGTTATGCTATCTTTGGACCTCGACCCCCTCTCAAAAGAGCCTGATCATGATACAGAGTGTCAAAAATACTACCCCAGCTCAAACAAAAGAGTATACCTATAAAAAAACAATTCTTATGTTATAATACTATAAATAAATTAATTAATCATAAATATGATACATTGAATTTATAAAATGCCACTTTTAAAATAAATACACACACTTCAAATTATACAGGACACGTTTGTGTTAGATTAATGTGTGGTTAATCCATACACTTCCCAAATGTTTTATGGATCATTTTCCTAAAGTATCAAGACAATCGAAGTGCATGTTCTTGGTTTTGTGCATGTAGCACGTGTTTTGAACAAAAATTTCAATTTGAATAAAATCATCTATTTTGAATCATACCGGCTAGATCGTGTGTTAGATTAACATGTAATATATTCCTACATATCAAAAATGATTTATGGGTCTTCTTATAGAAATATTAAGAAACTTTTAGTGTTTTTTCTTGGTTTTTAGTTAGGGATAGATTATTTTAACAAAAAATTTATTTTTAAATTAAAAACATGCACTTTGAGTCATATCGGGCACACCATATATCAAATTGAAATGTAACTGATTCCTATACATCAAAAATGATTAATTGAATGTTTTATTAAAGAATCAAGACCATATGAGTGATTTTCCTCAGTTTTTAGTGAGTAACACACATTTTTAACTAAAATATCACTTGTAATCTAAAAACACACATTTTGTTTCATATTGGTCACACCGTGTATGGGATTTTAGTGTAGATGATTTCTATATTTCAAAAATAACTTATGGATCATTTTCTTAAAGTATTAAAACAATCTAAATTTTTTTATCACTTTTGAGTATGTAATGCATCTTTTGAACTCAAATGAAAATTTTAAATAAAAACACACACTTTGAGTCACACCATCCATATCGTGTGCCATATTGATGTATAGTTGATTTATAAACATAAAACATAATTTATGGAACATTTTCATAAATTATCAAGACAATCCAAGTGTGTTTTCATGGTTTTCAATGAGTGAAACATGATTTTAACTGAAATATCATATTTAAACTAAAAACACACACTTTGAGTCATACAGGTCACATCGTGTATCAAATTAACATGTGGTTGATTCCTATTCATCAAACATTATAGCCAACTGGTCCACTATTTTCAAATATTCCTTTCTTTTCAATGGACTTTGTCGTGTATGAGTAATTTGAGGACTAATGAGTATTTAAGTTTGAATTTTAAATATTTCATCTAAGGGGATTTGAATTAAAAGTTACTATGTGGTAAATAATTTCATAACCCAATTTCTTTTCATTGGGTTATATTAATTCTTCATTATCTTTGATATTACAATATTATGTGTATAATGACTTTTGATAATCTTATTTTGTATTTACACTTGTGTTATGTGGGTTTATAGTTTTTACACATAATTGATTCATTGATTATCACTTAAATGTTATAATAATTATTAATGTTAATTTCATAATCTCATTATAATCAAGGTTTTTTATTCTAGAATTTGAATTTAAGGAAATTATTTGATCATTATTTGATAAACCCTTTCATTTTATTCACCTTTTGTTATTCATAGTATTTTTAAATTAATAGTACCATTTTTCCAATATTTGGTACTTAAATTAATTTATAATATGTTTCCGAAAAAATTAAGACTTAATTTATCTCTTAGGTTAGAAATATATCTTCTTCCAAATCCATGTTTTCTAAAAATGTTTTCAAAAATTATTTTAACCTCTTAAACATAATTCCTTAAAGAAAATTTTTAAAAAATAGTTTCAAAGGAATATTTATATCATTTTAAAAGAAATGTCTATTTGGATTTTATCGAAAATGTGAAAGGAATCTTCATGTAATTTTCTAAACAACACACTTTCTAACATTTTTACTATGAAAAAAGAGTGTTTTTTATCTTATATAGAATGTATAGATTTATCTACCAGAATTTATTTAAATTTTACTTTATAAGTTTATAAGGTTACTTTTAAAAGTAATTTTTTCCCAATATTCTATAAATTCTTACTTTTTCAAAGTTATTTTCAAAGTAAAGGATTTTCAAAATGTTTTATGTTTTTAAAAATGTGATTTTAAAAATTAAAAGCTTATTTTGGTCAATAATGTTTTAAATATATTTCTATTTTATTTTTATTAATCAATAAAAACAACCCATTATTCTTTCTCTAATGAGGGTATGTTGGGTTAATACCATCCTTATTCTTTCTGTGGAAGTTTTATGATCATTTCGACAATGTAAAGTACTAACATTGACTTCCTTGATTCATTTTTATAATCATTATTTTTCAATTGAATTATTCACTTTCATGTTACCATTGGAAATTAAATTTCCCCTAAATATCCATATTATTTTTCATGGATATGTTTATTGATTAAACTATATATCATTAAAAACATTCAGTTTTTACTTTGAAAGTTATTTGTTTATCAGGGGAAATATTGGTAAATCCCTATTCCTTAATCAATATGGATATTTGATGATAAGGCACAGTGGTGATGAATTAAATTTATTATTCGATATATGAGGAATGATTTGAACTTGCAGTGAGAGGTGTGGCTGGACATTATATATCCCTTAGATGAATCAATATATCTCATGATACAATCAACTTAAGCAAGCATTAAATGAGTTTTTACATGTAGATTAAACCATCTTTTAAAAGGTATTGATAGTAGAGGTATCGTGATTTCTGATATCATGGAAGTAAATAATTAATCATTGCCTTCATTAAAATTTCACTTATTATTATCCTTTATATTTTCACAATGACATTATCTCTAGATGCATTTCATTCTTAGTTTATTGATTAAAAGACATGTGTTTTCAGTTATTTACCTTACCATATTGATTATGCCTTATCTAATTATGATATCCAAGTTATTTATTAAATGGAATATATGATTACTTATTTAACTTTCTATATTGATTATTATCAATGATATTTTCTTATTGATATTATCTATAGATTCACTTCCTTCTCAGTTTATTGATTAAATGTCATGTGTGTTTAGTTATTTACCTTTCCATATTGATTATGCTTATTGATACATGATATCTTCTGTTGTACTTAACCCTTTAAAAGTATTTAAGATCACTATTTTTTTTACTTACTCCAGGATTCCATGAAGTTTACTATGACTGATATGAAAGGATATTTTAGAGGTAATAACGATATTATTTAAAACAAATGCGTTGTGATTTCTATATTTAAATGTAATATTTTCATCAAGTATGTATATAGTTTACCAAGACTACTAAACTATTCAGTAATTTGGGATGTAATTCCTTATATCATATTCCAATGTAATAAAGTATACAATGGATCTGGGATACTGGGTTCGAGCTCACTATAATTGGTATCAGAGGAAGTTTAGTAGAAACCTTGGGAGCTAGATTTAGGAAAACATATATTATGGAACATAACACTTTGATAAATCATGAGGATAAGTATAGGAACATCTTAATGTTTTGGAAAGCTAGAGATTATGTGGTTTTTCCTAAAAATAAATCGATGTCTGGATAATACAAGTGGTCATGGTTTTGGAATATATGTATCTAGGGGAAATAACTCTGAAAAAGGTGCATCAGGATTGACTCAAGCGTTACCTGGTACACAACAAAGGGCCCTACTATGCACCTAGTTTGACACTCCTATGGGATATGCTTAAGATAATTCACATTTTATTTATAATCCATTATAAAGGATTTTAATAGATGTTGAAAATGAATGGCCTAGGTCAAACCTAAGGTTTATTATATTGGAAATAATGTGTCATAATTTAGACATCCTATAAATTATTATATGGTTTTCTCACTATGATTACTATCGATAAGAGTATACTTTATGGTTTTAATCAATGTATGAAACCCAAGGGAATCAAGTTAACATTGAACATGAATGAAAATGTGGTGACTATGAGAAACCAAATAGCATGATGATAGGAGTGATATATTTCATGGTTATTCCTAATCAGATTTCTCAAAATATGATTAACAACATATACTTTAACCAACTCCTAGACTCACCAAATAAGAGAAGAATTAATTTCACCATGAACTTGAGTTATGGAGACTATGGAGGAAAGAAGTATTGATTTCCATGTATGAAATGTGGAAGGATACACCGAGGAAACTATCTTAATGGAATCAAAAAATGCAATATGTGTAGAAAGTAAGGCCATAAAGAAAATTATTGCTGAGGAAAAAACAAGAGTACAATGGAATGAAATAAATCTCATCCTAGGGATCCATTTATAGTTTTCTGTCTTAAATGTGAAGAACGTAGGCATTATTCGAGTCAATGTACTCTTCTAAAGGATAAACCCTAGACTAAAGAAGGGCCTATGTGGAAATAAAATGGATAAAGTATTTATGTATTTTGGTTGTATTTAAAACCTAAATGAAAATGTTATTTAATAATTAACTTTATTTCAAGGATTTCCATTATATTTTTAGGGAACATTATAGTAATAATATTAATATAGTTTAGTAAAAGGAAAACTCACATGCTAGGTGATAACAAATCGCATCTGGAAAGGTCGTGGGGCTTGAACCCATGATTGAAGGACGATAAGGGTTTCACACCTACCACTAGCCTACATGTTGTCTTGGTTAATATGTCATTGTTTTTAAATTATATTATGAGTAAATATTAATTATGAACAAATGGTGTTACTTTTGAGGTTTAGATATTAATTTATTGTATTGGATAACTTTTTCTAACCATATTGGTTTTGAACAATAGGTAAAGATAGACGAAAAGACTTTTCACTATTTTATGGATCTTATGATCCATTAAAATTGAATTTAGTACTTCACGCATAAAAATTTAACTTTTGGATATTCATTTTTTGGAGAAAGGGATAAATTGGAAATTGATCAAAGCATAACCAAATTTTGAAATTGTTCTTACAAAATAGAAACATATCAAGTAAGTATATTTACTTATATTCTTAGAAAGTAAAATAATTCCTCAACTTTAATAGAATGATCTAGAAACAAAAATGTTATTCTATTACATTCATATCTAATGAATCAGATGGTCTTTTAAATCATCACATATTTATAGTTTTAAGGCCCTAAAATTTCCATTGATAACTTACTTTCTTGTGATCAATGATCTTTGTCACTATATATAATTATTTATATTTTAGTTCCATATACATATCTTCACTTTCCACTAATTTTATCTTACATAGAAACCTAGTTATGTGATACTCCATGTGACCTCCATTCTTCCATTTCTCTCTTATCAAGAGACTGTTTTATTAAACCTTTACAATGTGGGGTTTTCGACAAAATAATTTTCAAATATCAAACCCCTAATTACCAAAATCAATTTTAAATTTTTATAATGCAATTTATTTAAGGTGGGGAGAATGTAACACCTCGATATTTTAAGAGAATAACACTATTTTTGATAGCATGTATGACATGCAACACCAAGCATAAATGAAAATATTGTTGGAGTTAGTGCCCTAGAACCAAATATAAGTACCTTATGATAACCATTATTCATTTTTTGTAATATTAATAAAATTATTATCACATATTGATTGTTCTTATGCATGACATAGTTTGTGATAATTTCTTATGAGTAGTCACCACACATAAATGTTATAGTAGTTCCCCACTATGATGGGAACCTGGAAGTGCCATGATAGTATTCTTAAAAATATTTTCTATGGCCAAATGAAATCATTTTAGGGACAAAAATGATACAGACTAATAAGGGTGGAGACACATAGTAATTTTAGGTAACCTCTCATGGTGTATGCCCTTGGTAATATCCTATATATGATATTATGAGAATGAGACCTTCCATAAGGAAATCCACATTTATATGTGTCATTGGATGTTCCTATATATATACATGTGTATTAATTTGTATAATTTAAGATTATTATTAATTAGTATTACAATTCACATAGTTTGATTTATTGATGAAAACAATGATTACATATGTCTGCAGCGAGGTAGGATAAATTGGGTGCGTCACGAGTAATATTGTGTTAATGAATAATGTTATAAAGGATTTGTCCCTTCTATTCTTTAATAGAATTTAATATCTAAAACCCTTTTACGGAAATGATATATCCTAAATAAATCCATGTCCATGGTTTTTTATAGGAAAATTCTATTTACAAAAAGTCAAATAAATAGACAACCATCACATAGGTTGATGGCACCAGCATGCAACCTGCTTGATTAGAGATATCACGATAAAGGGATTATATTACATAGTAATCATTTGTATGAGGTATCATGTAATTGTGGAAATAACATCTTTCTCTATGGGTGCCTTTCCATGTTTCTAGACACTAACCTTGGACTTTAGGTTGTTTCACCTAATGCCATTGAGAAAGAGGTATAGAGGGTCACCCACTAAGTTTATCCAGAATCACAGTTAAATAATATATTATTATTTATTATTTAACAAGTTGAATAAATATTATTCTCATATGTGGTTTAATAATTATTCATATTTTCTTGATCACATATATTCCCTCATTGGTTATTCAATAGAATATTATGTGAGGAGAATATTTAATAAATATTTATTTTCTATTTAGTGAATAAAATATTTATTTATTTATTGGAGTATAATGCAGTGATATTTATTTAATAAACAAGTAGTCATTATTCAAGGCCCAATAAATATTATGGAGTAATGGTGGAACAAGTTTATAAGCCCAGTGAGAATGAATATATATTGAATATTATTTGATTTAATAATATTTTGATTTTAACTTGATAGTTTAGCCCATGTCACGAAATATTATTATTATTATATACATGAGGTTTTTCAAGGATTAAATAAATATTATAAGGAACTTGTGTAATTATTTATTTCTAACCCTAGCGGTATATAAACCCAATTATATTATTATTTTCAAAGAGATTCAATTCATTTGTTTTATTATGCACAATGAATCCAAAGAATCCTCTCGAAACCCTAGAGAGCTCACTTATCTAAGAACACTCAAAAGAATGGGGTGCGATCTTACTCCACCTTCAACTCTCAAGTCTAGAAAGATAAAGGATAATCCCTTGGAAGTGATTCCCTGGGTGATCAAAGTCAAAACATTTAAGCAATAGGATCTTCCAAGATTTTACCTAGAGATTCCTATGGCAATGTTTGGTGATTTTTGGAACACGTTTGGATCATTTCTAGAGGGAATATGACCTTGAATCCTATAATGTAATGATAGTATGACGTAGATCCGTTTTCAGATCTATTAATGAAGAAATAATTTCACACAAAGCAAATATTTAGTTTATTATATTAATTATAAATAATATGTGATGATCTTATGCTTGGTTCCATACTTTTATCCCTTTTCTGTATTATTTGATTCAATTCATTTGTTTATAGTGTTCAATATCATTTAAAATCTCAGATTAATCATCAACCATGATAAAAATTAATGTTGGGCATGACCTATTGAACACTTTCGCTACACCCAGAACCTAAAAGCGGTATCAGAGTGGTCACATAATTATTTATAATTATTTAACTATCGTTGATTGATTTATGCATAAGTAATTGGTTTTTCAATTCAAGTTTAGTCATTATTTAATCTAAATTGTGATATTTAATTCTTTCTCTTCATTTCTCATAAATATATTCATATTGATTAATCTTATGAACAAAATAAATTTGAAGATCTCATTTAGAGGTGCTGAGGAATCTGGTAAGATAACACAAGATTACATGTCGCGTAACCTGGAGGTACACACCATATACTAGTGTTCAATTCCCTAAGAGTTGATTCATAATTAATTAAATCCATGTGAATTTATCACATGTGATTCATTTAATTTTACACCAAGTGTTTATTAGGCCATCCTGACACATGGTCAATTGTAGTACACAGCATGTAACTGTTGTACATGACATATAGTCCTTTAAGTCATAGATGGGCCATGTATCTTCTTACCCATGGTGATTATGTAACTCAGAGACCATGTGCCATGTATCCTATGTACATGTTGTGCACCCCAATTTTTCCATGGCATAGTTACATTATGAGTCCCTAGGCATGTGTCACGGATAGATAGTGAGAAAAAATACACACCGTGTTACTTCAATGTACACGTCGTGTACTTTTACCAGATTACACATAATTAAAAATTAATTTATTATACCATGAAAACCTTATCAACATGTAATTATTTGTGTTCATTAAGTTTATAGGACATTCCATGTGATGGGTTTTAATATATATAAATGTTTAATTAATTTATGTGTAATGTTAGAATCTACATATCATGTATGAGTCATATAATAGTTATTACTCTACACACATTGAACTATAACACATGAAAAAAAATCATATAATTCATGTAATAATTATGTTGATGGTACATTTTATGAAATTATGTGATAATTCGTGTATTCCACATGTCACAATAGTAAAAAATATAGAGTAAAATACATGTTGGGTAGTTCGGATGGGTACTCATTGTGTTTCCACCAAGGTAAATTTATGTAGATGGTTAATTTTAAAAAAAATTATTTAATTTGTTTAAAATTAAGATGGATGAGAATCTCAGGGAAATTCATATGAGAATTAAGGTAAAATAATTAATTAATTTAAGAAGATAATTAATTGATTCAAGAATGATTTATTTTAAATAATTATTATTATAATTGAATGCTAATTTTATTATGTGAATAATGTGTTGCATGTGGATGATCATGAGATTAGAACGGACCTTTGTAAGTGATTGGTTTCTTTTAATTTATTATTAAATTAAATTGTTTGAATATGTTCCATATCTCCTCTTATTATGTAAGGTCCTACATGACCATGGTTTCTTTAATATAAACCCCTTCCCCTCACCTATGTGTGATTAAAAGCATATGTAATGGGTGGAGCTCCCAATTTAGTAGAGGTGGTTTAAGTTTGGATCCAAGGGGAAACCAATAAAAGTGAGATACATAGGTGGATAGATAGAAATATACAACACGAACCATAAATGGTTCAAGGTGTTTCTTACCTAGGTTGATGGTTAGTTTATCATACACTAGATAAACTAACCATTAGTAAAGGCTTGTGATCATACCACTTTAATATTTTATTTCTTTCAAGTTTCATGGTTATTTCATTATGGAGGTTTCATCACAATCACATTAATTAATGAATTAACAAGCATGCAAGATGGAAGTGAAATGGATTGGTTTATACGTAAATATTATCTAAGACATGGTTAATCACTTAAGTAAACCCACTTAATGTTAACAATCATGTAATAAAGATAATAATTGGAGATTTACACATAAAAGATAAAATCCCTCAATTATTTATTAATTTGGTATAACATTCCACCACTTCAGTTAAAATCGAACCATAGTTCAAAGTGCTTGACCAGCCAAAGTTGGGGTGCTTTCAATTATCGGGGAATTCTTACTTGAAGTTTTGGGTTGACGTAACTTAGTTCACATCGAGGGTTGACTAAAAAGAAGAAATTGGTGTAAATAAGAAGAAAGGTTTGAGGAAATCCAATTTAAGGATTTCAGGATTGGGGAATCCACTCAACAGATCATGGAACTATGAGTTAATTTAGCTATCATTTGGATACCTACCTATAACCCTTTAAATTACTTGACCAGTCAAAGTTGGGGTGATGTGATGGGGAATATAGATCCTTACCACTATAATTTCCAAGAAATTGGATATTATGAATCCAATGATGAGGGTTGTTGGGTTTCAATAAAATATTGGGAGATTAATAAATATAATATTTATTTATTTTTAAAAATTTATAAGATAAATTTTCTCATATTATTTGTATAAAAAATAATAAAAATGACTTAAAACACATCATTGTGATCCATACTTGATAAGGATAACATTCTAACCAACAAAAATTTCTAAGAATTGAAGAGGTGATTGTACGTTATCCTACTCCATGAAAGGAAATTGTATGTGCTGGAAGACCTATTCCTAATGTGTGTGATGAGGAAAATGTGGTAGAGTTATCTCTCTATGAGAAACATTTGAATGATTTATATATGTTCATTTTTTTATGTTATCATTCATAACCAATGAGCTTTTAAAGAAATACAAGGACATGGATGCATATATCATGATGTCTTTCCTTTGATATCTCTATCAAGAGAAGGCAAGACAAGAGAGATATAAGATCTCCAATTCTTTTTTTACAACCAATATTGGCGAGTTGATGCTAGATATACCTCATGTATTAAATCTTATTGGATACATTTAATTCATGGAAATCTTAGGAATTAAATTTCTAAATGATTGGAACACAGATCCCATACTTTCCTAACTTCCTAAGACCTTCTTCAGTTTTATTGTTAATTATAATATGATCAATAATGAGATGTGTCTTTTAGAACTTCTTACATTGATTCTTAATGTGGATAAAGACATGGGGTGTGATAAACTCGTATTCCTTATGGTGAATAGAAAAGTAATAATAAGGAGAAGGGGGACAAGACTAATAAAAAGTCTAAATCTCTATATCACCATCCTTTTAATAAGAGGAAGATCTATAGGTAGAGCAATAAAAAGGAGGCAATATGTTTTTCATGTGGAAAGTGAGGCCACTGGAAGAATAAATATACCTAGAAGCAAGGGGAAGCTAAAGGTACATTTGTTATTGAGTTAAATCATTCAATATCTACACATTAGGTATTAGATATATCTTGTGGTTATCACACCTATATCTAAATATAGGAACAAAGTAGCTTTCGAAAGATTTCTAGAGGAGAGGTGGATTTGAGAGCTGCCAGTGGTGAAAGGATGGCTACTCTAGCCTTTGGAAACTACCACCTTTCACTGCCAATGAGAATTATATTGGTTTTAATGGATTGTTATTACCTACCAAATATTACCAAGAACATAATTTCTATGTCATTCCTAGATGAAGATGGTTTTTTTCAATTTTGGGAATAAAATTTCTTTCTTTTTTAAAGAAAACATATGTTAAGGTGTGGAACATTTAAATAATTGTATTTATGTATTAAATTATGAAAACTAAGTATTGTAAATAGATAAAGAATCATGTTCACGTGACTCATATAACACCCATCTATGGAATCTCCATCTAATTCATGTAAATGAGAATCATTTGACAAAGCACTATCAAGATAGATATTTAGATTCTTCTAAGTTAAAACGTCTTTAAAGATGTCATGCTTGTTTACAAGGAAAAATTACTAAACCTCAATTTGGTGGAAAGGCTGAAAGGGTTATAGAGCTTCTATTATTTATACACATTGATGTGTGCATACCATTTCTTTTAAAATCTATTTATGGATATTCTTACTTTATAAGTTTTAATGATGACTTGAGTAGATGTGTCTATATCTACTTAGTGAGGTATAAGCATGAGTCCTTTTTGAAATTAAAATAATTCAAGAATTAAGTAGAGAATCAACATGGAAAGAAGGTAAAGAAGCTTCGATCAGATCAAAGTGGTGAATTTCTTAACAAAGAGTCCATAGACTTTCTATGGGAGTTTTGGATTTTACCCCAAATCACTCTACCTTACACACCATAGTGGAATGGTGTTAATAAAAGGAGGAATCATAACTTATTAGTAAATTTAAGTTTTATGATGAGTTGTGAAGATCTTTCATTATTCTTTTGGGAATACTCATTACAAAATATAGCATACACACTAAAATTAGTATCAAATAAAGGGGAAAATAGAATTCCCTTTGAGTTATGGAGTGAAAAGAGACGCGTTTTGTTGTAGACACATTTATGGGGTTATGCGGCATTTTTTAAGGCCTTCTATAGCAAAAAACTATCACTTCAAAGAACAAAGTGTATATTTATAGGGTATCCTAAAGATATAAATGGATACTACCTATAAAACCCCTCTAGAGTGGGTTATTATGAGAAAAAGATCCGCTAATAGGAAATTCACATTTATATGTGTCATTGGATGTTCCTATATGTGGATGTGTATTGATACATACACTTTAATATTATTATTAATTAGTATTATAAGTCACATAATTTGATGTATTGATGAAAATCATGATGAAATATGTTCATGGTGAGGTAAGATATACTCAGTGAGTCATGAGAAATACTGAATTTATGAATAATGTGAGATAGGATTTGTCCCTTGTGTTCTTTAATAGATTTCAATATCCTAATCCATTTGATGAAAATTATATAGCATAAATAAATTCATGACCATTGTGTTCTATAAGAAAGTTCAGGGTTCCATAGGGATTAAATAAATCTTAAAAGGTACTTGTGAAATTATTTATTTCTAACCCTAATGCTATATAAACCCAATTATATTATTTTTTCAAATATATCCAATTAATTTGTTTTTTTTTGCACAAAAAATATGAAGAATCCTCTTGAATCCCTAGATATATCCCTTCTCCAAGAATTATTTGAAGAATGGAGAGTGATCTTACTCCACCTTCCACTCTCGAGTCTGGAGAGACCAAGGAGAATCCTTTAGAAGTGATTCTTGGGGAGATCAAAGGCCAAAAACACCAAAAATAGGATATTACATTCTATAACCTTGAGATTATTATAGAGACAATCAAATATTAATGGAACATGTGTGGAACACTACTAGAGGGAATATGGCCTTGATACTGACAACACAACGATGGTACGACATAGATAGGTTGTCAGATCCATCAATGAAAAAAGAATTTCACCCAAGGTAATTATTTAATTTATTATATTAATTACAAAAAATATGTGATGATACTATTATTCGTTCTATAATTTTATCCCTTATTTGTATTCTTTGATTCAATTTTTTTATCACGATGTTAAATGTCAAATAAAGTATCAGATTAATCATCGATCATGAAAAATCGAAAACCTATTTGGTTCAGCAAAGACCTACCCAAATAACATCCCAACATCCCTCCCCTAATCCTATAAACCTTATTTTGGTCAAAAATCCAACCTAGGTAGGTTTTAGTGCGAACCTAAGGAGGATACCCTAAGAAGGGGTAATGTTCTTCAACGAGCTTCTTTATTTTATTCCTTTCTCCACATTGTTCAATTCTTATTAAAAATGATGATATAATAACCTCATTATATTACATATACTATGATGTTTTCATAATATGGTTGGAACCTACAACCATCTCCACTTCCATAAAATGGGTTATGAAATCATTGTTCATGTGTACAGCGGACTACCGCCTCACGAACCGATATCATTCGTTCTTCCATTACCACATTTCATGGTTGGGTATGGTGATGTATATAAAGTATATATATAATATTTATAACATATTTATATCTATGTATTCATTATATCATATATATCTTTTTACCTTCCATTTTTTAGGAGATATGGTAACGTCGCTCGTGTGCACGACAGACTACCGCCTCGCGAAGCGATGTGATTCGTCTTTCACTAACGCTTCATATAGAAGATGATGAGGATAAAGTTAATGATTATATGTGATATAAATGAAATAATTATGATATTAATGACATATGTATAACTATTTAAAGATAACATATATCATTTTTTTCTTTTCACTCGTGTAAAGATGATAACATCGCTCGAGTACATGTGGACTATCGTCTTCACAAAGTGATGTGGCTATCTTTTTATCACCACACCACATTGATGATATATATGAATATATTTGTTTATAAATAAATTATTTATGATATTATTATCATTTTGGAAAGATAAAATATTACATACCACTTTTCCATATTGATCATTGAATAATGATAATGTTACTCAGGCATATGTACGGTCTACCATCTCCATGATCATAGCATACTTAATTTTTCATGATAGGTTTGAAAATGATAATTTAAGTACAAATATGATAATTATTCAATAATATTTTTCAATTAATAGTACAATTTTCCCACTCTTTGGTACTTAAATTAATTGATCAAATTTTTCTAAGAAAATCTGACTTAATTTCTTTCTTCGATCGGAAATATGTTTTCTTCCAAAACGATGTTTTCTAAAAATGTTTTAAAAATTATTTTTAACCTCTTAAAAATGATTTATAAAAGGAATTTTTTCAAAAAAAATCAAAGAACCTTTATTTATTTTTCAAAAATATCCATGTTAGGCTTTTACTGAATATATGAAAGGAATCTTCTTGTTGTTTTCCAAACAAGGCACTTTCTAACCTTTTTACAGTGCAAAAGGAATGTTCTTTTTATCTTATATGACATGTATAGATTTACCCATCATAATTTATTTAAAGATTTATTTTCTAGTTTATAAGTTCACTCTTAAAAAAAATTACCCAATATTATAGAAATTATTAGTTTTTAAAAGTGATTTTCAATGAAAATTATTTTCAAGAATGTTTTATTTTTTTAAAAAAATGATTCTAAAAATGAAAAAGCTATTTTCCCCAAGAATATTTTTAAATTTCATTTTATGGTATTTATATTCATCAATGAAAAAAACCCCTAATTCTTACTCCAATTGGTTTATGTTGTATTGATACCATCCTTATTCTTTATATGGATGGTTTATGATCATTTTGACCAAGGAAAGTGCTGACATTCACTTCCATGATTCATTTTTATAGTCATTAACTTTACATTGAATTATTCAATTTTATATGATCACTGGACATTAAATTTCACCTAAATATCCATATTATTTATCATTTATATGTTTATTTCTTAAACCATATATCATTTCTACATACGGTGTTTACTTTGAAAGTTATTTGTTTATCAGAGGAAATATTGATAAATCTGTATTCTTTACCTAATATAGATATTTGATGAAAAGGCACATTGGTTAGGAATTAAATTGAATATTTGATATATAAGGAATGCTTTGGATGTGTAGTGATCGGTTCGGCCCACCATTATATATCCCCTTGATGCATCCATAAGTATCATGAGATAGCCAAGTTAATCCAGCATTAAATGGGGTTTTACCTATAGATTAAACTTTCTTGTGAATGTTTTTTTATGGTAGAGGTTTCATGATTCCTAAGATCATAGAATCCATTAATTAATAATTCCCTTCATTAATATTTCATTTATTATTATCAATGAGATTTTCAAAATTATATTATCTCTATATGCATTTCATTCTTGGTTTATTGATTAAATGGCATGCATTTTTAGTTATTTCCCTTTCCATATTGATTATGACTTATCCAATTATGATATACAAATTATTGATGAAATGGAATGTTTATTTAGTTATTTACCTTTCCATATTTATTATTATCCATTATATTTTTGTATTGATATTATCACTCGATGCACTTTCTTTTTTTCTATTGATTAGATGACTTGTGTGTTTATTTATTTACCTTTTCATATTGATAATGCTTGTTAATTCATGATAGATTCCATTTTACTTAACCCTTATTTATAATTTGAGATAAAAATTATTTTGTTTCCTTCACTAAGGATTCCATGAAGTTTACTATGACTGATACACAAGTATATGATAGAGGTAATAATGTTATTCTAAAAAAATGTGTTGTGATATATATATTCAAATGTAATATGGGACTCAAGTATGTATTTAGTTTAAAAATACTAATAAACTATTTGGTCATTTGGGATTTTATTCCGTGTATCTTATGCCAATTTAATAAAGTAGGCACCATATTCGAGCTACTAGGGTTACGGTCACTATAATATATGATATTTGTATATTGTAATCTATGGTATACATCACTATTTTATCACGGGATATTACATAGGGTATATCCAAAACCCATTTTAGTGCATCTCCAACATTTATAACTTGAGTAACCTGCAAAAAATAAGTTTTTGAGGGGTTTTATTATACATTTCCCTTTTTATATAATTTCATCCCTGTTATAGATATAATCCACTGCAACATGTTTTAAAAATCAATTCATAGAATAAATAAATAGTTACCTAAATCATAACATGCAAGATAAAAATCTGATAGCATTGGTTTAGAGTAAATAATAGAAAACAACATGATTTAACTCGATAAATTTAATCAATGAACAAAAAAATCATAATAGAAACAAAAATAATTTTAATTAAATTAGTTTAAAAGGAATATAGTTTAAGAAGACATGTTTAGTAAAAAATGTAATTTTAGTTAAATATCACCCTACCACATGTTAATACTAACATAAACACTATAATAGGATATTGGAAAGAAGGGTTTTCCTACTTATTAACATGTGCAAGGACATATAGAGTATGTAAAAGGAAGGAATCACCAAAATTGACTAAATCTTTAAAGAATATAAGATACATGAATATTAGGAATTTATTTTTCTTACATAGAGATAGAAGTAGAAATCAGAGGAAGGAAAAGTGTTCTAACCATAGAAATATTGCTAAAATAGATGAGTTATGGCCTATAAAAGATCTACCTAAAAGAGGGAATCATGGTTGATTTGGGGGAGGAAAAGGAATTAGAAAATAAGGAGAGGGGTTTTTGGGTCATCATCTTTAAAAAATCTTGAATCTCCCCTTTTAAATATATATAAAATAGGAAAAATGACATCTTTAACCTAAATTTTCTTTTAAGTAGAAATTATACCTATTGAGTGCCTGATGGAGGTACATTTTCTATTTAGTGACCATCAGATATATGATGCTTATGAACCAACCATTATTTATGGGTGATAGTAGCCTCTCACATCCCCTCAAGACAATTGGGTACCCAATACGGGGCCATCGTGTACCACATGATTCTCTAGCACCAACCCCCTTAATTTTCCTTCCTTTCAACCACACTCATTCCTCTTCTGGTCATGTTTAGCTTCTAAATGAACAATTAATCACTAAACTAATAAAATTTTAAATTAATTTGAAACTCAAATATCGATCATTACATGTTATATTAAAGGAACTCTTGAGTATGACTTGGGGGTATAACAAAGATAAATCTATTAATATTTATGGTTTTTTAGTATACTAATTGTGATAGAACCAAGGACTATCATAGCTAGAAGTTTTAAATGGTGTCTAGTTTTTTTTTCAATCCACACTGGTTTGATCAAGGAGTTTGCAAGATAAGTGTTTTTATGGTATATATGACTTCATTATTAAAGGTGGAATTGTTTTCCAGTGTTTTCCAAATTTTTTGATCCAAAATTTGGATGATGAATAAATTTATTTTAGAAAAATAAACATAGAAATAAATATTAAGGTGAATTTAAATGTTTCAAACAAGTGAATTTTTGAGATCATCACATTTAAATATAAAAAAGGAATAAGCTACACACAAAACATGAAATTGTACGAAGGATGAGTTTGTGTGACATTGGGAATCTACACACTGTGGAAGGAACACAAAAATCTGAAACACAAAATACAACATCAAAATAGGAGTTTTTCACATAGTGGAAGGAATATAAAGAACCTATGCGGGTGGCCACCCCCTTCATTCAAAGTAACTTTTCCAATGAAGTTCTGATGTATCCTCCATGAGAAATAGTTACACACAGAAGACTTGTGCATATTAAGTCTTGCATGTACAACATTCCTTGTGTCTATCAAGACTAAGTGAAACTCATGGTCCAGTTTTGATAAAGATAAAGGTTGTTCAAGAAGTTTTCTTGCACAAAAAAAACAAAATTTGGGCACATGTATAGGTGTTTCGCGCAAGCACTTGAGTTGCGTGACTAGATGGTTTTGAATATCTGGTTTATTTGATTAGTGCTTTCAAGTGATTCAATTCAGGTCTATAGTGAAATAATAGTCTCCTAATAATCAGGGAGAAAGACTTTATTCCAATCTGTTGAAGTAACCATCAAGCTGTTAAACTCAGTAAGATTTCACCCAATGCAGTCAGCTAAGGGGCTTGATGGAATTGTTCCAAGGAAGGCAGTGTGATTTCCCTAAAATATTGTAAAGGTAGTGTGAATGGAGAATAGTGAATTTTTATGAACTTTTATATTCCACAATTAGTTAAGATTAGTGTATTTAGGTATGACCGACACACTTTGGGTATATGGTCCTTGGGATATCCCTTAGTGGTGAACCAATTAAAACTAATGTGTTGTCTCTCTACATGTAAATGTTTGATTACTTCTTGATTCCATCATATAGGTTTAACAAGTTCCTACCAACTTGGGAACAATATTCGTTGCTTTATAAGAAAAAGTTGAAACCCTGATTCACCCCTTCCCTCTTAGGGTGTTTTGAGGTCATACAAGTGTTATCATAGCCAACATGTTGTTAGAGTTAAATCTTTTCTATATTGTTTCCATGGGGAATTAAAGGAATATCAAGGGAATACCCCTATTTTATGGAAGAAACTTCTAGATTTTCAAGAACATAATTAGATCTCTTCTAATATACCTTGGGACGGAGTTATTTTTTCCACTACACAGGGGATTTAGGTCACTAATGTGATAGGTCATTCTATGACTGAAACAAATAGAAAAATACTAGATACAGAATCCAAAGCATAAATTTCCCTTACTACAGCTCTATCTGATCAAATTTTTTTAAGGTGATTTATTGCACTTAGGACAATTTTATATGGTGAAAGTTGGAAAATATATACAAAGTCAATAATAAAGTGAAGGATTCCAAACTCCAAGATTTTCACATTAGTTTCAATGATCTAAAAATAAATCCTGATTAAAATGAAGATAGATTTTTTAATAAAATTATTGATGTTTTTGGAGAAATTTGAGGACATTATGAATAAATTAAATATATTGGAATTGTGAAGAAAATCTTGAGAAATATTCCACCTATGTATAATCTAAAAGTGTCAACTCTTGAAGAAAGGGGTCAGTTTAAACTTTCTCTAGATAATCTAGTAAGCAGTCTAGTGGCCTATGAAAGGAGAGTCAAACTAGAAGATGCAACAACTTGAGTAAGCAATGAAACAACATTCAAATCCATGGAAAAACTTGAGATTCCTATAGATAGTGTTGATGAAGATAATGAATAAGAAAAACTTGTTTCTCTTTTTAGAAATATATTTAAGAGAGTAAAGGGGAGATTTGAAGGAAATATTCCTCTAGCCTGTTTTCGATGTGGTAGAGTTGGGAACATTGCCTATCGGTGCTCAAGGAAGTTTGATGGTGAATAAATTAAAGAAGGATTCATAAAGAAGCCTCAGAAAAGGTTCCCCGAAAAGAAAGACAAAAAATCATAAATTAACTTATATATAAATATTTTTTTCTATAAAGATGAAATATATGATAATGAATTTTTGATGGATGTCGAACTAGAGTTTAAATTTTGAACCCAAGCATCCATGATGGCAATAGTTGAAATGTTGGGACCTTAAAAAGATAAATATAATTATTTGATTGGTATTTTTGATCTCAGGGTGAAACATGATGGTTCTCTTTATAAGATTTAAATTCAACAAAAATAGAAATATGAGATCACTCAATTAATTTCAAAAATACCAAG
Organism: Viscum album; assembly: GCA_963277665.1. Lineage (NCBI taxonomy): Eukaryota > Viridiplantae > Streptophyta > Magnoliopsida > Santalales > Viscaceae > Viscum > Viscum album. The sequence goes on from OY728166.1 coordinate 406,238,422, forward strand.
TGTGTTCTCTACCCCCACTTATAAAAGGCCACCCCTATCCTCTATTCTTCACACCTTCACACCTATTTGGTTTGGTCAATTCCTACCCAAATCACTTCCTAAAATCCCTCCAATTATCTTATAATCCTTATTTTGGTCAAAAATGCAACCTAGGAATTCTTTATTCCAAACATAAGGAGGATAACCGAATAAGAGGTAATGTTCTTCAATGAGCACCTTTATTTTATTTCTTTCTCCACCTCATTAAATTCTTATTAAAAAATTATGGTAAAATAACCTTAGTATATTAAATATAATAGGATTTTTTTATGATAATTGTGTGACCTAAACCCATATAAACTTCCATCAAATGGGTTACAAAATCATCGTTTGTATGTATAGAGGAGTACCGTCTGGAGAACCGATGTCATTCATTCGTCCATTAACACCTTTCATGGTTGGGTATGATAAAGGATCTAAAGTAAATATATGATATTTATAACATATTTATACCTATGGATTCATTATATCATATATATATATTTACCCTCCATTCTATAGGAGATACGATAACATCGCTCATATATACGGCGGACTACCGCCTTGCGAAGCGATGTGATTCGTCTTTCACTAACGCTTCACATGGAAGGTGATAAGGATAAGGTTAATGATTATATGTGATATAAATGAAATAATTATGATATTAATGAAATATTTATAATTATTTAAAAATAATTTATATCATTTTCTTTCTTTCCTTTTCACTCATGTAAAGATGATAACATCACTCGTGTGTGTGTGGATTATCATTTTCACGAAGCGATGTGGCTATATTTTTGTCACCACACCACATGGATGATATGTATGAATATATGTAAAGAATTAATATGGTGTTTATAATATTTTTATAATTATATAAGTATAAAATATTCCTTACCTCCTTTCCATAATGATCATTTAAAAATGAAAATGTTACTCATGCATACGTACGGTCTACCATCTCCATGATTATAGTGTACTTCATTTTTCCTAATAAAATTTCATGAATAGTTATAAATTATACTTGATGTATAAATATGATAATTATTTCATGATATTTTTGAAGTAATAATACAATTTTTCAACTCTTTGGAAGTTAAATTAATTGATAAAATTTTTCTAGGAAAATACGACTTCATTTCTCTCTTCGGTTGGAAATCTATTATCTTCCAAAACAATATTTTCTAAAAATGTTTTAATTTTTTTTTAAACTCTTATAAATGATTTATTAAATTAATTTTTAAAAAATTTTTTCAAAGGAATATTTATGTTGTTTTCAAAACAATGCACATTTTCTTTTTACTGAAAACGTAAAAGGAATCCTCTTATCATTTTCTAAACAAGGAACATTCTAAAAAAATTACAATGAAACAGAAATTTTATTTTTATCTTATAAAACTTGTATGAATTTACCCACCATAGTTTATTTGAAGCTTCATTTTCAAGTTTATAAGGTTAATTTTAAAATAAACGGTTTTCCCAATATTCTGGAAATTCTTAGTTTTTAAAAGTGATTTTCAAAGAAAAGGATTTTTAGAATGTTTTATCTTTTTAAAAAAGTGGTTTTTAAAATGAAAAGGATATTTTCCTCAAGGATGTTATTAAATATAGTTTTATGGTATTTCTATTCATAAATGATAATAAACCCTTATTCTTACTCCAATGGGTGTATGTTTTATTGATACTGTTTTTATTCTTTATATCGATGGTTTATGATCATTTGGACCAAGGAAAGTACTGACATTTACTTCCTTGATTAATTTTTTTCATCATTAACTTTCCCTTGAATTATTAAATATTATGTGATCACTAGATATTAAATTTCCCCTAAATATCAAAATTATTTATCATGGATATGTTTATTACTTAAACTATATATCATTTCTACATATGGTGTTTACTTTAAATTTTATTTTTTTATCTGTAGAAATATTGATAAATCCGAATTCTTTACTCAATACAGATATTCGATGATAAGGCACATGGGTCATTGATTAATCTATTATTCAAAATATGAGTAATGTGTTGGACTTGTAGTGATGGGTGGGGCCCAAAATTATATAGCCTCTTGATGCATCCATAAGTCTCATGAGACAATCAAGTTAAGCTAGCATTAAATTGGTTTTTACCTATAGAATAAAACATCTTGTGAAATTTCTTGATGGTAGAGGTATTATGATTCCTGATATCATGGCATCCAATAATTAAGCATTTCATTCATTAAGATTTTAGTTATTATTATCAATGATATTTTCACAATTATATTATCTCTGGATGCATTTCATTATTATTTTATTGAGTAAATTAAGTGTGTTTTCAGTTATTTACATTTCCATATTGATTATTCCTTATCTAATTATGATAGTCAGGTTATTGATTAAATATAATGTGTGTTTAGTTGATTACCTTTCCATTTTGATTATTATCAATGATATTTTCATATTGATATTATCCCTAGACGGACTTCCTTTTCAGTTTATTGATTAAATGACATATGTGTTCAGTTATTTACCTTGTCGTAATAATTATACTTATTGATTCATGATAGATTTCACTTTACCTAACCCTCATTGATCATTTTACCTCACCCTTATTTTGTTTCCTTTCCCCAATATTCCATGAAGTTTACTATGATTGATAATCAAAGATATAATAGAGGGAATAATGTTATTCTTGGAAAACAATGTGTTATAATTTCTATATTCAAATGTAATATGGGAATCAACTATGTATCTACTTTACCAAGACTTATAAAATATTCTGACCTTTAGTATATGATTTCTTACAAGGATATCCTAATATGTGGTATGCATCACATACATATCAAAGGATATGACATAGGGAATATCATACAATACAAAACCTATTTTAGTGAATTTACAACATTTATAAATTTTGGAGCCAACATAAACAAGTTGTGGTGCTCTTTTCTTATGAATTTACCTTTTTGCAGAAGGCAAACCCTGTTATAGAGATAATCCACTATATATGTTGTAGAAATCAATTCAGAGCATAAATAAATTGTGATCTGACTCATAACATGCAAGATAAAATGCTCATATCATGTATTTATATTAAATAATAGTTAATAACATGATTCAACTCAATATATTTCATCAAAAAACAAGTTAAAATCAAAACAAGAAATAAAAAATCCATTTAATTAAATTAATTTAATAGTAAAATATTTAAGAAGATATTTTTAGTAGAAAATGTAATTTCAGTTAAATATCACTCTTCCCCATGTCGATACTAACATAAACACTATAATAGTGTGATAAATATGATGGGTTAGCTACATATTAACATGTGAAAGTCCACCGAAATGATGTAAAAGGAAGGAATTTCCACAATTGACTAAATCTCTTAAGAATAGAAGAGACATGAAGATTGGGGATTTATTTTTCTTACATAGATATAGAATTATAAATTAGGGGGAATAAAAGTGGTATAACCATATACATTTCATAAAATAGCTAAGCTATATCCTTTTTAAGATCTAAATAAAAGAGGTAAGAATCGATAATTTTGTAAAGGAAATGGAATGGAAAAATGAGGAGAGGGCTTGTTGGGCCATCCTCTTTAAGAAATCTTAAATCCCCCCTTTTAGTTTTAAATAAAATCTTTTCCATTAATTTTTTTAAAAAAAATAAACAATATACGTACCAATAGTCATCTCTACTTCCATCAAATGGGTTATTAAATCATCATTCGCATGTACGGCGGACTACCGCCTCGTGGACCGATGTCATTCGTTCTTCTATCACCACCTTTCACAGTTTGGTATGTTGATGGATTGTAAGTATATATATAATATTTATAATATTTTCATACCTATTTATTAATTATAAAATATATATCTTTTCACCTTCCATTCCATAGAATATATGATAAGGTCGCTCGTGTGTACGACGGACTACCACATCGCGAAGCGATGTGATTCGTCTTTCACTAACAATTCACATGGAAGGTGATATGGATGATTTTAATGATTATATGTGATATTCATGATATAATTATTATATTCATGATATATTTATCATTATTTAAATAAAATATATATCATTTTATTTCTTTCCATTTCACTCGTGTAAAGATGATAACATCACTCGTGTACATGTGCACTACTGCCTTCACGAAGCATTGTGGCTCTATTTTTATCCCCACACCACATGGATGATATGTATGAATATATTTAAAGGATTAATATTTTATTTATGATATTACGATCATTCTATAATGATAAAATATTTATTACCACCTTTCCATAATGATCTTTGAAAAATGAAAATGTTACTCATGCACATGTACGGTTCACCGTCTCCATGATCATAATGTAATCCATTTTTTATAATCACCTTTCATGATTGGTCTAAAAAATATAATTGATGTAAAAATATTATAATTATTTCATGATATTTTTAAAATAATTTTACCATTTTTCCACTCATTGACACTTAAATTATTTGATAAAATTTTTCTTAGAAAATTTGACTTCATTTCTCTCTTTTGTCAAAAATATGTTCTCTTACAAAACCCTGTTTTCTAAAAATGTTTTAAAAAATATTTTTAACCACTTAAAAATAAATTTTTAAAGGAATTTTTACACAAAAATTCAAAGGAATCTTTATTTATTTTTCAAAATAATTCTCGTATGGGTTTTACCAGAAATGTGAAAGAAGTCTTCTTATAATTTTTTGAACAAGGCACTTTCTAACATTTTTACAATGAAAAGAAATATTTTTTTACCATGTATGACATGTGGTTATTTACTCAACAACATTTATTTGAAGCTTCCTTTGCAAGTTTATAAGGTTATTTTTAAATGAAAAAAAAATCACAGTATTTTAAAAATTCTTAGTTTTTAAAGGTGATTTGAAAAGAAAAGGATTTTCAGAATGTTTTATGCTTTTAAAAAAACGTGAATTTAAAAATGAAAAGGATATTTTCCTTAAGAATGTTTTTAAATATATTTTTATGGTATTTAAATTCATCAATTAAATCCCCGTATTCTTACTCCAATGGTTGTATGATGTATTGATACCATCCATATTCTTTTTATGGATGGTTTATGATCATTTTGATCAAGGAAATTATTGAAATTCACTTACTTGATTCTTTTTTATAGTCATTAACTTTCCCATGAAATATTCAATATCACGTGATCACTGGACATTAAATTTCCCTTAAATATTCATATTATTTATCATGGATATGTTTTTTTATTAAAACTTATATCATTTCTACATACGGTGTTTAGTTCGAAAGTTATTTGTTTATCTGGTGAAATATTGATAAATCGGTATTCTTTACTCATTACATATATTTTATGATAAACCACATTGGTCATAAATTAAATAAATTATTCGATATATAGGTAATTTTTTGGACTTTCAGTGATGGGTGGGTCCTAGAATTATATAACCCCTTGATGCATGAGTAAATCTCATGATACAATCAAGTTAAGCTAGCATTAAATAGGTTTTTAACTATTGATTAAATCTTTATGGGAAATTTCTTGGTGGTAGTGGTATCATGATGCCTAATATAATGGAGTGTAATAATAAATCATTTCCTTCATTAAAATTTCAAAAATTATTTTCAATGAGATTTTAACAATTATATTATCTCAAGATGAATTTATTCTTAGTTTGTTGATTAAATGGCATGTGTTTTTAGTTATTTACTTTTTCATATTGACTATGCCTTATCTAATTATGATAGTTAAGTTATTTATTAAATAGAATGTTTGTTAAGTTATTTACCTTCCCATATTGATTATTATCCATGATATTTTTGTATTTATATCATCTCTAAATGAACTTCCTTTTTAGTTTATTGATTAAATGACCTGTGTGTTCAGTTATTTACCTTATCATATTGATTATGGTTATTGATTCATGATAGCTTCCATTGTACCTAACCCTTACTAATCATTTGATATCACCCTTATTTTTTTCCTTTACCTAACACTCTATGAAGTTTATTATGACTTATACATAGGGATATTCTAGAGGTAATAATGTTATTCTCAAAAAAAATGTGTTGTAATTTCTATATTTAAATGTAATATGGGACTCAAGTATGTATCTAGTTTACCAAGACTACTAAACTATTCAGTCCTTTGATATGTGATTCCTTGTATCTTATACCAATGTAATAAAGTAGGAATCAACTCAAGACTACTCGGGTTGGGGTTGCTACAATATAGGATATGAGGATATCGTAATTTTTAGATTGAATAACATGTTTATCATGGGCTATAACATAGGGTATATCGTATAATATGAAACCCATTTTAGTGCATTTCACACATTTATAACTTGAAGAATCTTCATAAACATTTTGTGGTGGAATTTTCTTATACATTTACCATTTTTTAGAAGTTCATAACTGTTATAGAGATAATCCACTATAATATGTTGTAGAAATAAATTCAGATCATAAATAAATAGTGACCCAACTCATGACATGCAAGATAAATAGCTCATAGCATGAATTTAAAGTAAATAATATTAAAAAACCTAATTTAACTCAAAAAATTATCAAAGAAAAAATAAAAATCATAATAGGAAATAAAAATACTTTTAATTAAATTAACATAGAAGTAAAATAATTTAAGAATATATTTTTAGTAGAAAAAGTAATTTCAGTTAAATCTCACTCTACCCCATGTAGGTACTAACATAAACATTGTAATAGTATGTTGGATAGGAGGGTTTGCCTACTGATTAAAAAGTGAAAGTCCATCTAGAGGAAGTAAAAGGAATGAATTACCATGATTGACTAAATCTTTGAAGAATAGAAGAGACATGAAGATTGGGGATTTATTTTTCTTACACATAGATAGAAGTTGAAATTAGAGGAAGGAAAAGAGGTCTAACCATAGACATGTTTCTAAAATAGATAAGCTATGACCTATGAAAGATCTACCTAAAATAGAGAAGCATGGATGATTTTGGGGAGGAAAGGAAATGATAAAATGGGGAGATGGGTTTTTAGGTCATCCTCTATAATAAATTTCAAATAACCCATTTTAATTATAAATAAAATATGAAAAATGACATCTCTAACCTTAATTTTTTTTAAAGTTTAAATTATACCTACTGAGTACCTGATGGGGGTACATAGACCATTCGGTGACCATTAGATATTCGGTTCTTATGCACTAGCCATTCATTATGGCTGACAGTAGCCTCTCCCACCCCCCCCCCCAAGACTACTCAGTACCTAATACAGGGCATTAGGTACCACATGCTTCTCTATCACCAACCCCCTTCATTTTCATTCCTTTCATCCTCACTCAATCCTCCTTCTGTTGTTTTTAACTTTTAAATTCATAATTATTCAATCAAATAATAAAAATTTAAATTAATTTAAATCTAAAACGATATGGATCATTACCTATTATATTAAAGGAACTCTTGAGTATGACTTGGGTATAACAAAGATAAATCTATTCAGCTATATGGTTTTTTCATATAGTAATTAGGAAAGTTACATTGGAGAATGAATGTCTAGTTTCAAAAAGTAAGTTCCAAATTGAAGGAAGATGTGTTATTTTTCACACCAAGAGGTAAAAAACACAATGAAATTTGAGTATGTTACGACATCACAAGCTACAACTCAAATTAGTTAGAAAACATCATAGATTAAAGACCTGAGACTATATTTCACATATTCATTGGTGATTATATGTGACAACCAAAGATTCATTAATTTGTAAAATAATTTTATGTAGTATTCAAAGATGAAATATATTGACATAAAATATTATTTTATCAAGGTGAAGGTGGAGTGTGGTGAGCTCAACTTGGAGTATGTTTCAAAAGGTCACGTGTATCTTGAAAAATATCTTGGAAAATGATGTAAAAGTGTTGTTGGAAGTTAATTTCACTCCAAAAATAAATGTTATTGAATCAATCATATATTCCCTTTTTCATTTATTTTCATTTATTAACAAATATAGATAATATTTTGGGGTTTTCCTTACAGAGTGTGAGGATTCTTATTCATCATATAAGAATTGGAAGGGTGAATAGTTTTGAAGAGTTTCCTTTGGAAGAAATTTTTTTGGCCGAAACCATACTAAACCACTAGACTGAACCAAAGAGAACCAACAAACATTCTATAAATTCCATCATACTCCCTCACAAGGGAAGCTTGCACCTTAATATCAGAACCCTTGGTAACAAAACAAAAAACATCCTTCCAAATTCACTTTTCACAATTATTTACCTTAGAATGACTCTAAATACTGGTTTCAAAATCAAATATCTTTTCGCAAGTTGTGTACATATGTTATAAACAAGGACTCTAGGGTCTGAGAAAAAACAAGTTCACCTGTCATCAATACATTAAAATAGATGAAGAAAATGAAGAATGGGAAGCTGCAAAACACCTTTTTCAGTGCAATGACATCATATTCCTCATCCGATTCATCCTCATCATCCTCTTTATTAGTTTAAATGACAAGAAGAGTCAAGGGAAAGCCAAAAATTAAAACCAAAAACAATATTGTTAAAAAAGATAGGAATACAAGAACTTGATTTTAATTTCAATATGACTATAATTATTATAAAACAACATTTATAGGTACATGAATGTTTCCACAACAAGACACTAGATATGGATTAAACTAGGTTGAATTAAATTAGGTAATACATGAAATGAAGATCAAAGCTAAATGAAACTATTATGAGGATATTATTCAGTTTCCACACTTTTGTATCCCATAAAGTAAACACTTTCATTCAACTAGTCATGGAATATCTTGAAATCCTTCTTAATCACCAGACCAATATTTGATCATCATTTAATAAACCCTTTTATTTTATTCTCCTTGGGTTATTTATGGTATTTTTAAAGTAATAGTACTATTTTTCCACACTTTGGTTCTTAAATTAATTGATAAAAAATTTCCAAGAAAATCTGACTTCATTTATCTCTTGGGTTGAAAATTTGTTTTCTTCCAAATTTTTTCTAATATAGTTTTCAAAAATGTTTTTAACCTCTTAAAAATAATTTATAGGAGGCATCTTTTCAAAATATTTTTAATGGAATCTTTATGTCATTTTCCAAACAATTTCTATTTGGATTTTACTGAAAATGTGTAATGAATCATCTTGTCTTTTTCTGAACAAGGCACTTTCTAACCTTTTTAAATTGAAAAAGGAATATTCTTTTTATCTTATACCACATGTACAGATTTATCCTCTATAATTTCATTAAATTTTCCTTTGTAATTTTATATGGTTTCTTTTAAAAGAAAATATTTTCCCAATATTCTATTAATTATTTTAAAAAAAATTATTTTTTAAGTAAATTATTTTTAAAAAGTGTTATGTTTTTAAAAAATTGATTTTTCAAAATTTAAAGGATATTTTCCTCAAGAATTTTTTAAAGAATTTTTTATGGTATTTCTATTCATCAATAAAAACTTCCTCTTATTCTTACTCAAATTAGTGTATATTATATTAATACCATCCTTATTATTTCCATAGATGGTTTATGATCATTTTGACCAAGGATAGTATTATTACTCACTTTCTTGATTCATTTTTATAGTAATTAACTTTCCCTTGAATTATTAACTTTCATGTGATCATTGGACATTAAATTTACCCTAAATATCCATATTATTTATCATGTATGTGTTTATTGGTAAAACTGTATATCATTTCTACATACAATGTTTACTTTTAAATTTATTTGTTTATCTAGGGAAATATTGATAAATCTATATTCTTTACTCAATATGAATATTTGATGATAAGGCACATTGATCATCAATTAAATTGATTTTTTGATGTATGAATAATGATTTATAATTGTAGTGAAGGGTGGGGATTGACATTATATAGCCCCTCGATGTGTCAGTAGATCTCATGTGACAATCAAGTTGAGATAGAATTAAATAGGTTTTTACCTGTAGATTAAACCATTTTGTTAAAGGTATTGATGGTAGAGGTATCATGATGCCTAATATAATTTCATCCAATAATTAATCATTGCCTTCATTACGATTTCAATTATTATTATCCATGAAATTTTCACCATGATATTATCTCTGGATTCATTTCATTCTCAATTTATTGTTTAAATGACATACATTTTCAGTTATTTACCTTTCCATATTGATTATGCCTAATATAATTATGATATCCAATTTATTGATTAAATGACATGTTTTCTCAGTTATTTAACTTCTATAGTGATTATTATCTGTGATATTTTCTTATTGATATTATCTATGGATGCACTTACTTTTTAGTTTATTTATTAAATAGAATGTGTGTTAATTTATTTATCTTTCCATATTGATTATGCTTGTTGATTCATGATAGATTTTATTGTACTTAACCCTTACTGGTCATTTGATATTTCCCTTATTTTTCTTATCAGGATTCCATAAAGTTTACTATGATTTATATGAAAGGATGTTCTAGAGGGAATAATGTTGTTCTTGAAAAAAAATGTTCTGTGATTTCTATATTCAAATGTAATATGAGACTCAAGTATGTATCTAGTTTACCAATACTATTAAACTATTTGGTCCTTTAGGATTCGATTCCTTGTATCTTATGCCAATATAATAAAGCATGCAATGGCTCCAAGCTATAGGGGTCATGGTCACTATATTAGTTATCAGAGAAAGTTTAGTAGAAACCTTGGGAGCTAGATTTAAGAAAATAAATATTATAGAACATAACCCTATGATGAACCTTGAGGATAAATATAGGAACATCCTAAATTTTTGGTAAGGTATATATTATGCTTTTTTTCTTAATATTTATCCATGTCTGGATACTACAATATCACGTGGTTTTGGCATATATGTACCTAGGGGTAATAACTCCAGAAAAGGCATGTTGATATTGACTCGAGTGTTACCCGGTACATGACAACAGGCCTTACCGTGCACTTGGTTTAACACTCCCAAGGGATATAATTATGAAAATTCACATTTTATTTATAAAACATTATTAAGGACTTGAATAGATGATGAAAATGGTTAACCTATGACAACCCTAAGGTGTCTTATATTGAAAATAAGGAGTCATAATTTAGTCATCTTATAAATTATTATAGGGTTTTCCCACTAATATTATTATTTATCATAGTATAATTTTTTGTTTTAATCAATGGATGGAACCCGAAGGAATCAAGTTAACATTGAACATAAAGGAAAATGTTGTTACTATAATCAACCAGATAGGATTATGATAGGAGTGAAATATTTCATGATTATACCTAATCAGTTTTCCTGAAATATGATTGATAACATATACTTTAACCAACTCCTAAACTCACTAAAGAAGAGGAAGATGAATTTCACCCAGAACTCAATTGATAGAGACCATAGAGGAAATAAGGCTCAATTTCCATTTAAGAAATTTAGAAGGATACACCCAAGAAAGTGTCTCAATGGAACATAAAAAATATTTATGTGTAGAAAGGAAGGTCATAAAGAAAAGAATTGTGGAGTAAAAATGAATATTATGGTGGAATAAAATAAATCTCATCCTAGTAACCCATTTATAGTTTATTTTCTTAAATGTGGAGAACCTAGGTTTTATCTAAGTTAATTCCCTCTTTTAAAGGACAAAACCTATACCAAGGAAGGACCTAAGTAGAAATAAAATGGTTAAAGTATTTACATATTGGGGTTGTATTGAAAACCTTAGTAAAAGGGTTATTTAATAATTAACTCTATTTTAAGGGTGCCTAATATATTTTTATGGAACATTTTAATAATTATATTAATATAGATTATAAAATGGATAACCCACATGCTAGGGGAAAACCCATCACATCTGGAAATGCCGCAGGGCTTGAACCCCTGACCAAAGGATGATAAGGGTTTCACACCTACCACTAGCCTATATTATTTCATGGTTAATATGCCATTTTTTAAATTATTTGATGAGTAAATATTAATTATGAACCAATGGTGTTACTTTTTAGTTTTAGAGATTAATTTATTATATTGGATAATTTATTCAAACCATATTGGTTTAGAAAAATATTAAAAAAAATAGAAATACATTTCACTATTTTATGGATCTTACGATCCGTTAGAAGTTAATTTTAGTGTTTTAGGGAAAAATCATTTTTAGGTATTCATTTTTTGGACAAAGGGGTGAATTGTAAATTTATCAAAGAACAACCAAATGATGAAATTTTTCTTATGAAATAAAAACATATCAAGAAAGTATATTTATTTATATTCTTATAAAGTAAAATAATTCATCAAATTTAGGAAAAGTTTATCTAAACAAAAATTTTATCCTATTACATTCATATCGAATGAATCATATGGACTTTTAAATCATCACAGATTTATGGTTTTGGGGGCCTTAACTTTCGATTGATCACTTAATTTATAGTGATCGATGACCTTTATCACTATATATAATTATTTATGCTTTTCTTACATGTACATATCTTCACTTTCCACCAATGTTCTCCTATATAAAAACCTAGTTATGTGTTATTCTATATGACCTACGTACTTCCATTTCTCTTTTATCTGAAGGATGTTTTATTTACCCTTTTACGATGTAAGGTTTTTAACAAAATAATTTCCAAATATCAAACCCTTGATTATCAAGATCAAGTTTAAATTATGAGGATGGAATTTATTTATGGTGGTGAGAATGTAACACCCCATGATTTTAAAAGAAGAACATTGTTTTTTATAGCATAAATGACATGCAACACCAATTATAGAAGAAAATATTGTTGGAGTTGGTTCCCTATAATTGATTTTTAAGTACTTTGTGATGACCTATATTTATTGTTTTTAATATTAATAATCTCTTTATCATGTCATTATTTTTCTTCTACATACATAGTATGTGATAATTTCCTAAGATTAGTTTTTGCATTAAAATTTTATAGTAATTCCCTACTTTGATAAGAACCTAGAATTTCCACAATATTATTCTTAAATATATGTTCTATGGCCGAATGAAATAAATTTTAGGGACACAAATGATACAGGATATCAAGGGTCGAGACTCATAGGACTTTAAGGCACCTTCTCATGGTGTATGCCCTTGGTAATATCCAGTGTAAGATATTATGAGAACAAGACCCTCCAGTATAAAATTCACATTTATATGTGTCATTGGATTCTCTTATCTTGATATGTGTGTATTGATCCTTAGAATTTAATATTATCATTAATGAGTATTACAAGTCATTTTCTTTGATTAATTGATAAAAACTATGATGACATATATTCACAGTGAGGTGGGATATGTTGGGTGCATCACGAGTAATATTTCATTAATGAATAATGTGAGAAAGGATTTCTCTCTTTTTTTATTTAATATAATTTGATATCTCGTGACCTTTTATGGGAATGATATAGACTAAATAAATCCATTTCCATGGTGTTTTTTAGGCAATTTAAATTTCTAAAAAGTCCAAGAAAGAGACATCAAATATATAGGTTGTTGGAACCATCATGTAACCCGCTCGATTAGAGATATCACGATAAAGAAATTATATTACACAGTAAGCATCTGTATGAGGTATTACGTCATTAAGGCATTAAATTATTTCTCTGTGGTCCTTGGTGTGTTTCTAAATTATATATTGGACTTTAGGCTTCTTCACCTAATTCCACTGATAAAGAGGACTGGAGTGTCACACACTAAGTGTATCCAAAATCTCAGTTAAATAATATATTATTATTTATTATTTAACAAGTTGAATAAATATTATTCTCACACATGGTTTAATAATTATTCATGTTTTCTTGATCGCATATATTCCATCATCGGTTATTTGAGAGAATATTATGTGAGAGAAATATTTAATAAGTATTTATTTTCTGTTTAGTGAATATAATATTTATTTATTTATCAGAGAATAAATTAAGTGATATTTATTTAATAAATAAATATTCATTATTCAAGGCTTGATAAATATTTTGGAGGAATGGAGGGCCAAGTTTATAGGTCATGTGAGAAATAATATATATTGAATATTATTTGAATAAATAATTTATAAATTTCAATTCGTGAGTTTAGCACATGTCAGGAAATCATAATGTTATATTATTATAGACATGGGGTTACTCAGGGATTAAATAAATATTAATGGGAACTTGTGCAATTATTTATTTCTAACCCTAGTGGTATATAAACCCAAATATATTATTTTTTCCAAAGAGATTCAATTAATTTGTTTTTTTGTTCACAACGAATTTGGAGAATCCTATCAAAGCCCTAGAGAGCTCCCTTATCTATGAATTATCCTAGGAATGGAGGGAGATCTTCCTCCAACTTCCACTCACGGTTATAGAGAGATCAAAGAGAATCCTTTGAAAGCAATTCTCAGGGAGATCAAAGGTGAATAATGCAAGTGATAAGATCTGTCGTGCTGGAAACTAGAGATTTCTACAGTGAAATTTTTGGAACATGTGTTGATCAACACTAGAGTTAATATGCCCTTAATTTATATAATATAATTATGGTATGACATAGATCCATTGTCAGATCCATCAATGAAGAAATAATTTCTTGGAAGGTAATTCTTTCATCTATTAAATTGATTATAAATAATATGTGATGATCATGTGCTTGGTTCTGGAATTTTATCCCATTTCTATATTCTTTGATTCAATTCCACTAATCACAGTGTTCAATGTTGTGTAAAATATCATATTAATCTTTGATCATCACAAAAATAAAAGTTAGGCATGACCCATCACATTCTTCTTCTGTGCTCGGAACCTACAAGTGGTATCTAAGCGGTCACATAATTATGCATAATTATTTAACTATCATTGATTTTTTTTATACATAAGTAATTGGCTTTTCAATTCAAGTTTAATCATTATTTTATATTAATTGTGATATTTTATTCTTCCTATTAATTTATCATAAATATAATGAAATTGATTAATTTTATGAATGAAATAAATTTGAAGATCTTATCTAGAGGAACCAAGAAATCTAGATAGATAACACAAGAGTACACGTCGTGTATCTTAGAGGTATATACAATGTACTGGTGTTTAATTCACTAATAATTAATTCAAAATTAATTCATACCATGTGAATTTATTATATGTGATGAAATTATTTTTACACTACATGTTAACCGCACTATCCTAGAACACAGTGTGCCAGAGTACACATCGTGTAACTATTGTACCCTGTGTGTAGTCATTTAAGTAAAAGATTGGATGTATATCTTCTTAAAAAACCTAATTGACTATTGACCATGTAACTCAGAGACCACACACTATGTATCCCATGTACACGCTGTGTACTCCAATTTTTCCATGGGATAGTTACACGCTGATAAAAAATACACATCATGTAGCTCCAATATACACGCCTTATACTTTCACCAAATTACACAGAATTAAAAATTAATTTATTATACTAGGAAAACCTTATCAATATGTGTTAGTGTGTGTTCATTAAGTTGATAGGATAGTCCATGTGATGAGTTTTAATATACATAAATGTTTTATTAAATTTTTTTATAATGTCTGAATCTACATATCATGTATGAGTCATATTATAGTCATTACACTACGTGTATTAAAGCATAACACAAAACATAAAATAATAATATAATTCATGTAATCATTAAGATTATAGTGCACACCATGAAAGTATGGGATAATTTATTAATTCCACATGTTGTGATAGTAAACAGTATACGACTATAATACATGTTGGGTAGTTCAGATGGGTACTCACCGTGTTGCCTCTAAGGTACATTTATGTACAAGATTAATTTTAAATAAATTTATTTAATTTATTTAAAATTATGTTCGATGAAAATATCAAGGAAATTAAGATGATAATTAATATAAAAGAAATTATTAATTAAAGTAGATAATTAATTGTTTTGAGCGTGATTTATCTTAAATAAGAATGATTGGAATTGAATGATAATTTTATTAAATGTGCAATTCATTGCATGTGGATAATCATGATCTTAGACAAAACCTTTATATGTGGTTGGTTTATTTTAATTTGTTATTATATTAAATTATTGCCTTGCGCTCCATATCTCCTCTTATTATGTAAAATTCTGTGTTCCCATTGTTTCTTTTATGTAAACCCCTTCCCCTCACCTGCGTGTGTGTAAAAGTATATGTAATGGATAGAGCTCCCAAGTTAGTGGAGGCGGTTTGAGTTTGGAGCCAAATTGAAACCAATCCAAGAGAGAAACATATGTGGATAGGTGGAAAGCAGCAACATAACCCATAAATGGTTCAAGGTATTTTCCCCCGAGGTCGATGGTTAGTTTATCGTCCACTGTATAAACTAGCCATTAGTAAAAGCTCATGATCATACCAATTTAATATTTTATTTCTTTAAAGTTTCATGGTTATTTCATTATTGATGTTTTGTCGCAATCATATGAATCAATTAATTAACAAGAATTCAAGATAAAACTAAAATATATTTTTATATATGTAAATATTATCTAATACTTGATTAATCACTTAAGTAAATATACTATATATTAACAATAATTTAATAATGATAATAATTGGAAATTTACACATAAAAGATAAAATCCATCAATTTTATATTAATTCATTATAGCCTTCCATTACATCAGTTCAAATAGAATCATAGTTCAAAGTGCTTAACCAGTGAAAGTTGGGGTGCTTTCAAATATCAGGGAATTCTAACTTGAATTTTTTGTTTGAATTAACTTAGTTTTCATCAAGGGTTGACTGCTAAAGAAAGACTTTGTGTAACTAATATGAAAGGGTTTGGGAAATCTAATTTAAGGATTTCAAGATTGGGGAATCCACTCAACAGATCAAGGAACTATGAGTTAATGAAATTTTAATTTGTAATGCCTACCTAAAACCCTTCAGCTTTCCTGACCACCCAAAATTAGGGTGATGAGAAGGGGAATATGGATACCTACCATGAGAATGTCCAAGAAACAGGATCTTACAAAGACAATGTTGAGGTTTGTAGGGTTTCGATAAAATAGTGGGTGATTAATAAATATGATATTTATTTATTTATCTAAATGTTATCAGATAAAGTACTAAAACTATGCTCGTCTTATTTATAGAAACATTAATAAAAATGACTTCAAACATATCCCTATGATCTATACTTAAGAAGGATAAGCTTCTAACTGACGCAAATTTCCAATAATGGAAAAGGTTATTACACATTATCCTTCGTCATGAATGGAAATTGTATGTGCTGGAAGAACTTATTCCCAGTGTGCTTGGTAATAATCCTAGTGAGGAAGAGTTATCTCTCTATGAAAATCATTTGAACAATTATATAGATTTTTATTTTTTTATTCTATCATCCATAACCAATGTGCTTTTAAATCAACATGAGGACATGGATGTGTATAGAATGATGTCTGTCCTTCGAGATCTCTATCAAGAGTTGGTGAGATAATAGAGATACAAGATCTAAAATGCTATATTTAAAACTAATCTCGTAGATTTGGTGCCAGATGGGCTTCATGTAGTCAAGATTATCGGATACATTGAACGCTTAGACATCTTAGGGATTAAATTCCTAGATGAGTTTCCCATTGATCTCATACTTTCCTCACTACCCAATACCTTCTCTAGTTTTATTATTAATTATAATATGAGAAATAATGATATGAGTCTTTCCGAAATTTTTACTTTGATTATCCATGTGGATAAGGACATGGGGTGTGATAAACCCACGGTCCTTATGGTGAATAATAAAAGGAATAACAAAAAATGGGGTCCACGACTCATAACAAGTCTAGAGCTCCCGAGCACCATCCTTCCAATAAGAAGAAGATATAAAGGTAGGTCAAGGAAAAGGAGACAGTATGTTTTACATAAGGAAAGAAAGGCCACAAGAATAACATAACCCATAAGTAAGGGGAATGTAAATGTACATTATTTATCAAGTGTTATCTTTCAATATCTACAAATTTTTTATTAGATACATCTTGTGGTGCTCACATATGTATCCAAATATAAGAACCAAGTAGATTTCAAAATATTTCTAGAGGAGAGATGGATTTTCGAGATTTCAATGGTGTAAGGATGGATTCTTTATCCATTTAAGAATACCTCTTTTCATTACCAATAAGAATGATATTGGTTTTAAGGTATTATTATTCTGTACCAATTAATACCAAGAACACAATTTCTATTTCATGCCTAGATGTAGATGGTTTTATTTTCATGTTTGGGAATAAATTTTTTTTCTTTTATATAAGACAATAGATGTTATGGTATGGAATATTTAAATAATGGTCTTTATGTATTAAATTATGAAATCCAAGTATTGTCAACAGATAATGAATCATGTTCACATGACTCATATAACACCTGGCTATGGAATCACCATCTTGGTCATGTGAACAATAAGCATTTTAAAAGATCTCTCGATATGTTTATTTAAACTCTTTTGCACCAAAACTACTTGAATGTTTTCATGATTGTTTATAAGGAAAATTGACCAAACCTCTACTTAGTGGACAGGGGGAAAGGGCCATAAAGATTCTAGGATTGGTACACACTGATGTGTGTGGACCATTTCCAGTAAAATATAGAGGTTGATATTCTTACATCATAACTTTTAATTATGACTTCAGTAGATATGGATATATCTAATTAATGAGGTTTAAGTTTGGGTCCTTTTAGAAATTCAAATAATTTCATAATGAAGTAGAGAATCAACTTGGAAAGAAGATAAAGAATCTATGATTAGACCGAGGTGGTGAATATCCTAACCAAGAGTTCATCAACTTCCTATGGGGGTTTGGGATTTTATATCAAATCACTCCACCTTACACACCATAGTGGAAAGGTGTTAGTGAAAGGAGGAATCGTACCTTTTTAGACATGGTAAGGTAGATGATGATCCATACAGATCTTTCATTTTCCTTTTGGGTATATTCATTAAAAATTGTGAAATACACACCAAACCAAGTACCAACTAAATTGGAAAATGGAATTCCCTTTGAGTTATGGAGTGGAAAGAAACCCGTTTTGTTGCATGTAGGTGTGTGGCGTTGTGAGGTATTTGTGAATGCCTTCTCAAGAAATGAACTAGAACTTTGGGGCACAAATTTTATCTTTATAGGGTATCCCAAGGAAACAAATTGATACTACCCATACAACCCCTCAGACAAGAAAGTGATTGTCTCTAGAAAATCCATCTTCCTTGAGAGGGATCACATTATAAAAAAGGATAGTGGGATAGAGATTGACTTCGATAAATTTGAAGCTCAAGATACAAAAGAATTGGAATAGGAATAGATTCCATAGGTCCCTAATGAAGAATTAGTTCCTAAAAAACAAGTACTGTATAGGAGTACAAGATAGGTAAGAGAACCATAGAGATATAGTTTTCTTGTAACTAAAGATGGTAACTCATTATTAGTTTAGAATGACTAACATCTCTCTTACAAAGAGGTAGTAGAGATCATAGAATACATAATTTGGAAAGAATACATGAATTCTAAAATTAATTCCATGTATTAGAACCAAGTTTGGGTTCCAGTTGATGGGCCAGTTGATGTAAAGCTTATAGGGTGAAAATGATTATTCAAGAGAAAACGGAACATGGAAGGTAAAGTAAATACCAATTAAGCAAGGCTAGTGGATAAAGAGTTTAAATAATGTTAATTAATTGACTATGATGAAACATTTTCACTAGTTACCATGTTTAAATCCATCAAAATTCTACTTTCTATAGCAGCTTACTATGAATATGAAATTTTGAAGAAGGAGAACTACTAAAAATAGACCTTTAACAATGCTAAAAATGGCCTTTATCAGTGCTAGAGAAGTGGTAACTATTTGAGTGATATTAAAAGACCTAGTCTTTTATCTTTACTTTTAGAAGAAATGTTAAAGGGATACATTATCATCACTTCTAAAAGCACTAATAAAGAACTCCTTTATGAGTTCTTGTAGAAGTGCTGATAAAGGTCCATGTTGTAGTGTGTTGTAATGGCACACTGTAGCACCAGTGTAGTGTGTTATAAAATCACACTACAGCACCAAAAACAAAAAAAATCATAAAAATCAAGTTCCAATATAGAATTTATATGAAATAAAATTTACAACACAAATACAATAAAAAAAACTATATTATAGACATTTCAAACATTGGTTTATACAATTATATAAGTACAAATTATTACATACATTCAAAAACATCAATGTTTCTTTATCTTTTGATCCTAACCCTTTATTGAGAAAAAAATCACCTATATAAGGAAAAAATATTATGTTAGTAATAATATAAAGAAATAAACTAACAAAAAGTGTTAATTTGAAAATAAAATTCTAGTCATACTAGGAACATTGTGTATCAGATTGAGTTGAGGTTGATTCTTGCACATCACACCATTTCTTGTTCATCTTCAAGAATTATATCTATGAAAATTAACTAAATAAGTATATGATAAAAATAATAAGGAAATTAAATAATTAATAGAAGATAGAATGATGATAAAAAAATCGAGGATCATTTGCTCCGTTTTGGAGATGTGATGCGTGTTTTAAACTATAATGACACTTATATATTGAAAAGATGCACTTTGAGTCATGATAGTCACATCATGCATCGTATAGAGGTGAGGATGATTCCTAAATGTCTAAAATGACTTATGGATCATTTCTCTAAAGTATCAAAACAATTCGAATGCGTTTTCTCAGTTTTGAGTGTGTCGCTTATCTTTTTTACTAAAATGTCATTTTCAACTATAAACACACACTTTGAATCATATTGGTCACATCATGTATTTATTTGACATGAAAATAATTCTTAAATTTCATAAATGACTTATGAAACATTTTCCTAAATTATCAAGATAATCAAATCATTTTTCCTTAGGTTTTATAGAGTGACACTTTTTGAACTAAAATGTCAATTTTAAACTAATAACGGACACATTGAGTTATATTGAGCACATCGTGTATCATATTGAGGTTCGGTTGATTATTAAATGTCAAAAGTGGATTATGTATTTTCTTAATAAAGTATTAAAACAATAATAATATTTTTTCTCCATTTTGAGTACGTCAATTGTCCTTTTTACAAAAAAAATGATGCCAGTTTTAAATAAAAAGAAACACATTGAGTCATACTGGTCACATCGTGTGTCAGATTGATGTGAGGCTAATTCCTAAACATTAAAAATGACTTATGTATCATTTTCCTAAAGTATAAAAATAATCAGAATGTGTTTTCTCAGTTTTGAGTAGTTTATTTGTCCTTTTTACTAAAATTGATGTCAATTTTAAATAAAATGATTCACTTGGATTTATATAGGTCACACAATTCATCGGATTGAGGTGAGGATAATTCATAAATTTTCTAAAGTAATTATATATATTTTTCTTAATATATCAAAACAATATGAATGCATTTTCTCAGTTTTGAGTAGGTCAATTGTTCTTTTTTACTAAAATTGATGTCAATTTTAAATCAAAAAACGTAATTGAAGTCATAATAGGTACACCATGCATCGGATTGAGGTGTGGATGATTCCTACACATCTAAAATGACATATGGATCATTTTCCTAAAGTATAAAAACAATATTAATTTGTTCACTCATTTTTGAGTATGTTACTTTTTTTTACTATAATGTCATTTTAAATTTGAAACACGCTCTTTGACTCATATCGATCACATCATGTATCGGTTTGATTTGAGACTGGTTAATACAAGACAAAAATGACTTATAAATCAATTTATTAAATTATAAATAAAATATGAGTTTGTTTTCTCAGTTTTTAGGGAGTGACATGTTTTGAACTAATGTGTTGATTTTAAAATGATAATGGTCACATTGATTCATACCAGGCACATCATGTATCAGATTGAGGTGTGGATGATTCAAACAAATAAAAAATGAATTATGGATTGTTTTCCTAAAGTATCAAAATAATCTGAATTCATTTTCTTGGTTTTGAATAGGTCAGTTGTAGTTTTTACTAAAATTGATGTTAATTTTAAATAAAAAGATGCACTTGGAGTCATATCGGTCACACCGTACCTTGGATTGAGATGTGGATGATTCTTACACATCTAAAATAAATTATGTATAATTTTCAAAATGTATTAAAAAAAATTTAATGTGTTTAATCAGTTTTGATTATGTTAATTTTTTTTACTAAAATGTCATTTTAAACAAGAAACACGCACTTTGACTCATACCAATCACATTGTGTATCAGTTTGACATGAGAATGATTCAAACATATAAAAAATGAATTATGAATTTAATTTCAAAATTATCAAGAAAATATGAGTGTGTTTTGTCGGTTTTCAATGACTGATATTTTTTGAACTAAATCATTGGTTTTAAACTGATAACGAACACATTAAGTCATATCTGGCACAACATGTATCTGATTGAGGTGTAGTTAATTCATACATGTCAAAAATGAATTATGGATCATTTTACTAAATTATAGAAAAACCAAATGTGTTTTCTTGGTTTTGAGTACATCACTTTTCTTTTTTACTAAAATGTCATTTTAAAATGGAAACACACACTTTGACTCATATAGATCACATTGTGTATTTTATTGACATGAGTCTAACTCCTACGCATTAAAAATGATTTATGAATAGATGTCCTAAATTATCAATAAAATATTAGCACTTTTTTCAGTTTTAAATGAGTGAGACTTTTTTAAAATGTTGATTTTAAACTCATAATGAAAACTTTGAGTCATACTGGGAACATTGTGTATCGAATTGAGGTACAGATGATTACTACACATCACAAATGACTTATGGATCATTGTCTTAAAATATCAAAATTGTTAGAATATTTTTACTTGGTTTTGAGTATGTCAGTTAACTTTTTTACTAAAATTGATGTCAATTTTAAATAAAAAGAAGCACTTTGAGTCATACCGGTCACACCGTGTGTTGGATTGAGGTGCAGCTGATTCCTACACATCCTAAAGTCTCAAAAAAATCCAAAATTTCAATGTTACCATGATTTCCATTATCTTTCATTGTCAAACCTCCAATATTGTATATTGACTCAATATTCTTAGCCGAAACACCTTTCTCATTGATGAAATCCATAAGAGATGAGGAAGATCATGTGCCCATTATATCACAAGAAGTCACAAAAATGAGAACATGATATTACTATAATCCTTTGGATTTAAACAATGAGAAAGGTTTTTTGGATAAGAACATCGAGTCAATATGCAGTATTGGAAGTTCAACAAAGAAAGGCAGTAGAAATATAAATTATGGTAACATTGGTAGAAAGAAACATTTTATCTCTTTTATATCTTTTTGTAGATAGTTGAAATAAAAAATATTACTTCCCAAAAGATCTATGAAAAAAACTAAATAAGTATTAGATAAAAATGATAAGGAAATTAACTTGAAAAAAGTAGATAAAATGATGACAAAATTAATTAAATAAGTACTATGAATTCAACTTTTCATGATAGTTTTATGCATTTTTGATGCATTTCCTTATTGTAATTATCTTAATTCTAAGCTCAAAGTCTAATCTATCATGAGCATGAGTATCTTTGAACAAACCACCCCAAATCGAACAAAAGAATCCACCTATATAAGAAAACAATTATTATATGAGTGATACTAAAAAGAAATAAATTAAACATAAATATGAAACAATACATTAATTCTATGGAAAATGATTTTACTAAGAAAACATCAATATTACCTCTATGATTGAGCAGTGGAGGGAACTTCAAGGAAAGTGATAAATGCCAACACGATAGTGTTGAAAATGTTTTTCAAAAAAATGGTAATTCATTATACCAAAAAGGTCTAAGAGCTAGTAAAACCTATTCCTACCAAATTTATTGAAAAATAAAGTTAAAACCAGAGAAAGAGAAAGGAAGGGGTAAAAAAGGCAACCCCTCATCCAAAATAAAAAACTAAATATGAGGATATTGAGGATTATCTCCATAATCATACTCTAAGATATCATCAGCAGATTACCATTCCAATTGAGAATTTTTCTTATTATAAAGTATGGAGGAATTTTCCCTAATATTAACCTGCTCTAGAGTGAGCTTATCTTAGCCTCACCCTACCCATTCATCTCTACCACATCCTTAGCCACATTTTTTTGGGTGACGGCCTAATTTATAGGTCTTAGTTTGATTCCAAGCTGCTTCCAACTCTTCCCTCTCTAAATGAGATCTCTCCATGAGAGACAACCCCTTAGAGTCCAGAATAGGTGATTCCCTATGTGAAACATTACTCTAAGCTAGGGAGCCATAAATCTCCATTTGGATATTTCCTTTTCTTGATAAGGATCACTCTTGCAAAACAATATCAGGAACTTCAGCTGCAATATTAGCCCATGACTTTTTTCAACATGTATCTTGTCCCTCTTTATCATCCCTAACTTGATCAAGATCAGGATCATCTTGAGTAGTTTTGAGGGACGATTCCACCAAAAAAAATCAACAGAGCCAGGGTCTTGGAAAGTAGTAGGGAGGTTTATTGGATCGCAAATACCCTTAGGAACCTTCTGTTGATCAAGCTTCTCAACAACAACTCCAGAAAAATGAACAGTCGTTGCCCCAACAATGTGAAGGTTAAATCCTACAGCAATTGAAACTTTGGGACCATTCTTATCCTTAACCATTTTTGGTTCAGGCAGAATATTAGTTATAGTAGGATACTACATACCCTTTGACACATTCTCACTATGCATATTTCTACATTTATCATCATAGTATCCAACTAAACAACACAGATGACAACATTCTAGACATTTTTCTTACTTCACGGTTATATTGATATCATCATAAGGGGTTAAAAGGGTCTCCTTCTCAATGAGAGTCGAGAAAAGGTCAATCACCACCAGAATTCTTGTGAAATGTCCATACCTGGCATCTTCAGTTTCCTAATCCAGTTGAATGGGCACACTAATTACCATAGTAATGTCATGTAAAATTTTAGTATGACAAAGGATCCAATTCTTGACATACAATATAACCCATACCTATAAAAAGGAGTTTCTAACCTTTTATGGATCAAAATAAAGATTTTATTCATGGAGATGAAATGTCTTGGGCTTCAGTGATAGATAACCATAGGACCATAAGCGAGAAATGAAAACATCTAATAGAAAAAGATAGTGGAAAAATACATGACCAAGAGAAACACACCTCTAATTAGAGAACCCCAAAATTGAGGAGATACACCCGACAAGATCATCAAGATACTAAGTCTTAGTACCCTTGGGAAGAGCCAACCTTGTAATTAAAGTGTTCTTGCCAAAATCTAGTCTTTCTAAAAGGGCATCAAGATTTTCATCAATGTGAGATGATGAGCCTTTTTTCAAAACCCTTCCAGATGAAGAACCCCTGAATGATGCCAGAAAAACACAGTTTTCACCATGATTTAGAACTAGAATCGGCATCATAGCATCATGAGGTAGATCACCACACAAATCTAGACCACGAGTCGCAATACCCTTATTCGAGGCTAGAAAACTGCGATTTAGATCAGGACCGTTATCGCGATCCAAACCAACACCCCTGGGTGAAGCCAATCAAACATCATGATTCAGATCTGAACCAAAAACACAGATCAAAGCACTCGAACCCTTGGATGCACCGCGATTCAGATATGAAAATTTTCCAACATCCTGAGACAAATAAACTCTGTTACTCTGAGGATTGATGCCTAGAACTAGATCAGGAACCTGAGAAGGCCCACCTACAACAAGCTTTGATCTGAGAAAATGAGGAACCGACATTGAAGAGGAACCCTAGAATCCATCAACTCGCACTGCACCACGAACCCGTATCCTCGGTCCTCTCATAGGGTGAAAATGTTTTGAGGGACAAGAAGTTTGTGGAATTTTTGGTGTAGAAAGGAATGAAAGATAAAAAGACCACCCCAAATCGAACAAAATAATCCACCTATATAAGAAAACAATTATTATGTGAGTAATACTAAAAATAAGTAAATTAAAAATAAATATGAAACAATGAATTAATTGTATGGAAAATGATTTTACTGGGTTAATATCATGATTACCTTTTTGATTAAGCAAAGTTAGCATTGTTTATCTTTCTAAAAAGGTAGTTGAGGGAACATGAAGGAATGTTATAAATGAAACACTGTATGGGTAAAAAAATTTGAGGGAGAATAATTCTATGGAAGTTCTCGTGTAGAATGGTATGAAATATGGATATAAATCTTCAAAAATAAACAAACTCTGCAAGGAATAATGAACAATAAATCAATGTTTTGTTTTATAATTTTTCAATAAAATTGAGAAAGTATATCATAACATTACCTTTAAATATTCCCAAAGGGTTTAATTTATTATAGTTTGTTCTTCTGAGGGATTGGTAACATCATTATGTGTTGAAGACATTGTTTACACGAGTAGTCAAACATTTATTTTATATTATGTTAATGCATTAGAGAACATATAATGTTTTGAGGAACAACATAGTATATTAAAAAATATTTTTACCTTCTCATTGAACTCTCTTTATTTTTTAAAGGTTTTAGGTATTTGATTCCTCTATTGAGAATCCAAATCCCATATTTGTGGTCCCCTATAACGTACAAGACATTGTCTACATTAGGACCATCATGAACTGATTGTTTCAAAGAAATTCAGTATGCTTCGAAGAAAATAAGTAATTGAATTTAAGAAAAGAATTACTTCATTATGGTAAGGGTTATCCTATGAATTCATTCAAAGTTGAAAGTTATAGACAACCATCATCCTTATTAACTCATCTCATGAACATTTATCATTGAATTTTGTAGTTTAAAACACATCCTTCATCTCTTTTGGACATGAACCTATGTTTCTGGAAATAATATTACTAGTAGTCATCCATGGAATGACTGATGCTCAAAGTAGTACAAGATATGGGGAATGAGTCTCAAGGAAACAAAATGCAATAATAACTGTTCAGGAGATGAAGTTGATGAGAATGACAATTGTACTGAATTGTGTCCTCTAAAAGGGGTAATGCCTCCAATTTGTGAGAATTACACCATTGTCACTAGTTATTAACTTGGGACCTATTGAAGGTAAGATTTGGGGTGCATAAACATTATTTTATATGATTTAATGGGTCTTGATAGGGAAATGTGTTAGGAATATAGGGGGTTGTCCGTGTGTTGGGGGGTTGCGGTATTGTGCAGTGGGTTGTCCGTGAGAGGGGTAGTTGGCTGGTTGGGTATTAGTTTCCACGGGAAACATTTTACTTTTATATTACTAGTTTGTTAGGGGTTACATCTAGAAGTAAGTCGTAGTATATTAGGGGTTACAATTGGTATTAGGTTGTTAGTTTGTTAGGGGTTATAATTAGTAGTGATTTGGGATGGGATGGGGGTGATTCATTTGATTATTCTCTTTTTGGGTAGTAGGGAGGTGTTAGATTTGAGAAGTCACGGACAAGCTCTATGGGGTAGTGGTCTTCTTCGGTAGGGATTCTTCCACATCTATATTCTTCTTCTACCTTCACCCCTATCCCCCTCTATTAAAATGAGCCATCAAGTATTTCATAAATCCCTAAACAAATGAAAATAATATATAGGAAATTAAGGAGTAATAAGAAACACAAATATGATAAACAAGAATAATAAACTATCATTCGATCAACAAGAAGATATACTTGTGTAATATATATTTGTATAATATGTATTTGTGTATCGTATAATATATATATATATATATATACTATTTGTTTAATATATATCTTTATTTGTATAATATGTATTTGTGTTTGTATAATATATATATTTTTATAAAATATTTTTATAATATATAAATATTTAATATTTAATATTTATTTATTTACATATAAATACAATATATATAAATATATAATAAATTTTGTATTTTTTTAATTTTATACATATAAATTTGTGTGATATATTTGTATAACATATTTTTATAATATATATTTTTATAATATAATTGTATGATATATTTATATAGTATATTTTCATAATATATTGGTATAATATATTTGTATAACATATTTGTATAATATATATTTTTATAATATATACATTTTCATAATGTATTTGTATAATATATCTCTATATTCTATATTTATTTATTTATTTATTTATTTATTTTTAAAATATACATGTGCGTGTGTCTATATATAAGAAATCCTATATTTTACACCTCTATCCAAAACCATGGAACCCTGAGTAATTTTCCACTTTTCATTCGTGAACTATGAGCCAAATCCTACTCCATCTAGCTGACCAAAGAAAATTATCTTCATCCATAAACTTGGTGTGTTTCTAAATCTTTCTAAGTTCAAGTAACATTCATATTAAATATCATCTTTAACAATACCCTTCCCCATAATATGAAGATCTTTATCATCGACTAAATGGACATTGCAAAAAAAATGAGATACATAATAATCCGTACATCCCTTCTTGGTTATAGAGTGTAATGAAGTATCATAAATAATGATCCATGATTCCAATGGAATTTTTAGACTCAACAATAAACATTTACTTCCTTTAGTGGCCTTAGGGTGGGCGGGTTGAACAGAATCGGCAAGGGTGAGGGTGGGGGAGTGTAAGGAATGATAGCCCTATCTCCTTTCAACCAAACATCCCCAATAAACATTTTTGACCACAGGGATATGCTGACGGTAAAGCGAGAATGATGATAAAAAAACGCAGAAAGATCTCTCCAAACAATCAATCAACAAGTGAGGAGGATGAGGAGAAAATAAGGTACCTTGGATTGATTCTTTGAATTCTTAAAGAGGAAGTGGAGATATCAAAAATCTGGAAAATGTTCAAGCCTTGAATTCATTTGACCCTTGAATAGTTCGAGCCCTCAATTTGATCCTTGAAATTGTTCGATCCTTCATTCAAGCATTGAATCGAGCTTTGATTCACTGAGGAGGAGCACCGGCAGGGGGTGGCTTCAGTAGAAAGCTTCGAATATCACGACGAGTTTGCGACTGGTTTGGGTTAATATAAATAGATCTGGATACTTTTATCAGTGCTTCCAAAAAAGCATTAATAAAGATAGAGCTTTATCAGAATTTTTTTAGCACTGATAAAGATTCCTTTTATTATCATTAATTAATCTAGCCCTAGTAAAGGGTTTATAATTATAATTATAAATAAAAAAATTTTCAAATATATTTATATAATTATATATATATTTAATAATTATAAATAAATATAAATATAGTAAATATATTCTTTATTTAAATATATTTATTATAATTTTATAATTCTTTAAATAGATAATTATTTATTTATAATTATATAAATACTTTAAAAAATAATATTTATATCATTATTTAAATTTATATAATTATATATATATATATATAACAAATATATATAAATATAAAAATAGTAAATATATTCATTATTTAAATAAATTTATTATAATTTTATAATTATTTAAATAAATTTATTATAATTTTATAATTATTTAAATATATATATTAATTATTTGTAATTATATAAATACTTTTTTAAAAAATAATATTTATTTATTTATAATTATAAATATATAAAATGGTAAATATAAATTTATAAATATATTTTTTTACAAATATATTTTTAACATTATTAATGAATATTTAATCTTAAGTGCATGCATATTAAAAATGAGTGAAATGGAATAATTAAAAACAAGTACACTTTAAGAATATTGAAAAATTGGGTAAGTTTGATTAATTAAATATAAATTATCAAAAAATATGGATATATATTGAAATAAAGATGAATACATATTGAAAATATTAAAACATAGTAAATATATATATATAAAATAAATGATAGAAATTGCTAAAATTCCCCAAAAAATATTTGTGTGTGTGCATTGTATATAAAAATGCATTAATTATGTATATGTGAAATAAATATAACATAATTTTGATCTATGTTAAATTTAAAAATCAAACGACTATCAATTTTGTCCATTATTGGATGCAATTAGTCAATATTTTTAATTCATGTTAATTTTTAATTATAAACCATTATTCAGTAAATATATTACTATTTAATGTAAAGCATAAATATTTTTTATTATAAAAATCATATTTATATACATTCATATATATCTATATATCCAATATACACTATTTATTAACTTTATCAATAATTATTTAATTTCTAAAATGTTTAATATTTTTCTCAATTTACATATTTTAAATTTTTATTTTTTTAATTTCTATTTTACATATATCTATATATTTAATATATACTATTTATTAGTATTTATAATTCATATGTAGTATAATAAATTTATTCATTTTTATCAATAATTATTTAATTAATAAAAAATTTAATATTTTTTTAATAAGATCATTTTTATTTTTTAATTATTTTATTATTTTATTTTATTCAAACTTTTATCAACGCTAAAAAGCTCTGATAAATGGTCCCTTTATAGGCACTAAAAATAAAGAATTGATAAAGGGTTCCCTTTATCCATGCTAAAAATAAAGCGCTAATAAAGGGTGCCTTTTATTAATTCTTTTTTCTAGCACTGATAAAAGATACGTTTTATCAGTTCTTATTATTTATTAGCACTTATTTTAGCACTGATAAAGGTTCCCTTTGTCAACACTTTTTTTAGCACTGTTAAAGGCATGTTTTATAGTAGTGATATCAAAATAAATTTTCTTAATTGGAACCTATAGGAAGATGTCTACAAGACCCGACTAAAAGGTTCTATGACTCCAGATGATGCCAAAAATATTTTCAAGTTGTAGAGATCCATTTATGGATTGAAGCAAGCATCTAGGTCATGGAATATTTGATTTGATGAATCCATAGAGGAATTTACTTTCATTAAGAATGAATGAAATCTGTGTGTTTACAAGAGGATTAGTTGGAATGTAGTCTCTATCCTAGTAGTATATTTTGATGACATATTACTTATTGGAAATTACATACCAGTCTTACTATTTTCTAAGGACAAGTTAAACAATCATATCTCCATGAAAGACTTAGGTTTTTTTATGTTGGGGTTAAGCCTTTTTTTTATAAAATCAAAGGCAATTTTCTATCTAGGTAGAGGGAAACCCATTACATAGCCAGTAGGCCCAAGGCCAAGTGGCCCATGAACATGGACCAAAGGCCTAGTGTAGCATCATGCATGTATCATCCTGCCTACATCATCGTCTGCTCGTGCCATGCCTGTGTCACCACCTACATCATAAATCCTTCATGTGGATTTCTAGGATTCAAACTCTGATCTTTTGGATGCAGGATCACGGGGTTTACCACTTAGGATCCAAGAGTATTCTTGGACTAAATCAAAGTATATACATTGACTAGATACTAAATAGATTTTGTATGGAACAATCCAAGAGTAGATTGGTTCCAGTGTCACATGGTATACATCTTTCAAAAAAAATTTCCCCATACACAAAATGAGAAAGAGATAATGAGTAAGATATCATATGATTAAATGATAGAATCAATCATGTATGTCATGTTATGTAAAATACTTGATGTTACATATGCATTGAGCATGGTAGTTGGATATCAAGAATATCTAGGAGAACGCACTGGTACAAAAAAATTATTTACCACATCGGCCTTTTCACATCATTTATTCATTACCGATGTTGAAAACCCATTTATCTTTCTTTATCATGTTAATTATTATATAAATGATGTGATAAAGTGGTTAACAATATTTTTCACATTGGTTAAATAATAACTGACATGAAAAATTTGGGTATATTTCTTTATCACGTCGGATATATAATAATCGATGTGATAAAGAAAGTTACCCACTTTATCACATCAATTGTCATCTAACCAACATGAAAATACTATTTTTAACATTGATTCAAATATAAATGATGTTATATACCATTTAAAATTTTATGAATTGTGTGTTTGAATCATTTCGGTGTTATTATATCTCATGATAGTCGACTTGTTTCTCTCACGCAGAAGCCCTAACCCTCGTTTCTTCGATCCGATGGACTCAAATATAGGATTTCCATATCTATAAAACCTTAGGTTTTATCAAGCTCATTATTTTTAATTCAATCTACTCAACTCTCAGGTAGGCCTCACACATTGATCTTATATTTCGGTCATTCAATGGCATTAAATCCTTAACTTTCATTTTTTTTCTATTCTGTGTACTCAAATATCACATTGTCATCTTTTTAAGCCCTTAGATTACATCTGCCTCATCACTGCACATTCGAATATAGATCTTATCATCCCAAATCTTGCATTACCATCTTTATATACCTTAGTTATGCATTGATTTAAGTGAAAACAAGTGTGGATAGAAATTTATCTTAATATTGTGGTGTTTTTATTAAATGGAAAGGAATTTGCATTGAGTTGTTTCACAGACTTTTATAATGCATCCCATATTAAATTTCTCCATTAAATCTCAAAATGTTGGTTATTTTGATGATGTTTGTGAATCATTCATTTTTTATTCATATACTAGCATGTATATGGATAAATTTCAATTAGTAATATAAACTTATTAGTGACTTAGTAATCTTAAAATCTAATATATTCATACATTTCAATTTCCATACAGTTCAATATATAATATCATATAATTAGTGTATAGGTATATCAACACTTTTCTTTTAACATGATCATATTCTTACCTTGAAATATTATATTAAATATGAAGTCTACATACTATGAGTTATTATCAATATAATGTTGAAATTATTCGTGAATACACAATAGGAACTATCAATTGGTTCCTTTACATATCTTTGTTATATTCTAATAGATATATTTTCTGGAATTACACATGCATCGCATGGTATACACATTGAAAGCATTTTTCTCCCCATAAATTTGAATTTTTATAATATCAAATGAAGTAGACTATAATATTTAAAATGTGGGTTATTAGGGTGTTGCATTCAAATAAAACATGTTTTCATAGAATACATAGTGCATAATATTATTTTCACAAGTTTCATAATACACTAGACATAAATAATATATAATATTAATTCTGTATGTGTGTGTGTGTGTGTGCCGCGTTAAAAATTCATCATTGTGTTGTTTGAACTCTACTATACAATTTTATTATAGTACGAATTAATGTTTCAACTAATAATTATTGGATTTTTCAGGCAAACATATTGTTATAAAATTTGATGATAAAGATACTAATCAAAATGGAAAATGTGAACTTGGTTTGGATTCTGGTCAATAATATTCAATTTCAAGTTTCATCTAATTTCATTTAGAATAAAATGAAAAATAAGATAATGGTTTGACTATATTTTCTTTTGTAAATTACTTCCATGAATTTCTTTTTATGATTTACTAATTACATTTAATCTTATATTCCATTTTTGTCTAGAATTTATAATTACACTTTCAAATACACATATATTTATTTTATATTTAAAAATTGTGTTACTTTCAAATTATGGAATCTTGGATATAAATTTAAACATGGTTTATCTTGAAAAGATATATATTTTTGATATTTTTTATAAATAATAATGAGTCAAAGTTGGATTACAGCACTTTGAATAAGTGATGTATTTGAGGAAGGTGTTGATGATTTTTTTAAATTTTCTAAACAAAATTTTCCAAACAATGACATATTTTTATTTCCATGCATGAAATTTTTAAACATGAAGAAGTTGAAAAGCAAAGAGATTAAATATCATTACATTTTTCATGGTTTTAATCTAATTTTCAACCATTGGATTTGTCATGGTGAAACTGGGTAGAATTTTGGATCTCTTAGTGATGATTCTTTGCAATATGATAATTCTCATCAAATTGAAGAAATTATTCTTGATATTGAAGTAGAGGAAATTGAGAAAAAATCAATAATTGAGCATCTATATGGCGATGCTGAAAAACCAATGTATCCGGGTTGTATGTAATTTATAATTTTTTGACAGTATTAAGATTGATTAACTTGAAGGAAAAATATGGATGGAGTGATAAGAGTTTTACAGATTTTCTACAATTTTTGAATGATATTATTCCTTAAGACAGATATTCCAGATTCACAATATAAAGTGAATAAAATACTCTACTCGATGGGATTAGGCTACAAAAAATTACATGCATCTCCAAATGAAATTTTTCTATATAGGAATGGCTATAAATTTCTTTCAGGGTGTCCTAAATATGGTATAAGTTGAAATAAAAATCACAGGATGGTTTAACGGTTACAAAGAACCCTACCAAGGAATTCTGGTATCTTCTTATAATTACTTTTTTAAAATGTTTATTTTTAAATTTACATGATGAAAAAAGTTTAAGATGGCATATATATGAGTATATATGTGATGAAAAATTATAGCATCCCACTGATTATCCACGGTGTAAGAAAATTGATCACCAGTTTCCTACATTCAGAAATGAAGATAGAAATCTCAAACTTGGATTGTGCATGGATGTAATGAATACATATCGAAGCCTTAGTATCACACATAGTTCATTGCCTATTTTATTGGTAATTTATAGCTTATCTCCTAAATTTTGTATGCAGTGAAAATATTTCTTGTTTAGTTTAATGATCTCTGGACCATAACATCCCGAAAATGATATTGACGTTTTCTTGTCACCCTTAATTGATGATTTGAAACTGTTATTAGAGGAAGGTATATTGGTGTATGATTACTATAAAATGGAATATTTTAAACTACATTCAATGATTACTTTCACTATAAATGACTTCCCAACATATGGAAATTTTTCTGGATATAATGTTAAGGGGCATAAAGATTGTCCTATTTGTGAACAACAGACATCATATTATCAACTGCATCATGGGAGAAAAATAGTATACATGTTTCATCAAAAGATTTTTTCTATAGATCACTCTTATAGAAGATTTAAAAATGAATTAAATTGATCACATGAATTTTATATTACTCCAAAACCTTTATCCAATGATCAGTATTTTTATAGGGTTCAAAAAATTGATGTGAAATTCAAAAAGACACAGAAATATAGTAATGATGGAAATATTTGGAAGAAACGGACAATGTTTTTTGAGATACCATATTGGAGATATCATTTGGTCAAACATAAAATTGATTTCATGCACATGGAGAAGAATATATGTGATATCTTGATTGGAACATTGTTAGATATTAAATTAAATACTAAAGATGAGTTGAATGTGAGATTAGATTTACTCTCAATGGGAATACATTTGGAGTTATCTCCCCCTATTGGTGAAAGGTGAACATTCCTTCCCTCCTCTTGTCATACAGTATCCAAGAGGGATAAAATTAGATTTTGTCAATGTCTTAATGATATCAAAGTGCCACAGGGTTATACCTAAAATGTAAAAAAACGTGTCTTTAAAGGATTTGAAGATTACATGTATAAAATATCATGATTGTAACCTCATGATGCAAAAACTCCTACTAGTTGCATTGCATTGAATATTTCCCATCCATGTCAGAATGACTATTATGAAGGTATGTTATTTTATCATTTCAATTTATGATAAGGTGATTAATCTGGATGCTTTGAACACTTTGGAGAACGAATCAGTTTCTATACTTTTTCAATTGGAATTGTATTTTCCTTCGTCTTTTTTTGAAATCATGGTGCATTTAATGGTTCGCTTGGTGTAAGAAATTATGGTTTATGGACCTGTATATATATGTTGGATGTATCCTTTTAAAAGTTATATGAATATATTAAAGGGGTATGTTAATAATCCATATCAACCAGAATCCTCCATTTTTGAGAAGTATATTTATATGGAGGTTGTAGAGTTGTGTACACACTATTTATCTACAGTGGAGGAGATAAGTTTGCCTACATCTCTCCATGAACAAGTAAATTATGGGGGAAATGTGATCTGTGGATTAAAAGTCAAATTGTTGACAGGTGAATAGATAAAGAAGGTGTATTTATACATCTTGAATAATATAGATGATTCCCATACATATATAACATTGAATATTAATGTGTTGAAACAATTGTATCCAAATAATAAAGATATATGGATTTTGAATGAGCATAACAAAACTTTTTTTTCTGTGGTTTAAAGAGATCTCACTTGGTAGATCAGATGCATCAAAAACATTTATATGGTTTGTTGGCGGTCTAAGTTTAAATTTGATAATTTGGTATGGCTATGAAATTAATGGTTATACATTTCATATGAAAGATCTGAACAATATAAGTATGGTTTATAATAGTAGTGTAATTGTTTTTATAGAAGCAATGCATTTTTCGAGTGCCAAAAACAAAAACCCAATATCCAAATCAAATGCATATTATGGAGTCATTGAAGAAATTTGGTAGGTTGATTACATTGAATTTCAAGTTCCAGTGTTTAACTACAAATGATTTATTAATAAAAACAGTATTAGACGCGATGAATTTGAAATGATAGTTGTTAATTTGAATAAATTTGAATACACGGTTGATCCTTTTATCATGGAAACACATGAAAAATATTATATGTTTTGATCAATCTGATATGCAGCGGTATATTATTTTACAAGGGAAATAAACAATATGTTGGTGATGATAAACTTGATGAAGGTGATGATTTATGTGAGATCCCTACTTCCATGGAAATATTAATAGATAATATTGATGAGCACGTCATATACATATTTTGTGTCATACAGAACAATCATGAAGAAGGAATTTGGGAAAACAATCCTTTAGTGCATTCCTAATATTACAGGTAACATGTGTTTAATTATGGTTTAATTTTTTAAATTTCATAAATTATTAGATTTTTTTTTCTTTATTAAAACATGTATTATAACTAATAAGTTAATTTTTTTATATTAGTTTAGTTTTATTTATTTTACTATATTTACCCTTATGTAACATGTCTATTAATTGATTTTGTTAAAAAAAATTATTTTAAATTTAATGTGTAAAATAAAAACAAAAAATATTGAATAAGATTATATTCAAAAATCTATATTTTTAGTGTAAAAAAGATTTATCAAGTTATAGAATTTTTACTATTCACACACAATTTCTAGATTTTTTTTCATTCATTTATTTCATTTCATCTCTCATTAATATTGTTATAATTTTAGTTAAAAAAATATTAATAAGAATGTGTTAATTTTAGTTTTCTTTACTTTTTGTTTGATAATTATTCATTTTTTATTTACATTTGTATGTAATAGTTGGATTTGTATATTTGTGTACTAATTGTTTGTTTCTTTGATTTGTAGGATAATTATAGATCAATAATATCATCCAACACATACTTATAGATATGATTTTACTCATAACTATAGGAATGAATGTACACATGCTCCCGTTGATGAGCCTCTTCATTATTTTTTACATGAGTCATCAACTTCTGTTGGGGGGAAAGAGTTCAAGGGTTGCTAAATGTGGCACCGCACATTTACCAAAATTATTAGTTACCTGTAGCTGGGAACAGGGGATACCAGTACACTTTGATGATAATGATATTCCAAGAGGTCAAAATTCAACAAAAATCAAGTCTTTTGTAGCAGTGCGGGATAAAAGTAAAGTTAGTGTTTTGTTTGATGATTAGTGAAGTGCTAACAAAGTGGAAATATATCACATGTGGGAGACCATTTTGGTAAGCTCATTTTTTATTATTTTACTTATCTTGAAAATGTTATAGTAATATATGTTTTCACCCTTCTTATCAAATGACATATGATATACCTGATATTGGAGGAGTCGGGAGTAAATTTTTATCATTGGCTACTAGGAGATGTAGGGATTTTAAATCATCCCTCACATCACATTTCATTTTTTTGGATAGACAAAATCATAATCCATTTAATATATATCCATTTATAGATTACGATGCATGGAAGAATTTTTTTGAAAGAATATGACAAGAAGTATTTATGGTAAGTTCAATGTTACCTTTTAGAAGGTTTTTTTGATATTAATATCCATATTAGTGATTTCTTTATTCTTAATTCTTAACTTTTAGCAATCAATGAGATCTCATCAGGAGATCTAATCTAGAAATGTATACCCTCATACGTTATCTTGTCTAGGGTATACGTTCTTGGAGTTTCCCATCCTTCCCCCCAATAGATATGGAAAATTGAAGAAGGCTTGGACTAGAAAAAAGGGAAATATCTTACGTAATAGTTGAGGGTTGTAGATGAGAGGATTAAAAGTTGTTTACTTTATTTATTTATTTAAGTTAAATAAATTCTTTATATATTGTGATTAATTATAGATTTTTTCAAACATTATATAGAGGATTATATTGAGGAGAAAATCAAAAAGGTGGCCATTATAGATGAGGGTAGGAAGGATATTTTAGCTACATTATTGGGAGATCCCAAACACCTGGGCATGTACAAGGATACCTAGAAGGTGTATCGGTAAAAAAATCTTTTCCACACTCTAAAGATTCTTCAATGAAGTATGTTTATAAAAAAATATAAAATATTTTGAAGATGAAGTTTAGGATATTCATGTGATGATGGAGGATAGGATCGGAGCTTCAGTACAGTTGATGTTTGCAGACATGCAAAGAGATTTTTAGGATGTTGATCCCACTCCACCTCTACTAGCAGCTCCCAGTCCTCCACCTCCACCTGCAGACCCCACTCCTTCTAATCCTACTCTTATACCCCATCCTCCATAGCTTCCCTATTATTTTGAGTTATATGTTGATGATCCCAAACATCATATTGTTTCATTTGGGATGATATTTTATATTGTAGATACTATTCATCATCAAGAGATATAGATATAGCATCATAGACTTGTTTGACATATTACCATAGAGGTACGTGTATATTTTATCTTTTATATCATTTTGGTATTAATTTTTTTTTAATATTTTAAAGTTTATATATTTATTTATTTTTTATATAAATACTTTAAAGGTAAATAAAAACTATATAGACAACAAAAAATACAAATTCCTATGAATTTAGATGCAAATTCTAGTCATCTTGATAGATTGTCAACATATTCAAATTTTTTATTGGATGTTTATGAGATTCCAATTTAATCTAGTGTTTTTGGGCATGTAATGACTGTTGTTCTTTTTAAAAATTATATCATGGAGCTTGTAACTTGAGATCATTTGGGCATCAACACGATGTAAAGTTTTTTCTATATAATTCTTAACATAAATCTTTCCTTATGTTTAATTTATTGAAAATTTATACTTATTTTTGTTTTGTATTATGTATGTTTTTAAAATCTATAAATAATTTGAAAAGATATATGTATATTAA
This sequence comes from Viscum album, assembly GCA_963277665.1. Classification (NCBI taxonomy): domain Eukaryota; kingdom Viridiplantae; phylum Streptophyta; class Magnoliopsida; order Santalales; family Viscaceae; genus Viscum; species Viscum album. Next base: position 406,277,607 of record OY728166.1, read on the forward strand.
TTTATGGACCCATGGTTTATTTCACCTATAGCGATGAAAATGAATGAAGCAGAAATAATAGTTTATATTTCTGAAGGATTTCAAAAAAATGTAATTATTCAGTGTTGGATGTTTCCTTATCATTAAGAGCATAAAACATATATCTCAAAAAGTGTCATATATATCTTAACATAATAACCACTAGCATTAAATTTTCTTTTATATCAGTGGTCATTGGATGTTAGGTGTTTTAGGTCCAAGGGAGGAGACACTTTACTAGATATGCTCTATCCATGGTAAAGTGCGACAAAATTTTAAGAATGTATTGGACACTTAAGTTTGAATTTTTTTTTAAAAAAATTATATTATAATGACTTTTAAATTTAATTTATTCATATTATTTTAAAAAAGGGCATGAAATTTATTTTGAGAGACCACAAAAATGAATAGTGTCAAGATCAAATATGTAAAAGAAAAGGTGAATTTCTATTTAAAATTAGTAACTTTTGGATATATTACTCAATAATGTTATTTTGGACTAAAAACTATTTTAAATAGCATTTTTATAAACAATAATCTGTAAAGGAATGTGGATATTGTGTTTTAATATTTATATATGAAATGATTTCAACTGGGATAGTTATGAAGTTTCAGCAGGTTAGATTTATTTATAAACATTTCCTTAATATTTCATTCATTTTATTCAGAATATATGTTAAATACCTTCCTTTTTATTTGTATCCTTTTGATGACCCTCAGGCTTATGGTGCACAGGAGCTGAGACACTTGAAAATTGAATGGGAAAATCATTTTATAGGTGTGATTGGATTTTAGTTTATTTATATTATATATTGTAATCTTGAAATTTCTAACTGTAAATGTGTTTTTTTGGTTGTTCAGTTTATATTTATACTTATTTTGTACTTGGTTAATGAATGTATTATGTTGGTTTTTATTCTTGTTTTATCTTCTTGTATGTTTTAGAGTGGTGTATTGAAAAGAAAATTATTAAAAAACTGATCCAATAATTCATTTACAACATCAATTTTATTAAACAGCATTAAAAACTTATTTACAACGTCTCCTGTAATAACATCATGTACTAAACGATGTTAAAAGGCAAGAAAATGATGTGAAAAACCCATTTTTTCACTAGTGATAGAATTGGTCCGTTATTAAGGATTTCCTCAAGTATCTGAGAAGAACTAATGATATGTTCCTAATGTATGGAGGAGACTAGGAGCTAGTCATCAGGGGTTATATTGATGTTAGTTTTCAAACATATTATAATGATCTGAAGTCATAGTCACAATATGTTTTCTATCTCAAAATAGGAGTTGTGAGCTAGAAGAGTTCAAGGCAGCCAGTTTTTACTTATTTTATAGCAGATTCTGAGTATATAGAATCTTATTATGCAGCCAAGGAAGTTGTTTGGATAAAAAAAAATTCAAGGATATTGATGTCGTACCAAGTAATAAAGACCATATCACATTGTATTGTGATAATATTGTAGTGGTGGCTCTTGAAAAAGGGCCAAGGTCACACTAACAGACAAAGAATATACTCCAGAAGTATCACCTGTTGAGGTATTTTTATAAAATGGGTGAAGATGAATTATGCAGAGTTCCCACAAAATAAAACATGGTGTACCCCTTGACAAAATTCATATCTCAGCAAAAGAATTAGAATCATGTGAGAGCTAGCAGACTGAAGGTTGTTAGTAGTTGGATCTAGTGAAAGTGGGAGTCTATTGGAGTTGGTTCCCAATAACCAACTTATAAGTACATTATGAAAACCTATATTCATTTTTTTAATATTAATAAAAACCTAATTTCATCACGAATTTTTTTCTGGGTCATGTAGTATGTGATACTGTCCTAAGAGTTGTTGTCACACTGAAAGGTCATAGAAGTTCCCCGCTAGGATGATAACATAGAAGTTCCACGATAGTATTCTTAAATATATTTTCAATGTATGGATGAAATCATTTTAGAGACACAAATGATACAATCTCTCAGGGGTGGAGACTCATAGGACCTTGAGGCACCTTCTCATGGTGTACACCCTTGGTAATATCCAAAGTAGGATATTATGAGAACGAGACCCGCCAGTAGGAAATCCACATTTATATTTGTCATTGGATATTTCTATTTTCATACATGTGTATTTATCCTTAGAATTTAAGATTATTATTAATTATTATTACAAGTCTTGTACTTTGATTTATTGATAAAAACCATGATGACATATGTTCGCGGCAAGGAAGGATACGTTGGGTGCTCCACGAGTAATATTGCATTAATGAATAATGAAAGAAAGGATTTTCCCCTTTTTTTCTCTAACAAAAGTTGATATCGCAGCCTCTTTGATGGAAATAAAATAGCCTAAAAAAATTCATGGTCATGGTGTTCTATAGACAAGTTCTATTTTTGGAAAGTCTAAGAAAGAGACATCGAACACATAGGTTGATGGCACCAGCATGCAACCTTCTTGAATAGAGATATCATGATAAAGGGATTATATTACATGGTAAGCATCTATGTGAGGTATTATTTCATTGTGGCACTAAATTATTTCTCTATGGGTGTCTTAGCGTGTTACTAGATGATAACCTTAGACTTTAGGCTACTTTGCCTAATGCCACTGAGAAAGAGGTCTAGATGGTCACACAATAAGTGTGTCTAGAATCTTAGTAAAATAATATATTATTATTTATTATTTAAAAAATTGAATAAACATTATTCCCACATGTGTTTTAATAATTATCCATTTTTTCTTGATCGTGTATATTTTTGTCACCATTTATTCGAGAGAATATTATGTGAGCATAATATTTAATAAATATTTATTTTTTATTTAGTGAATATAATATTTATTTATTTATTAGTGAATAATGAAATGATATTTATTTAATAAATAAATAGTCATTATTCAAGGCCCGATAAATATTGTGGAGGAATTACGGACCAAGTTTATAGGTCCAGTGAGAAATAATATATATTAAATATTATTTGAATAAATAATATTTAATTTTAATTCACGGGTTTAGCATTTGTCAAGAAATAATAATATTATTCTTATTCTTATAGACATGGGGTTCCACAAAGATTTAATAAATTTTAAAGTACACTTATGCAATTATTTATTTCTAACCCTAGAGGTATATAAACCCAATTATATTATTCTCCCAAAGAGATCCATTTCATTTGTTTTATTTTTCAAAATGAATCTTGAGAATACTCTCGAATCCCTATAGATATCTATTATTCAAGAACGCTCCCAGGAACAGAGATCAGTCTTCCTCCACCTTCCACTCTCGAGTCTAGAGAGATCAAAAATAATCCTTTAAAAACAATTCTCGGGGAAATCAAAGGTGAATGACACAAGTAATAGGATCGGTCGTGCAATCATCTAGAGATTTCAACGGTGACGTTCAAAGATTTATAGAACATGTGTGGATCACTACTATAGGGAATCTTCCCTTCATTACTACAATGTAATGATGTTATGACATAGATCTATTGTCAGATCCATCAATGAAAAAATAATTTGACCCAAGGTAATTATTTAATTTCTTAACTTGATTGTAAATAATATGTGATGATCCTATGCTTGGTTATGGAATATTATCCATTATCTATATTACTTGATTCAATTTTATTGATCATGGAATTAAATGTCCTGTAAAATTTCAGATTAATCATCGAACATGACAAAAATCAAAGTTGGGAATGACCCATCGTACATTTCTATTGCCCTCAAAACCAACAAATATAACACCCCAAGACATTACAATATATTTAATTTTAAATAAATTCAATAACTTTAATTACCTAAAACACTAATTTTATCTTTCATTACATGAAACAGTGAGTTTCTTTGATAACTTCCATTACCTACAAGACCAAGTTTTACTAAAATACAATATACTATTAATAATATTATTTAATATGATAATTATCGCCTAGTCAATAGAATTGCGAGTATGAATAGGATTAACTAACCTATGAAAATATATATTTTACACAAATTTATTATTTATCAATTTATTAGTAATAAAATAAGAATCATTTAAAAGAAAAAACATGTTTTTGAAAAAATAATATTTTTCTAAAAAGAGGATTAGTCATGCTTTATGTACATAATTTAAATTTAATTTTTAACAATTTTAGAAAATTTATTTAACAAAATAAAATTCATTTTTGAAATCAAAACACCAAAATTATATTAGGGTGAATTTCTAGAATTTTTCTGAGAATTTACATTTTTTGATGAATAGTGAAAAATACTACCCGAATGGCCCAAAGGCCTTCTTTTTTATTGATTTTTGATAACCCCCATTTCAAGGGATGAGGGGAAACCCTTACAAGGCCCACAGGCTTAGATATTACATGACTCATAGGTCTTAGGAAATATACAGACTATACTTGGAACTTTTCCTCCCTAGCTTCTTCATCGTGATATCAGCTCTCTACCTTTGCATGGCTTGTTCAGCTAGGCTTCCCATGCAAGCACAGGTTGGCCCTGATATCAATGTCATACCCTCTCATTCTGAGAAATTTTCTTAGCTTCTACTCTTGTGAATGCACCTACTCTGAATCCTCATCTAGATTATGCTCCTTATAAATTTTGTCTGGTCATTTAGTCACAATTTTTAGGTTGCCCGAAGGCCTTTAGATAAAAAAACTTTATAAACTTTTGAATATTTTCACTTTAAAAACTCATTTTCTCGTGATATTTATGGGATTGAATTTAAATTAATTTTTTCCTCTTTTTTGAATTTAATTTGGAAAAATTGATTCTATATTTTCAATAATCATAATTTATAATGTATAATAATGTCAAATTGATTTTTGAGAAAAATGAATTGTGAATGCAGTAAAAATTAATTATTGTGGATAAGGTAAAAATTGGTTTATTGGGGGGTTAAACAAAAAAGATAAGAGAAAAATTACTTTTAAACTTGTATAAAAACTATTTAATTGAAATATTTTGACCATTACAGCTCTAAGGTTTGATAATGGTCCATTTTGGAACCTTGTTACATATGAAAAACATGGGAGAACTTAATTCATTTCCAAAATATCAAGTATGTCATCTCCCCCACTTATAAAAGGCTACCCCACTGTCATCTCTTCTTCACACCTTCAGACTTATTTGGTTTTTCTAATCTCTACCTGAATCATTTTCTAACATCCCTCCCCTCATCCTAGAATCCTTATTTTGGTCAAAAATCCATCCTAGGAAGGCTTTAGTGCAAACCTAAGGAGGATACCCAAAGAAGAGGTAACGTTCTTTAACGGACATCTTTATTTTATTTCTTTCTCCACCTCCTTAAATTATTATTAAACCATGATGATACGATAACCCTAGTATCTTACATATATTAGGATGTTTTTATAATAAGGGTGTGACCTACAACTATCTCCACTTCCATCAAATGGGTTACAAAATCAATGTTTGTGCATATGACAGACTACCGTCTCGTGAAATGGTGCCATTCATTCTTCCATTACCACCTTTCATGGTTGGGTATGATAGAGGATATAAAGTATATATATGATATTTATAACATATTTATACCTTTAGAGTCATTACATCATATATATCTCTTTACCTTCCATTTCATAGAAGATATGATAATGTCACTCGTGTGCACGGTGGACTACCGTCTCGCAAAGCGATGTGATTCGTCTTTCACTAACGCTTCACATTTAAGGTGATAAGGATAAAGTTAATGATTATATGTGATATAAATGACATAATTATGATATTATTTATATATTTATCATTCTTTAAAGATGATATATATCATTTTCTTTATTTCTTTTTCACCCACGTAAAGATGATAACATAGCTCGTGTACATGTGGACTACGGCCTTCCCGAAATGATGTGGCTCTCTTTTTATTAACACACCACATGGATGATATGTATAAATATATTTAAAGAATTAATATGGTAATTATTATATTTTTATCATTATGGAAGGATAAAATATTACTTACCTCCTTTCCATAATGATCATTGAAAAATAAAAATGTTACTCTTGCATACGTATGGTTTACCATATCCATGATCATAATGTACTACATTTTTCATAATCAATTTTCATTATTGGTGTTAAAAGTATAATTGATGTAAAAATATGATAAATATTTCATGAACTTTTTGAATTAATAGTACTATTTTTCCACTCTTTGACACTTAAATTAATTGATAAAATGTTTCTAAGAAAATTTGACTCCATTTCTATCTTCGGTATGAAATTTGTTTTCTTCCAAAACCATGTTTTCCAAAAATGTTTTAAAAAATGTTTTTAACCTCTTTAAAAGGATTTCTTGAAGGCATTTTTTAAAAAAAATAAAAGGAATCTCTATTTCATTTTCAAAATAATGCCCATTTGGATTTTACTAAAAATGAGAAAGGAATATTCTTATCATTTTCCAAATAAGACACTTTATAACCTTTTTACAATGAAAAAATATATGTTATTTTTATCTTGTATGATGTGTATGGATTTAATCACCATCATTTCTTTGAAGATTCCTTTTTAAGTTTATAAGGTTACTTTTAAAAGAAAATTTTTTCCTTATTATCTATAAATTCTTAGTTTTTAAAGTTATTTTCAAAGAAAATGATTTTCAGAATACTTTATGTTTTTTAAAAATTGATTTTCAAAATAAAAGGTATATTTTCCTCAAGAATGTTTTTAAATATATTTTTATGGTATTTCTATTCATTAATGAAAAAAACCCCTTATTATTACTCTAATGTGTGAATATTGTATTGATATCGTCCTTATTCTTTCTATGGATGATTTATGATCATTTTGACCAAAGAAACTATTGAAATTCACTTCCTTGATTCATTTTTGCATTCATTAAATTTCCCTTTAATTATTCAATATCATGTGATCACTGAAAATTAAATTTCCCCTAAATATACATATTATTTAGCATGGATATGTTTATTGCTTAAACCATATATCATTTCTACATATGATGTTTACTTTGAAAGTTATTTATTTATCTGGGGAAATATTGATAAATTTGTATTCTTTACTCAATAAGGATGTTTTATGATAAGGCACATTGGTCATGAATTAAATCGATTATTTAAAATATGAGGAATGCTTTGGACTTTCAGTGATGGGTGGGGTCCAGCATTATATATCCTCTTGATGCATCAGTAAGTCTCATGAGAAAATCAAGTTAAGCTATCATTAAACAGGTTTTTACTAGTAGATTAAATTTTCCTATGAAATTTCTTGACGGTATAGGTATAATGATACCTACGATCATGGTGTCCAATAATTAATCATTTCCTTCATTAAGATTTCAATTATTATTATCAATGATATTTTCATAATTATATTATCTTTGGATGCATTTCATTATTAGTTTATTGATAAAATTTTATGTGTCTTCAATTATTTACCTTATCAAATAGATTATACCTTATATAATTATGATAGTCAAGTTATCGATTAAATGGAATGTGTGGTCAGTTATTTACCATTCCATGTTGATTATTACCAATGAGATTTTTGTATTGATATTATCTCTGGATGCACTTCCTTTTCAGATTACTGATTAAATGACATGTGCGATCAATTATTTACCTTTTCATATTGATTATGCTTATTGATTCATGATAGCTTCTATTGTACATAACCCTTACTGATCATTTGAACTCACCCTTATTTTGTTTCATTTCCTTGGGATTCCATGAAGTTTATTATGAATGATATGCAAGGATATGCTAGAGGGCATAATGTTATTCTCAAAAAAATGTGTTTCAATTTTTATATTCAAATGTAATATGGGACTTCAGTATGTAGCTAGTTTACCAAGACTACTAAACTATTCAGTCCTTTAGGATGTGATTCCTTGTATCTTATGTCAATGTAATAAAGCAGGAATTATCTCTAGGCTATTGGGGTCGGGGATGCTACAATATATGATATGAGGATATCGTAATTTGTGGTATGCATCACATGTTTATCACAGGCTATGACATAGGGAATATAATACAATATGAAACCCATTTTACTGCATTTACAACATTTATAACTTAAGGAAAATACATAAACAAGTTGTGGTGGGATTTTATTATGTATTTACCTTTTTGTAGAAGTTCATTCCTGTTATAGAGATAATCAACTGCAATATGTTGTAGAAATCAATTTAGAGCATAAATAAATAGTGACCCAACTCATAACATGCACTATAAATAGCTCATAGCATGGATTTAAAGTAAATAATAGTGAAAAACATGATTCAACTTGAGAAATTTCATTAAAGAACAAATGAAAATCATAATAAGAAATAAAAACATATTTAATTAAAATTAATATAAAATAAAAATAGTTTAAGAATATATTTTTAGTAGAAAATGTAATTTTAGTTAAATCTCACTCTACCCCATGTCGATACTAACATAAACATTGTAATAGTATGTTAGAGAATAGAGCCACTAGTAGGAAATCCACATTTATATTTGTCATTGGATGTTCCTATTTGTGGAAGTGTGTGTTGATACTTAGACTTTAATATTATTATTAATGAGTATTATAAGTCACTTACTTTGATGTATTGATGAAAATCATGATGACATATGTTCACGGTGAGGTAAGATATGTTGGGTGCATGACAAGTAATATTGTATTTGTGAATAATGTGATAAAGTATTTGTCCCTTCTATTCTTTAATATAATTTGATATATCAAGCCCTATGATGGAAATGATATAGCCTCAATAAATCCATGGACATTGTGTTATAAAGGAAAGTTCGATTTTTTAAAAGTCAAAGAAAGAGACATCAAAACCATAGGTTGATTTCACCAGCATGAAACCTTCTTGATTATAGATATCATGATAAAGGGTTTATATTACATAGTAAGCATCCATATGATGTATTTTTTAATTACAGCATTAACCTCATTCTTTATGGGTGCCTTGTCATGTTACTAGATGCTAACCTAGGATTTTAGTATTCTTCACCAAATTCCACTAAGAAAGTGTCCTAGAGGATCACACACTAAGTGTATCCAGAATATCAGTTAAATAATATGTTTATATTTATTTTTTAACAAGTTGAATAAATATTATTCCCGCACATGGTTTAATAATTATTCATGTCTTCTTGATCACATATATTCTATCACCAGTTATTAGATATAATATTATGTGATCATAATATTTAATAAATATTTATTTTTTATTTAATGAATATAATATATTTTTTATTTATTGAATAATATTGAAGTGATAAATATTTAATAAATAAATAGTCATTATTCAAGGCCCGATAAATATTCTGCAGGAATGGTGGACCAAGTTTATAGGTCTGGTGAAAAATAATATATATAGAATATTATTTTAATAAATAATATTTAATTTTAATTCGTGGGTTTAGTGCATGTCAAGAAATAATATTATTATAATTATATACACCGGGTTCCATAAGGATTAAATAAATATTAAAGGTCACCTGTGAAATTATTTATTTCTAACCCTAACGGTATATAAACACAATTATATTATTTTTCCAAAGATAGCCAATTCATTTGTTTTTTTGTGCACAGAAAATTCTTAGAATCCTCTCGAAGCCCTAAAGAGCTTCCTTCTCGAAGAATGCTTCGAAGAATGGAGATTGACCTTCCTCCACTTTCCACTCTCGGGTCTGGAGAGATCAAGGAGAATCCTTTGAAAGTTATTCTTGGGGTGATCAAAGGCCAAAAACACCAGCAATAGGATCTATCATACTAGCACCTTGAGATTATTATGGCGACGTTTGAAGATTTATGGAACATGTGTGGATCACTGCTAGAGGGAATCTTCCCTTGATTCCTACAATGAACCGACAGTAAGACATAGATCCGTTGTCAGATCTGTCAATGAAAAAATAATTTCACCCAATTTAATTATTTAATTTATTATATTAATTATAATTAATATGTTATGATCTTATTCTTGGTTCTGGAATTTTATCCCTTTTGTATTCTTTTATTCAATTCTGCGGATCACGACGTTAAACATCATATAAAATCTCAGATTAATCATCGATAATGAAAAATATAAAACCTATTTAGTTCATCCAATCTATACACAAATCACTTCTAAACATTCCTCCCCTAATCCTAGAAGCCTTAATTTGGTCAAAAATCCAACCTAGGAAGGTTTTATTGTGAACCTAAGGAGGATACTCGGAGAAGAGGTAATGTTCTTCAATGAGCTTCTTTATTTTATTTCTTTCTCCATCTTGTTCAATTTTTTTTAAATCGTGATATTATAACCTCAGTATCTTAAATATATTGGGATGTGGTTATAATAAGGGTGAGACCTACAATAATCTCCACTTCCATCAAATGTGTTATGCAATCATTGTTTGTGTGTACGGAAGACTACCGCCTTGCGAACCAATGTCATTCGTTCTTCGATTACCACCTTTCACAGTTGGGTATGATGATGGATCTAAAGTATATATATGATGTTTATAACATATTTATACCTATGTAGTATTTATATCATATATATCTTTTTATCTTTCATCCCATATAAGATATGATAATGTCACTCATGTGTACGGCGGACTACCGCCTCACGAAGCGATGTGATTCGTCTTTCACTGACACTTCACATGGAAGGTGATAAGGATAAAGTTAATGATTATATTTGATATATACAAAATAATTATGATATTCATGGAATATTTATCATTCTTTAAAGATAATATATATCATCTTCTTTCTTTCCTTTTCACTCATGTAAATATGATAACATTGCTCGTGTACGTCTGGACTACCATATTCACAAAGCGATGTGGTTGTCTTTTTATCACCACACCACATGGATGATATATATGAATATATTTAAAGGAGGAATATTTTATTTATGATATTATGATAATTTTGGAAAGATAAAATATTACTTACCTCATTTTCCATAACGATCATTGAAAAATAAAAATGTTACTCATGCGCACGTATGGTCTACTGTCTCCATGATCGTAGCGTACTTCATTTTTCATAATCCAATTTCATGATTGGTGTTAAAAGTATAATTGATATATAAATATTATAATTATTTCATGATGTTTTTAAAGTAATAGTACCATTTTTTCACTCTTTTTCACTTAAATTAATTGATAAAATGTTTCTAAGAAACTTAGATTTCATTTCCCTCTTCGATCGGAAATTTGTTTTCTTCCAAAACCATATTTTCAAAAAAAATCAATTTTTTTTAACATCATCAAAATGATTTTTTTTTTAAAGTCACTTTTACAAAAAAAAATCAAAGGAATCTTTGTTTCGTTTTCAAAAAAATCATGTTTGGTTGTTACCAAAAATGTAAAAGTAGTCTTTTTATCATTTTCCAAACACAGCACTTTATAACCTTTTTACAATGCAAAAGAAATGTTATTTTATCTTGTATGACATGAAATAATTTACCCACCATCATTTCTTGGAATCTTAATTTTTATGTTTATAAGGTTAATTTTAAAAGAAAATTTTTTCCCAATATTCAGGATGTTTTTAATTATTAAAAGTGATTTTCAAAGAAAAGGGTTTTCAGAATGTTTTATATTTTTAAAAAAGTGATTTTCAAGGTGAAAATGATATTTTTATCAAGAATGGATTTAAAGATATTTTATGCTATTTCTATTCATCAATGACAACAACCACTAATTCTTACTTCAATGGGTGTATGTTGTATTGATATGATTCTTATTCTTTTTATGGATGGTTTATGATCATTTTGATCAAGGAAAATACTGAAATTCACTTCCTTGATTCATTTTTGTATTCATTAACTTTCCCTTGAATTATTCAATATCATGTGATCATTGGACATTAAATTTCCCCTAAATATCCATATTATTTATCATGGATATATTTATTGCTTAAATTGTATATCATTTCTGCATACGGTGTTTAGTTTGAAAGCTATTTGTTTATCTGGGGAAATATTGATAAATTTGTATTCTTTACTCAATATGGATATTTGATGATAAGTCACATTGGTCATGAATTAAATCAATTATTCGATATATGAGAAATGTTTCAGGATTTGATTCCTTGTATCTTATGCCAATATAATAAATCAAGAACCAGTAGCAGACTACTAGGGTCAGGGTCGTTATAATATAGGATATGAGGATATCGTAATTTGTGGTATGTATCACGTGCTTATCGCAGGATATGCCGTAGGGTATATTGTATAATACCAAACCCATTTTAGTGGATTCCCAACATTTCTAACTTGAGGAACCAATATAAACATGTTGTGGTGGGCTTTTCTTATACATTTACCTTTTTGTAGAAGGTCATACTTGTTGTAGAGATAATCCACTGCAATATGTTGTAGAAATCAATTCATAGCATAAATAAATAGTGACCCAACTCATAACATGCAAAATAAACAATTCATATCATGGGTTTAGAGTAAATAATTGTAAACAACCTAATTTAACTTAATAAATTTCATCAAATAAAAAATGAAAATCATAACGGAAATAAAAAGCCTTTTAATTAAATTAATTTAAAAGGAAAATAGTTTAAGAAGCTATTTTTAGTAAAAAAACATAATTTCAGTTAAATCTCACTCCACCACATGTAGATACTAACATAAACACTGTAATAGTATGTTGGAGAGGAGGGGTTACCTGCTGATTAACATGTAAAAGGTCATATGGAGGAAGAAAAAGGAACGAATCACCATAATTGACTAAATCTTTGAAAATAGAAGAGACGTGAAGATTGGGGATTTATTTTTCTTATGCAGAGATAGAAATAGAAATTAGAGGAAGGAAAAGTGGACTAACCATATACATGTTGCTAAAATAGATAACCTGCGACCTATGAACGATCTACCTAAAAGAGTGAAGCATGGATGATTTGGGGGAGTAAAGGGAATGAGAAAATGATGAGAGGGGTTTATGGGTCATCCTATTTAAGAAATCTCAAAGCCCCCCTTTTAGTTATAAATAAAATATGCAAAATGACATCTCTAACCTTAATTTTTATTTAAAGTCGACATTATACCTACTGAGTACCTGATGGGGGTACATCGACCAAGGTACCGCTTAGAAAATAAGGTAAAAGTTTAAACCAACATTATTAATTTGCACATCTTTATTTATTTTTAAACATTTTTATTCAATTTTCTCTATTTCCTTTTAATTTATCTGATACTTTTCATTTTTATATGTTTTCAGGACACCAAGACAAAATGGTTGGAAAATTAAAACATTACATCTCCAGTTTCAAATGGCGTTGATAAATTACAGGTGTGATGATTTGGTTTTGTTATAGTTTTTTTCATCATGAATGTTTCATCGAATAGGTTTTATTTCATATATGTTGTTAAAAATAATTTTTATACCGATTTATATTTGTTCTTTATTGTATCACCAACTTTATATTTAATAAAAAAAATATTGATACTACATAATTGTACATGTTATTTTTTTATTGATTCATATTATTTGTTCATATTTGTTAACATAATAATTGATTCTGCTTAAATATATAGGTTCATATTTTTTCCTTATCGTATAAAACTAATTTTATATTAACAACAATTTTTATAGAGGTTCTTATTTGTTCATATATTTTTATACATGTTCATGTTTGTTAATAAATAAATTATTGCACTTAAATATGCAAATAGAAAGTTTGATGAGATTTAATTTAGCACACACTTCTCCACTAAATCTCCTCTTAAGGATTACATCTAATGAATATTTATATTTTGATGTAGTTGCTCTATTGTACCCCTTAGGCTAGACCTGATGTAAACAACTCTTTCTCTTCTCATAATGATTTGAATGAATACAAAGCCAATGTGTTATATTCCCAAGAAATATTTATCACAACAATGCCTCTGAATTATTTTAGTGAATTTATTGGCCCCTTTTAATCACTGTAATAATTTATTATTATAATTTATAGATACATTGAATATAAAATTATATAAAGAAATATTTTAAGACCTCATGTTCCTACCATTGGTTTCAAATGAACCACTTGTGTTTTTTATCCATTTATATTCTAGTTTTATTGTTATCTATGTTTGAATTAGTATGAAGTAGTACATGGTGTGCGATAGTTCATCATCAAGGATAAGTGATTTTTCTGAAAGTGTAGATCTCATGGATGAAAGGAAGATTTCCAAGAGTATCAATGGGGAAGTTGGAAAAACAAACCTGCAACTGAATTCTTGGTATACACATATCGCTACCTTCCTCTCAATCTATCTTTACATATTTGAAACTATATATGAAACCATTAATAACTCCCTTTTTCACAATAGAAATTTTGATGGCTTATAGGAGTCTCTCTCAAGTTGAGTATGGCAGTTTCCATGCTTTACTCATGGTACAGAGATTTGACCAATGATATAACATTTAGTCCAATTTCAAGCTACTTTTGCCTTTATATTTATCTTTATCTTAATCTTTCAATCTCTTCTAATTTATTTAGATCCCCTAATCACTCATATTATTTCCTCTAATAAATCATCTAATTTCCCCTAACCAGTCATCTTTTCATTTTACTGCTACCAACCCCGCTACTTTGAAGCATTTCAATTTCTCCAGATCCACTTGTGGCATTCTCCTTACATTGAATTTATTATTGCTAAAGATATGAAATTTAATTTTATATTCAAGCTTAAAATTCCATTTAAATAGAACATTATATTTCAGTTTACATTGATGTTTTCTTACATTATGATCTACTGAAATTATGGTTCCATTGCAGTGTAAATTAAAGCTTCTACTACACAACTGGTTACATTGATGTTTTACAATGTAGTTTAGTGTTTTACATTGCAGTTTAAATTAAAGCTTATGTGTTTTCTTTCTCTGATGCATAAAGCTACTGGTAAATGAAGGACGCGCTCCCCCTTAAAGATCTACGTAAGATTGAGCAGTTCAGGCATCTACTGGCATCACAGGGCAGCAGAAAGGTGGGTCACTTGAAGGGCTGGAGATGATCGATGTCATCCAATGCATTGGCATTAACCACCACTTCCGACCTAATATCGAAGCATTCCTGAAGACACAATACCTGAATTGTGGTGGTGGTGGTGGGGACAATCTTTACTAGGATGCGCTTCGTTTTCAGCTTCTAAGATAGCAGGGATATCACGCTCCTTCAGGTATGAATCGTTTTCTGATTATGGTCTTTATTAATAGATGATGAATGAGCACCCACACATGGTGATGTAGATGTTTTTACAACTTGCACATATTATGTCGTTTCATGCATCAAGTATAAGGAGGGATTTCAGAATCACCCAAGTTCATGGGCTGGACTGCCATTAGTTATGATTTAGTCTGACCCCAAGAGAAGAAGAGGTCTCCTCCTCCTCTAGCTTGCAGCAGTAAGAACTTTACTCGAAGCTGCTGGGTTTTTTTTGGGTGCTTTTCCAGGTACACAGCGCTGGAGAAGGAGCTTCAATGAGCACTTGTCACCTTACTTTTATCGATGCACATGGAGATCAAAATCAAATATGTAATGGTTATCATTTTTAATATTAGAGCATGAGATATCGAAGCAGTGAACCTGGTGGATGAGGAAAGGCTCTTTGGGTCTATTTCTTGTCTTGCTGGAGAATAAGCTGGACATTGCAGTGATATGACTGGTTATTGATGCTTGGAGGCTAGGATCTATGGTGATAGGGATCCCTAGTGTATATAATCTTTTTCCTAGTCCATGTAAAGCTCCCTCAGTGTAGTCATGAACCTGGATGATGAGAAGTCGATGATGAAAATGACTAGATCTGGGTCGGGGTGATTGAGCTTGAATGGGAAAGAGGGCATAATTGGACGGGAAATGTGAAGCAGAGTTGAAATGTGAATTTAGAGTCCTCGTACTCACCTACCTTCCTCTACTCATGTACCCCATGTTTTACCTTCACTTGTTTTTTCGTTCTCATTTTTGTTAATAAAGTATTCAAATTAAAACAAGTTTAAATTTTTATTAAAGATGCCATAATTTGAAAGTAGAAGTGGTTTATGGGAAAACATTTGGGGAAAAGGATGTGATGATGGCTAACTTAGGAGATGGTTGCAAAAAATCTCAAGTTGAGAAACCCGTAGAAAATGTTGTTGAAGATTGCATTATGAATATAATCAAGAATACAAATAATAATACGAATATGATTCCTAAAAAGTTAAAACTCATTGAGGCAAGTGAGATCAATATCCATTATAAATTGTATACTGACATTGATTTAGATATTACTTTTACATCATGGGATTCAAATTTCACTTATAGGTAGGAAATTTATGAAGTGTCAAATAATTAAGTGTCAATGACATCTGATCATTGTTTTAGAGAAATTAAATTCATAGAACATGAAAATTATCAATAAATTCTATAGTGGAAGGTTCAATGGGAGATCATGCAAGTGTTTCACTATAAAATCATTGACGCTTTGATCATAGATAACATTATCTTAGATTCAATATATATGGCCCTAAATATGGTCATAATGAATATGTGTTCTACGATGAAATAACAAAGTGACTTACTTAACATGAATAAGAAATCAAAATATAGTTGTAAATAGAAAATGAATTGGAAGAAACTATAATCCCTCACAGTACACTAGTAGAAGAGAGGAGAAAATAAAAAAAAAATGAATATTTCCCTAGAATTATGGAGATTATGAGGGAGAAATATTAAAAGTTTAAGAGAATAAGTTAAAGATAAAATCATTAATGCAATAAGTGACTGTGTAGATCTCTTATATTGATAATAGAAAGGAAGGCCAAATTTAAAACATGTATGTAAAAAAAATGGATGAAAAGGATCTTAGAGGAATATGGCAACAATGTTATACTGACTGGTTCGTAGATGTTAATGTCGAACATGCCCAGTTATCTGAAGAACTTTAATCTGGTGCGAAGATTGCAACATACTAGACTCCATTTTGGCACATTCCCATAGAGCCTTCATCTAACTTTTGCAGGTTTATCCAGGGTGTGACTGCTACCGAGGAAGCGGTCATGAACCAACCCGGGTCGACCCTAAACCAGTCACCTGAGCCGATCTACGGCAAGGCCCGAGAGACGTTCTCAATCCTCCCGAGCTGGCGACAAGCGCCAGGACATCAAAAGAGATGATGGAAATGATTTCACCCAATATAAATAAATAAAAGTCAAGGAAATAATAAAGAGAAATGCATAATAAATAAGCCATATAAAACGACTAAACGGGAATTAAAGGAAATAAAAACTCACCTAACAGGAAAAAAACACTATCTCCGTGTGACCCCACGGGTCACTCCCTGACTCAACGATCAAGTGTTTCCCAAGGAAAGCACACCCAAGCTGGAACCTGCCCAAGAACTAAAAACAGAAAAGAACTATAGGCGTGAGTATTAAAACTTAGTAGGCTAGCCCGATATCTATTACAAATGCGCTACCTTTAAAAGAAAAGGAACACCATTTCAAGTCTGAACTAAAATTTATAAAAGTAAGTTTTCATAAATATTTTACTTAAAAAAAGTATGAACCATTTCCCTTAATCATTTTCAAATATAGATTCTTTTATTAGTGTCAATCACATTTTCAATGGGAAAGTGGTGTCTACATTTTCATATTTATACAAAGTGGATAAAACACTTTCATTTGAAAACCAATTCTAGAAACCTAATAAAAACCAAATCACCACTTTATATGAAAAACAATACACAAAAATTCACAATATGAATCACACAGGAAGGGAAATGTAGGTATACATACAAGCATCATAATCACTACTGCAAGCAAAAAAATCCAAATAGACATGGGTGAACCTAGGAGATCATGAATAATCCAGAAGACACCAATACATGAGACCTCATCCTTATTGACATGTCATAGATGATGAAATCAAAATGCTTAAACGCCCAACCATCCTTTCTCAGGCAGGCCGAGGTAAAATCTCATAGCAATGAACCCAAACATATCCACCTACTATGGGCCACTAGTCAGTACCATAACCTACCAGCGCAGAAATCATTCTAAGAATATTCTCTTAATATTCCAGGTTCTCATGTCTCAAGTATTTAAAAAGGGGGTGGGCCAACCGATGCCATCCGAGCATCCAATCACCAATATATATATATAATAACAAAAAACATCACCCTGAGCCACTTCACGGGACAATCTCTTACCTTTAAACCATTCGAGCACCTAGGATCTTCTAAGCATGGGTCTCCCAAAAAAATAATCACAACGAAGGCAAGAGAGTTATCCAAGGAGAGTTTTCACAACAACAATTTTCTCCAATTTTATAAAGGTGAAAAATGGGCCTCAAACACACTTCACAAAACGCCATCCTTAGAAGGACCAAGTTTACTTCCCCAAAAAGGAAAAAACACCATTTTCTATTCAACAAACATTTATAAAATCTCATTTTGGGCATTCACACCACATTTTCAAACCAAAACCACTTTTTTAAAAAAGCCAAACGGGCTAAACGTCTCAACTTATTTCAAATCATTTCCAAAAGTCAAATGCTTTCTTCTTTCCACTTCAACCCACTTGGGAAACTTATTCAAGAAACACAAACCATCATTTCATGTGCTATTACCCATTTACCCAACCAAACCATTTTTATAATATTCAAAAAACCTTTATAAATAGATACTCATTTCTTTATAAAAACCCTTAACACTTAGAGAAACCACATAAGGAACTAAAAACATTGTTTCCCACACTACCGCTACATTTATAAATTCAAACAAGTTATTTTATTTTACATTTAACCATCAAAATCCAACTGGGAAACTAACCACATATATGGGATTCAACATCTAATAAAACAATTTCAATTTATCACTCAATAGGGTATAAACACCAGTCTAAATTCCATAAGTTTATTTAAATTGCTAAACCAAGTTTTAAATGACATAACCCGCGTTCGAAGACTAGCAGGACATATTTCCAAACACATGGTGTGCATACTTTTAAGAAATCAATTCTAGTTATCACAAAGGAGGGATTAAAACATCATTTACACACCAAAGAGAAATATTTGGAAGATCAAATACCAACAATTATTAGACAAGGGTGGTGTGAAATGCATGAAATTAATGGTTCTTAAATTAAAAAGGAGAGTGCACGGGAGAACCTACCTCAGAACCAAGGCGCGATGTGTAAGAACCCAGACCTTCTTTTCAGGTATGAGTTTTATTTTCTGGTTTTTTTAGAAAAACAGTAGAATATATAAATTTAAGGAGTACACGTCATGTACTTTGGAGTACATGTCGTGTAATAGGTTGTCGCGGGTGACCGTGTACTGGCCGTGTAACGGCCAAGTACATGGCCATGTGGGGTGACCTGAAGACTGCCTAAATTAGGGCCTGATAAAGGCATATACACACCATGTACTTTTAAAAAAACACTATGTACTTTTCTTTTTAATTGTTATATTGGACCGGGATCGCATCTCGTTCACAGAAAGCACTTCTTCTCAGCATGTATCGTCCAGGAGCGACCAAAGCCGAAGAATCTTCTTTGAACCCCTGACCCACCGTCTATTCTCTAATTCAACCCCTGTCGATTGCATTGGAATCACCATGATGATCTCTTCTTTCTTCTAGATCCTCATTTCATGATTTCTCTCCTTTCGAGAGATATCCTCAGTGGAGCATTTTTGACGTTTTTGTAGATCTACCGCATTCTTGGTCGATTCAAGGGACAATTACGGAGTATATCAATCTTACAACGTCGAGGTAGGTGCTTTGTGCCTTTCTGTAGTTATTCTTTTAATATTATGCACAAAAGTTCCCAATACCCTAGAACGGGGTATTGCGTGTTTAGGGATTTTAACCCTGTTAATTCCTGTTATGCCTTGTGTGCCTGAGTAGAGGTTTTTTGTTTGTGAATAGGGTTATTTTCCATGTTATGGATGTGTTGCCCATGTTTGTTTTGATATTTACCGTTTAGTCTAGACTTGCTGGTTAGGCTGCTTTTTTTCCATGCCTAGTGTTGTTAGGATGGAGTGATATTATCTGATGTTGTTATATGCTTGTATCTATTTATCCAAGTAGTTCTTGAAAGTTGTTAGCCAAGTAGTTCTTAAGGATTACTTTGGCTGTTGAACATCGTTGTTCATGATTGACTTACACAGGGCTGTTGGAACCTAGTGTAGTAGACCATAGGGGGAATGGATGTTGAGGGCTTCCCCAGAGTGTCTGTTTACTTTTCACGTTGCGAGACCATAGGGGGGATGGATGTTAATTCTTCCTCAGAGTGTCTGTAGATCCTTGTTGTGAGACCATAGCGGGAATTGGACGTTGAGTGCTTCCCCATAGTGTCTTTAGTTTATCGATAAAAGACCACAACGGGAATTGACGGTGAATGCTTCCTCAGAGAGTCTTTGCTAAAGCTGAACCAGAGGGGTTAGACTGTGAGTACTTCCCAGATGGTTTCTTGTGTTTTTTTAGTTGAAACAGAGGGGTTAGGCTGTGAGTAATTCCCATAGGGTTTCTTGTGTTTGATTATCTACTTACTTGATATATGTAAATGAATGTAACTGAAATTGTAGTCACTACTGTAGTTTTACACTTTACCAAAGGTTCACAACCATTGGTAAAGTCCTAGAAACCATTGGTATATAGTATACCAACGGTTCCCTCAACCATGGCCAAGTAAGCCGTGACAATAGGTCTATACCAACAGTTCTGTGAAAACTTTTGGTATAGGTGTCAAAATAGAAGGTATACCAATGGTTTGCTACAAACTGTTGGAATAGGAGTGTTAAAGTATAACATATACCAACGGTTTGTGAAATCGTTGGTATATGTGTGTTACACTTACACCAACAGTTACAACTGTTGGTATAGAGGGGATATGGCAACCCATAAGGCTATACCAACGGTTTTGTTATAACCATTGGTATAAACATATACCAACGGTTATAACAAAACCATTGGTATAGTTATATTATAGAATCTATACCAATGGTTTCAAAACCGTTGGTATACATTTGCTCAACTCCACACCAGCAGGCCCCTCTCCCCTCTCCATACCTACAACAACACAGAAACACACCTCCCCCTCTCCAGACCTGCAACAACACCAATACAAAATCCCCATCTAAAGTATTCAAAATTTAAAATTCATTCCATAATTTAGAAATTTAGAAATTTAGAAATTCAAATGCAATAACACCCATAAGAGAAAAAGGCTACATGTTATAGGAAATGCAATAACACCCATAAGAGTATTTCCAATTTAAAATTCATTCCTCACTCAAACCACAACACCAACACACATAAGAGTATTCAAAATTTAGAATTCATTCTTCACTCAAACCACAACACCAATACACACAAGAGATAAAACCTACATGTTATAGGAAGTACATGGGTTGTTTAGTCATGGTCTTGGGTTAATTGTCTTAAAACCAATAGAAGAACTTGGGTAGAGTGGACAAGGATCATGATACCCATAAGATAGACAATGGTAGTGGTCATGTGCTTAGACCTAGGATGATTTATACGAAGCACATGGGATGTTTATATTCCTCTAATGATTATGTATCCATGTATAAATGGTTCCTGATGTGTTAGTGGGAAACATTGGACAATCTCAACATATGAGATGGGTTATCAAAATAGCCTACATGTTTTTCATAGACATTTCAATTAGAATAAGGGGGTATGTGGCTAATTGTAATTTTCTCTCCTGGGTGTGATGTGAGATGAATCCCCATCTTGGGTAGTGGGTATGAATATTCAATTAAGTCTTTGGTATTGGGCTCCCAAAGGGACTTTGGTTTGGGCCTAGAACCCACTATTTGAGGATGGGATTGAGGTGATCCATGGGGTTATGGTGTCACCATATGTATTCCTCACCATTGGGGCATTTTTATGAGACTTTGAAACTTATTTTTCAAGAATCTATGTGTAGCCTTGTTGACCAATTTGTTATATGGTATTCTTGAGTGTTCATAGGTTTCATATAAAATCACTATATGATATTTATTTGTTGCATGTTATTGTATAGAATGAATGACCTATGATTGAGAATTAGAACATGAGTGTTGGTACATGTTCATGATGGGATGTCGAGACTCATTCCTAATATAATTCATGTTTTTTTATATATACTATGAACCATTGTGTTTCAATCTATGCCTTGTGAATATTTTCTTCTAATAACATATGACCAATATACCATATTTTATTTTTTATCCCTTAATTTCAAGAATCTATGTGTAGCCTTGTGAAGATTTCCCGTATGCCAGTTGTTGTTTTCACTTAAAATGTTGTCCATTTTAAACAAAAGTGAGACACTTTGAGTGATACCAGTCACACCGTGCCTCGGATTGAGGTGGGGTTGACTCGTACCCATCAAAAATGATCCATGGATCATTGTGATAAAGTATCAACACAATCCGAATGCGTTTGGTCAGTTTCTCATATGCCAATTATTGTTTTCACTTAAAATCTTGTCCATTTCAAACAAAAGTGAGACACTTTGAGTTGTACCCATCACACCGTGCCTTGTATTAAGGAAGGGTTGACTCATACACGTCACAAATGACCCATGGATCATTTTCCTAATGTATCAACACAATCTAAATGCATTTGATCAGTTTTCCGTATGCCAGTTGTTGATTTCACTTAAAATGATGTCCATTTCAAATAAAAGAGAGACACTTTGAGTGATATCAGTCACACCATGCCTCAGATTAAGGAGGGGTTGACTCGTACCAATCACAAAATACCAATGGATCGTTGTGCTAAAGTATCAACACAATTAGAATACGTTTGGTCAGTTTTTCTTATGCAAGTTATTGTTTTCACTTAAAATTCTGTCCATTTCAAATAAAAGTGAGACATTTTGAGTGGTATCGGCCACACCGTGCCTTGATATGATTCACTAACTACATAAAAGGAGTTTCTATGATGAATTAAAATCAAGTTGATTCATATAATAATGACACTTGAATTGTAGAATGAAAATAGAAAATAAATCAAACTACAATTATTGGGTATGTCATGCCACACATCGCACCACCTGGTTTAAGTCAAATAAAAAGAGAAACAAACAATAATAGATGAAAAATATTAAGACTAAGTTAAGCCTTACCAATTTAGAGTGTAGAACTAAAAAATTGATTGACTTCAGATGGATCTATAGGGAGGAAGGAGTTCCCAGCCTGGGTAAAGAGAGAGGGATCTAGTTTAGACCAAATCAAAATAGAAAATAAAAAAAAATAGATGAATAACATTAGGACTTAAAAATTAGAACTAAATAATTGAGTGGGGGCTGTCTGGGGGGTGGTGGGCTGTCTGGGTGGTGCATGGGGCTATCTGAGGGTGGGAGGGTTGTTCGGGTGGTGCAGGGGGCTGTCTGGGGGGTGGGGGCTGTCCAGGGTGAGTGGGGGCTGTCCGGGGGGGGCTGTCCGGAGTGCATTTTCAGCCACCACGGTCACACGACACCTCCGATTGACATGTTGTCTGGCCAAACATTTCAAAATTAACCCACTATTTTTTGTCGTTCAATTTCTTAGTATTCCGAGATCGTTCGGCCAGTTTTGACCACCCCACGCATGCTTTTCAAGCGCGCCAAACACCTAAAAACACATATTCTACCATGTTGTGAAAACCTTGCATTCGAATGACGTGTCATATTTTCATACACCATATGAATAATAATTAGGGTGTTTTTGTGTGATTTCAAGTCATTCTGATATCATTCAGTATGTATTTGACCATAAAACACATGTTTTGGTCATTTACGACATGCAGAGTGTGTTTTTGGCCACCACGGTCACACGACACCTCCGATTGATGTGTTGTCTACCCGAACATTTCAAAATTCACCCAACCTTTGTTGTCGTTCGATTTCATGGCATTCTGAGGTCGTTCGGCTAGTTTTGACCACCCCACGCACGCTTTTCAAGCGCACCAAACACCTAAAAATACATATTCAGTCGTGCCACGCAAACCGCGCATCCAAATATTGTTTTGTCTCCTAATACACCTCACGAATAATAATTATGGTTTTTTCGTGTGATTTAAAGTCATTCTGATGTCATTCGGTATGCATTTGACCATTAAATGCATGTTTTGGCCATTTACGACACGCAGAGTGCATTTTCGGCCACCGCGATCACACGACACCTCCGATTGATATTTCGTATGGCCGAACATTTCAAAATTCACCCAACCTTTCTTTTAGTCTTATTTCATGGCATTTCGAGATCATTAGGCCAGTTTTGACCACCCCACACACGCTTTTCAAGTACACCAAACACCTAAAAAACACACATTCAGTCGTGCCATGCAAACCGCACGTCCTAATGATGTGTCGTATCCCCGTACACCTCAGGAATAAAAATTAGGGTGTTTTTTGTGATTTCAAGTCATTATGATGTCGTTCGGTATTCATTTGACCGTTAAACACATGTTTTTTCCATTTACGACACGCAGAGTGCGTTTTCGGCCACAACTGTTACGCGACACCTATGATTGATATGCCGTCTGGCCGACCTTTTCACAGTTCACCAACCCTTTATTTTTGTCTGATTTCATGGCATTCCGAGGTCGTTTAGCTAGTTTTGACCACCCCACACACACTTTTCAAGCGCGTAAAACACCTAAAAACACATAATCAGTCGTGCCGCGTAAACCACACATCCGAATGACGTGTCATCTTTTAGTACATCTCACGAATAATAATTAGGGTGTTTTGTGTGATTTCAAGTCATTCAGATGTCGTTGGGTATGTATTTAACCGTAAAACACATGTTTTGGCCATTTACGACACACAGAGTGCGTTTTCAGCTACCGCGGTCACACAACACCTCCGATTGACATGCCGTCTGGCCGACCATTTCAAAATTCACCCACCCTTTGTTTTTGTTTGATTTAATGGCATTCCAAGGTCATTCGGCTGGTTTTGACCACCCCATGGACGCTTTTCAAGTGTGTTAAACACCTAAAAAATACATATTCAGTCGTGCCGCACAAACCACACGTCTGAATGATGTGTCGTCTCCTCGTACACCTCACGAATAAAAATTTGGGTGTTTGTGTGATTTAAAGTCATTCTGATGTTTTTCAACATGCATTTGACCGTTAAATGCATGTTTTATCCATTTATGTCACGCAAAGTGCATTTTAGGCCATCGCGGTCACACTACACCTCCGATTGACGTGACGTCTAGCCGACCATTTCACAATTTACCCACCCTTTTTTGTCGTCCAATTTCATGGAATTTTGAGGTCGTTTGGATTGTTTTGACCACCCCACACATGCTTTCCAAGCATGCCAAACACCTAAAAAACACATATTCAGCTGTGTTGCGCAAACCGTGCATCCGAATGATGTGTCGTCTCCTCGTACACCTCACAAATGACCTATATAGAATGTCTGAGGACTTGGTTTTTGTAAGGTCAGTTGAATAAACTTATTGGGAAGTTTATTTATATGGTATTCTTCCAATTAATGGGTATTTCTCTTTAATTGTATAATTCATGACTACTTTAAATTCTTTTTGTTTTAAATAAATGTTTAGATTTTTTTTTGAGTTTTATTGTTTTGGAATTATCTCATAGATGATTAGTTTCTGTCTTTTGTTTAGAAGAAAATTCCTACATGATGAGATATTTGAAATATAATATGGTTAACCATAATGTAGGTTCTGCAGGAAGATCCTCCAACAGACCCATCTTTGGATGAGGTAAAGATCCATATCATTCAGACTCTAGGGTCATTTGTCCCAATAATACTAGGACGGAAAGTGGATCATGGATTGGAATTTACCAAGTAGCATCCATGTGTATTATGTATTGATAGTGGACAACACAATTCTATGGAGTGGCTTGAATTGATTGAGAGGGTCTTCAAATTTTTTGAAGATCCCTAAGTATTATCATGTGGGGTTTTCTATGTATATTATCGAGGGACCAGAATGAATATGCTGAGATTCTATAATGTAGGATAAGTTTCACAAAGGTTTTACCTGAGTTTCATTCAATAAGATATTTAACCAACTTTTTATCATGAAACTTTACATGTGTAAAATACTTTAGAGTTTCTAAAGTTGGAGAAAGTGAAGCGTACTCTTTTAGAGTTCTCCAACCACTTTTTTTAGTTGGTGAATCTTACACTAGATCTTTTCAAAAATGATTACATAAAAGCTTGTAAGTTTGAGATGGGACTAAGGGGTGATGTTTAGTTGATGCTAGTTCTTTTTAGCCTTCTAACCTTTCTGGAGGTATTGGATAATGTTTATTTTGCTAAAGAAGACATATTTGGAAGGATAGACTTGGGAGGAGCTTTAGTGGATGCAATAATTATTCAAAGTTCTTATTTTGGTTATAAATCGAAGTACAAAAGTGTCTAGTGTTCTACGGGACCTATTCTAGGGGCTTCTATAAAGAACCAACATGTTATTTTCTAACCGTGAGGCATCGTGTTTTTCTAACCGTGAGGCATATGGTTTTTCTCTGCCGACCGGGGTTCCGAGCTCCAAACAAGCCCCATAAGACCCATAAACCATTATAACATCATTAGGCTTCCATATTTGGTCAAAAATAAAGAGTTATACTGAATTCAAAAAAATCTATACCAGAGTGAAAAACCATGTTCAAAAATAAAGAGTTATACATAATTCAAAAATATAATGGATCAATCTGCCCCTAATCACCATCACCATCACCACTGTCATCATCAGCCTCATCCTCGCTGCCATCTCTGTCCTCGTCGTCTTCCTCGTCATCATCCCCATGCTCATCCTCGGCCCCATCCTCACCCTCGGCCCCATCCTCACCCTCGGACCCATCCTCACCCTCGGCCCCATCCTCGCCCTTGTCCTCATCCTCATCCTCACCCTCGTCTTCTTCAGTATCCTCGTCATCACCAGGAATGTCATCATCTCGACCGCCACTAGAACTTCTGCCTGGTGCATTGGATAATGAAACCATCGACGACATATATGTCTGACAAGACACGCTGGACTCTGGTGGAAGTGATGAAGATAAAGCTTTGATCAGTTTCATAAATTCTTTCTCCCCCGTTTGAACCCATTCTTCCAACTCTGTGACCCTTTAATCAGACTGCCTTGCATGCTCCTTGACCTATTCCATCCCGGTGGTACTAGAATGTATACTTAGAGAGGACCAATACCTCATCGTGACTATATTCTTACCAGGTTGGCAGCGTACTCGACCAGAGTGATCATCTCCCAAAACCTGATATAAATGATCGTGTAGCCCTAAATTGTCAGGCTCCTGGGCATAAAGGGACTATAAAGTATCCTGTTAAAAATATTAATATCTTATTAAATTTCAAAATACATCTTAAACTTTGAAATAAACAAATTAAAACTTACAATCTTTTCTTGTGTCGGTTCATTAACCGCAGTTCCATCTTTTTCCCTTCAACTCGAGCAAAACAATTTTGCTCGAGGGATACGTCCTTCAATATTCAATTTGTGCTTCTATAATGACATTGAAACAATATAAAGTGAAATTATAATCATATATTCAATATTCAATAAATCACATAATTTAAGTAGGAAATAATAAAAAGGGAAAGTCCTAAAGAAAAATTATAAACAACTATATCGTACCAGCTGCCTCTCATGATCTGACATAGTAGTGCACCCCAAATTGTAGAGGTATTGATTTGAATCAATGTTTTTTTAAGAAGATTCCTAAATAATGTTTAATAATAAATAAGATAATATTAATTCAAAATATGAAAACTGTCATTTAAATACCTCAAATGTGATTAATACCTTAAATTTGGCAGTCACCCAATGGGTAATCATTTGACGATATTGCTCTATCGGGAAGTCATCCACAAGAGGTAATGTCTCCAAATATGTGACCACTCTATCACACCAACCAACATACAGCTCATGCTTATAAGCTCTCCAAAGATCTCATAACTCCTTTAAACGTGCTGGCCGTGCACCTTCTCCATTAGGGAAGTTAAACCGAAGCTGACACCCAATAGATTAATTCCTATAAATACAAAAAAATACTACATTAAATCCAATAGATTTTTTACCCATATTTGTGCCCATGCTACAGGATTCCTATCTACAGACATGTGTATTGGTCCTTTGAATTTAATATTTTATTAATGGATATTACAACTCACACACTTAGATGTATTGACGAAAACTGTGACGACACATTTTTCACAGTGAGGTAGGATACGTTGGGTGCGTCACGAGTAATGTTGCATTAATAGATAATGCGAGAAAGTATTTGTCCCTTCTCTTCCATAACGGAAGTACATATCTCAGGCCCTTTGATGGAATTGATATAGCCTAAATAAATCCATATCCATGGTAAGGAATGAGTGAGTTCAATTCCAGAAAGATAAAGAAAGAATAATCGATCACATGGGTGGATGGCACTAGCATGCAACCTGCTTGATTCGAGATATCAGGACAAACGTATTATATTGCACGGTAAGCGTTCGTATGAGGTGACACATCATTTCAGTGTTAACTTCTTTCTCTATGGGTGCCTTGGTGTGTTTCTAGATGCTAACCTTGGACTTTAGGCAGGCTCCGCCTAATGGCACTGAGAAAGAGGCCTAGAGAGCCACACACTAAGTTTGTCCATGTATCTCAGTTAAATATTAATTTAACAAGTTAAATAAATATTATTCCCGACCGTGGTTTAATAATTATTTAAGGATGCTTGATTACATTTATTTAGACATTAGTTATTCGAGAGAATATATTGTGGGTGAAATAATATATATTTATTAGCAAGTAATGTAGTTACATTTATTTGAAAAATAAATAGCCATTACTCAAGGTCTAATAAATGTGGTGGAGAAAATAAAGAAAAATGAAAACAAGATAAACATGCCATGTACATTGAATGTACACGCCGTGTAGTTTTCATGGAAAAGAGTACACGCTGTGTATTAATGATTACACGTCGTGTAGTTTTTCCAGTCTGGATTTTGAGGAAATAATATCATTTTATTAAATGATATTTATTATAATCAGTGTGGGTGCATGTCAAGGAATTAATCATTCGACATGGGGGTTTTCAATTAGAGTTAATGAAATAAATAATACGCATAACGCGTTTATTTATTTTCATAACTCTATAACCTCAAACCCGATTATAAATATCCTCACAACCCCAAAAAATTTTCCCTAATTGTTGTGCACAACAATTTTGGAGAGTTCTCTCAAGGCTGAAAGAACTCCTTCATCCAAGAACACTCTCAAGACCAAGAGATATCCTCCTCCATCGGATCAAGGCGATTGAAGGCAGACATCTCAAGTGATGGATTTTCTGCGCTAGAACCCAGAAATCCCTTCGGCGACATCCATAGATACATGGAGCACATGTGGATCGTCACTAGAGGAATCCTACACTTGGATTCTACGACGCAATGATGGATCACATCGGATCATGACCGAAGACATCAACGAAGAAAGAATTCCATCAAGGTAATTCTTTTCAATTAATTAAATTAATTATAACCAACATATGATGATCCTATCAATGGTTCTGGGACCCTTATCTTTCTTTTCGTTCTTCTTTCTATTCCAAAGATCCGATGTTTTATTATCGTGATAGATCTCGGATTGAACGTTGTTTAACGTTAAAATTAAATTTGGGTACTCCCACCAATGCGATTCTTCTATGCCTGGAACCTATAGATCCGAGTAGGCAGAATACTTCCTCTGGTGGCCAGGTGGTGTGCTACCAGTGCGGAGCAGGCATACAAGGACACATTGCCCGAGAGACCCAGTGGAGTGCCAATCTTGTGGCAAGATGGGCCATCTTTAGCGAATCTGTCAGTTTTTCTCACCAGCAGCTAATGAAAAAGGTTCTTCTATGACTCCTCGTTCAACAGTAGGACCACCAGTTTCTCATCAGTCTTGGAACTGGAGTTCATCCGGCCATTCAGGCTGAGGTGGAGGTCATGGTCGTGGTAGCCATTCGTCAGGATTTCAGTGACAATAGGTTGGATCAACTCAAGGTGGTCAGGTAGGGTCATAGGCTTGCAGTAAAGTTCATATTTTTACAGTGGAGTAGACCCAGCAAGAGCAGGATCCTGGACCCTCTACAGTTTATGGTACGATTCTAGTTGCCTCAGTTTTAGCTTCTGCACTTTTCGATATAGGGGCTTCCCATAGTTTAATATATTTTATTGTTGTGGAGAGCCTTGGGCTCTGTATATTTACTTTTGTTGATGTCATGAAACTGGATAATTTGTTGGGTACAAGAATGGCTAGTGTATGTTAGTGCAAGGAGTGCCCTCTTGTGTTTGGTGGGTGTCACTTCTTATGAGACCTCTATGTCCTAGAGATGATAGACTATGATGTCATTTTTGGGATGGACTGGTTGGTTCCCTACCAAACTGGTGTTGATTTTTATCATTGGAGGGTGAGTTTCACATCACCAGAGGGTAGATTGATTCTACATAAGTGTGAATGGGATGACTAGCCGAGTAGAGTAGGACTCGAGCATCATTGGTTGGGAGGAGTTACAACCCATATTGCTAGTCTATATCTAGATGACTAGAGAAATTCACAAATGGACTTTCCTCCAGTGGTCGATCATTTCAAGGATGTATTTCTAAAAGACTTTTCAGGTTTTACTCTGGAGCGAGAGGTGGACTTTTCTATTGATCTTGTGTCAGGATCAGCATTGGTGTCTATTCCTCCCTATAGGATGGCTACACCAGAGTTATAGGAGCTCAAGAAGTAGTTAGAGGATTTGCAGGCTAAGGGTTTCATCTAACCCAATACTTATCTATGGGGTTCTCCTATCCTGTTTTCGAAGAGGGTGTATGGTACCCTCATACTTTGTGTGGATTATTGGAAGATGAACCAGTTGATGGTCAAGAACCGATATCCCTTGTCGAGAATTGATTATCTCTTTGATAAGCTTCGAGGAGCCTGGTTGTTCTCAAAGATTGAATTGAGATCCGGTTATCATCAGTTGCACGTTAGACCATATGATATACCTATTATAGCCTTGCAGAGTAGGTATGGTCTATACGAGTATGTGGTTATGTCATTCGGTCTCACGAACACGCACGTAGTTTTTATGGCACTGATTAACCGAGTGTTCCATCCATACTTGGATTCCTTCATGGATGATATCTTGGTGTACTCTCACACTCGACACGACCATGCCACACATCTTGAGATTGTTTTGAGTACACTAAGAGAGCATCAGTTATACGATAAGCTCTCAAAATGACACTTTTGGATGGACCAAATTCACTTCTTGGGTCATGTTATCACAGAGACAGGAGTATCAGTAGACCTAGAGAAAGTGAGAGCAGTATTTTCTTGTGAGTAGCCGAAGAACTTATTTTAGGTATGAAGTTTTCTAGGGTTGGCTGGATACTACAGACATTTTATACGAGACTTCTCACGCTTAACAGCGCCACTGATGGGCCTGACTAAGAAGGGTGCGAATTACCTGTGGACTGATTCTTGTGAGTCAGCCTTTCAGGAGCTGAAAGGGAGGTTGGCTTCAGCACCGATACTAGTATCTCCAAAGTTGGGAAAGAGTTATATTGTGTATTGTGATGCATTAGGTATCGGGCTGGGAGCAGTGCTTATGTAGGGGGAAGGAGTCGTTGCATACGAGTCTCGGTAGTTGAGGCCACATGAGAGGAATTACCCAACGCACAATCTTGAGTTGGCTGCAGTTGTTCATGCTTTATGTCATTGGATACATTACCTGTTGCGAGAGCATTTTGTGGTTTTCATTGACCTCAAAAGTCTCAAGTACATCTTCACACGGCGTGATCTAAACTTAAGACAGTGAAGGTGGGTTGAGTACCTTCAGTCTTTTGATTTTGAGCCTTCCTATATGCCTAAGAAAGGTAACATTGTGGCTAATGTGTTGAGCAGGAGGACTCAGAAATAGGCAGTTCAGAAGGCCAACAATGAGTAGCAGCTTATGAATTTGTTCTCTGAGATGCATTTGGAGGTGCACGACAGAAAAGGGCAGACATTTATTTCTTCTGTAGTTGTTACCTCTACTCTACTTGATTGAGTTAGAATGAGGCAGCTATCAGTTCATGAAGTCCTAGTCCTACGGGAGGGTGTGTCAGGAGAGGACCCTATTCCTGGATGGACCATAGGCGAGGATGAGATCTTGAGTTTTCATGGGCGCGTGTGGGTGCCAACAGACATACGCGAGGAGCTGATGTAGGACTTTCATTCCTCAGTTTGGGCAGTTCATCCTAGTGTCACCAAAATGTATCAAGATCTGTACAATCAGTATTGGTGGCTAGGTATGAAGAGAGATGTTGTTGGGTTTGTCATGAGGTGTTCCACCTATTAGTAGGTGAAGGCAGAGCATCAACAACTAGCATGGATTTTGTAGCAGTTACCCATTCCCAAGTGGAAGTGGAATGATGTTGCGATGGACTTAATGACGGGCTTACCGAGCTCACCTCAAGGAAATGATGCAGTTTGGGTTGTCATTGACAGACTCAAGAAGGTTTCACAGTTCTTACCAATCAAGGATACTTTCAGTGTTTATGAGATTGAAAGGTTGTACATCCAAGTGATTGTACGTCTACATGGGGTTCCACACTCCATTGTTTCAGATAGGGACGTATGTTTTACTTCTCGAGTATGGAAGGGACTATAGAGGGCTTTGGGTACACAGGTAATTCTGAGTACAACTTACCATCCCCAGACAGATTGTCAGTCTGAGTGTACGATATAGGTGTTGGAAGACATTCTTCGAGCATGCGTCCTAGATTTTAGAGGATCTTGGGAGAATCACATACCTCTTGTGGAGTTTGCCTACAATAATAGTTTTCAATCAACTATTCAGATGGAACCTTTTGAGTCATTGTACGTTAGGCCATGCTGATCACCCTTATGTTGGATGGAAGCAAGAGAGGCAGCTATGATAGGACCTCATCTTGTCCAGGATACAACAGAGCAGATAGAGTTGATTCAGAATAGGATGGATACAGAACAATCATGATAGAAGTCTTATGTTGGTCGAAGGAGACGACCTCTAGAGTTCGAGGTTGGAGATCAGATTTTCCTACGCGTCACATTGAGGTTGGGACACAGGAGGATTAAGAGACAGAGCAAACTATCACCGAGATATGTTGGACTGTTTGAGGTTTTGGAAAGAGTTGAGTCATTTTCCTATCGGTTGCAGTTACCTTAGATGTACCATGATGTGCACGACGTTTTCCATGTTTCTCAGCTACGACGTTACTTCTCAGACCCATCTCATGGTTTTCAACCCGAGGAGGTTGAGTTGAAAGTGGATTCCTCATTCTAGGAGCATCCTATCTGGATTTTTTATCACAATGAAAAGGTTATTCATGGCTGGTCTATTTCTATAGTATGGGTTCTATGGTAGCACAGGTGAGTACAGAATGAGACTTAGGAGAGGGAGGTCGATGTGCGATCACAGTGGCCAGAGTTGTTCGAGGCTTCTTCTTCTACACCACCTTCTTAGAGAAATTCAGGGATGAATTTCTTTAAGGGGGGAATTTTGTAAGAACTCAAACCTTATTTTCAGGTATGAGTTTTCTTTTCTGGTGTTTTTGAGAAAAACAGGAGAATCTGAAAATTTAAGGAGTAAACACCGTGTACTTTGGAGTACACACCATGTAATCGGTTGTCACGGGTGACCGTGTACTGGCCGCGTAACGGCTGAGTACATGGCCATGTGGGGTGACCTGGAGACCACCTAAAGCAGGTCCTAATAAAGGCATATACATGCCATGTACTTTTAAAAGAGACGACGTGTACTTTTCTTTTTAATTGTTATATCAGACTTGGATAGCATCTCGCTCACAGAAAGCACTTCTTCTTGGAATGTCTCGTCTAGGAGAAACCGAAGCTGATGAATCTTCTTCGAGCCCCCGACTCACCATTAATTCTCCAATTCAACCATCGTCGATTGTGTTGGAATCACCACAATGAGCTCTTATTTTTTCTAGAGCCTCATTTATTGATTTCTCTCCTTTCGTGAGATATCCTCGGTTGATAGTTTTTAACATTTTTATAGATCTACCGCATTATTGGTCGATTTAAGAGCCAAAGCAGGAGTATATCAATATTACAATGTTGAGGTAGGTGGTTTGTGCCTTTTCATAGTTATTCTTTGAATATTATGTGAAAAAGTGCCCAATACCCTAGAACGGGGTATTGCGTGTTTAGGGATTTTAACCTTGTTGATGTCTGTTATGCCTTGTGTGTCTGATTAGAGGTTTCTTATTTGTGAATAGGGTTATTTTTTATGTTATGGATGTGTTTCCCATGTTTGTTTTGATATTTAACATTTGGTCTAGCCTTGTCAGTTATGTTTCTTATTTTCCATGCCTAGTGTTGTTAGGATGGAGTGATATTATCTGATGTTGTTATATGCTTGTAGTTGTTTAGCCAAGTAGTTCTTGAAAGTTGTTAGACAAGTAGTTCTTAAGGTTTAATTTGGATGTTGAACATCGTTGTGCACGATTAACATACACAGGTCTGTGGGAACCTGGTGTAGTAGACCATAAGGGGAATGGATGATGAGGGTTTCCCCGGAGTGTCTGTTTACTTTTCACGTTGCGAGACCATAGGGGGGATGGACGTGAGTGATACCATAGAGTGTCTATAGATACACATTGTGACACCACATATAGAATTGGATGTTGAGTGCTTCCCCAGAGTGTTTGTAGTTTACCAATAAAAGACCATAGGGGGAATTGACGGTGAGTGCTACCTCGGAGAGTCTTTGCTAAAGCTGAACGAGAGGGGTTAGACTGTGAGTACTTCCCAAAGAGTTGCTCGTGTTTGTTTTGTTGAACCAGATGGGTTAGATTGTGAGTACTTCCCATAGGTTTTTCCTGTGTTTGGTTATTTTCTTACTTTATATATGTAAATTAATGTAACTGAAACTATAGGATTGTTTACTTTTGAGTACTTCCTTGTTTACTACTTCATTTTGCTTATTGACTGCCATATATATTCACTGACTTTTAGGCACAGATCTTTGGGTGGTTTCCAATTGGGATTCGTCTCACACCCTATTTGGGTCATGATTTTGGGCCCAAACAGATTATATTGCTGCAGGTACAGATAAGGGAAAGCACCCTTCTACTTCAGGTAATTGATCGTTGTGGAGCAAGAGAAAATAAGACCAAGCTGAGGCTTGCGATGCTGTTGGAGTTTATTTTTTTCTTTGTACCTTGGTTTAGTATAGTATTCCAGCATTGTCACTTGTTTGGCTGATTTCCTAGAAATATGTATCATGCATCATTTATATATGTGTTCTCCAGTTGTTTATTACTTCTAGTCTTCTGCTGTTTACTTATTTCATGTTATTACTGCTTCCGCTATTATTACCTGTTTATTTCTACTGCATTACTTTGTCAATGAGGGCATAGTTTTCCCACTATCACATACAAGGCCCTCGCTGTTATTCGGCAACCTCTGGCATTTGGGGAAATGCGCTTGAGGCTATGTGACCAACTATGTATGGGTCACCTCTGGGAGGCACCCGGAACCGGGATGTTAAACGACGAAACAACGCACGTCCAAAACCACATGGTAAGGTCCAATGCCCTAAATATTAAATATCAAGGACTCAAACACATATAAAAACCTCAATTAGAGTATGTGAAACCAAGTGGCGGGGAGAAACCCTCACCTTGAGTCCAAAGCGCAATGATAATAGCCACTCAGAATCGCCTCGCGCGGTTCTAATCACCAACTCTACCAAAACCAACACTTAATCAACAAAACCCTTAATCAACAAAGGATAAAACAAGAACAAAATAAATCAAGCAGAAGGTA
This sequence comes from Viscum album, assembly GCA_963277665.1. Taxonomy (NCBI): domain Eukaryota; kingdom Viridiplantae; phylum Streptophyta; class Magnoliopsida; order Santalales; family Viscaceae; genus Viscum; species Viscum album. The sequence continues at coordinate 406,313,373 of OY728166.1, forward strand.
TACCAATGGGAAAGAAATGCACCGGCAGAGGTGATGCTGGGAAGATGTGGGCAGGTCAGGGAAATGCCGGTAGGGTGAGGAAAGGCTGGGAGAGGGTGAGGCGCTGGAATTGTACAACAATGGTGTTGCGTCGGTGGGCAGCTCACTGAAGGTAGGTCACTGGGTTGGAGGGGCTATGATCTGGAGGGAGGTACGACGCCGAATGGTTGTGCCAGAGGCGGCGATGCTAGAGGCCGCACCGACAGGATGGAGGGGTGGTCATGATGGGGAGGCGGCTAGCTTGGAGGGCACTGGAAACGGAAAGGCGGAGGGTCTGAGGAGCCGGGAGATGCTATAGGAGAGGAGGCGGCTGGGTTCGCACCACATAGAAGGTGAAGGAGGGGCACGGGACGAGGGTTGACGCCAGGAAGCAAGGGGAAGCCAAGGGTCGCGCCTAAGGGAAGGGGGAGAGATGGGGCAGCACTGGATGGGGGAAACGAACCAAGAGGAGAGGTAGTGCTAAAAGGGGACTCACGCTGCATGCAAGAAGGGGAGAGAGAGGGTTTCAGAAACCCTAAAAAAAAGTAAAAACCTACAAAACAAAACAAAAAATCTAATAAAAATTTGTCATAACTTAATAATAATAATAATAATGAAAGGAATAATAATAATAATAATAATAATAATAATAAGAATAAGAATAAGAATAATAATAATGATAAAATAAAAATAATCATGGTATTCGTATCATTTTAATAATAACAAAATTCTTAACAATAAAAATTTTAAACGATGCAACTAATATTTATTTTAATTACAAAAATTATTTATTTTCATTTTTCGAGAACGGACGGTCACGCAGTTTCCAGGGTGAAGCCACGCGGCTTCCAAATCGTGCTCCACCCGTGCGACCGACGACGTCGACACCAAAAAGCGCACTTTTTAACATTACCTCAAAAAAAATTCATTCGGGACTCAACCTGAACCCCACAAAAATCATTTAAGGCCAAAATAATAATAAAATAAAATAAAATCATAGGTCGGAGTGTGAGAATTCTCCCCAACATAATGCTTTCTATCCCCGGAAAGGCACAACACTATCCATATGATCGATAAACACCTAAGGATTCCACATAAACACAATCCAACATCTTAACCGAAAGACATTTCATCGACCACCAACATGACTCAACCTCATTGCCTGGAATAAATCACCAGCAGAGGGGAGGCTGAATGGACTCCCCACCATAAGAATTCAACTACCACCCGATAACGAATTAAGAGGAATCCCAAAGAGGCTCATGGTGGGTCTCCCCACCATAAATAACCAACCTATAAACGGACAAATGAAAATCCAACTTAGACCCGAACTGGGCCTTACTCAAGCTAAAAGAAGCACAACAAGAACATTCAAACCACTCACTCCCATCCAAAAGGGATAAGAGTTGAATCGAAAACTCCGTACGAACCAAAAAGCCTCACCCCATGGGTGGGGAGGGAGGTCCCAAGGATTGGATCAATGAAACCATGACAGAAAACTACTCACAACTCATCACTTTGGGATGGACACAAACCAAAGTCGCAACTAATTCACATGGGTGGTGGCCACTAACCGGTAACTAACATACAAAAAGGCACAATTACTGGAATTGCGTGAGGGGTAAGTCCATCACGATCTTTATGACAAGAGGAAATTCACAACGATAGGGAAACCACAATAGAAACCCTAAAACTGTCTCACCACGTGATAGAGGCACAACCTTAACCAAGCTTCTTAAAATTCCACAGGGTTCCTAACTATGCGCCAAATTTCACTCTGAGGCCTTTTGGCTAGATCTTTGATGGATGAAGCATCTACTGCCTCGCAGTCAGGTTCTGATAATCCCAATAAGATCATACATCTTTTGATCTGACATCTGAAATGACAGAATTTTGAAATGAAAACCATGTTGGCATTGAAAATCAGAGTTCATCATAAGACCCACGACATTCCCATACATTTCAAAACCCAAAACAACATCTGTAAAACTGCCACAATAAGAGATCCCTTATACTGGAAGGAAACGTACACAAGAAACTTTAAACAGGAACCCTACAACACATCACTTCTGATAACTTCCTCTACGACCCTTTATAGCAATGCCCTGACAGAATCGTTTTAAGTGACCCAAACATCCGCAAGCATGACAAGGCTTAGGAGTACTTGGGAAGGATGACCTCTTGTGACCGATCTTTCCACATTGATAAGACATGAGGATCTCTTGCTTTGAATAGGTTGATAAAATATCCCGAGGCCTTTTGGTTCCACGACTTGCTCCATCCACTTTCAATCACTTCCTCATCTCCTTTCCATAATCTTCACCACTGATCATAGGGATTGAAGGAGGGAGGACTGCTTGGATCACTCCCGCCATCATGGCTTCAACATGAAAATCTTGTCTCGCCACATAGGCAAACGAAGTTAGGTTGGATGCTGACACCTTCGATTGAAGATCGGGAAAGAGGCCCACTTCGAAACGTTGAGCCTTCATGGATTCATTTGTTTCATACCTTGAATCATAAGGGACGAGCTCCATAAAGAGCTGGAAATAATACAACACTAATCCATCACCCTATTGTAGATAACACATCTCCATCCCCTTTCTTACCCTTTCTTTCTCAGAGAAATACTGACGAATGAACAAATCCTTGAATAACTCCCAAATAATATCTTGACGAAGCTTGTTCCGAGACACTGACTTCCACCACATCCATAGTGATCCTTCAAGCATGAATGTTGCAAACTTGACCTTCAACGACTCGGGCAACTCAACGAGGTTAAAGTCCCTTTCAATCCTATACATCCACTCCTCTACTATGGAAGGGTCTTCTTGACCATAAAAGAGAGGTGGGTATAGCTTTCAAAACTCAAGAATAAAATCCTTATGTTGATAACCTGTACTACGATCACCCATTGACGCTTCATGGGGATAGCCACTGGACAAGAAGAGTCAAGAACTCAATCAAGGCCAACTCAATAAATAAAAATCCTCAAGATCAAACACTGCATAGGTGTCAAGCTACAAACACAAGAAAAAAAGCTATCATAACATTAAAACCTTTATTTTGAAAACATATTTAATTTAAAACAAGTTTGGTTTGTTAAACCCTCACTATTGGTATTCTTTAGAGTCTCACTCACACGCATATTTCCATGCCACCCCGGGCATCCATCCGCCATACCAGACATCTGTTCATATTTCAACATTCCACTATGCATGTGAGCACCCCTAGGAACACCAAGGTTAAAACAAAACAACTTCATTTTCTAAAAAAAAATCATTCATCCCATTTTCTTTAAAACAATATAAAAATTAGACATGTCATTTCAAACAACCATTTTTCAAAACCAACTTTTCTGATTCAAAAAACTTTCAGAAGTCAGAAAAGACCCAAAACAACTCAAATGGGGAACTAATGTCGATGGATGACTTGACCATATTGTTGGAGGTCATATGCCAAACACACCACCGACATAGAGAGCCTTTTAGGACCATGCCCCTAGCTCCACATGGCTTGCCAGGCCATGCGGGCTCATGAGGACTACTATCCCAACTTGCCTTGTCATATCCCAATCGCAAAACATTCCATAAAAACCCAAAGAAACTAATTAAACCGGACTTCCCATGGAAACCTGAGGATCTGAACGAGCAAGAGTTTGCGACGTTCTTCCCGCACCTACGCCTTGAGTCCCGACAATCCTACTCCTTCTACCATGACATCCCAAATAAAAAAGGGCGCTCTGAAAAGTGAGGTTCGCTAAGAGTTGACCCGCTCTGATACCATTTTTTCACAAACCAACCTGGGTCGACCCTGAACTGGTCACCCAAGCCGATTCCCAGCAAGGCCCGAGAGGCGTTCCCAATCCTCCTGGGTTGGCGACAAGCATCAGGGCATCGACAAAGATAATGGGAACGATTTATCCCAATACAAATAAATAAAATCCGAGGAAATAATAAAGAGCATCACAGAATAAATAGGCCATATAAAACGACTAAATAGGAACTGAAGGAAATAAAAAACTCACCGAATGGGAAAAACACTATCTTCGTGTGACCCCACGGGTCTCTCCCCGACTCACGATCAAGCGTCCCCCAAGGCGAGCACACCCAAGCTGGAGCCTACACAAGAACTAAAAACTGAAAAGAACTATAGGTGTGAGTATTAAAACTCAGTAGGCTAGCTCGATATTTATTCCCAATGCACCACCTTTAAAATAAAAGGAACACCATTTCAAGTTTGAACTACAATTTATAAAAGCAATTTTTCCTAAATATTTTACTTAAAAAAGTACGAACCATTTCCCTTAACCATTTTCGAATCTAGATTATTTTTATTAGTGTCAATGACATTTTCAATGGGAAAGTAGTGTCTACATTTTCATATTTATATAAAAAGGATAAAACACTTTCATTTGAAAACCAATTCTATAAACCTAATCAAAACCAAATCACCCCTTTCCAATAAAAACAATACACAAAAATACACAATAGGAATCACACAACAAGGGCAATGTAGGTATACATACAAGCATCATAATCACTAGTGCAAGCAACAAAAGCAAAATAGACATGGGCGAACCTAGGATATCAAGAATAATCCAAAATCCAAATGCACTCTTCTTTCCTCTTTAACCCACTTCGAAAACTTATTCAAGAAACGTAAACCATCATTTCATGTTCCATTACCCATTTACCCAACCAAACCATTTTTATAAGATTCCAAAAGCCTTTAGAAACCGATACTAATTTCTTTATAAAAACCCAAGACACTTAGAGAAACCACATAAGGAACTCAAAACATTGTTTCCCACACCGCTGCTAGAGTTACAAATTCAAAAAAGTTATTTTATATTACATTTAACCTTCAAAATCCAACTGGCCAACTAACCACATATAAGGGATGAAACATCTAATAAAACAATTTCAATTTATCACTCAATATGGTATAAACACCGGTCTGAATGTCATAAGTTTATTTAAATTTCTAAACCATGTTTTAAATGACATAACCCGCGTGCGAAGACTAGCAGGACATATTTCCAAACACACGGTGGGCATACTTTTAAGAAATCAATACTAGTTATCACAAAGGAGGGATTAAAACATCATTTGAAAACCAAAGAGAAATATTTGGAAGATCAAATACCAATAATTATTAGACAAGGGTGGTGTGAAATGCATGAAATTAATGGTTCTTAAATTTAAAAGGAGAGTGCACGGGAGAACCTACCTCAGAACCAAGGCACGACAAAACAACGCAGGTCTAAAACCATGTGGTAAGGTTCAACACCCTACATATTAAATATCAAGGACTCAAACACATACAAAAACCTCAATTGGAGTATGTGAAACCAAGCGGCGGGGAGAAACCCTCACCTCGAGTCCAAAGCGTAATGACAACACCCACTCAGAATCGCCCCGTGCGGTTCTAAATGCTAACTCTACCAAAACCAACACTTAATCAACAAAACCCTTAATCAACCAAGAATAAAACAAGAACAAAATAAAACAAGCGGAAGGTATACCGATCGGAAGGAAACACGCTGGCAAAGGCGATGTCAGGATGAAGTGGGCTGGTCGGGGCAACGCCGGTAGGGTGCGGAAAGGCCGGGAGAGGGTGAGGCGTTGGAACTGCACAACAATGGTGTTGCGATGGTGGTTAGCGGATAATTTTTTAATATGGGTTTTAAAAAAACAAAAATTAGGTAAAAGGGGTTAGGGTTCCGGTATTTTTAAAACTGGGTCCAAGATGCGTGAACCCCGTTCACGCATCACTGACCCCGTTAAGATGCGTGAACGGGGTTCACACATCTTAACCGCGCTGAAGGATGCGTGAACCGCGTTCACTCATCCTACAGTAACTTTTTTTTTAAAATTTTTATTTTTATTTTGTTTTGTTTTGTTTTGTTATATATATATATATATATATATATATATATACGAACAAAACATAAAATTCAGCAGAATTTATCTGCTATTTAATATTCAGCAGAACTGCCATTACAGCAGTCTGGATTCTGACAGAAACCATCACCCAGGGCTCTCTTTTATAAGAGGGTTTGCCCAGGAAATCATACTGCATTTCCAATGTGGGATTCAGGTTCTCTTTTCCTGCATAGAACATTCTGCATTTCCGATGTGGGATTCTGTTTCAAGTACGTGACTTTGAAAGACTGTAAAATACAAACTACACGACCAATATAAATGAAACTTAAAACATGGATTAAACATATAATAAATAGTTGAAAATGAAAAGAATTTCGTAAAAAGGGTTGATGAATAATAATTTATAAGCTTTCAAAACCACCAACTTGAAACTTAAAAAAGTTTCAAGTACGTGACTTTGAAAGACTATAAAATAAAAACTATAAGACCAATATGAATGAAACTTAAAACATGGATTAAACATACAAGAAATAGTTGAAAATAAAAACAATTTCATAAAAAGTGTTGATGAATAATAATTTATAAGCTTTCAAAACCACCAACTTGAAACTTAAAAATGTTTCAAGTACGTGTCTTTGAAAGATTATAAAATACAAACTATATGACCAATATGAATGAAACTTAATATACAGATTAAACATATAATTATTAATTACATAATAATTAATTAGTTAATTAGTAAATTAGTAATATAATAAATAATTACAAATATTCATTACAATTATTAGTTATTAATTATTAATAATTAATTATATAATAATTAATTAGTTAATTAGTAATATATTTTTTAATTATTATTATAATTATTAATTATATAATTAATGATTATATTACTAATTAACTAATTAATTTTTATGTAATTAATAATTAATAATTATATTACTAATTAACTAATTAATTAATATATAAATAATTTTTAATAATTAATAATTATATTGGTAATTAACTAATTAATTATTATATAATTAATAATTAATAATTATAATTAATAAGTATATTACTAATTATAATTACTAATTATATTACTAATTATAATAAATAATTATATTACTAATTAATATATAATAATTATAGTTAATAATTATAGTACTAAATAACCAATTAATTTTTAATTGTTAATCATTATATTGGTAATTAGCTACTTAATTATTATATAATTAATAATTAATAATTAATAATTAATAATTATAATAAATAATTATAATCACTAATTATATTACTAATTAATCAATTACTTATTTTATAATTAATAATTATATTACAAATTAACTAATTAATAATTATAGATAAATAAAAAATAATTATAATTAATAAATATATTACTAATTAGCTAATTAATTATTATATAATAAATAATAAATAATTATATTTAATAAATATATTATTAATTAACTAATTAATTATTATATAATTAATAATTAATAATTAATAATTATAATTATAATTAATAATTACTATTAAAATTTATATTACTAATTAACTAAGTAATTATCAATTAATAATTATACTACTAATTAACTAATTAACTATTATATAATTATATTACTAATTAACTAATTAATTATTGTATATTAGTAATTAATAATTAATAATTATATTAATTATTAACTAATTAATAATTATATTACTAATTAACTAATTAATTCTTAACTATTTGTTATATGTTTAATCCATGTTTTAATTTTCATTTATATTGGTTTTATAGTTTGTATTTCATAGGCTTTCAAAGGCACGTAAACGTATTTAAGTTTCAAGTTGGTGGTTTTGAAAGCTAATAAATTATTTTTCATTAAATTTTTTTTATGAAATTCTTTTTATTTTCAACTATTTCTTATATGTTTAATCCGTATATTATGTTTCATTCATATTGGTTATATAGTTTGTATTTTATAATCTTTCAAAGACACGTACTTGAAACATTTTTAAGTTTCAAGTTGGTGGTTTTGAAAGCTTATAAATTATTATTCATCAACACTTTTTATGAAATTGTTTTTATTTTCAACTATTTCTTGTATGTTTAATCCATGTTTTAAGTTTCATTCATATTGGTCTTATAGTTTTTATTTTATAGTCTTTCAAAGTCACGTACTTGAATCTTTTTTAAGTTTCAAGTTGGTGGTTTTGAAAGCTTATAAATTATTATTCATCAACCCTTTTTACGAAATTCTTTTCATTTTCAACTATTTATTATATGTTTAATCCATGTTTTAAGTTTCATTTATATTGATCGTATAGTTTGTATTTTACAGTCTTTCAAAGTCACGTACTTGAAACAGAATCCCACATCAGAAATGCAGAATGTTCTGTGCAGGAAAAGAGAACCTGAATCCCACATCGGAAATGCAGTATGATTTCCTGGGCAAGCCCTCTTATAAAAGAGAGCCCTGGGTGATGGTTTCTGTCAGAATCCAGACTACTGTAATGGCAGTTCTGCTGGATATTAAATAGTAGATAAATTCTGCTGAATTTTATGTTTTGTCCGTATATATATATATATATATATATATATATATATATATATATATAACAAAACAAAACAAAATAAAAATAAAATTTTAAAAGAAAGTTACTGTAGGATGCGTGAACCCCGTTCACGCATCCTTCATCAACTTCGTCAAGGATGCGTGAACGCGGTTCACGCATCCTTCAGCGCGGTTAAGATGCGTGAACCCCGTTCACGCATCTTAACGGGGTCAGTGATGCGTGAATGGGGTTCACGCATCTTGGACCCAGTTTTAAAAATACCGGAACCCTAACCCCTTTTACCTAATTTTTGTTTTTTTTAAACCCATATTAAAAAATTATCCGTGGTTAGCACACCGAAGGGAGGTCCCCAGGTTGGAGGGGCCACGATCGGGAGGGAGGTCCGGCACCGGCGGGTTCTGGCAGAGGCGGCGACGCCGGAGGCCGTGTCGGCAGGATGGAGGGGTGGTCACGACGGGGAGGCGGCTAGCTTGGAGGGTGCTGGAGACAGAAAGGCGGAGCTTCCAAGGAGTCGGGCAACGCTCCAGGAGAGGTGGTGGCTGGGTTTGCGCCATACAAAAGGTGAAGGAGGGGGGTGCGACAAGGGTCGACTCCGGGAAGCAGGGGGAAGCCGAGGGTCGCGCCTGAGGGAAGGGGGAGAGACGGGGCGCCGTTGGCTGGGGGAACCGAACCAAGAGCAGAGGCGGCGCTACAGGGGGACTCGGACCGCATGCAGGGAGGGGAGAGGGAGGGTTTCCGAAACCCTAAAAAAAGTAAAAACCAACAAAAAAAACTAATTAAAATTTGTTAACTTAATAATAATAATAATAATAATAATAATAATAATAATAATAATGATGATCATAATGATAAAATAAAAATAATAAAGGTATTCATATCATTTTAATAAAAATAAAATTCATAACAATAAAAATTTTAAACGACACAATTAATGTTTGTTTTAATTACAAAAAATATTTATTTTCATTTTCTTAGAATGAACGGTCGCGTAGTCTCCAGGGCGAAGCCGCGCGGCTTCCAAATCACGCCCCGCCCATGCAACCGACGACGTAGACACCAAAAAGTGCACTTTTTAACATAACCCAAAAAAAATTCGGGGACTCAACCCGAACCCTACAAAAATTATTTAAGTCCAAAGAAATAATAAAATAAAATAAACGCACGGGTCGGGGTTTGACATAAGCTTTTTGACCTGAATCTTGGCAGACTCTTGTGTTGGGGAAGCCCCAAACACTCCTTGTAGCTTATGATTGGGCATAATCATGCACTCCCACTCCTGTTGAAATTTATGGCTTCCACGACTATATCTTTCCTTAGTATTCCATAATATGAAAATATGTAAAGCTCAATGAACCCCTTAACGTTTCCATGGAAGATCTGTTCATGGAAGCTCCCTTCCTCGTACTTGAATCTATCAAAAACATCTGCACCGCAATGCGAGGGTGCTCGTTCATCATCCATTAACAAAGACCGCTTATTCCCATAATTCGAAAATGATTCATACCTGAAGAAGCATGAATTCCCTACTGTCTTAGCAGCTAAAAAAAAAGTGTGACCTTGTAAAGAGGAATTTTTTTTTGTTTACGTTTTTAAAAAAAAAATTCCAGAAAACGCTTCCGGCAAAAAAAAATTTACAAATGCACCTCAAAGGCGGCATCCGGGATGCTGCCTTTGCATTTCGGGGCAAGGCGGCATCTGCGATGCCGCCTTTGCGCTGCGGGTGAAAGGCGGCATCGCGGATGCCGCCTTTCTCTTAAAAAAATATTTTTTTTAAAAACTTTTATTTTTATTTTTTGTTTTGTTTTGTTTATATATATATATATATATAAACAAAAAAAATTCAGCAGAATTTCTCTGCTATTAAAGATCCAGCGCTACAGCCATTACAGCAGTCTGGATTCTGACAGAAACTCTTACCCAGGCCTCTCTTTTATAAGAGGGTTTTCCCTGAAAATCATTCTGCATTTTTGATGTGGGATTCAGGTTCTACCTTTACTGTGCAGTAGATTCTGCATTTCCGATGTGGGATTCTGTTACAAGTACGTGACTTTGAAATACAATAAAATATAAACTATAAGTCCAATATAAATGAAATTTTAAACATTGATTAAACATATAATAAATAGTTGAAAACAAAAAGAATTTCCTCAAAAATGTTGATGAAAAATAATCTATAACCTTTCAAAACCGCCTACTTGAAACTTAAAAATGTTTCAAATAAGTGAATTTGAAAGACTGTAAAATATAAACTATAAAACGAATATAATTAAAACTTTAAAAATTGATTAAACATATAATAAATTAGTGAAAACAAATGAAATTTCCGAAAAAATGTTGATGAAAAGTAATTTATAAGCATTCAAAAGCGCATACTTGAAACTTAAAATTTTTCAAGTACGTGACTTTGAAAGACCATAAAACATAAAATAGAAGACCAATATAAATGAAACTTAAAACATGGATTAAACATATAAAAAATAGTTTAAAACAAAATCAATTTACAAAAAAATATTAATGAAAAATAATTTATAAGCTTTCAAAACCGCCTACTTGAAACTTAAAAATGTTTCAAGTACGTGACTTTGAAATACAATAAAAGATAAACTATAAGACCAATATAAATGAAACTTAAAAAATGGATTAAACATATAAAAAATAGTTTAAAACAAAAGCAATTTACAAAAAAATTTTAATGAAAAATAATTTATAAGCTTTCAAAACCGCCTACTTGAAACTTAAAAATGTTTCAAGTATGTGACTTTGAAAGACTGTAAAATATAAACTATAAAACGAATATAATTGAAACTTTAAACATTGAATAAACATATAATAAATAGTTGAAAACAAAAGAAATTTACAAAAAAATGTTGATGAAAAGTAATTTATAAGCTTTCAAAACCGCATACTTGAAACTTAAAATTTTTCAAGTACGTGACTTTAAAAGACTATAAAATATAAACTATAAGGCCAATATAAATGAAACTTAAAACATGGATTAAACATATAAAAAATAGTTTAAAACAAAAAAAAATCATAAAAAATGATGATAAAAAATAATTTATAAGCTTTCGGTTTCACTTACTAATTATTAGTAATTAGTAATTAGTAATTAGTAATTAGTAATTAGTTAATTAGTAATATAAATATTAATTATAATTAGTAATTATAATTATTAATTAGTAATTATTAATAATTAATTATATAATAGTTAGTTAGTTCATTAGTTATATAATTATTAATTATATAACAATTCATTAGTAAATTAGTAATATAATTTTTAATTACATTTATTCATTATAATTTTTAATTATTAATTAATAATTATTAATAATTAAATATTTCATAATTAATTAGTTAATTAGTAATATTATCATTAATTATATAATAATTAATTATTAATATAATTATTACATAAATAATAAATATTTAATTAATTAGAAATACAATTAATAATTATAACTAATTAATTAGTAATTATTAATTATTAATTAGCTAATTAGTAATATAAATAATTATTATAATTATTCATTATAATTAGTAATTAGTAATTAATAATTATTAATAAGTAATTAGTAATTATTAATTAGTTAATTAGTAATATAAATATTAATTATAGCTATTCATTAAATTATTAATTATTAATTATTACTCATTAATTATTACTTATATAATAAATAATTAGTTAATTATTAATATAACTATTAATTATATAATAATTAATTAGTTAATTAGTAATATAATTATAATCTTTCAAAGTCACGTACTTGAAACATTTTTAAGTTTCAAGTAGGCGGTTTTGAAAGCTTATAAATTATTTTTCATTAACATTTTTTTGTAAATTGCTTTTTTTTAAACTATTTTTTATATGTTTAATCCATGTTTTAAGTTTCATTTATATTGGTCTTCTATTTTATGTTTTATGGTCTTTCAAAGTCACGTACTTGAAAAATTTTAAGTTTCAAGTATGCGGTTTTGAAAGCTTATAAATTACTTTTCATCAAATTTTTTTTGGAAATTTCTTTTGTTTTCAACTATTTATTATATGTTTAATCAATGTTTAAAGTTTCAATTATATTCGTTTTATAGTTTATATTTTACAGTCTTTCAAAGTCACGTACTTGAAACATTTTTAAGTTTCAAGTAGGCGGTTTTGAAAGCTTATAAATTATTTTTCATTAACATTTTTTTGTAAATTACTTTTGCTTTAAACTATTTTTTATATGTTTAATCCATGTTTTAAGTTTCATTTATATTGGTCTTATAGTTTATCTTTTATTGTATTTCAAAGTCACGTACTTGAAACAGAATCCCACATCGGAAATGCAGAATCTACTGCACAGTAAAGGTAGAACCTGAATCCCACATCGAAAATGCAGAATGATTTTCAGGGCAAACCCTCTTATAATTAATAATTATAATAAATATTTATATTACTGATTAACTAATTAATAATTACCAATTAATAATTAATTAGTTATAATTATTAATTATATTTCTAATTAACTAAGTATTTATTATATATGTAATAATTAAGTATTATATAATTGATAATTTTATTACTAATTAACTAATTAGTTATTATATAATTAATGATTAATAAACACTAATTACCAAATTACAAATTATATACTAATTAATTAGTTATTTCGTAATATAAATATTAATTATATACTAATTAAATAGTTAATTAGTAATAGAATTATTAATTATATAATCTGTAATTAGGTAACTAGTAATTATTAATGTTTTATTATTATGTTCGTATGGTTATATAAATATATATAAATAAAACCTAATTTACCCCCTCCTGAGATTCCACTCTGACCAACAAGTAAAAATAGTATTTTGATTTCAGTACACATAAAACATGTAAACAATAATGTACAATCAATGCATATGTCTGTGGCGAGGAGATTCCGTCCCACATGGTGTTCTGCGAATAGGACGTCCGCGTCGAGTGCGCAGTGGAGTCTGATGACCTGGAGAAGGCTGATCCTCGGGCACTGAAACGTCGACTGTCGCATCCTCCATCTGTGTGTCAGTTGGAGGAGCTGTCAACTGCATCTCGTACTGCCATTCGGATCCTTCTCCCACTAGGGTGGTAGAAGGACCTGCCTCCATCGCAGAGGGGAACGAAGCCTGTGATGGAGCTATACCCCAAGACGACGACGGCTCTAGAATCCAAGGCTGTGAAGGATCTGGAACCCAAGATGGAGAGAACTGCGGATATCCTGTCAGGAAAGACGGATCCCATGCCACCTGAGGCACATCCTGAATAGGCTGATCCTGGACTACTAGAGGCCCGACCTCTGCCTGTGGAACAGGCGATGCCTCACGTGCAGCACGACGCTGTCTACGTCGCCGTGGTCGTGGCTCCTCAGCACCAGCAGCAGCTGAAGGATGTTCCTCTGGGGCAGGAACCTCCTGTCTCCGAGCCAGACGTGTGAAGATGCTCTCAGAAAGCGCATGAAAATATGCCCTCGCCTCCAGCGCTGTAGCATGTACGGCTGCCCGGCTAAAGACCCCCTCCTCCTCTTCATCGCTCATACGAACAAGCTGCTCTGTGTGACTTCCCTGTAAATAGATTCAAATGGAATTAGAAAATAATTCAATAAACAAAGTAATAGGAATTTATTAACTTACCATCCTCTGCATCTCTATGCCAGCTTGGGTAAGATACAATATAGATTTTAGTCTATACCAGGGCGCATAGTCAACCTGCTCTGAAAGAGAGAATCGATTTATAGGAACACCTTGAATACGTAACTCTGCACGTCTGTGCCAGCAGTCGATAAAACTCGCATGTACTTGGGACCAGTCATCATCCTGCCTCCCTGTCAGCTTCATCCCATGAAGCTTGTCTGTCTGTCTAGATGGTAATGGAATCGGCTGAGTACGAAAAAATTGGCGCATGAACCTGTCAGGCTACTGCCACTCAATAATATGAAAGTGAATGAGGGGCACTACAGCCATAGCATCCTCAAGACCAACAGTGCAGTATGCTGGCAACTGGTCCATAATACTCCAGTATGGAAGCCATGAAATCTGAAATGACAAGTGATTTTGTCAAAAAAACACCCAACTAAAAACCAAAATTGATGTTATTATTAAAAATGTTATACAGTGATAGATTGTATATACATACCTGATCAGGTAAGAGACAGTCCAACTGTAGCCGATATACGCCCAAATGCTGTCTCGGAACCACGTCAAAATTGTGTCGCTGACACCACCTGTAAAATACAACGATAATGACAAATAATGAGAAATTATAGTCAATAACTCATAGTAGAATAATAAACCAATAGAAATGACTTATCATACCAGCGTCCACGCGGAGCGTCATACAGCACCTCCATCTCGACCGGTGGACCAGCAAGGTCAGGGCGGAATGATGGGATGCACTCCCATGCCCACATCTGAATAAGGATGACGCATCCTCCAAGACCTGTACGGTCCCTATGGGATAGTCTGCATAATGATCTGTACGTGTATCCCAAGCAGGTTGATCCCCAACTTTACGTCCCAGCCCGATCAATGTCCTCTAGTAGGGGTAGATACATCATATGCACGTGCATCCCCGAGTGATCAGTACACATGGTCCCACCAATGAGTCGTAAGATATATGCATGGGCGTAACGCATGACGGTCTTCTCATCATCATCATCCTGTAAATGTGGAATCTGCGACTCCAACCAACGCATAGATATGGACGATCCATCTGTAGCCCTACGGTCGGACAAAATATCAACGCCTAACAAGCGTTGAGCAAGGTCTGGCCAAGCTGCACGAGTGGGTCCAATAACGGGTCTCCCCTGGATAGGAATACCGAGAAGAACTGCGACATCCTCGAGGGTGATGGTCATCTCCCCCTCAGGCAAGTGGAATGTGTGTGTCTCTGGTCTCCATCTCTCAACGAGGGCAGCAAGTAGGTAATGATCTACAAATGTGAAATCTGATACGGCAAGGCCATAGAAGACAACACGGCGCAAGTAAGGTCTAATGGCATGTAGAGGCTCCATGTGATGAAAATGGTGCGCTCGACACACCTTCACAAATCGATCTGGATGACCCTCTAACACGGCCTGCGAAATATGGGTAGGCTGCTGAGTGAGTAGTATGGTATCATCCATCTGCATATAAACAAAGAAAATGAGTCGTAAGTGTAAAATGTAAATATAACATTAATGGGTTAACTGACATACACATTTCAATATGGGTTAAGTGTTCCGCTTTCGGAGTTTTGAAATAAATTCTATTATTTCATATTCAAAGTTATTTCTTGAAATCATGAATATTAATATGAAATAAGTTATGTTATCTAAAATATTGAGTCTTGAATTTGGTTACACATATTTTGGGGGAGCTTTGTGATTAACTACTTATAGATTGGATTAAGATAAGCCATGTCAATTAGTAATGATGTTTTTAGAATTTATCTAATTGTATGTATTCAATATCTTATGCTAATTATTATGAGACTATAAATTTGTTATAGAACAGTTTTCTAAAATATCCTGCATGTTTAGATTGGGGTTTAGGTTGGAGGGTTTAGGGTTAAATTTTTTAATATTAACGTCCAGGAAACATGTTAATGGGTTAACTGACATACACTTTTCAATATGGGTTAAGTGTTCCGCTTTCAGAGTTTTGAAATAAATTCTATTATTTCATATTTAAAGTTATTTCTTGAAAGCATGAATATTAATATGAAAACTTATCTCAGATGTTTGGGGTTTAGAAAACCAAGGAATAAAAAAGAGATAACAAAATTTAGTTTACAATATGGGAATGTCACAATGAAGACAATACATCATTATGAATGAGACTTTGAAGTCGACCCAACAACGTTAGGGCATCGCTTCCGGTTATGACCTTCTTTATGACATATTGTGCATCGCAAACTCTGCCCTTGTTCTTGAGGCCAGTCCATCACATTACGCATCCTACTCGCCTTTGGTCTCCCACGAGGACGTAACCGATTCATGTCAGGTATCACTATCGGCTGGCCTTCAGCCATTGGGAAATAACGATACTCCCCAATAGGTGTCCATGGTGCAGCATAACAGTTGGCAATGATATCCATCTGGTACACTGGATCAACATATGCTTCCCATGAGAAGTTCACAGAGGCACATGTTGCGATGACATGTGTACATGGAAACCGTAAGGCCTGAAATTTTCCACATTGGCATTGCCTTGTTTCCAGTAATACCACCATTTTTTCACCGACGTGATTTGTGATGGGGTCTGAACGCTCTTGAACTTCAAATCGGGAGTCTTCTCTTCGAAATAGACATACGTGATAACCAGAAGCTTCTTCAATATTTTTTTCAATCTCTCGTTGAAAGTGTATTCCATATCTTATCCCTTGATTTATTCTGTCTGATGCTAGTTTTTGTCTATCCACAAAGTACTTCACGCATCGATATAATGTCTCCTGAACTAATGCGGTTATAGGTAGCTTGCGAAGTCCTTTGAAGATACCATTGATTCACTCCACAATGTTTGTCGTCATGTGTCCATACCTCTTTCCCCCGTCGTATTCCAATGTCCATTTCTCTTTTGGAATCCGCATCATATAATCATAAACTTCTTGATTAGCCTGACGAATTTTTTCAAAACGTTCTTCAAATCGTCATTGGTCCGACTCATATGCTACAAAACGTAGATGATATTTCACATAAATTGATTTTATATTTATATTGAAACAGTAAAATAGAACGAATAAAATACGTACCAAGCCTCGTGATTGCCTTCTTCATCGGTTCGTTGTGGAATTTTTTATGTACATTGCTAGCAATGTGTCTAATGCAGAACCGATGATGTGCATTTGGGTATCTCCATGTATCAGGATCTGCATTGATTGCCTCATTAATTGCTCGATGACGATCAGATATCAAACAAACTCCCTGAATGTTGGTGAAATGGTTGCTGATACATGCCAGAAACCAACTCCATGATTCATAGTTTTCTTTCTCTACAATGGCAAAGGCAAGCAGAAGAGGTGAACGGTTTCCATCTTGGGTTGCCGCAATCAACAATACGCCCTTGTATTTTCCATACAGAAATGTTCCATCAATCTGAATAAATTGTTTGCAAAAACGAAATGCAGAGATACAAGGAAGGAATGCCCAGAACAACCGATGAAATTGAACACGAGATGGATCAAGTCGATTATCAGGAGACACATGTTCGTTTGTATCCAGATGGAAGACAACTTGGTTATGATGCCTCAGTATGGCTAGCAATTGTGGAAATACTCGATATGAGTCATCCCAATCACCATATACCTTCACAATTGCCTTCTGTTTCGCCATCCATGCCTTATTATAGGAAATCTTATAACCGAATGTCTGTAGAATCCTCTCTTGCACAAGGGATATTGGAACATCTTGGCATGTCCTAATCATCTCAACAACAGTAGATGACACAAATTCTGCATCCAATGAAGTATGATCTTGTGTGAGACTTGGCTGAACGCAACTATGAGCCGCCTCAATCCTTGAGATTCTCCAACCTCCAAATGTAATGTCTGGAATAGCCCTTAAGCGAAATCTACAATCATCCCCATACTTCACGCACCGTATAACATATTTACTACGGCATGATTCGTGAACTACATAGTTGAAGTTTCTCTCAATATGAAATTTCTTTAACGTGCTTTTTAAGGCATCTTTACTGGGAAAATTCCTTCCAATATATAAGGTTTTGTCCACCTCACTAAACCTATCTGGTACAACTCCAGGGAACTCAGTTGCCGGTGTGAGAACAGTATTATCGAATTCAGGCATGCGTGTCATTGCTTCTGACCAAGATGAAAATAATGGTGGATGATTTATTGACCGAGGTTGATGTACAACAACTGCATTTCTCAAAACCTCCTCTCTATCTTTTGTTGGTCCCTCCTCATCAGCACTGTTGTCGCCATCTGATCCATCATTACGAAACTCCTCATCAGAAGTCGGATTAACATGTATATCCGGAAGATCATCTAGGTTGTCCTCTTCTGCTGCATCATTCTGAATAGGCTCAATGTCATGGGGTAGACTGTCTTCAACCACTCTTGTATTTCTACGTCTTTGTATAAGTGGACGTTGTTGTTGTACAGTAGCAACAACAACGTATAACTCCATCATGGTACCATCTAACCGTTGAGAAAATAAATTAATTGCTTGGACCCACTGCGCATCAGCAACCAATGGACAAGCTATATGCCACATTGTTGTTGGAAATTGCAAATGTCTATAGCTCATAGACATTATCTGTTGATCGGGTCCCAGATTTAAGGAAACATGAATTCTCTCTTGAACGTCACTTATGGTAACACAATCAACTGTACTAACCACCGTAATTGGTTGTGTACTGTAAGAAGCTCCTTGCTCAGTTTGAATAATCTCCCCATAATAGTACACACAGGCATACATGGCTCTCTACGTCAAAAATGTGTTCTTTCATCAAAATTATGATAGTGTAACAAAATATTAACAATTATGTTTGACGATATGATGTTTATTATAATGTAATTTTATTGCGCCTTTCTATACCATAAACTATGCTACTGATGTTTGACCATATGATATTTATTAAAATGTAATTTTAGAGCGCCTTTTTATTTAGTTTGTTTGTTCTTCTTCATTTCACTTTATATGTTCATTAGTATCATTAGCTAATCATTATATGAATTCATGTTTTAATCCTATGTTATTTATTAATTATTCTAAAATTAACTAATAATAACTAATCGTTAATTATTCTATTATTCTATAATTAACTAATAATAACTTTAATTTGTTAATTCTTATGTCCTTATTTGATTCTATAACATTATATTTATCATTTATCATTGATAAATATACTGATCATTAGTATCGTTAGCTAATCATTATATGAATTCATGTTTTAATCCTATGTTATTTATTAATTATTCTAAAATTAACTAATAACAACTAATCATTAATTACTCTATTATTTTATAATTAACTAATAATAACTTTAATTCGTTAATTCTTATGTCCTTATTTCATTCTATAAAATTATATTTATCATTTATCATTGATAAATATACTGATTTGCTTTTTCTTCTCTTAGAAATTTTAGCAGTTTATAAAGAAAATATGAATCATCTTAAGCATATTCCCCGGTAGTGTCAAACCAGGATGCAGCAAGGCCCGTTATCATGCACCAGTTCCCGTTCGAGTCTAGCTCGAAGCGGTGTTTTCGGGTTTTACCCCTATGTAAATCTGTGCCAGAGCCACATCCACTTGTTTGTATCCAGACAGGAATTTAATTGCGTAGATAACCACATAATCATTAAGCTACCAAAATTTCTAAATACTTAATCTTAAGTTAATCTATACTTAATCTATACTACCTAACAGTAATTATTTAAAACTATATATAACTAATTACAAAAACTAAATAACCAAATATTAAGAACTACCTAAACTTCTTAACAAATGAAAGATTTAAAACTAAACAAAATTAAATTAATTAAATAAAAACATTAAATTAAATAAAGAAACATACATCTAAATGAAGCTTCGTAAAAGCTCGCACAGAAAAGAAATTTTTTAGAGAGAGAGAGAAAATCGGAGAGATAAGTTGCAATGAACAAGTGAGGAGAGGGGGGGGGGTGGCCGCCCTTTTATAAGGAGTTCAGGCAAAGGCGGCATCGCGGAAGCCGCCTTTCGCCTCTGCGTATGGCCAAAGGCGGCTTCCGCGATGCCGCCTTTCGCCTTACCCTAAGGCGAAAGGCGGCCTCCACCCGGCCGCCTTTGCCATGTCATCGATCTGGGCCAAAGGCGGCGCGAGGGAGCAAAGGCGGCATCGCAGATGCTGCCTTTGTGCGCTAAAACAAAGGCGGCATCGCAGATGCCGCCTTTGTAGCGTATTTTTTTAAAAAAAATTGACCTAGGCCGTTTTTCAGAATTTTTTTTTAAGAAAAACGTAAAAAAAATCCTTGTAAAGATCATCCCCACCACCATGATTTAGGTATTGTGTCTTTAGGAATACTCCGATATCAAGCCAGAAGTGGTGGCGTTGGATGTCATTGATAATCTCCAGCCCTTCATGATACTTGCTCCACTGCTGCCAGTGATGCCAATAACTACTTGACCTAATCAGAAGTGCTGTTTTGTCTGAGAATTTTGATTGGTATCAGTTTGGCTGTTCTCATTATCAGATTCCCAGAATGTCATAGTGTAGACTAATATTATTATAAAGTTTAATTCTTCAGCACGTTTCAAAACAATAAATTCCACTTATTCCTATAATCTGAAAATGATTCATACGTGAAGGAGTGTGATACCCCTACTCTCTTAGTAGCCGAAAACGAAGTGCGGCCTTGTAAAGATCGTCCCCAACATCCTGATTCAGGTATTGTGTCTTCAAGATTGCTCTGAAATTAGGTCGGAAGTGGTGGCATTGGATGTCATCGATAAGCGACCCACCTTTCTCCACTACTGCATGCGATGCCAGCAACAGACTGACCTGCTCGATCTTACATACAACTTCAAGGGGGAGCACATCCAGCATTTACCAGCGGCTTCGTGCATCAAAGAAAAACACAAAAAGTCGAGAGAGAGAGAAAGAGAGAGAGAGAGAGCATAACATAATGTAATAAAACATCAATATGAAACACCTATTTTATAATTTTCCCAATTGGTTTTAGTTGATTCCTCTCATACCATGATTTAAATAAATGATCTGGTAATTCAAAGAACACATATGTAATCTCAGGGTATATGCACATATATATAAACAACTACATGTGCATGTATGATTAAAGTTGTAGGTAAATTCAGCACCATGATGCATGCACCTATATGCACATAAATATAGAAAACTATGTATACACATATGCATATGGTTATATAAACAATGTGACTATATAAATAATGTATGCATACAGTTGTTTGCATCATAGATTTTTTTAAACAATGTTCATGTATGTGTTGAAAGTGGGTGCCCTAGACCCAACTTATTTTGTACTTTGATTACCGCTACATGTATTCAGTTTTTTATAATACATGTGTTTATCTTGCCATAATAGTGTAGATACTTATGCATCCACTTGGTTTATGGAAATTTCCTTAGATTACATGTCGCATCAAAGGGTTATAGTAGATCCCAGGCTATAATGAGAACCCTGAGATTCCATGACAGTAATCTTAAAGTAACATCCTATGGTCCAGTTACATCATTCTGAAAGGACACAGATGATGTGTGACCATTAGGTGTTGGGGGCTCATAAGCATTGCGATTTATTCTCATGAAGTTCGCACTTGAGGATCTCTAGTAGTTGATATCATGA
Source organism: Viscum album (assembly GCA_963277665.1). Taxonomy (NCBI): domain Eukaryota; kingdom Viridiplantae; phylum Streptophyta; class Magnoliopsida; order Santalales; family Viscaceae; genus Viscum; species Viscum album. Next base: position 406,335,138 of record OY728166.1, read on the forward strand.
GGACAGACCCGCATAATAGGAACACCACATGTTTTAGGTGTCATTGGTCGTTCCTATCTATAGACATGTGTAATGATCTTTAGAATTGAGATCATTGTCAATGGATGTAATTTAATTACGTACATTTGATGCAAGGTGAAAACCACGGCGAAAAAGTCATGGCAAGGTAGTTTGTATCAGGTACGTCATTAATGGCATGTCATTGATTGAATGGTCGAGAAATGATTTGTCGCTTCTGAGTTCAAGAAGAGATATCTCGGGCCTGGTTGATTAAGATGGTTGAAACTTCAATAAATCCATGGTCATGGTAGTGGAAGGTAAGACCGTCCAGACAAACCAACAAACAAAATAAAGAAAAATAAAGAATGATGACACCAGTATGCATTTTCCTTTATTGAGATATCGATGACGAAGAGATTATATTACACGAACCGTGTTCGTAGGAAGGCAGTCGTTGCTTTGACTTTGCCTTATCTCTATAGGGGCCTCGATGGGTTGCTAGACCCCGCTCTAGGTTGGTGGATATTATTCACTACTATTGAGGTAAGGGCCTAGAGGGTCACACACAATAGCGCCTTGAGAATCTGCCCTATTCTGGGAATAGGAATTTATAACTTGGTGGGCCCTGCCAAAGGGTCCAAGCACTATCCAAGTTCTATGGATCACCAAAGAATAAATAAATTCATTAATTATTCAAGTTTAGAATAATTCGTTGAATTTATTTATAACATGTATTTACAAGTTATATAGTAAATACAAGTATTAATATTATTCGAATGGATTTTAATATCCTAGGTTCGTTTAATATTAGTAGGAGGAATGATTCGAGTTAAAGACTCAAATTTATCACGTAATATATTTATATATTACAAGTAAGTGATAAATTATAAATATTATTTATGGAATAAATTTATTTGTCATAAATAATTATTTATATCACTTATATAGCGGACGTCTATTACACGGGGCCGGGAATTCATACTGCGTGTTTTAAATACTCCCTATATAAGTGAGAGAGAGGGTATCCCATAACAAAACTATTCACGTGTCAAGATTGAGAGCTTCTCTCTCCTCCTGGAATCTAGAGAGAGAGTCTCTCAAGCGAAAGAAGATCTTCAAGTTCATCCATCTCGGATTGAAGCTTTTTCCTTTGCGGTGATCGTCGCTGTGCCGAAGTGAGCGTCAAAGATCCACTATAGCACCTATATCTTGATGAACAGTGCACGAGCAGATTCGTGAGGCGTGTGTGGACAATCTAGAGGGCTTCAACGTCGAAGTATTTAAGCAATGATCGGCGGTGTCCTGTGGCAGACTTGCACAGGTAAATTCTGAACAAGGTACTTGTTCAGTTTAATTTTCATGCTCTGTTTAAACCTTGCGAGATCCTCAGACCAAACGGGGACAATATCACCAGAGTTGACAGGGTTATGTCACTTTGGTGAAGCAGAAAATTTTAAATTCCCAGCCCACCGGCTTCCGCTGCGCCGTCCCGGTACCCAATAGTGGTATCAGATGGAATCACAAGGTTTTTCTGAGTAAAAAAAATAAGAAGCATTAAATTTAATTGTGGGGTGTTAAAACGGTTCATTCGGATCCGCCCGCGTGTCGTTTTGTTTTCAAATGATCAAGTTACAATCATTTAAATTTTTTTAATCGGATCGACATCGTAGTTTTCGTTCATTTCATGTTTATCTCAAATTGAGAATTAAAATCAAATATAATATTTTATTATTATAAAATATTTTCCACAAAGGTGTGTGGAAAATATTTTTGATAATTATAAAAAAAAGTAAGGGGAGGGAGACCAAGACCCCAATTTGGGGTCTTCTTGCTTTAAAAAAAATGGGAAGACCAAGACCCCAAAATGGGGTCTTCTTCCCTTTAATTAAAAAAAAGGAGAGTGGTGGCTTTATTTTTGTCTAAGTACAAAATAAAAAAAATTGGGAGACCCCAAAGGGGTATCCTCCTTCACGCGACGCACAAGGGGGTGCGGCACCCCCTTGGAAACCATAGCCGTCGGACCTCCGCCTCCCGCCGGCTAGCCTCCTGCCGGACCGCCACCCCGCCGGTCTCCCTCCCAAGCCGCTGGTCCCCTTCGCGCCGCCCCGAGCCCCACCGAACCACCTCCCTTCTGCGCGCGAGACCCACTGCCCCGAGCTCGCTGGTCCCCTCGCGCCGCGCTACCTCGGACCACCGTCCCTACCGGAGCCGGACCACCTGGCCGCGTCGCCCCCGAACCCTAGCTGCGCTGCTCCCGAACCCCAACCAGACAGAGCCCGCCGGTCCCCTTCCCACCTACCCACGCCGCCCTGGGCTACGCCGGACCAAACCGCATCGGCTGCGCTGGTCCCAGCCGCCGCCTTGTCGGCTCGCTGGAGCAGCGGGCGGCCGGCCATGCGGATGGCCGATTTGATTCCCGGCCTCCTCCCGCTTTTTTTAAACCTCGTCGGAAGTTATTGCTGCTGCAAAAGTATCTAGAACGAGTGGCCAGGACGCGGTCATGCCGCGGTCACGCCACGGTAATGCCGTAATTGGCTCTGCTCCAGGACGACACCCCGTGGCGGTTCGCAGTCCCGCCAGACTCCCAGGCTAGAGGTAACCCCAATTTAAATTAATTTAAATTAATTTAGTTTTTTTAAAATACAATTCATTAGAGTTAATTTGGGGTTTAAAATTTTTAATCCAAAATATTAATTTAATTTAAGTTTAGAATTAAATCAATGGTTTATTTTAATTTTTGGAATTAAAATTAAATTAAAAAAAAATTGAACCGATAAAATAAATTATTTGAATTTTGTCAAATTCATTTAATTTATTAGAACACCCTCGCATTATTTAAATTTATTACAATTTAATTTTCTTGCGCATATTTTACCCCGACTGATCTTGGGAAAGTGACCGAACTGTGTATGTCTGGTATTTATTTATTTATTTAATTATTTATTCAATGCGCGCAATGATTGTAATAATTAATTAGATAAATGAAGATCTGCAAATCATCTCTTTTAATTCAAATATGTATAAGGGTCTACGTGTCCATTGCACGAGATGTATTTTGTACCCCTAGACACCCTTGCTTGTGTGCGAGTATATTTGTAATTAAATGATGATCCGAGACGCAGACCCCGCCAAGACGAGGTGGTAAACCAGACGGTAGCCAAGCTCTTTGCACTGGGCAAGTTGCGACGTGAGTCAAGTCAGGACTCAGGTATGGATGCACCTAGGTCAAGATTGATCTGTTATGGATCGATCATTATAGAATGCTCAAGACCAGTCGGATTGCATGATTTACTTTATGCAAAGTTTATTATTTTTTGCGTCTGCATGATTATTGCGTGATCACATAGAATAGTAAACAAGATAAAATGCATAAAGATGTGACGAATTATATTCTATTGCATGTTTAGTTGTCAGCGTGACAACCCAGTTTGAACATAATAAATAGAAAAGGATTATATTCATCAATAAATATATAAAAAAATCCCTCAAAGATATATTAAGTCTAAAAGCCTTCCATTTCTCACATCTAAACAAAACCGGCTGTTTGGGTACTCGTCAGCCTTAGTTGAGAGTGAATCTTACTACCGGGGTGTTTTCATGAGAGAAATGGGCCGACTTAACTTAAGTGAGTAGTCAAGGATTAGCCTTAGCTAACTTGCTATCACTTTAGAGGCAAGATGTTGAGGGAATCAAGTTCATATTCCAAAATTTGGGACTTTACTCAACAACACAAGGAACCACAAGAACAAGTGGTTGGCCAGTCTAGTGCCTACCTTGAAACCCTCCAAGTAGTGGCGTAGCCCTAGCTTATAGACTACGAGGGAGGTTTTGAGGATCCTTTACACTAGAATGATCAAGTGATAGAGTATTCCAAATCTAATAGCGAGGGCTATTAAGGTTCGTTAAAATAGTGGGAGACATTAAAATGATATAATAATTTATTAATCATAAATGTCAAAAGGTAATCAAGACAAAGTACTAACTGCTAAATGTTTATCTGATGTAGATTCAAAATGGAAATCACCAACACCACAAGTACTTTATCACTATGATCGATCTTGGATAAAGAAAATATCATGACCGACAATAACTTCAAGGAGTGGTACAGGCGCTTGCGCATAGTACTACGCCAAGAAAAGAAGTTATATGTGCTGGAATCCCCAATTCTTGCTGAACCTCCTCAGGGAGAAAGCAAGGTGGAAAAAGATAAATGGAGAAAGCATGTAGATGATGCATTTGATGTACAATGCATCATGTTGTGATCCATGTCCATCCAATTGCAAAAAAAATGCATGAGGATAAGGATGCCTACAAGATTCTTTCACATCTCCAAGAACTTTATGAGGAGACGGCCAGGCAAGAAAGGTATGAGATCTCAAGTGCGCTTTATAAGTGCAGGCTAGTAGAAGGGTACTAAGCCGGTCCTCACGTACTCAAGATGATTGGGTATATTGAGAGGCTTGAAGCCCTTGGGTTCAAACTGAACCAAGAACTAGCAGTGGATCTCATTCTTGACTCTTTACCATCAAGCTTCTCGACTTTTATTGTCAATTATAATATGAATGATATGACAAAGTTGCTCCCAGACCTTTTGGCTTTAGTTTGCTAAGCTGATAAGGATATGAAAAATACCAATTCATCTGTCCTTATGGTGAACAAGAAAAACAAGGTCAAGGAAAAGGGGTCTAAATCCAAGTCAAGGTCAAAGACACCAATGCACCGTCCTGCAAAGAAGCCAAAGATTCAAAGGCAAAGTAATGAGTAGGAAGCTGTCTGCTTTGGATGTGGCAAGAAAGGCCACTGGAAGAAGAATTGCAGAGCTGGAAAAAAGAAGCAAGTTGATGCTTCTAATTCAGGTATTTTTATCATTGAATGCAATCTATCTTTATCTATAAGTTGGGTATTAAATATGGCATGTGGCTCACACATTTGTATTCATATACAGGAACCAAGTAGGTTCAAGAAGATTGAAAAAGGTCAAGTGGATCTCCGAGCTGAAAATGGTGCAAGTCTGGCAGCCTTGGCAGTGGGAGACTATCACTTAACCTTGCCAAATGGTATGGTTATAGTTTTAAAAAAAATTCTATTATGTACCTTCTATTATCATAAACATTATCTCTGTGTCGAGTCTAGACACTATGGGTTTTTATTTCAAGTTTGGAAATAAATTTTGTCTCTTTTATAGGGATAACATATGTTATGATATGGCACATATTAGCAATGGTTTATATATACTGGAACTAGAAAACTAAGTAATGGAAATCAATGAAAAAAAAAATCAACTTGACTCAAATAACACCCGCCTATGGCACTTTAGGCTTGGTCATGTAAACGAGAAGTGATTACGAAGATTACATCAAGAAGGGTACCTAGACTCGGTACAGTTAGAAATCTTAGATGTATGTCAAGCTTGTTTACAAGGAAAGATAACCAAAGCACCTTTCTCAGGAAAGGGAGAAAGAGCCAATGCAGTGCTGGATTTAATACATACTGATGTATGTGGTCCATTTCTAGTAGAGGCAAGGGGTGGTTTTCTATACTTCATTAATTTTATCGACGACTATAGTAGGTATGGATATATCTACTATAGCGACCCGGCCTTTTCATACATTACTATTACATCATTTCAAAGATAAACAACATAACAGTATTACACATGGAGGATCCAGAGGTTTAGTGTCTTGGGAAAACTAGGACTACACATAACAAGTACAACATCAAGCATAGAAATTCATTTAATCTCTTCTTCTACAGCTTCTTAGTAGCACTTGTCCTCCCCTTAGTACATGTATCCACCTGAGGATATACATCAAATGGGGTGAGCTAAAATCCTAGTAAGAGGATAGATAAGAACAATATAGCATGGGGTGAGCATAATCATGAAGAAGATCTTGAACATGAGAGGAGCATAAACAATAAACTTGAAATGTGGCAAAGCATAAAAATGAAACATCGTGTCTTAGTGGTTAACTACCACACATACTTGTGAACAAATCTAGCATCATGTTCACGCATCATTTCACATTTACTCATGAGATTCATCACTTTACCCAATGCATTGGAGAACTATATAATTCCGGGCGCACCCGTCACATTGAAACATTCATATTGCGCTTTATAATTTCGGGTGCACCCGTCACATCATAACATTATCATTATCATGCTTGCCACATAGAACACATATAAAACATGTACATAAATAACCCATGGAAAGGAATGGGTTTCATCTCATAATAACACATTCATAAGCTTTGGGATCCCAAAAGAAAGAGGGAACAACATACTTGATATAAGAACCATCAACCTTGAATGAGAGGTAAAATGTGAGATCTTGAAAGAAGAGTTCTTTTGGAAAACATTTTGACGGACATAAAAACCAGTTACAAACATGTATATCCCAGAAAAGTAAAGTAAATGATGAAAAAATGATCTTTGAGGAGTAACCATATCAAAAATGGTGTGAAAGAGGGAGAACCCGAAGGAAGAAAATTGGGTTCGAGATTTCCCCTTACCTTGTACTCGAATGCCTCCTTCTCTTTAATGTCCTGTATAATGACATTATATTCATTAATTAGAAATTCCAGAACCTTTTATATATTAATAGGGTTCATTTTTTCATTATTTCAAATTATGTTCCTTTGGATGACTTATAGAGTTTAAAAACATTGATCGGGGATGTTCGTTTTCATGGTTTTCTTGAGCGGTCCACTTGTATTCTTAATTTGATGTTTGGGTAGATCATGGGTAAACATCCAGAACTGATATTACATGTAATTAATGATATTACAGAAGCTTGGATGATTTTGTAATGAGTTATATTAGATCCATGTGGCCGAATCATTAGATAAGAATTAAATGAAGATTATTTGGGCTAATTTGAGCGGTTTTTGGATCACAACCAACTCATTTTAACTTTTCACTTAGTAGTATGGCCATAGGTTATTTACAGAACATAAAATAGAACATAATACATATAAAACATTCTGTTTCAACCATAAAAATGGTTTCATGACCAGATTGAAGGTATAAATCGAAGAAGAGAGCTTGTTGTTTTTGAAGGTGATAAATTATCACCACATGAACAACATTCTCTTTAATAAAATAAAAGGAAGGGGGAAAGGGTGTGGGGTGATATAATATAACATTAGAATTATAATATTACATTATATATATAATACTGGATTTACAGAACAATTTGGATGAAGATAGGTAGGGAGAGATCAAGAAAGGAACTTGGACTTGAAAGGAAATTAAAGGAGAATAAGGAGAGAAATTACCTTTAGAATCCTCCTCTTGAGATCCTCTTTAAAGAAAGTTAGGCTTGGTCTTTTTATGAGACCAGAAGCTTTTGGACGTGGGGGATGAGATAGGGAAGGTGTTTGGGCAGAATTTAGAGAAGGATTGGAGCTTGAGAGGTGTGAGGAAAAGAGGGAGTGAAGGGTGGCTTTTATAGTGGAGGGGAGAGGGGTTTCCTTAATATAAAATTGATTAGTTTATTAATTTCACCTAAGACAAGGAATAGTGAGTCTTGGATGAATAAGAATAGTAAATTAGACTTGTGAATTCGGGATTTGGGTGCTTACATCACTTGTGATGTCAGGAATAGTGGGTTTTAATTAAAATGTATTTATATGATAAATTAATGTATTCTACTCTTCATCAAAAATTCAAGTATCTCAGAAAAATCCCAAAATTTTACCCCAACCATTTTTCGATGTGTAGAATCCAAAAATGAAGTCCATTTTTCGAAAATAATTTTCTAAATCTTATTAATTTAATATTTAATTAAAATCATAATTTACTTAAAAAAATAGTTTTTAAAATTAAAACTGATTTTGCAGTTCTTTCAAAAATTACTTAGGGTTTTATAAAATTATCTAAAAACTATTAGACATTGATTCAATAATTTATGAATATATTTCAGGAAAATAAATATTCTTTTAAATTAATTAATTATAATTAATTATTTATGACTTAAAAAATACCAAAAATGTTTACTAAGGTCAAGATGTTTAAATTTTATTTTATTATTCATAGGTAATGTTACTCTTATTTACTATTCATAAGGGTCATATTACTATTCATAAGGGTAGGTTACTATTCATAAGGGTAGGTTACTATTCACCAAAAATTATTTTTGTTTTATTAGACTCCAAAAACTGTCTTGAACACAACCGTGTATGTCGGATTTTTTAAATTCCACACATAGGGGTGAAAAAATTATGTTCAAAGGTCACTTATCACTTAGTAGTTCATTATTTTGTTTTTTTATGACATATTTATAAGAAGGGAATTTTCCATTGAAAAACTTTGGGTCGTTACATTCTTCCCCCCTTAAGAAATTTCGCCCCTGAAATTTCACTTTACACAAACAGGTGAGGGTACTTCTCCTTCATTGCCTCTTCCGGTTCCCAAGTTGCTTCCTCAAACTTTTGGTTCCTCCACAACACTTTGACAAGGCGGGTTTTCTTGTTGCGTAGAACCTTATCACTTCGGTCCAGAATTTTTACCGGCTGCTCCTCATATGAGAGATCATCTTCCAACTATACCACCTCTGAGTTTAGTACATGTGAGGGGTCTGGAATGTACTTACTCAGTAGTGATACGTGAAACACATCATGAACTTGAGCCATATTCGGTGGAAGTGCCAGATGATAGGCCACGACTCCTATACGATCAAGGATCTCAAAGGGGCCAATGTACCTTGGGCTTAGCTTCCCTTTCTTCCCGAATCGCATGACTCTCTTCCATGGAGATATTCGAAGGAAGACTTTATCTCCAACGTCGAACTCCAATTCCCTTCGACGATTGTCATCATAGCTCTTTTGCCGACTTTGAGCAGCTTTGATGTGTTTCTGGATGACTTGAACCTTCTCTGTCATCTCTTGAACAAGATCGGGACCAAGTAGTTTTCGTTCTCCAACTTCATCCCAACAGGTTGGAGTTCTACATCACTTCCCATAAATAGCTTCATACGGAGCAATCTGAATACTCGAGTGGAAGCTATTTTTGTATTAGAACTCAACCAATGGAAGGTGCTGATCCCATCCACCTTTGAATTCAAGAGAGCAGGATCTTAGCATATCATCAAGTGTCTGAATAGTCCTTTCAGACTGGCCATCAGTTTGGGGGTGATAGGCCGTGCTGAAATTTAATTCAGTACTCAAATCATGTTGAAGGCTCCTCCAGAATTTAGAAGTGAACCTTGGATCACGGTCAGAGACAATAGAGAGTGGAACACCGTGCAATCTCACTACTTCCTTCACATATATCCTTGCAAGTTGTTCAAGTGATAGGTCTTCTCGAATAGCGATAAAATGGGCAGTCTTGGTGAGTCGATCAACCACAACCCATATCGCATTATTTCCTCTTGACGTCTTCGGAAGACCTGTGACAAAGTCCATAGTAACATTTTCCCATTTCCACATGGGTATAGGCAATGGCTGCATCATACCTTTGGACTTTTTCCGCTCAGCTTTAACATGCTGACATACCAAGCACCTTGATATATATTCCGCAATCTCCTTCTTCATGTTATCCCACCAGAAGTGTTCTCTGAGATCACGATACATCTTGGTACTTCCAGGATGAATAGAGAAAGTTGAGCTATGTGCATTATCCAATAGTTCCTTCTTTATTCCGGGTGATGAAGGCACACAAAGCCGCGTTCCAAACCAAATCACACCATCATCATCGATATGGAACTCTTACAGCTTCCCTTCCTTTACTGCATTTACCCTCTTTTGTATCTCCACATCATCCCTTTGTGCTTCCTTAATCTTCTGTTGGATGGATGGTTGCGCAATCATTTGGGAAAGGTAGGATGTATCCCCTGCCCTTACGATTTCCAAATCCATCCTTTGCATATCCAAGAAGATAGGGTCTTTCTCAATCCTCAACATGGATAGAGTAATAGGTTCTTTCCTTCTTAGAGCATCAGTTACCTTGTTCACCTTTCTAGGATGATAGTGAATAGAGCAATCGTAATCCTTGATTAGCTCTAACCATCTCCTTTGACGCGTGTTGAGCTCCTTTTGTGTGAATATATACTTTAGGATCTTGTGGTCAGTTTATATGTCACACTTCTCACCATAAAGGTAGTGTCGCCAGATTTTCAAGGCAAAAATCACGGCTGCCAGCTCTAGATCATGCGTCGGGTAGTTCTGCTCATGGATCTTCAACTGTCATGAGGCGTAGGCTATCACATTATCATTTTTCATGAGTACACAACCCAAGCCTTTCTTTGAAGCATCACTGTATATCACAAAACTTTCTCCACTTTTCAGTAGTGTGAGTACAGGTGCAGTGATTAGCCTTCTCTTTAGCTCCTTGAAGCTTCCCTCACATTCATCCGTCCAGACATACTTTACCCCTTTCCTTGTTAACTTAGTTAGCGGGCTTGACAATCGTGAGAAGTTTCTCACAAAACATCGATAGTACCCAGCTAATCCAAGAAAAATATGGATTTCTGTGACACTAGAGGGCCTGGGCCATTCCTCAATCGCCTTTGTCTTTGAAGGGTCCACAGAAATTCCCTCGCTTGTGATCACATGTCCCAAGAACGTGATTTGATTCATCCAAAAGTCACACTTGCTGAACTTGGCGTACAACTTCTCCTTTCTCAATGTCGCCAACACAAGTCTTAGATGTTCTTCATGTTCCTCCATACTCTTGGAGTAAATTAGAATATCATCAATAAACACTACCACAAATTTGTCGAGGTAATGTCTAAAGACTCTATTCATCAAATCCATGAAGGTTGCAGGGGCATTAGTAAGTCCGAAGGGCATCACCAAAAACTCATAGTGCCCATACCTTGTACGGAAGGCAGTCTTCTGAATATCTTCATTCTTCACCTTTACTTGATGATATATAGAATGAAGATCCACCTTTGAAAAGTATTGAGCTCCTCTTAACTGATCGAACAAGTCATCAATCCTTGGGAGAGGATACTTGTTCTTTATGGTGATCTTGTTTAGTTCCCTATAATCGATACAAAGCCGCATGGTACCATCCTTCTTCTTCACAAAGAGCACTGGTGCACCCCAAGGTGATGCACTAGGGTGTATGAACCCTTTGTCCAGATGCTCTTGCAGCTGCTTCTTTAACTCCTCCAGTTCGATAGGAGCCATCCTATAGGGGCACTTTGAGATAGGAGTAGCTCTGGGTATGAGTTCAATTGAGAACTCTACCTCACGATCCGGGGGAATTCCGGGTAACTCTTCGGGAAATACATCGCCGTATTCCCTTACGATGGGAATTTCCTCAAGGTTGGAACTTTCCTTCGACTCAAACATTTGGGTGAGGTATGCTTCTTCATAGGGAATCATCACCCACACCATTGAAGGATTTTTCAAAGGATATTCATGATCTTCCTTGCATTTATAGAGGAGCATGGGATGGTTCAGAATATGAAAATATATTTCCTTTTCCCGACAGTTGATATGTGCTCTATATTACGAGAGTCAATCCATTCCCATTATAGTGTCGAATTCCACCAAGGGACGTATTACGAGATTTTCCGGAAGAATCTTCCCACATACGTCAACAGGAGAAGAATCAAACACTTGGGTTGCAATGATTTCACCACTTGGTGTTTTTACAGATATCTCTACTTCAAGGTTTCGGGGCTTCGATTCTACAGTTCTAGGAAACTTGCAAGATATAAAGGAATGTGTAGAACCAGAATCAAATAAGACTTTTTCCATTCTTGAGTGAATAGGAAGTGTACCTTGTACGACTTAATTATCATGTTCCACCTCCACAGTAGTGATGGCATAATCCTTCCCTTGTTCCTTTGGCTTTGGTGGTTGTTGGCGCTGATTACCCTCGAGAGCACGAGGTTTAGTGCACTGGTTTGAATAGTGCCCCGGCCCCTTACAATTGTAGCATTGAACCACGAGTGGTTCTCTCCTTTCATCGGCTACATTATCCTTCCTTTTCATGTCTCTTTGACACTCGTGAGCTAGGTGTCCTTCTTTCCCACACTTGAAGCATTTCCCCGTCCCTTTGAGGCAGTTCCCATTGTGCAACTTCCCACATTTTTGGCATGTGGGTTGTTGTGTTTTCTTCCCATATTTATCACTAGATCCACCAGCTTGAAACTCCATCTTTCTTTTCTTATCACCATAGCCATGGGACCATTCTACAAACTCCATCTCCACTTTGAGAGCACACCGAACAACTTCTTCATAACTCCCAAAGTCTTGAATTGCAAGAGCCTTTCGAAGATGTGGTTTTAATCCACTAAAGAATCTATCAATTTTGCTATCATTGTTGATAACAAAACCCGAAGCATAACATGCGAGCCTTGTGAAATTTTCTTCATAGGTTGTGACAGATTCTCTTTCTTTTTGCTTGAGCTCTATGAATTCTCTCTCCATCTTCGTGTGAAGAGTTCTTGGGAAGTACTTATTAAGAAACATTATCTTAAAGTCTTCCCATTCCATCTCTTCAATTTCATCCCTTGGCTTGGTGTTCTTAATCAAAGGCCACCATTGATCAGCTTCTCCATCTAGACAATAAACGGCTAGAGTCACCTTCTCCATCTCGGAACAGTGAAGAACAGAAAAGATCTTCTCCGTGGATTTGACCCACTGTTCCGCAACTAGTGGATCAGAAGATCCACAAAACGTCGGTGGTCGTTGCCGCATAAAACATTAGATAGCTAGTTGCTCCCTATTTGGTGAAGGAGGATGTTCCCCATTATTATGGTTATTATTCATAACCCGAGATAATTGGGTAAGCATCTCCATGAAGTTTTGAACTCCACCACCAAAATCATTGGGGATGTCGTTCGGGGAATCGTTGCATTGGCCTTCACAAGAGTTGTTGGCCTGATTTCTCCTGGTTCCCACCATTTTCTAAAATAGAAAAGGTTAGAACAAAACATAAGTAAAAAAGTCATGAATAACTTATCCTTTTAAACAATTATACCAAAAACATAACATATGGGATCCCTAGGTAAATATCCTTGTGTGCATATTTGTACTTGGTCTCATGCTAGAGGTTTTCTTTAGGGTTCACTAATCCTAATTTCCAAATTAACTAAACCTTTCCTCTGATACCAACTATAGCAACCCAGCCTTTTCATACATTAATATTACATCATTTCAAAGATAAACAACATAACAGTATTACAATGGAGGATCCAGAGGTTTAGTGTCTTGGAAAAACTAGGACTACACATAACAAGTACAACATCAAGCATAGAAATTCATTTAATCTCTTCTTCTATAGCTTCTTAGTAGCACTTGTGCCCTCCTTAGTAAATGTAGCCACCTGAGGATATACATCAAAAGGGGTGAGCTAAAATCCTAGTAATAGGATAGATAAGAACAATATAGCATGGGGTGAGCATAATCATGAAGAATATCTTGAACATGAGAGGAGCATAAACAATAAACTTGAAATGTGGCAAAGCAAAAAAATGAAACATCATGTCTTAGTGGTTAACTACCACACATACTTGTGAACAAAGCTAGCATCATGTTCACGCATCATTTCACATTTACTCATGAGATTCATCACTTTACCCAATGCATTGGAGCGCTATATAATTTCGGGCGCACCCGTCACATTTAAACATTCATATTGCGCTATATAATTCCGGGCGCACCCGTCACATCATAACATTATCATTATCATGATTTCCACATAGAACACATATCAAACATGTACATTAAGTACCAATGGAAAGGAATGGGTTTCATCTCATAATAACACATTCATATGCTTTGGGATCCCAAAAGAAAGAGGAAACAACATACTTGATATAAGAACCATCAACCTTGAATGAGAGGTAAAATGTGAGATCTTGAAAGAAGAGTTCTTTTGGAAAACATTTTTATGGACATAAAAACCATTGAAAAACATTTATATCCCAGAAAAGTAAAGGAAATGATGAAAAAATGATCTTTGAGGAGTAACCATATCAAAAATGGAGTGAAAGAGGGAGAACCCGAAGGAAGAAAATTGGGTTCGAGATTTCCCCTTACCTTGTACTCGAATGCCTCCTTCTCTTTAATGTCATGTATAATGACATTATATTCATTAATGAGAAATTACAGAACCTTTTATATATTAATAGGGTTCATTCTGGTTTCATTATTTCATATTATGTTCCTTTGGATGACTTATAGAGTTTAAAAACATTGATCGGGGATGTTCGTTTTCATGGTTTTCTTGAGCGGTCAACTTGTATTCTTAATTTGATGTTTGGGTAGATCATGGGTAAACATCCAGAACTGATATTACATGTAATTAATTATATTACAGAAGCATGAATGATTTTATAATGATTTATATTAGATCCATGTGGCCGAATCATTAGATAAGAGTTAAATGAAGATTATTTGGGCTAATTTGAGTGGTTTTTGGATCACAACCAACTCATTTTAACTTTTCACTTAGTAGTATGGCCATAGGTTATTTAAAGAACTTAAAATAGAACATAATACATATAAAATATTCTGGTTCAACCATAAAAATGGTTTCATGACCAGATTGAAGGTATAAATCGAAGAAGAGAGCATGTTGTTTTTGAAGGTGATAAATTATCACCACATGAACAACGTTCTCTTTAATAAAATAAAAGGAAGGGGGAAAGGGTGTGGGGTGATATAATATAACATTAAAATTATAATATTACAGTATATATAGAATACTGGATTTACAGAACAATTTGGATGAACATATGTAGGGAGAGATCAAGAAAGGAACCTGGACTTGAAAGGAAATCAAAGGAGAATAAGGAGAGAAATTACCTTTAGAATCCTCCTCTTGAGATCCTCTTTAAAGAAAGCTAGGATTGGTCTTTTGATGAGAACAGAAGCTTTTGGACGTGGGGGATGAGCTATGGAAGGTGTTTGGGAAGAATTTAGAGACGTCTTGGAGCTTGAGAGGTGTGAGGAAAAGAGGGAGTGAAGGGTGGCTTTTATAGTGGAGGGGAGAGGGGTTTCCTTAATATAAAATTGATTAGTTTATTAATTTCACCTAAGACAAGGAATAGTGAGTCTTGGATGACTATGAATCATAAATTAGACTTGTGAATTCGGGATTTGGGTGCTTACATCACTTGTGATGTCAGGAATAGTGGGTTTTAATTAAAATGTATTTATATGATAAATTAATGTATTCTACTATTCATAAAAAATTCAAGTATCTCAGAAAAATCCCAAAATTTTACCCCAACCATTTTTCGACGTGTAGAATCCAAAAATGAAGTCCATTTTTTGAAAATAATTTTCTAAATATTATTAATTTAATATTTAATTAAAATCATAATTTACTTAAAAAAACAGTTTTTAAAATTAAAACTGATTTTGCAGTTCTTTCAAAAATTAATTAGGGTCTTATAAAATTATCTAAAAACTATTAGACATTGATTCAATAATTTATGAATATATTTCAGGAAAATGAATATTCTTTTAAATTAATTAATTAATTATAATTAATTATTTATGACTTATAAAATACCAAAAATGTTTACTAAGGTCAAGATGTTTAAATTTTATTTTATTATTCATAGGTAATGTTACTCTTATTTACTATTCATAAGGGTCATATTACTATTCATAAGGGTAGGTTACTATTCATAAGGGTAGGTTACTATTCACCAAAAATTATTTTTGTTTTATTAGACTCCAAAAACTGTCTTGAACACAACCGTGTATGTCGGATTTTTTAAATTCCAAACAAAGGGGTGACAAAATTATGTTCAAAGGTCACTTATCACTTATTAGTTCATTATTTTGTGTTTTTATGACATAGATATAAGAAGGGAATTTTCAATTGAAAAACTTTGGGTTGTTACATCTACTTAATGCAGTATAAGTCATATTCCTTTAGGATTTTTAAGGAATACCAAAATGAAGTAGAAAACCAACTTGGTAAGAAGATAAAAGCACTTCGCTCAGACTGAGGCAGAGAATATCTTAACCAAGCATTCATTGATCACTTGAAGGAGTGTGGGATAGTATCCCAACTCACTTCTCCTTATACACCACAATGGAATGGTTCCACAATGGAATGGTATTAGTTAAAGGAGGAATAAGACCTTGCTTGACATGGTTAGATCAGTGATGAGTCGTGAAGCCCTTCCATTATCCTTTTGGGGATACGCCTTGCAGGCAACAACATATACCCTTAACCGAGTACCAACTAAAGCTGAAGATGGGATTCCATATCAGTTATGGTATGGAAAGAAATCCAACCTAACACACATGTGTGTATGGGGGTGTGATAAATTTGTCAAGACTTTACCAAGTGAAAAATTAGCATCCAGAAGCACTAAGTGCATCTCTATAGTTTAACCTAAAGAAACTAAAGGATATTACCTAGATAACCCTTTTGATAGAAAAGTCATTGTGGAAAGATACGCCACATTTCTATAAAGGGAACACATTTCTATCGGAAATAGTGGGAGCAAGATTGACTTCGATGAAGTTAATGCTCCAGATGCACAAGAGTTGGTAGGGAACAATCTCCACAAGAACAAGTGGAAGAAGAAATTGTTCCTGAGACACTGATACTACGTAGGTCTACGCGAGAGGTTAGAGAACCAGAGCGTTATGGTTTTCTTCTCACCGAGCTAGGTGACACATTAGTCCTTCAGGATGATGAACCTCTAACCTACAAGGAAGTAGTAGAAGGAAAAGAAGCTGCTAAATGGCAAGAAGCCATGAATTCTGAGATGGAGTCCATGTACCAAAATCAAGTTTGGATTTTGGTAGACCCTCCAGCTGATGTAAATCCCATTGGATGCAAATGGGTATTCAAGAAGAAGTTGGACATGGATGGTGAGGTTAATACCTTTAAAGCAAGACTGGTTGAAAAGGGTTTTAGGCAACGTCAAGACATTGACTATGATGAAACCTTCTCACTAGTAGGAATTCTTAAATCCATCAGAATATTGCTTGCAATACCAGCCTTTCATGATTATGAAATTTGGAAAATGGATGTCAAAACTGCTTTTCTAAATGGGAATTTGGTTGAAGACGTCTATATGACTCAACCCGAAGGGTTTGTCAAGTCAAAGAATTCCAATAAAGTATGGAAGTTGTAGAGATCCATTTATGGATTGAAGTAGGCATCAAGATCATGTAATGTTCGTTTTGATGAGGCCATAAGAGATTTTGGTTTTATCAAAAATGAAAACAAGCCTTGTGTCTATAAAAAGGTTGAAGGGAATGCCATCATTTTCCTAGTATTATATTTTGATGACATATTGATTATGGGAAACGAGGTGCAAGTCTTACAATCAGTTAAGACATAGTTAAATGAATGCTTCTCCATGAAAGACTTAGGTGAAGCAGCCTATATTCTAGGGATCAAGATTTATCGAGATAGATCTCAAAGGCTTCTTGGGCTAAGTCAAAGTACATATATTGACAAGGTACTCAAAAGTTACATTATGGAATAATCTAAGAGATGATTTTTACCTGTGTCGCATGGTGTAAATCTCTCCATGAAAATGTGTCCACAAACACATGAGGAGATTGACAGAATGAGTAGAGTCCCTTATGCTTCGGCAGTGGGTTCTATCATGTATGTTATAATATGTACTAGGTTTGATGTCTCTTTTTCTTTAATCATGGTGGGTATATATCAAGCCAATCCAGGAGAGATGCATTGGACAACTGGTAAAACTATCCTAAAGTACTTGAGGTGTACTAAAGATATATTCCTGGTGTATAGAGGAGATGAGGAACTTGTTGTGAGGGGATACACTGATGCTAGTTCCCAGACAGATCATGATGATATGAAATCGCAGTCAGGCTACATCTTTTGCCTGAATGGTGGTGCAGTGAGCTAGAGAAGCTCGAAGCAAGCTGTGGTTACAGATTCTACAGTAGAGTTTGAATATATTGTAGCTTCCGATGCAGCAAAGGAAGCAGTCTGGATACGCATCTTTATCATAGACATTTGTGTTGTACCTAGCAGTGCAGACCCTGTACCAGTATATTGTGATAATACTATTGTAGTGGTTCTTGACAAGGAGCCCGAGTCTCACCAAAGAACAAAGCATATTCTTCGGAAATTTCATCTATTGAGGGATTTTACTCAAAGAGGTGAAGTGACAGTTAGCAGAGTAGCCACAGAGGACAACATGGAAGCCCCCCCCTGACTAAATCCATTTATCATCAGAAGAATGATTCACATATGAGAGCTAGTGGATTGAAACCTGTTAGCAGTTGGCTCTAGTGCAAGTGGGAGTGTTGAAAGTGGGTTCCCTAGACCTAACTTGTTTTGTACTTTGATTGCCGCTACATGTATTCAGTTTTTTATAATACATGTGTTTATCTTGCCATAATAGTATATATACTTCTACATCCACTTTGTTTATGGCAATTTCATTAGATTACCTATCTCATCAAAGGGTTATAGTAGATCCTAGGCTATAATGAGAACCCTGATATTCCATGACAGTAATCTTAAAGTAACACCCTATGGTCAAGTTACATCATTATGAAAGGACACAGATGATGTGTGACCATTAGGTATTGGGGGCTCATAAGCATTGAGACTTATTTTCATGAAGTTTTCACTTGATGATCTCTAGTAGTTGAGATCATGAGGACAGACCCACATAATAGGAACACCACATGTTTTAGGTGTCATTGGTCGTTCCTATCTACGGATATGAGTAATGATCTTTAGACTTGAGATCATTGTCAATGGATGTCATTTAATTATGTACATTTGATGCAAAGCGAAAACCATGGAAACAAAGTCATGGTGATTTAGTTTGTATCGGGTACGTCATTAATGACATGACATTGATTGAATGCTTAAGAAAGGATTTGTCACTTCCGAGTTCAAGAAGAGATATCTTGGGCCTGGTTGATTAGGATGGTTGCACCTTCAATAAATCCATGGCCAAGGTAGTGGAAGGTAAGACCGTTTGGACAAATCAATAAACAAAATAAAGAAAAATAAAGAATGATGACAGCAGTATGCATTTTTATTTATTGATATATCGATGATGAAGAGATTATATTACACGGACTGTGTTCGTAGGAAGACAGTTGTTGCTTTGACTTTGCTTTATCTCTATAGGGGCCTCGATGGGTTGCTAGACCCCGCTCTAGGTCAGTGGATATTATTCACTGCTATTGATGTAAGGTCCTAGAGGGTCACACACAATAGCGCCTTGAAAATATGCCCTATTATGGGAATAGGAATTTAGAACTTTGTGGGCCCCTCCAAAGGGTCCGAGCACTATCCAAGTTTTATGGATCACCAAAGAATAAATAAATTCATTAATTATTCAAGTTTAGAGTAATTCGTTGAATTTATTTATAACATGTATTTACAAGTTATATAGTAAATACAAGTATTAATATTATTCGAATGGATTTTAATATCCGAAGTTATTTTAATATTAACAAGAGGAATGAGTTGAGTTAGACTCAAATTTATCACGTAATATATTTATATATTACAAGTGATAAATTATAAATATTATTTTTGGAATAATTTTATTTTTCATAAACGTGAGTGCCTCAATCTTATGTTCCCTTTTTCATGTCTTTGCGTTTATTGACCAATAAAGATAATATTTGGGGGATTTCATTGCAGAGTGGGAGGATTATTATTCATCATATAAGAAGTCAAAGGGGGATTTCATTGCAGAGTGGGAGGATTAATATTCATCATATAAGAAGTCAAAGGGGGAGAAGAATTTTGAGGAGTTTCCTTTGGAAGAAATTTTTTGGCCGCAACCATACTGAACCACTAAACTGAACCAAAGAGAAAAAACAAGCATTCTATAAATCCCATCATCCTCCTCACACCTTAATATCAGAACCCTTAGTAAAAAAACAAAAAAAATCCTTCCAACTTCACTTTGAACCATGCTTCACCTTAGAATGACTCTGAAGACCGATTTCAGAACTGAATACCTTTTTGCAGGTGGCAAAAGTATGTTAGGAACAAAAACACTATGGTCTGAGAAAAAAAATCTCACTTATCATCAATACATTAAAACAAATGAAGAAAATGAATAATGAGAAGCTGCAAAACACATTTTCCAGTGCAGCAACATTATCTTCCTCCTCCGATTCGTCCTCATCATCCTCTTCAGAAGTAGCATTGACAAGAAGAGTCGAGCGAAAACCAAAAATAAGATTGTTAAAAAAGAGAGGAAAGCAAGAACATGATTTAAATTTCAATATGACTGTAATTAACATGCAACAACATTTATAGGTACATTAATGTTTGCACAATAAGACACCAGATATGGATTAAACTAGGTTGAATTAAAAATAGGTAAGACATGACATGAAGAGAAAAGCTAAATGAAACTATTGTGAGGATATTATTCAGTTGCAACACTTTTGAATCCCATATTGTAAACACTTCCATTCTTCCAGTCATGGGATAGCTCAAAATCCTTCTTAATCACCAGACCAATATCCAGAGAAGTACTCTCAGCAGAAAGACTTTCAAGAACAAGTTCTGCATTGACAATCTTCAATAAAAGGGTGACTCCTTCATTTTCTGTATCAACCTTAGATTCAACAAGATTAGCCTGACCATGGAAAAATAATAACATATGATAAAAATGAATCATATATATTTTCTACATTTAATCACTGACCAAATGAAAAGTAATTATACTTGTGCGAGATGAAGGAGCTTATCGGCCTCCATCTTGACCTTAACAGATTGTCCACCTTTCACTTCGATTCCTGAAAAACATAAGAAAACAAGGCCAAATAGCAAATCATGAATAAAACATAGAAGAAACTTTCACTCTATAATTTTATAATTTAATTAGATCATGAATTATGACAGCCAATAAAAGAGATATACACATTTTATTTGAATAAACTACCATATAGATAAAATTAGTTTCATTTAAAAAAACATAAGAGTAGTAAGTTTTCATATGATGATGATGGAATCCAAAAAGAAGAAGGCCATTTGAATAAAAAGAATGTTTCGGTAAAATAAATAGGGAAAGGTATTTGATATCATGAAGAAAATTATGTAAGGTGTGTATGATTTCATCAATGAATTTTTAGTGTTGGAAACCAAGAGAATAAAAAATAATGGATTGGCATGAGTTGTTAAAACTATAAAATCGAGGATATAAACATGAATCGCAAATAAAAGAAAAAAAACATATGAAAAATTACAGGAAATGTTTACGAAATGAGTTAGAAATGTTCGTTTGAAAGATTCTTCATAGTTGAACATGCAATGATGATGTTTCAAATAGAAATGGGAGAAAAAGAAATTTTAGAGACTCAAAGACAAAATGAAGTTGATGATAGATCATACCCCAATACTCCATGGATGCAGCCATAGTATGAGGGATTTGTCTTGGGGGCTGAGGAACAGGCTAACAGAGGGTCCGGGGTAGGGACGAGCATCTTCTCCAATGCCATGAATAACTAGAATATCCAGTTCACCCGAGATGATGCCACATTTATAAAAAAACGACCATTGGATTGAAATGCAATAAAAAAATGCAGCTGTCAAATTTTTTACAAAAAACCATTTATACCCTTTGCTGTTATTACCGCCATAAAGCCATAATACACCATAAAGACAAATTAAAACATTAAAAAACATATAAAAAACATAAAGAAAACATATCAAAAAACAAAACACTAAATAATAAAATGCTATAAAAACTCTATAAATTACAAACAAATAATAATAACATATAAAAAACATTGATATAAAAAAACATAAAAAGCGTTGATACAAAACATAAGCATATCAAAACCAAAAAATAGATATAAAAACGTAGATATAAATTACTATTTAAAACATAACAATTTATAAAAAAATTATAACATTGAAAAATAAAAGTTTCCTATAAATTGTTATTTTTAAAAATATATCAATTTTTTATTTCTTAAATAATATTGTAAACAACTATTAATATTTGCAAGTTTAAAAAATATTTTTTATGAAAGAAATTAAAAATATGTACTTAGAAAAATATACCAAAACATTATTACATTTAAAAGATAAATAAAAATATTGTTTATAAATAATAAAATTTTCTCAAATAAAGAGAAACTCGTTATTTAATAAATGCATAACCATTTTTATGCTGTAATTTTTTAAATAGATAAAAAGAATATATTTTATAATGGAACTAAAAATAAAAAATACCAATTTCAAGAAAAAATAAAATTTTTATTTAAAGGGTAAAACATCAATGAAGAATTTTAATTATAAAAAAATAAAAATAATAAAAAATAAAAGGAGAAAATGTAAATTAAATTTTAATGGATGTATTTATATTAAATGAAATTACATATAATATGTATTTAATTTTTTTCATAAATTTTATAAAAATAATATAATTTACCATTTAAAAATATATATAATACATGGATAAAAATGTAAATAAAATGTACATATTTAAGAAGTTCTAGTGGAGTTTCCAGTGGAAGTTCCAGTGAAGGTTCCAGTGGAAGTTCCAGTGGATTTTCTAGTTCTAGTGGAGGTTCTAGTGGAGGTTCCATTGGAGGTTCCAGTGGAGGTTCCAATAAAGGTTCCAATGGAGGTTCCAGGTTCCAGTGGAACTCCAGTGGACGTTCTAGTAGTCGTTCCAGTAGACGTTTCAGTAGACGTTCTAGTGGAGGTTCCATTGGACATTCTAGTGGAGGTTCCGGTGGAAGTTCCAGTGGAGGTTCCAGTGGAATTTCCAATTTAAGTTTCAATGGATGTTCCACAATACAACAAAAGTATATATTTATAAAACTATAGAATATATTAATAAAAATTAAATTTTAATAAATATATTTATATGAAATGAAATTATATATAATATATGTAATATATTTTATTCATCATCTATACTAATAACAATTATAAATCTATTAAGAGGAAGTTCCAGTGGAGGTTCCAATGGAGGTTCAACTCGAGGTTTCAGTGGAGGTTCCGGTAGAGGTTTCGGGTTCTAGTGGAACCTCTAGTGGATGTTCTAGTGGAGGTTCCAGTGGAGGTTCCAGTGGAGGTTCAAATGAAGGTTCCAGTGGAGGTTTCAGTGGAATTTTCAATTGAAGTTTCAATAGAAGTTCCACAATATGACAAAAGTATATATTTATAAAACTATAGATTATATTAATAAAAATTAACTTTTAATAAACATATTTATATTAAATGAAATTATATATAATATATGTAATATATTTTATTCAACATCTATACTAATAAAAATTATAAATCTATTAAGAGGAAGTTCCAGTGGAGGTTCCAGTAGAGGTTCCAATGGAGGTTCTAGTGGAGGTTCCAGTGGAGGTTCCAGTGGAGGTTCCAGTGGAGGTTCCAGTGGAGGTTCCAGTGGAGGTTCTGGTGGAGGTTCCAGGTTCTAGTGGAACTTCTAGTGGATGTTCCAATAGAGGTTCCAGTGGATGTTCCAGTGAAGATTTCATTGGAGGTTCCAGTGGTTGTTCCAGTGAAGGTTCCAGTGGAATTTTCAAATGAAGTTTTAATAGATATTTCACAATACAACAAAAGTATATATTTATAAAACTATAGAATATATTAATAAAAATTAAATTTTAATAAACATATTTATATTAAATGAAATTATATAACAATTATAAATCTATTAAGAGGAAGTTCCAGTGGACTTTTCAGTGGAGGTTCTAATGGACATTCCAGGGGAGGTTCTAGTGGACGTTCCAGGGGAGGTTCCAGTGGAGGTTCGAGTGGATGGAGTGGAGGTTCCAATGGAGGTTCCAGTGGAGGTTCGAGTGGACGTTCCAGTGGAGGTTCCAGTGGAGGTTCTGGTGGAGGTTCCAGTGGAATTTCCAAAACTATAGAATATATTAATAAAATTTAAATTTTAACAAATATATTTACATTAAATGCAATTATATAAAATATTTATTACATTTTTTACATTAATTTTACAAAAACAATATAGTTTATCATTTAAAAATGTATATAATAATAATTGTATTTGTAATAAAATAGACTCAATATTTTTTTATGCGTTTAAAAAATTGTACGACTTTAAAGATATCAAGGAAAATCTATTAATTTTCCCCTAAATAATTAAAAAATCTATTTTATCACACATTTATTTTTAATTCTTTTTAAAAGACATAACACAATTTTTTTTAACAAAATAAAATATATTTCAATTACAAATATAATTTGTTTTAAAATAAAATTAACTCATTAATATTTAACGTGTTTTAAAAAAAATGTATGCACTTAAAATATCAATAAAAATATATTCATTTTACTCAAATAATCAAAAAATTGAAAAAATATATTATTTGATCATTTTTTAACAAAGCGTCATAATTGTTTTTATATAAGACAAATAAAAATTTATTTTAAAAATATATTCGGTTGTTAAACATATCACAATTTTTATTATTTTTTTAATATATAATATAATATTATAAATTGGAGATGTGAGATTTTATTGATTGGAGAGAGGGAGAATCTTCCAACTATTTTTTGTGTAAGACCAACATACCCCTCACTTCCTTGGTTTCCCGATTGTAACGCGTGGAAAATAAAACTGGTGTCAACATCCTAAAATATGACAGGATGATCCATTATTTAATGGAATTGGAGACGCTAAAAACCGTCGGGGCAAGTCCCTGTGAAAAGGTAAATGGATGGCCGGGCCGGGCCGGGCCGGGCCGGGCCAGCCCCTGTAAAATCATAAAATCGTTGTCCCCATCTGAATTCATGTAGATCAATAGACTAGCGGGCTGACCCGCATTTTTTTCATTTCACAAATTAATGTTTAAATTTTTTCATTTTTTATTTTACAATGCAAAATAAATAGTAAAATAACATGTAAAAACAATATATATTATTTTTAAACCGATTATACAATTTAAAAAAATCTGAATATGAATAAAAAAATGTCTTATATATGTAAATAAATTATGAAATATAATTTAAATAGGTTTATAGGTTACCCATAATATTATTTGTTATATGTACTTATTTAAAATTTGGATCATAATCATTTAAAAATATTCTGGGTATATAATATTTTTTGTTATGGGTGTATTATATTTTTGCTAAAAAAGATACATTTTCATGGACCGCGGGCCGGTCACTAATGGTCATGCCCTGGTCAACTTCGATTATAGATTTTTCAGATCAGTCCAAATGATACACACATTTAGGCTAACCTATTTTTTAGATATCTGAGTCTGTAGAAACTCATAGACTAATGGGACAACATGCGGGATCCCAGAATTTTTATCGGATTGGTCTAATCCATGATATCATGAAATTAATTGATTATTGGGTTGGTCATACATAAACTAGGCTAGTTTTTTAAATATATTATTAAAATTTTAATTTTAAAAAAAATTAAATAAGAATATGAATTGATGTTCCACCTTGTCCAGAAAAAGCGCCAAAATATTGACCAATTTTATAACATTAACATTTGTTAACAAATAAAAGTTTTTGTGATTGATTTAAAGTTTTAAAAGTTTTCTAATTTTAGTTTAGCTGCTTTGATTGCTTATTTATGTATTGTGAAACTAAATTATATATGTTGTCGATCTCCACAAGAAAGAAAAAACTTTAGTCGAAGTGGAACAAGATATTGAAAAAGAAAAATCACTCCAACACACAAAGCTTAATAAGCTTAAATGTTAAAATTTCATTTCCATTCCGCATGACCCAACTACATCTATTTATAGACGGGCACCCAGTACACAAAAACATGCATTTAGAGGAAGTTTTAAAAATAACCACTAAATGTTTTATTCATAAATTTTTAGAAATGGTTTATTATAAACAACTGCTAAACATTATTAATTATTATTAATTATTATTATTTAATATATATAAAAATTTATTATTTACTATTTCTAATTTCAATTAATTATTAAGTGTGTGTGTGAAAATCATGACCAAAACATTTTCACGTAACTAATGTTATAAGATAAAATGAAAATCAATCTTCAGCACACACAAAATGACCCTATCATTTGAAATGGGTGTCCACTTATAATCCATGATACATAAAAGCAAATATTATGAAAAGAACTACAATGAAATTAGATATGTAGATATGAGCTTTGTCAGTGCTAAAAAAACACTGATGTTGTATGTGCCTTTAAAATCCAACAAATCTTATCAGTGCTACAAAAAATGATGATAAAAGTTCCCTTCACCAGTGGTGATAAAGTGAACCCTCTATCAGAACTATTTTAGCATTGATAAAGTGAACTTTTATCAGTGTTATTTCTAGTGCTAATAAAATTCAGACTAAAGAACTGTGCTGGTGAAATTACAACACACTATATAAAAAAATATAGAATTTAATTTCAATTAAATTTACATCATGATACAACAAAAAAACATTGTACAATTCTTAAAAACATTTTAAACATTGGTATATACAATTACATGGGTACACACAATTTATCACACATCAATAAATTCAAAACATTGATGTTTTGCTATTTTTGGACCCTGACTCCCTCTCAAAAGATCCCGGTCCTACTACTGAGTGACAAATAGACCACTCCAGCTTGAACAAACTAGTGTACCTATATAAAAAAACAATTCTTATGTTAGTAACACTATAAAGACATAAATTGAACACAAATATGATACACTACATTAACAAAACGTCACTTTTAGACTGAAAACATACACTTCAAGTTTTACAGGACACATGGTGTGTCAGATTAATGTGTGGTTAATCCCTACACATCACAAATGATTTATGGATCATTTTACAAAATCATCAAGACAGTCTGAGTGCATGTGCTTGGTTTTGAGTATGTGGAACTTGTTTTGAACTAAAATGTCATTTTTTAATATAAACATGTACTTTTAGTCATACCGGCCATATCGTGTGTCATATTAATGTGAAACAGATTCCTACATATCAAAAATGATTTATGGATCATTTTCATGAAATATAAAGGCAATTTGAGTGTGTTTTCTTGGTTTTTAGTGAGTGATACATGTTTTTAACTAAAATGTCATTTTTAAATTGAAAACACGCACTTTGAACCATATCAGTCACACTATATATCAAATTGACATGTGGCTGATTCTTACACATCACAAATGAATCATAGAAAGTTTTACCAAAGTATCAAGACCATATGGGTGATTTTTCTTAGGTTTCAATGAGTGGCACGCGTTTTTAACTAAAATTTCACTTTTAAACTGAAAACACACATTTTGAATCATATTAATCACACCGTGTATGCGATTTTAGTGGAACTAATTCCTATATGTCACAAATGACTTGTGGATCATTGTGCTAAAGAATCAAAACAATCCAAACGTGTTTGCTCACTTTTGAGTATGTCATGCATATTTTGAACTAAAATTATAATTTTAAATAAGAACACACACTTTGAGTCATACCGACCATATCGTTTGTCCGATTGATGTACAATTGATTTATAAACATAAAAAAATGGAACATTTTCATAAATTATTAAGAAAATCCAAGTTTTTTTCTTTGTTATCAATGAGTGGAACACATGTTTAAATCAAATGTAATTTTTAAACTGAAAACACACACTTTGAGTCATACAGGTCACATCATGTATCAGATTCACAAGCGGTTGATTTCTACGCATAAAAAATGATTTATGAATCGTTTAAAAAAATATCAATATAATCTGATTGTTTATAATGAATTTTCAGTGAGTGAAATGTTTTTAACTAAAATGTCATTTTTAAACTGAAAACATGAACTTTGAGTCATATTGGTCCCACTACGTATCAGATTGATGTGTAACTAATTTATATACATCATAAATGATTTATGGATAATTTTCTTAAGGTATCAATACCAGAAGAGTGTGTTTTATTGGTTTTCAATAAGTGACACATGTTTTTAACTAAATTATCACTTTTAAACTAAAAACATACATTTATGAGTCATGCCGGTTACACTGTATATTGGATTGAGTTGCAGATGATTTCTACGCATCAATAATGACTTATGAATTATTTTCATAAAGTATTAAAAAATATAAATGTGTTTTCTTGGTTTTGAGTATGTCACACGTCTTTTGAACTAAAATATTAATTTTAAATAAGAACACACACTTTGAGTCATACCAGGCACACCATGTGTTAGATTGATGCACAATTGATTCTCATACCTAACAAATTCCGTATGAATTATTTTCATAAAGTTTTGAGACAATCTGAGTATGTTTTCTTAGTTTTTAGTGAGTGACTCACATTTTTTATTAAAATGTCATTTTTAAAATGAAAAAACACACTTTGAGTCATACAAGTCGTATCATGTATCAGATTGATGTGAAACTAATTCCTTCATGTCAAAAATGATTTATAGATTATTTTCCCAAAACATCCTAACAAAATGGTTATTTTTGTACTATTTTCAGTCAGTGACACATTTTTAACTAAAAAATTATTTTTATTTGAAAACATGCACTTTGAGTCATACCGATTACACAGTGTATCAGATTGATGTGAGACTTGTAACGACCCAAACTTTTATTAATGAAAATTCCTCATGATCTAATTAAATGTCTTATTATGTAAAATGGTTATATAAAACATATTCTTTATGGGTGACATTGATCATTCAGTGACCATCAGATATTTGGTGCTTATGTACCAACCATTCATTATGGGTGATAGTAGCCTCTCTCACCCCATTAGAGACTACTGGGTACCCAATACGAGGCATCAATTACCCCATGAATCACTAGAACCAACCCCCTTCATTTTCCTTTCTTTCATCCTCACTCATTCCTCCTCCCACCATGTTTATCTTCTAAATGCACAACTAATCAATAAAATAATAAATTAATAAATTAATTTAAAACTCAACCGATATGGATCATTACATGTTATGTTAAAGGAACTATTGACTATGACTTGAGTATAACAAAGACAAATCTATTTAGCTGTATGTTTTTTTCACATAATAATTGCATAGGTGACGTTGGATAATGAAGGTCTACTTTCTAAAAGTGTGTTATTCATTGAAGGAAGATGTGTTATTTTGGACACTGAGAGGTAAAAAAACACAATGAAAGTTAAAAATGTTATGAAATAAAGCTAAAACTCAAATTAGTTGGACAAAGCTCTTGGAAAATGATGTACAAGTGATGTTAGAAGTGCATTTCCCTCCCAAAGTAAATGTGAGTGCATCAATATTAGGTTTCCTTTTTCATTTCTTTTCGTTTATTGACAAATAGAGAGAATATTTGGGGGCATTCCTTGCAGAGTAAAAGGATTCTTATTCATCATATAATAAGTCAAAGAGGGATTTCATTGCAGAGTGGGAGGATTCATATTCATCATATAAGAAATCAAAGGGGGAGAAGAATTTTGAGGAGTTTTCTTTGGAAGATTTTTTTTGGTCGCAACCACACTAAACCACTAAACTAAACCAAAGAGAACAAACAATATTTCTATAAATCCCATCATACTCCCTCACACTTTAATATCAGAACCCTTGGCAACAAAACAAAAAACATCCTTCCAGCTTCACTTTGCACCATGCTTTGCCTTAGAATGACTCAGAAGACTGATTTTAGAACCAAATAACTTTTTTTGCAGGTGGTGCAACTATGTTAGGAACAAGGACACTATAGTATGAGAAAAAACAAGCTAACCTGTCATCAATACATCAAAACAGATGAAGAAAATGAAGAATGTGAAGCTGAAAAACACATTTTCTAGTGCAGCGGCATCATCTTCCTCCTCTGAGTCTTCCTCATCATCCTATTCAGAAGTAGCAATGACAAGAACAGTCAAGGGAAAACCAAAAATTAAAACAACAAATAATATTGTTAAAAAATAGAGGAAAACAAGAACATGATTTAAATTTCAACATGACAATAATTAACATGCAACAAAATTTACAGGTCCATGAATTTTTGCACAACAAGACACTAGATATGGATTAAACTAGGTTGAATTAAAAATAGGTAAGACATGACATGAAGAGAAAAGCTAAATGAAACTATTGTGAGGATATTCTTCAGTTGAAACAATTTTGTATCCCATAAAGTAAAAACTTACATTATTCCAGTCATGGGATAGCTCGAAATTCTTCTTAACCACCAGACTAATATCCAGAGAAGTACTCTCAGTGGAAAGACTTCCAAGAACAAGTTCTTCATTGAAAATCTTCAATAAAAGGATGAATTCATCATTTCCTGTATAAACCTTATATTCACCAAGAGTAGCCTGACCATGGAAAGATAATGACATATGATAAAAATGAAGCATACACAGTTTCTTTATTTAATCATAGAAAAAATGAAAAATAATTATATATGTGCGAGATGAAGGAGCTTATCGGCCTCCATCTTGACTTTAACAGATTTTACACCTTTCACTTTGATTCCTGAAAAATATAATAAAACAAGGCCAAATAGCAAATCATGAATAACGCATAGAATAAACTTTCACTCTATAATTTTATAATTTAATTATATTTTTAATTATGACAGCCAATAAAAGAGCTCAACATAATTTATTTTAAGAAACTACCATCTTGATAAAATTAGTTTCATTTAAAAAAACTTAATAATAGTAAGATTTCCTATGATGATGATTGAATCCAAAAATAAGAAGGCCATTTGAATAAAAATAATGTTTTGGTAAAATAAAATGGGAAAGGTATTTGAAATCATGAACAAAATTATGTAATGTGCGTATGATTTCAGCAACAGATTTTTAGCATTGGAAACCAAGAGAATAAAGAATAAAAGATCAGCATGAGTTGGAAAAACTATAAAATTGAAGGCCTAAATATGAATTCCAAAGAAAAGGAAAAAAATATGAAAAATTATAGGAAATGTTTAGGAAATGAATTAGAAATGTACATTTGAAAGATTCATCATAGTTGAACAAGTAATGATCATGTTTCTAATAGAAAGGGGAGTAAAATAAATTTTTAGAGACTCAAATCCAAAATGAATTTGATGATAGATCATACCCTAATACTCCATGGATGCTGCCATAGTCTGAGGGATTCAACATGGGGGCTGAGGAACAGGTTAACAGAGGGTGAGGAAATTAAAGGTAAAAAGATGGCTGAGCCGGTCTGGGTCCCTATAAAAAGGGGCATGTTAAACAGATGGATGGTCCGATGCATGTTAGGGGTTATTTTGCATGGTAATATCTTTTGTCGACGAGACTATTCAATATGATTTTTTATGGATCGTAAAACCGCAGTCCCCCTCTCTATTCTTGTAGATCCACATACTAGTGGACTGAACCACATTTTTTTCATTTAAAATATTAATGTTTAAAAAATATTAAGGTTTAATTTACAATGCAAAATAAATAGTAAAAATACATGTAAAAACAATATATATTATTTTTTAAAATGATTATACAATTTAAAAAATATGAATATGAATAAAAAAATATCTTATATATGTTTTTAAATTATAAAATAAAATTTAATTTGGTTTATAGGTTATCCATAATACTATTATTTATATGTACTTATTTAAAAATTGGATCATAATCATTTAAAAATATCATGGGTATATAATATTTTTGTTATGGGTATACTATATTTTTACTAAAAAAGAAGCATTTTCATGGATTGTGGGCCAATCAATAAGGGTCGCTCTGTGGTCAACTTGGATTATAGATTTTGAGAATTGGTCCAAATGATACACGCATTTAAGCCAACCACTTTTTTAGAAGCTTGATTCCGTCGAAACTCATAGACTAATGGGATGGCATGCGGGATCCCAGACTTCTTATCGAATTGGTCCAGTCCATTGATGTCGTGAAACTGATTGATTATTTTGTTATTCAGACATAAAATTTTCTAGTTTTTTTAAATATATTATTAAAATTTTAATTTTAAAATAAAAAAAAAAACAAAAACATGAATTGATATTCCACCTCATCCAGAACAAGCATCAAAATATTGACCCATTTTATAACATTAATAGTTGTTAACAAATAATTGTTTTTGGGTATGAGTTAAAGTTCTAATAGTTTTATAATTTCTACTTATCTGTTTTGATTACTTATTTTTATATTGTGAAACTAAATTATATATGGTGTTGATCTCCACAAGAAAGAAACAACTTTAGTCGAAGTAGAATAAGATATTGCAAAAGAACAATCACTCCAACATACAAGTTTAATAGAAGCTTAAACGTGAAAATTTCTTGTCCAATCCACGTGACCCAACTACATCTATTTAAAGATGATCATCTTTTACACAAAAACATGCATTTAGAGGTAGTTTTAAAAATATCCACTAAATGTTTCATTCACAATTTTTTAGCAATGGTTTTTTAGAAATGACCGCCAAAATTGTTATTTATTATTAATTATTATTATTTATTATATATAAAAATTTATTATTTAATATTTATAATTTCAATTAATTATTAAGTGTGTGTGTGAAAATCATAGCCAAAACATTTTCACATAACTAATGTTCTAAGAGAAGATGAAAATCAATCTTTATCACACACAAAATGACCCTAACTTTTTAAACAGGTGTCTGCTTATACTCAACGATACGTCAAATCAAAGATTATGAAAAGAACTACCACAAAATTAGATATGCAGATATGAGCTTTGTGAGTCCTAAATATCATAGATGTTGTAAGTGCCTATAATAGCCAATGACTCTTATTAGTGCTAAAAAAGTGCTGATAAAAGTTCCCTCCATCAGTGCGGATAATGTAAACCCTTTATCAGCAATATTTTAGCAATGATGAAGGGAACTTTTATCAGTGTTATTTCTAGCCTTAATAAAAGTCAGACTATAGAACTGTGCTGGTGAAATTACAACACACTATATAAAAAAATATAGAATTTCATTTCAATTAAATTTACATTATGATATAACAAAAAACATTTTACAATGCTTAAAAACTTTTCATACATTGATATATATAATGATGTGGGTATACACAATTCATCACACATCAATAAATTCAAAATATTGATGTTTAGCTATTTTTGGACCCTGAATCCCTCTCAAAAGATCCCAGTCATGCTACTGAGTGACAAACATACCACTCTAGCTTGAAAAAAAGAGTGTACCTGTATAAAAAAATTCTTATATTAGTAACACTATAAATACATAAATTGAACACAAATATAATACAATACATTAACAAAATGTCACTTTTAGACTGAAAACATACAATTCAATTTATACAGAACACACTATGTGTCAGATTAACATGTGGTTAATCCCTACACATCAAAAATGATTTATGGATCATTCTCCAAAAGCATCAATACAATCGGAGTGCATGTGCTTGGTTTTGAGTATGTGGCACATGTTTTGAACTAAAATGTAATTTTTTAATAAAAACATGTACGTTGAGTCGTATCGGCCATATCGTGTGTCAGATTAATATAAAAAAGATTCATACATATCAAAAATGATTTATGGAACGTTTTCCTGAAATATCAAGACAATTTGAGTGTGTTTTCTTGGTTTTTACTGAGTGATACACGCCTATAACTAAAATTTCATTTTTAAATTGAAAACATGAAATTTGAATCATATCGGTCACACTATATATCAAATTTACATGTGGAAGAATCTTACATGTCACAAACGAATCATAGAACATTCTACTAAAGTATCAAGACCATATGGGCTCTTTTGCTCAGGTTTTAGTGAGTGACACACATTTTTAACTAAAATATCACTTTTATACTAAAAACACACATTTTGTGTCATATTAGTCACACCGTGTATGGAATTCTAGTACAAATGATTACTATATGTCACAAATGACTTTTGGAACATTGTCATAAAGAATCAAAACAACTAGAATGTGTTTGTTCACTTTTGGGTATGTCATACATCTTTTGAACTGAAATTACAATTTTAAATAAAAACACACACTTTGAGTCATACAAGCCATATAATGTGTCTGATTGATGTACATTTGATTTCTAAACATCAAAAATAACTTATGGAACATTTTCATAAATTATCAAGAAAATCCAAGTTTTTTTTCTTGGTATCAATAAGCAGACCACATTTTTAACTAAAATGTCATTTTTTAACTGAAAACACACACTTTGAGCCATACATGTCACATCATGTATCAGATTCACTGGTGGTTTATTTCTACTCATAAAAAATGATTTATGAATAGTTTTTAAAAAATATCAAGTTAATATGATTGTTTATACTCAATTTTCAGTGAGTGACATGTTTTTAACAAAAATGTCATTTTTAAACTGAAAACAAGCACTTTGAGTCATACCAGTCACACTGCATATCAAATTGATGTGTGACTGATTACTATACATCATAAATGATTTATGGATAGTTTTCATAATGTATTAATACCATAAGAGTGTGTTTTATTGGTTTTCATCAAGTGACACATGTTTTTAACTGAAGTGTCACTTTTAAAATGAAAACACACATTTTGAATCATACCGGTCACACTATATATCATATTGAGTTGAAACTGATTTATAAGCATCAAGAATGACTTATGAATAATTTTCTTAAAGTATTAAAATAATATAAATTTGATTTATGTGTTTTGAGTATGTCACACATCTTTTGAAGTAAAATGTCAATTTTAAATAAAAACACACACTTGGAGTCATACTGGGAACATCATGTGTTAGATTGACGCACACTTGATTCTTATACATCAGAAATTCCTTAAAAATAATTTTTATAAAGTGTTGAGACAATCCGAAAACATTTTCTTGGTTTTCAGTGAGTGATGCACATTTTTAACTAAAATGTCATTTTTAAACTGAAAACACACACTTTGACTCATACAAGTCATATCATGTATCAGATTGATGTGAGACTGATTCCTAAATGTCAAAAATGATTTATAGATCATTTTCATAAAACATCTCAACAAACTGGGTGTTTTTGTGCAATTTTCAGTCAGTGAAACATCTTTAACTAAAATGTTATTTTAAACTGAAAACACACACTTTGAGTCATACCAATTACACAGTGTATCAGATTGATGTGAGACTGATCAATAAATGTTAAAAATGAATTATGGACCATTTTAATAAAGTATTAAAACAATGTGAATGTGTTTGATCAGCTTCAATGTGGGACACATATTTTAACTTAAATTTTACTATTAAATTGAAAACACACACTTCAAGTCATACCGGTCACACCATGCATCAAATTAAGACGAAGTTGATTCCTACATATCACAAAAAATTTATCATTCAATATCTTAACGTATAAAAACAATATAAATGTGTTTTCTCAGTTTTGAGTTTTTCTCAGATATTTTTAACTAAAACATCAATTTTAAATAAAAACACATGCTCTAAGTTATACTAGACACACCGTGAGTTTGATTGATGTATGGTTGATTCGCACACATCAAAATTGAATTATGAATCATTTTTCTAAAGCATGATAAATCTAAGTGTGTTTTCTTGGTTTTTAGTGATTAACACACATTTTTAACTAGAATATCATTTTTAAACTAAAAACACATGCTTTGAGCCATACTAGTCACAATGTGTATCAGATTGATGCACAAATGTTTTTTAATTAGCACAAATGACTTGTGGATAATTTTTCTAAAACATGAAGATGATCTAAGTTTTTTATGGTTTTTCATTGAGTGAAATGTTTATAACTAAAATTTCATTTAAAACTAAAAACATCCACTTTGAGCCATGCGGGTCACATTATGTATAAGATTGATGTGAAACCGTCTGATAAACATAAAAAATGACTTCTTGATTGTTTTACAGAGGTATCAAAATAATCTGAATATGTTTTCTTGGTTTTTAGTTAGTGACACACATTTTAACTAAAATTTCTATTTTTAAACTGAAAACATGCACTTCGTTTTGTATGAGTCACACCATGTATTAGATTGAGATGTAGCTGATTTATACATGTCACAAATAAATTATGGATCATTTTCCCAAAAATATAAAGATAATAAATGGGAGTTTTCCCAATTTTGAGTATGTCACATGTTTTTGAACTAAAATGTCAATTTTAAACTGAAAACACGCACTTTGAGTCATACCGGTCACAAATTGTGTCAGATTGATGTGCTCATGATTACTATATGTTAAAAATGATGTACATGTCATTGTATAAAGTATCAATGCATCCCGAGTGATTTTTATTAATTTTCAGTAAGTTAAATGTGTTTTGTAATAAAATGTAAATTTTAAATAAAGGTACACTTTTAGTCATACCAACCACACCATGCATCATATTGTTGTGCGGGTGATTCCTATACATCAAAAATGATTTGCGTATCTTTTTGGTAATTTATAAAGACAATATGAGTGTGATTTCATTGTTTTCAAATAGTGACAAGTGTTTTGAACTAAAATGTCACTTTTAAACTAAAAATGAAATTTGATTCATATCGGGAACACCATGTATTTGATTGACATGTGTCTGATTCCTACATGTCAAAAATAAATTATCGATAAATTTCCTAAAGCATCAAGAAAAAATGGGCATGTCTTATTAGTTTCGAGTATGTAATGTGTGTGTTTTACTAAAATGTTGATCTTAAATAATAACACATACTTTTAGTCATACCAGTCACACTGTTTGTTAGATTAATATGTAATTGATTTTTATACAACAAAAATTCCTTATAGATCATTGTGCTAAATTATCAAGATAATCCAAGTGAATTTTCTTAGTTTTCAATAATTGACAATCATTTTGAACTAAAATGTTACTTTTAAACTAAAAACTTTCAGGTTGAGTCATACTGGGCATACCCTGTATCAGATTAATGTGTGGTTGATTTCTACACGTAAAAAATGGTGTATGGATCATTTCCCTAAATTATCAAGACAATATGAGCAAATTTTTTCTGTTTTGAGTATGTGACATGTGTTTTGAACTAAAATGTTGATTTTAAATCAAAACATACACATTCAATCATACCAGGAACACAATGTATCAGATTAATGTGTGGATGATTCTTACACATCACAAATAACCTATGGATCAATTTTCAAAATATTATGACAATTTGAACATGTTTTCTCAGTTTTGATTATGTGATGCATATTTTAAAGTGAATTGTTAGTTTTAAACTGAAAACACACACTTTGAATTATATCGGCCACACAATGTGGTAAATTAATGTGTAGTAAATTCTTAGATGCCATAAATGAATTATGGATAATTTTCCTAAAATATTAAGGTAATTTGAGTGTGTTTTATCTATTTTTATTGATTAAAACATGTTTTTAACTAAAATTTCCTTTTTTTTAAACTGAAAACACAAACTTCAAGTCAAACTAGGAACACCATGTGTCATATTAACGTGTGATTGATTCCTGCATGTGAAAAATGATATATAGACCATTTTACTAATGTATCAAACTATCAAAGTTATTTTTCTCAGTTTTTATTGAGTGGTTCACTTTTGGAACTAAATTGACACTTTTAAATTGATAACATACACTTTGAGTTATATCGGGCACACATTGTGTTAGATTTATGTGAGGTTTATCTTTATCAAATCCTTGGTCAAGGATTGATTATTCTCAAAGAATTTTGTGCTCTTCATAAAACAAAAAATGGTTGGAGAATAATCAATGTTTGAAAATGTCACCTCTTCATGATCTCTATAAAATTCAACTAAATAAGTAGTAGATAAAAATTATCAGACAATTAACCAAAAAAAGTATATAAATTGATGGGAAAATTAAAAAAATAAGTAGCAGAAATTCACCTATTCATGATGCCTATATACATTCTGACACCATGTATTTTTCCCACTTGTTTCTAAACAAATCTATTTTTCCTTTTGAATACATAAACTATCAACAATTCTGGTTGTACTAGAAAAATATAAATAAACAAATGGTTAATAAATATTTTAAATGAAATTGTAAGAATAATAAAAAATACATGTTTGGGGATTCTAATTTTTTGATGTAATATGATATATTTCATAAATTTTCAAACATAATAACCACAATATATGTCATTATTTTTTTCGAACACTGTATAATCATTGAGGAAAATAAGTAAGTTTTATTGATATATGTTTTAATAGTGAAATTTTATTATAGATGCCCTAATATTTATCTAGTTGTAGAACTTTATACGACTCTTTTTCTCAATGATCGTCCTCATACCGTGATTTTGAAGTTATTTAAAAATTTTCATATCATTAAAAAATGTTTATTAAAACATAAGATAAAATGTATAACTTGAATTTTACTTGTAAAATATTGATTTTAGTGTATTACAAATTGATAAATTTCCTCATGTATGGTTGATTTGTTGGTAATTCATGCATTTAATCTAAAAAAATAAATCTTTGGAGTATCCAAATTGATTGTAATGAATAAAAAATTCTCCCTAAAAAACATAAAGGAACAAGTAATGAAAGAAATGAAAATATATTTGATATGATTAAATTGTAGAGTTTTACTCCTGTATCATGGGTATTAAGAAGATTCTGACTCCTGTACATTTCGTTTTATGACATAATTTCCTTTCATTGGGTTATATTACCTCTTTATTGTCTTTTATATTCCAAGATTATGTGTATAATGAATTTTGATTATCTTATGTTATATTTCCACTAGCTTTATATGGATTTATAGTTGTTACACATAATCAATTCATTGATTCTCATTTCAATGGTATGATCATTATAAGGGTTTGTTTCATAATCTCAGTCAAATTGATATTATTTATTCTTGAATTATAATTGAAGGAAATTATTTGATCATTGTTTAATAAACCCTTTATTTTATTCTCCTCTGGTTATTCGTGATATTTTTAAATTAATAGTACCATTTTTCACTCTTTGATACATAATTTTATTGATAAAATGTTTCTAATAAAACATGACTTCATTTATTTCTTTGGTTAGATATCTTTTTTCTTTTAAAACCATGTTTTCTAAAAATGTTTTCATAAATGTTTTTAACCTCTTCAAAATGATTTAAATTTTTTTTTAAAGGAATATTTATGTAATATTCAAACCAATGTCTATTTCGATTTTACAGAAAATGTGAAAGGAATATTCTTGTCATTTTTCAAACAAGGCACTTTCTAACCCTTTTACAGTGCAAAAGGAATTTTTATTTTATCTTGTATGACATGTAAAAATTTACCCACCATCATTTCCTTGTAGTTTTATTTGTAAGTTTATAAGTTTAATTTTAAAATATTTTTTCCCAATATTCTATAAATTATTAGTTTTTACAAGTGATTTTCAATGTAAAATTTTTTTTAAATGTTTTTTGTTTTAAAAATATTGATTTTCAGAATGAAAATGATATTTTTATCCTGAATGTTTTAAAGATAATTTTATGGTATTTTTATTCATCAATGAAAACATCCCATTATTCTTAATCCAATGAGTATATGTTGTATTGATTCTATCCTCATTCTTTCTATGGTTGGTTTATGATCATTTTGAAAAAGGAAAGTACTAACATTCACTTCCTTGATTAATTTTTGTAGTCATTAAATTTCACTTGAATTATTCACCTTCATGTGATCATTGGACATTGAATTTCCCAAAAATATCTATTCTATTTATCATGGAAATGTTTATTTATTTAAAAATATATCATTTCTACATATGGTGTTTAATTTGAAATTTATTTGTTTTTAGGGGGAAATATTAATAAATCTGCATTCTTTAATCAATGTGGATATTTTATGATCAGGTACATTGGTCATGAAATTATTCAATATATGAGGAATAATTTTGACTAGTATTGATGATTGAGGCTCGACATTATATAGCCCCTCGATACATCGATAGATCTCATGAGATAATCAAGTTAATCTAGCATTAAACAATTTTTTAATTGTAGATTAAACCGTCTTGTGAAAGGTCTTGACAGAAGAGGTATCATGATGTCTGTGATCATGGGATCAAATAATTTAGCATTTCTTTATTTAAGATATCAATTATTATTATCCATGATATTTTCACAATTATATTATCTCTGGATGTATTTAATTCCCATTTTATTGATTAAATAACATTTTTTTCAGTTATTTAACTTTCCATGTTGATTATTCCTTATCTAATTATGATATCCAATTATTGATTAAATGGAATGTGTGTTCATTTTTTTAGCTTTCTATATTGATTATTATCTATGATATTTTATTATTGATATTATCCATAGATGCACACTCTTCTTAGTTTATTGATTAAATGTAATGTGTGTTAAGTTATTTAACTTTCCATATTGATTATGCTTTTTGGTTCATGATAGCTTCCACTGTACTTATCCCTTACTGAGCATTTGAGATTACTGTTATTTTTTCCCCTAGGATTCCATGAAGTTTATAATGAATTAAATAAATATATATACTAGAGGGAATAATTTTATTCTTGAAAATAAATGTGTTGTGATTTCTATATTCAAATTTAATATGGGAATCAAGTTTGAATTCATTTTACCAAGACTAATAAACTATTCATTATTTTAGGATGCAATTCATTGTATCTTATGCTAATTTAATAAAGCATACATTGGCTCCAGGATAATGGGGTTGGGGTTGGTACATTTTGTATCAAAGGAAGTTTAGAAAAAAACCTTGGGAGCTAGATTTAGGAAAACATAGATTAGGGAGCATAATCCTATGATAAAACTTGAGGATATATATAGGAAAATCCTAAAGTTTTGGTAAGGTAGAGATTATGTGGTTTTTCCTTTTAATATATCCATGTATAGATACTACAAGTGGATTTGGTTTTAGAATAGTTGTACCTAGGGTTAATAACTATGAATAATGTGTGTCGTGATTGAATCGAGTGTTACCTAGTACATAAAAAATGCCCTTACTATGCACTTGGTTTAACACTCTTGGGGGATATGATTAAGATAAATCAAATTTTCTTTACAAACCATTATGAAGGATTTGAGTAGATAATGAAAATGAATGACCTAGGTCAAACCTAAGGTGTCTTATATTGAAAATAAAGTGTCATAATTTGAACATCCTATAAATTATTATATGGTTTTACCACTATGATTATTACTAATCATAATATATTTTTTGGTTTTAATCAATGGTTGGAACCAAAATAAATAACGTTAAAATTTAAAATGAAGGATAATGTGGTGACTATAAGAAACCAAATGGGATGATGGAATGAGTGAATGATTTTAGGATTACACCTAATCAGTTTTCCCAAAATATGATTGACAGCATATACTTTAAGTAACTCCCAAACTCACCAAAGAAGAGAAGGATGATTTTTTCCAAGAACACGAGTGATGGAGACCATGGAGTAAAAAAGCCTAGATTTCCATGTAAGAAATGTGGAATGAGACACCCATGAAAGTGACACAATGGAACAAGAAAATGATTTATGTGTAGAAAGGATGGAAATGAAGAAAAGAATTACAGGAGTAAAAATGAATAGTACAATGGAATAAAATAAATCTCATCCTAGGGACCCATTTATAGTTTTTTCATAAATGTGTAGAACCTTGGAATTATCCATGTCAATTCCCTCTTCAAAAGGATAAACCCTATAGTAAGGAAACACCTTTTTATAAATAAAATGGATGAAGTATTTATGTACTGGGGTTATATTGAAAATCTTAGTAAAAGGTAATTTAATAAATAAATTTATTTCAAGGATGTACATTATATTTTTAGGGAAAATTATAGAAATTATATTAATTTAGTTTAGAAAAAGGACAAACCACATGCTAGGTGATAACCCATCACATCCGGAAAGGCCATGGGGCATGAACCCATTACCAAAGGATGACAAGGGTTTCCCACCTACTACTGGACTACACATTGTCCTGGTTAATATGTCATTGTTTTTAAATAATTTGATGAGTAAATATTAATTATGAACCAATTTTTTTACTATTAAGGTTTAGAGATTAATTTATTATATTGTATAACTTGTGCTAACTATATTGGTTTTGGAAAATAGTTAAAGATATACGGAAAGACTTGTCACTTTTTATGGATCTTACGATCCATTAGAAGTGAATTTTAGTTCTTCAAACATAAAAAATTCATTTTTGGATATTAATTTCTATTATAAAGGGATGAATTGGAAATTGATCTAAGCACAACCAAATGATGAAATTTTTCTTATGAAATATAAATATATCAAGCAAGTATATTTACTTATATTCACGGAAAGTAAAATAATTCATCAACTTTAGGAAAAGGATCTTGAAATAAAAATTTTATCCTATTACATTCATATCCAATCAATCATATGGTCTTCTAAATCATTATAGATTTATGGTTTTGAGGACCTTAACATTCCATTGATCACTTAATTTCTTGTGATCAATGACATTTTTTCACTATATATAATTATTTACGCTCTTCTTCCATGTACATATCTTCACATTCCACTAATGTTCTTCTATATAGAATCCTAGTTATGTGCTATTCCATATAACCTTCATACTTCCATTTCTATTTTATCGAAAGGATTTTGTATGAACTCTTTTTTGATGTGGGGTTTTCAACAAAATAATTTTCAAATATCAAACCGTTTATTACCGAGATCAAGTTTAAATTGTGAGGATGCAATTTATTAAGGTGGGGAGATTGTAACACCCCTATATTTTAAGAAAATAAAATTGTTTTTTATAGCATGTATGACACACAAATGATACGGGCTATTATGGGTGGAGACTCATAGGCTTTTGAGACACCTTCTCATGGTGTACTCCCTTTGAAATATCATGTGCAAGATATTATGAGAATGAGACCCGTCAGTAAGAAATCCATACTTACATGTGTCATTGTATTTTCCTACCTACAGATGTGTGTATTGATCCTTATACATTAATATTATTATTAATTATTATTTCAAGTAATGTACTTTTATGTATTTATGAAAACCATGATGACATATGTTTTATGTGAGGTAGGATACATTGGGTGCGTCATGAGTAATATTACATTAATGAATAACGTGAGAAAGGATTTTTCACTTCTTTTCTTTAACGAAAGTTGATTTCTCAGGCCATTTGATGAAAATGATATACCCTAAATAAATCCATGTTCATGGTGTTCGATAGGTAAGTTCAATTTTTGAAAATTCAAATAAAGAGATATAAATCACATAGGTTGATGGCACCAACATGCAACCTAATTGAATAGAGATATCACGATAAAGGGATTATATTACACAACAAGTATCCGTAAGAGGTATTATCTCATTAAAACATTAACTTCTATCTCCAAGGGTTCCTTGGCATGCTGCTAGATGCTAACCTTGGACTTTATGCTTCTTTTCCTAATGCCACTGAGAAAGAGGCCTAAAGGGTCAAACACTATGTGTATCTAGAATATCATTTAAATAACATATTATCATTAATTATTTAACATGTTGAATAAATATTATTCCCACATTTGGTTTAATAATTATTCTTGTTTTCTTGATCACATATATCATGTCACCAATTATTCGAGAGAATATTAAGTGATAAAAATATTTAATAAATATTAATTTTCTATTTAGAGAATATAATATTTATTTATTTATTAAAGAATAATACAGTGATAATTATTTAATAAATAATTAGTCATTTTTAAGCCTAAAAAATATTGTCTAGGAATGGAAGACCATGTTTATAGGTTCGGTGAGAAATAATATATATTGAATATTATTTGAATAAATAATATTTTTATTTAATTCGCAAGTTTAGCGCATGTCGAGAAATAATAATAATATTATTATTATAGACATGGAATTCTGTGGGGATTAAATAAATATTAAATAGAACTTATGCAATTATTTATTTCTAACCCTAGTGGTATATAAACCCAATTATATTATTTTTTCAAAGCGTTCCAATTCATTTTTTTGTTGTGCACAATGAATCTATAGAATCCTATCGAAGACCTAGATAGATTTCTTCTACAAGAATTCTCCCATGAACAGAGAACAATCATCCTCCAACTTCCATTATCAAGTCTATACAGGTCTAGGATAATCCTTTGGAAGTGATTCTTGGGGCGATCTAAGGAAAACGATGCAAGCGATAGGATCTTCCATGCTAGCACCCAGAGATTTCTACACTAACATTCAGAGATTTTTGGAACACATATGGATCACTAATTGAGTGAATATGCCCTTTATTCCTACAACACAATGATGGTATGATGTAGATACGTTTTCAAATCCATCATCAACGAAATAATTTCACATAAGGTAATTCATTAATTGCTTAAATTAATTATAAATAATATTTTATGATTCTGCACTTGGTTATGGAATTTTATCCCTTGTCATTATTCTTTGATTCAATTATGTTGATCATGGATTTCAACATCATATAAAATCTCAAATTAATCATCAATCATGAAAAAAACAAAATATGTTAATGACCCATTGCACGTGT
Organism: Viscum album; assembly: GCA_963277665.1. Lineage (NCBI taxonomy): Eukaryota > Viridiplantae > Streptophyta > Magnoliopsida > Santalales > Viscaceae > Viscum > Viscum album. Next base: position 406,379,433 of record OY728166.1, read on the forward strand.
CTGCTGTGCTCAGAACCTGCAAGTGAAATTAGAGCGATCACATAATTATTCATTATTTTATTTACTATAATTGATTTATTTATGCATAAGTAATTGGTTTTTCAATTCAATTTTAATCATTGTCTAAACCAAATTTATAGACCTACATATTTTTTTTAGTTTCTCAAAAATATAATCAAATCGATTAATTTTATGAATGAAATAAATTTGAAGATCTCATCGGGTGGTGTAGAGGAATCTTGCTAGATAACACAACAGTACACACTATGTAACTCGCAAGAACATATCATGTACTATTGTTAAATGCACCAAGAATTAATTTATAATTAATTAAAGTCATCTGAATTTATTACACACGATGCATTTAATTTTACACCGGGTGTTTATGAGGCCATCATGGCACATGGTCAGCCGGAGTACATGCTGCGTAACTGATGTACATGGCGTGTAGTCCATTAAGTCACAGATGGGCTGTGTATCTTCTTACATGGTCAACCTGACTGGTGACCATGTATCTCAGATACCACACATTATTTAGCTCATGTTCATGTTTTGTACTCTAATTTTTTCATTGAACAATTACACGTTGAGTCCCTAGGCGCATGCCATGAATAGACGGTGGGAAAAAATACACGTCGTATAGATCCAATGTACACATCATGTATCATTACAAAATTATACAGAATTAGAAATTAATTTATTATATTGTGCCAACCTTATCATCATGTACTTGCGTGCATTCATTAAGTTGATAGTACATTCCATGTGATGGGTTTTAATATATATATATATATATAAATTTTTAATTAATTTCTACATAATTTTTGGATCATAATATCATGTACGAGTCATATTACAGTTATTAATCAACATGCATTGAAGTATAACATGTGGCAAAAAAATCATGTAATTCATGTAATCATTAAGTTGATAGTACATGTCATGAAAGTACATGATAATTCATGTATGCCAAATTTACCAATAGTAAATAGTATATGAGTATAATACATATTGTGTAGTTCATATGGGTACTCACTGTGTTTCCTCTAAGGTACATTTATGTATGTAATTAATTTTAAATAAATTTATTTAATTTATTTAAAATTATGATCGATGGAAATCTCATGGAAATTCATATGAGAATTAATATAAAAGAATTGATCAATTAATGATGATAATTAATTGATTTGACTGTGATTTATCTTAAATAAGAACAATTAGAATTTAATGATAATTTTATAAATTTTTAATTCATTTCATGTGGATGGTCATGGGCTTAGACTAGACCTTTGTAAGTGATTGAGTTATTTTAATTTATTATTAAAATAAATTGTAGGCTTGTGTGCCATATCTCTTCTTATCATGTAAGGGAATGTGTGGCCATGGTTTCTGTTATGTAAACCACTTCTCCTCACCTACGTGTGAGTAAAATCATATGTAATGGATGGATCTCCCATGTTAGTGGAGGTGGTTCAATTTTGGAGCTGAGGTAAAACCAATCCAAGAGAGATATATAGGTGGACATGTGGAAATATTCAACATGATCCATAAATGGTTCATGGTGTTTCCCCAATAGGTCGATGGTTAGTTTATCATCCTCTAGGTAAAATAACCATCAGTAAAAGATCAGGATCATACCACTTTAATATTTTATTTCTATTTATTTTCATGGTTATATCATTATGGATGTTTTTTATAATCACTTGAATTGATGATTTAATACGCATAAAAGACATAACTAAAATATATTTGCTCATGTGTAAATATTATCTAAGTCATGGTCAATCACTTAAGTAAATCCACTTAATACTAACAAGAATTTAATAAATATAATAATTGTAAATTTATGATTAAATGATAAAATCCCTCAATAATATATTATGTCTGTATAGCCTTCTACTACTTCAGTTAAAACCGAACTATAGTTTAAAGTGCTTGAACAACCAAAGTTGGGGTTCTTTCAATTATTTGGGAATTCTGACTTGAAGTTTTGGGTTTAATTATTATAGTTGACATCAAGGGCTGACTAAAAAAGTAATACATGGTCTAATTAGGTGGTGAGGATTTAGGAAATACATTTTAAGGATTTCAGGATTGGGGAGTCCACTCAATAGATCATGGAATTGTGAGTTAATTCGGTTGACATTCAGAATGCCTACTTAAAACTATTCAAATTTATTGACCAACCAATGTTGGGGTGATGATAAGGGGAATATGGATCCTTACCCCTACAATGTTCAATCAATATGATATTATGAAGCCAATGGTGAGGGCTGTTGGGTTTCGATAAAATAGTCAGTCATTAATAAATAAAATACATATTTATTTGTCTAAATTTTATCAGATAAAGTAATAAAACTCTAATAATAATAGTTGTAGAAACAACCATAAAAATGAATTAAAACATACCACTACAATCCATACTTGATAAGAATAACCTTTTCACCGATGCAAACTTCAGAGAATGGAAAAGGGACAGACATGTTATCCTATGCCATGAAAGGAAATTATATGTGATGTAAGAACATATTCCTAATATGTCTCATAATAAGGCTAGTGAGGAAGAGTTATCTCTCCATGAGAAACATTTGAACGACATTGCAGATGTTCAATTTTTTATGCTATCATCCATAAACAATGATATTTTAAGGAAACATGATGACATGGATGTATATATAATTAGGTCTCACATTTAGGATATATATTAAGAGATGGAGAGACAAGAGAGATAAAAGATATCCAATGATCTATTTAAAATTAAGCTTAAATATTCGGTGCCATATATTCCTCATGTAGTCAAGATTATTTGCTACATTGAATGCTTAGACATCTTAGGGATCAAATTACCAGATGATTTGCACATAGATATCATAATTTCTTCACTACCCAAGACCTTCTCTAGTTTTATTATTAATTATAATTTGGGAAATAATGATAAGAGACTTTTAGAACTTGATAATTTAATTTTCCAGGAGGATAAGGACATGGTCTATGATAAATGCAGTTTACTTAAGATGAATAAGAAAATAAAGAAAGAGGTGAAGGGGACCAAGACTCAGAACAAGTATAAAGCTCCCAAGCACCATCCCTCAAAGAAAAGGAAGATCTAGAGACAAGGTAAGGAAAATGAGATATTATGTTTTTCTTGTGGAAAACAAGGCCACTAGAAGAAAAACTACACCTATAACAAAGGGGAAGTTAAAGGTGCATTTGTTATCGAGTGTAATCTTTCAATATCCACATATTGGGTGTTAGATACAACTTTTTCTGCTCATATTTGTGTCCAAATTCAAGAAATAAGTAAATTTCAAAATATTTATAGAGGAGAGGTGGATTTTCAATCCACCAATAGTGTAAGGTTGGGTGCTCTAGTCATTAGTGAATACTATATTTAATTTCAAACAATAATGATATTGGTTTTAAGGTATTGTTATTATGTACCAATAGTTACCTAGAACATAATTTCTATGTCATGCCTAGATACAGATGGTTTTTTTTCATGTTTCAGAATAAAAGTTATTTCTTTTATAAAGGAATCATATGTTATAGTATGGACCATTTAAATAATGGTCTTTATGTATTAAATTATGAAAACCAAGTATTGGAAATAGATAATGAATCATGTTCACATGACTCATATAACAACCAGCTATGAAATCACTATCTTGGTCATGTAAATGAGAAGCATTTGAAAAAGCACTATCAAGATGGTTATTTTAAATATTCTAGGATAAAACCACTTAAAAGATTTCATGCTTGTTTACAAGATAAAATGACCAAACCACCATTCGGTGGACAAGGTGAAATGGCCACAGAGCTTCTAGGATTGGTATACACTGATGTGTGTGGACTATTTCAAGTAGAAGCTAGATGTGGATATCTTTACTTCATAAATTTTACTGATGACTTGAGTAGATATGGAAATATCTAATCAATGAGGTATAAGTGTGAGACCTTTGAGAAATTCAAATAATTAAAGAATGAATTAGATAATCAACTTGGAAATAAGATAAGAAGCTTCAATCATATCAAGGTAATGAATATGTTAAGCAATAGTTCATCGAATTTCTATGGTATTTTATCTGAGCTCACTCCACCTTACACACCATAGTGGAATTATTTTAGTGAAAGGAGGAACTGTACCTTGTTAGACATGGTAAGGTAGATGATGAGTCATGAAGATCTTCCATTATCCATTTGGGGATATGCATTATAGATTGTGAAATACACACCAAACTGAGTACCAAATAAAGTGGAAGATGGAATTCCATTCGAGTTATGGAGTGAAAAGAAATTATTTTTCTATATTCATGTGTATAGGGTTGTGAGGTATTTTTCAAGGACTTCTTAAGAAACAAACTAGCACATCGGGGCACAAAGTTTATCTTTATAGTGTATCTAAAGAAACAAGGGATACTACCTATACAACCCCTCCGATAAGAAAGTGACTACCATTAAACAAGCCATCATTCTTAAGAGGGAGAACATCCTCAGAAAGGATATTGGGAGAAATATTAACTTAGATAAAGTTTATTCTCAAGATACACAATAGTTGGTAGAGGAATAGATTTCACAGGTCCCTATGGAAGAAGTAGTTACTAAAACACAAGTACTTCATAGGATCACAAGGGAGGCAAGAGAACCAGAGTGATATTGTTTTCTAGTCACCGAATATTGTTACTAATTATTGGTTATCTATAATGAGAAATTATCCTAGAAAGAGGCATTAGAGTGATCAGAATATGTAAGATGGTAAGAATCCATGAATTCTAAAATGGATTCCATGTATCCGAACCAATTTTGGGTTCTATTTGATGTGCCATTTGATGTATATACCGCATGGTGTAAATGAGTATTCAAGAGAAAACTAGACATGGAAGGTAAAGTAAATACCTATAAAGAAATTCTAAGGGCTAAAGGGTTTAAAAAATGTTAAGTAATTAACTGTGATGAAACCTTTTCACCAGTGACCATGTTTAAATCCATTAGAATTATTCTCTCTATAGTAGTTTACTATGATTATGGAATTTGGAAGATGGGTGTGAAAATAGATTCCCTTAGTGGGACCCTTCAAGAAGATGTCTACATGACACAATTAGAAGGATTTATGACTCCAGGTGATGCCAAAAAGATTTAAAATTTTCAGAGATCTATTTATTGATTAAAGAAATAATCCAGGTCCTGGAACATTTAATTCAATGAAGTGATAAAATAATTTGGTTTCATTAAGAATGAATGAGAGACATGTGTTTACAAGATGTTGAGTGGGAATAAAGTCATTATCCTAGTGGTATATGTTGATGATAGATTACTTATTAGAAATTACATACCAGTCTTATCATTTGTTAAGGACTCATTAAAAAAGTGTATCTCTATGAAAGAATTTGGTGAAGTATCCTATATTCTAGGGATCAAGATCATTCGTGATAGATCCAAGAGGCTTTATGGTATAAGTAAAAATACATAAATTGACCATATACTAAAGATAATTAGTATGGAACAATCCAAGAGGGGATTGGTTCTAGTGTCACACGGTATACATCATTATAAGAAAATGTGTCCTCAAACACAACACGAGAAAGAGAGATTGAATAAGATCTTACATGGTTCAATGAAAATATCAATCATGTATTCCATGTTATATTCCAGACTTGATGTTGCCTATGCATTAATCATGATAGACATATATCAAGAAGATCCAAGAGAAAAACATTGGTCTACTGTTAAGTCTATCCTCAAGTATTTGAGAAGAACTAAAAATATGTTCCTAGTGTATGGAGGAGACAAGGATATAGTCATAAGAAGTTATACTAATTATAGTTTAAAATAGATTAGATTGATTTGAACTATAGTCAGGATATTTTTTCTCTCAATGGAGGAGTTGTGAGTTATAAGAGTTCAAATCATCCATTTGTCACTGATTCTACATCAGAGTCTGAGAATATGGATTCTTCTGTTGCAACCAATGAATCCATTTTGATATGAAACGTTTTAAAGATTCTTGATTTGGTAGATATCAGTAAAGACCCTATTATATTGTATTTTTATAATAACTCAATTGTTATCTTGAAAAATTTCCAAGTTCATAACAACGGACAAAGCACATACTCTGGAAGTATCACCTCTGGAAGTATTTCTAAAAAAGGGGTAAAGTTTCATTATGTAGAGTTCCCAAAAAAGAAAACAAAGTGGACCCCTTGACTAAAGTCCTATCTCAATAGAAGCATGAGTATCATGTGAGATCTAGCAGACTGAAGGTTGTTAGTATTTGGATTTAGTGCATGTGAGAGTTTATTAAAGATGGTTCCCTAGAACAAAATTCTAAGTAATTTATGATAAGATTCATTCATTTTTTGAATATTAATATTATTTTTATCACATAATGATTGTTCTTATGCATGACATAGTAAGTGATAATGTACTAAGGGTAGTTGATGCACTGAAAGGTCATAGCAGTTCTCCGCTACCATGAGAACCCATAAGTTTCACAACAATATTCTTAAATATACCTTCTATGTTCAGATGAAATCTTTTGAGGGACCCAAATAATACCGTATATTATGTGTGGAGACTCATATGACTTTGAGGCACCTTCACATGGTGTATTCCCATGGTAATATCTAGAGTATTATATTATGAGAACGAGACCCACTAGTAGGAAATCCACAATTATATGTGTCATTGGATGTTCCTAACTTTGGATGGTTGTATTGATCCTTAGACTATAATATTATTTTTAATGAGTATTTCAATTAATTTATTTTTATGTATTGATAAAAACCACGATGAAATATGTTCACAATGAGGTTGGATGCATTGGGTGCGTCATGAGTAGTATTATATTAATGAATAATGCGAGAAATAATTTTCCCCTTATATTCTTTAACAAAAGTTGATACCTCAATCCATTTGATGGAAATGATATAGCCAAAATAAATCCATGGTTATGGTGTTATATAGGAAATTTTGATTTCTATAAAGTCAAATAAAGTGACATCAAACTCATAGTTTGATCTCACCAGTATGCAACCTGCTTGATTAGAGATATCATGATAAAGGGGTTATATTACACAGTAAGCTTCCATATGAGGTATTATGTCAATGTGACATTAACTTCTTTCTCTATGGGTGCATTGGAATGTTGAAAGATGTTAACCTTGGACTTTAGGTAGTGACATCACATAGGGAATCGTTAAATTCCCATGGGTATACACAAATTTAAGAATTTATAAAACTTATACAAACTACTAGAAATATTGTACTTGGAAAGTTCAAGTATTTAACCCACAAGGATCATTCATATGTTCTAAATTAATTAAAGAAACTAAAATTGAATTTTTTTTATTGTTTTGAAATAATGAAAGAAAATAAAGTAAAGGTTGGGTTTTATATCAGAAGAGAGGCATGCTAGGTTTAGTGATTTCAGGTTCATGTGCAACAGATTAAATTGATAACGAGTTTATTAATCTTTGGTGTCAGAATTAGGTCTGAAAGGATCCTTGGTCCAGGTATCCTTCCATAATACTGTAATTTCACCATTAGAATATTCATCTAATAAGTGATATCACAAAACTAGGCAACACAAAACCTTATTTAAACACACCAAACCTATATTTCATGATGGTCATACACAAAATAGGCCAACTAATTGATGTATATAAATGATAATCCTCAGAACACAAAAATGGTCATGCAATTTGAAAATAAGATGAATTAAAATTGATAAAAGGAGTTTCAATAATGTAAAACATGAATAATAAGTAGAAAAAAACCCTAACAACACATACCCCTATAATCACATCACTTGACACAAAGAAAACTACTCACTCATGCTAAACATGATAAGAACGAGCAGCATGGATACCAAAGGATGAATGAAGGCAATGAACAATGGTGAATCTAGGCTATATACCATCATTCCTCCATCTGGTAGTCATCCGTCAACATCTCTGTCATTCCTCTGGTCCCAGATCCCCCCTGTGCAGTGACTAAGGCATGAATATAAAAGGGTTTTTCATCAAACCCTTAGCCACTACACATTAATTTTTCTAAATCCTTATGGTGTAACAATGTGTAATGTACTTTCACATCGTGTAATCTCTTGAATTTAATTACATGAGAAGGCCTCACGATTTTTGGAATACTCTTCCAAAAATATATATTGCAAAAACTCATATCGTGTAATAGGAATACCCAACATGTAAATTAGTCTTCTACATTTTGTAGCTTTCTCTTCCTTCATGTGATTTTTCTTTTGGCCTAAAAAATCTGGTATCACACTGCTTCACTTCTCTCATGTCATGAACTGTCATTAAAGTCATAAATTCACCAATTTTGTTCCTTTTTCAAATATTCATTTTTCCTACCATAAAACATAAAACAAATCAAATCATTCAAAATTTGGCAAGAATATTCAATTAAATACACAAATCAATGTCTTAAAACGCTCTAAAATATATACATGAAATACAGTTATTAGGTTGCTTCTTATAATTCCACTAAGAAAGAGGCCAAGAGGTCCACACACTAAGTGTATTCAGAATTTAGTTAAATAATATATTATTTTTATTTTTTAATAAGTTGAATCAATATTATTCTCTCCCATGGTTTAATAAATATTCATCTTTTCTTGATCTCACATATTTCCTCACCATTTATTCGAGAGAATATTATGTGAGTGGAATATTTAATAAATATTTATTTTCATTTAGTGAATGTAATATTTATTTATTTATTGGTGAATAATGTTGTGATATTTATTTAGTAAATAAATATTCATTATTAAAATCCTGATAAATATTGTGGAGGAATGGTGGACCATGTTTATAGGTATGATGAGAAATGATATATATTGAATATTATTTGAATAAATATTATTTAAAATTAATTTTCAATTTTATCACAGGTTGAGAAATATTATTATTATTATTATTCACATGGGGTTCCATAGGGATTAAATAAATATTAAAGGGCACTTGTGCAATTTTTTATTTCTAACCCTAGTGGTATATGAACCCAATTATATTATTTTTCAAAAGAGAGCCAAGTAATTTGTTTTTTGACACAATGAATATGGAGAACCCTCTAGAAGCCCTAGAGAGATCCCTTATGAAATAATTCTCCTAAGAACAGAGTGTGATATTCCTTCAAATTCTACTATGGAGTCTTGAGAGATCAAGGAGAATCCTTTGGAAGTGATTCTTAGGGTGATCAAAGGAAAACGATGCAAGAAATAACAACTATCATGCTAGAACTTGATGATTCCTATAGAGACATTTACATATTTTTGGAAAACATGTGGATCAACACTAGAGGAATTTTCTCTTGATTCCTACAATAGAATGATGGTGCGACATAGATCCATTTTCAGACCCATCAATGAAAAAATAATTTCATGCAAGGTAATTATTTAATTACTTAAATTAATTATAAATAATATGTCATAATCATGTGCTTGTTTTTGGAATTTTTTCCCCTGTTTTTATTCATTGATTCAATTTTTTTAACACAACATTCAACATCAAGTAAAATCTTAGATTAATCATTGATCATGACAAAAAGAAAAGTTGGCCACGACCCATCACATGCTTCTACTGCGCCCAAAACCTACAAATATAACACCCAAGACTTTATAATATATTTATTTTTAAATGAATTAAATATCATGCATTACACACAACACAATTTTTAGCTTTCATTATATAAAAAAATGAGTTTCTTCCATAGCTTTTGTTACAGGAAAGACCAAGTCTTACCGACCAACAATATACTATTAATATTCTTATTTAATTTGATAATTATCATCCAGCCATTGAAATGGTGGATATGAATAGGATTAACCAACCCATTAATATATATAATTGACACACATTTTTTAGTTATCTATTGAATAGTAATAAAATGAGAATAATTTAAAAGAAAAAGAAATGTTTTCTGAAAAATAGTATTTTCCAAAATGATGATTAGTCGTTCTTTACATAGAAAAATTAAATTTTAATTTTAAAACTTTTAGAAAATCAATTTGATAAAATAAAATTATTTTTTGAAATCAGAATACTAAAATTATCTTAGGGTGATTTTTTGTCATTTTTTTGAGAAGTTTCATTTTTTTGATGAATAGTGAAAAATACTGAATTTTAATTGAAAAGTGCGCTTTGTTTAAATAAATTATAATTTTAAATTATAGTTTGAATTGGTTTTAAAGTAAAATTAGTTATATAATATATAAAATTCACTAATTATGGTTATTAGAATCATTTTTATATTGAATTTAGATATAAAAACATTGTAAACTTTTGAACATTTTCACCTTAAAAACTAGCTTTCTCGTTATGTCTGTGGGATTAATTTTAAAATAAAATTATCCTATTTTATGAATTGTCTTTTTAAAAATTGATTCCATATTTTTATTAAGAATAATTTATAATTTCTAATATGGTCAAATTAATTTTTGATAAATATTAATTGTAAATGTATTAAAAATTAATTAATGTGGTTAAGGTAAAAATTGGTTTACTAGGGGTTAAACTAAAAAGATAAGGGTAAAAATGACCTATAAACTCGTCTAAAAACTATTGTATGGATATATTTTGACCATTCCACCTATAAGGTTCGATAATGGTCCACGTTGGACCATTTTTACTTATGAAAAATGTGGGAACACTCAATTCATTTAAAAAAATACCAAGTGTGTCCTCTCCCCCACTTATAAAAGGCCACCCACTATCCTCTCTTATTTACACCATAAAACCTATTTAGTTAGGAAAATACCTACCCAAATTACTTCCAAAATTACCTCCTATCATCCTAGAATAATTATTTAGGTAAAAAATCTAACATAATATGGCTTTAGTTCTAACCTAAGGAGGACACCTGAAGAATAGGTAATGTTCCTCAACGAGCATCCTTATTTTATTTCTTTCTCCACCCCATTAAATTATTTTTAAAACAAGATGATATAATAACCTCAGTTTCTTCCATATACTATGATGTTTTTATAAAAAGTTCATGACCTATATCTATCTCCACTTCTTTAAAATGGGTTATTAAAGCATCGTTTGGGTGTATGGTGGACTACTGCCTCGTGAACCGATGTCATTCGTTCTTCCATTACCACCTTTCATGATTGGGTATGATGATGGATCTAAAGTATATATATATATATATTATATTTAAAAAATATGTATACCTTTGGATTCATTATATCATATATATCTTTTTAACTTCCATTCTATATGAGATACGACAACATCACTCATGTGTACGGCGAACAACCGCCTCGCGAAGCGATGTGATTCGTCTTTCACTAACCCTTTGCATAGCAGGTGATGATAAAAAATTTAATGACTATATGTGATATAAATAACTTAATTATGATATTCATGAAAAAATTATCATTATTTAATTATAATATATATCATTTTATTTCTTTCCTTTTCACTGATGTAAAGATGATAACATCGCTCGTGTATGAGTGGACTACCTCCTCCACGAAGCGATGTGTGTCTCTTTTTATCACCACACAACATGGATGAAATATATAAATATATTAATTAATGAAATATTTTATTTATGATATTATTATCATTTTGGAGGGTTAAAATATTACTTATCTATTTTTTATAATGATCATTGAAAAATGTAAACGTTACTCCTGCGTGCGTACGGTCTACCATCTCAATGATCATAGCGTACATGATTTTTAATAATCAACTTTAATAATTGATTTTTAAATTATAATTTATGTATAAATATGATAATTATTTTATTATATTTTTAAACTAATAGTATCATTTTCCCACTCTTTGGTACTTAAATTAATTGTTAAAATTTTTCTAAGAAAATATGACTTCATTTATCTATTCGGTTGGAAATATATTTTCTTCCAAAACCATGTTTTCTAAAAAAAATCAAAAATTATTTTAAACTCTTAAAAATTATTTATTAAGTTTATTTTTACAAAAATATATTTAGAGGAATCTTTATGTCATTTTAAAAATAGTGCTCATTTGGATTTTACCGAAAATGTTAAAGGAATATTCATGTCATTTTCTGAAAACGACACTTTCTATACTTCTTACAATGAAAAAGTAATGTTCTTTTTTATCATGTGCAACATGTATGGATTTAACCACCCCAATTTTTTATAAGATTCCTTTTCATGTTTATAAAGTTACTTTTGAAATATTTTTCCCAATATTCTATAAATTCTTAGATTTAAATGTGATTTTTAAAGAAAAGGATTTTTCAAATGTTTTATGTTTTAAAAATTGATTTTCATAATGAATAAGATATTTTCCTCAATAATGTTTTTAAAGATATTTTTATGGTATTTCTATTCATCATCAACAACAACACCTTATTATTACTCTAATGGGTGTACATTATATTGATACCATATTTATTTTTTCTATGGATGGTTTATTATAATTTTGACCAAGGAAAGTAATGACATTCTCTTACTTGATTAATTTTTAGTCATTAACTTTCCCTTGAATTATTCCATTTAATGTGATCAATGGACATTAAATTACACTAAATATCTATATTATTTATCATGGATATTTTTATTTCCTAAACTATGTATCATTTCAACTTATGGTGTTTACTTTGAAAGTTATTTATTTATCTGTGGAAATATTGATAAATCCGTATTATTTTCTCAATATGGATACTTAATGATATGGTAAAATGTTCATGAATTAAATCTATTATTAGATATATGAGGAATGCTTTGGACTTGCGGTGACTGGTGAGGACCAACATTATATAACCCCTTGATGAATACATAAGTCTCATGATACAATCAAGTTAAGCTAGCATTAAACAATATTTTACCTATAGATTAAATCATCTTATGAGTGTTCTTAATAGTAGAGGTTTCACAATTCATCAAATCATAGTGTCCAATAATTAAGAAATATATTTATTAAGATTTTAGTTATTGTTATCAATGATATTTTCACTAATATATTATCTCTGGATGTATTTACTTATTAGTTTATTGATTAAAAGGAACATATTTCTAGTTTTTTACCTTTCCATATTAATTTTGACATATCTAATTATGATATCTATGTTATTTATTAAATGGAATGTGTGTTCAATTATTTACCTTTCTATATTTATTATTATACATGATATTTTCATATTGATATTATCTCTAGATTCCCTTACTTTTCATTTTATTGATGAATTGACATGTGTGTTCACTTATTTACCTTATTATATTGATTATTCTTCTTGATTCTTGATAGCCTCCATTGTACTTAACCCTTACTGATCATTTTATCTCACCCTTATTTTTTTCTTTTTCCAAGGATTCCGTGAAGTTTACTATGACTAATAAGTGGGGATATGCTTGAGGGAATAATAATATTCTAAAAAATAATGCATTGTAATTTATATATTTAAATGTAATATGGGACTCAAATATGTATGTAGTATACCAAGATGGCTAAACTATTTATCTATTCAGGAAGTGAATCCTTGTATCTTATGAAAATGTAATAAAGTAGGCACTAGCACTAGGCTACTTGGGTCGGGGTCACTATAATATACGATATGTGTACATCATAATATGTGGTATGCATCATATGCTTATCAGAGGATATAAAATAGGGTATATCATATAATATAAAACCCATTTTAGTTCATTTCCAAAATTTATAACTTGAGTAACCTAAAGAAACAAGTTTGGGTGGGATTTTATTATATATTTACCTTTTGTAGAAGTTCATCCTTGTTATAGATATAATCCATTGCAATATTTTGTAGAAATAAATCCAGAGTAAAAATAAAGAGTGGATTAACTGACAACATGCAAGAAAAAAAGATCATAGAATGGATTTAGAGTAAATAATAGTAAAAAACATGTTTTTTTGCAATAAATTTCATCAAATAACCAATTAAAATCATAATTGGAAATAAAAACCCTTTTAATTAAATTAATTTAAAAGGAAAATAGTTTAAGACAATATTTTTAGAGAAAATTTTATTTCAGTTAAATATCACTCTACCTTATGTTGATACTAACATGAAAACGATAATAGTATGTTAGAGAGGATGGGGAACTTACTGATTAAAATGTGAAAGACTATTGAAAGGAATAAAAAGGAAGGAATTTCTACAATTAACTAAATATTTGGAGAATAGAAGAGACATGAAGATTGGGGATTTGTTTTTCTTATGCAAAGATAGAAGTATAAATTTGGGGAAGGAAAAGTGTTCTAACCATAGACAAGTTTCTAAAATAACTGATCTATGAACTATAAAAGATATATATAAAAGAACGAAGCATGGATGATTTGGGGGAGGAAAGGGAATGGGAAGATGAGGAGAGGGGTTTTTGGGTCATCCTCTTCATGAAATCTAGAAGCCCCCCTTTTGTTATAAGTAAAATAGGAAAAATGAAATCTTTACCCTTATTTTTTTTAAAAGTCAATATTATATGTACCGAGTGCCATATGGCAGTACATAAACCATTTAGTGACCATAGGGTATATGCTACTTATGCACAAACCATTCATTATGGGCAAAAGTAGCCTCTCCCACCCCTCAAGACTAATGGGTGCCTAATAAGGGGCCATCGAGTACCCCATGCTTCTCTAGAAGCAACCCCCTTCATTTTCCTTCATTTCATCCTCACTCATTCCTCCTCTGACTATGTTTAACCTCTAAATGAATAATTAATCAATAAAATAATAAAATTTTAAATTAATTTAAAACTAAAATGATGTGGATTATTAAATTTTATATTAAATGAACTATTCAGTATGACTTGGGGTATAAGAAAGAGAAATATTTTCAGCATTATGGTGTTTTCATATACTAATTGGGAAGGTGACATTGGAGAATGAAATTAGACTTCTAGAATTGAGTTATTCATTGAAGGAATATGTTTTATTTGGCACAAAAAGGGGTAAAATTCAGTTACACTAAACACAATTAATGTTGAGTATGTTATGAAATCACAAGCTACAACTCTAATTAGTGGAACAAAATTGTAGCTTGAAGACCTAAGACTAGTTATCACATATTCATTGGTGATTGGGTGTGACAACCAGAGTGTAATTAGTTTTTCAAAGAATATAATGTAGAATTCAAGGTTGAAATATATTGACATCAAATATTATTTAATCACTATGGAGGTGTAGTGTATTGAGCTCAATATTTAGTATGTTTCAATAGGTCATGCGTATCTTGGAAAAGATCTTGGCTAATGATGCCCAAATGGCCCGAAGGCTTTCTTTTTTATTTTATTATGGATAATCCCCATTTTAAGGGTTGAAGGGGAGCCTGTACATGACCCGTAGGACCAAGGCACAAAGCCCAAAAATTAATGACATATAAGTACGTTTGGAAGTGCATTCTCTCCCAAAATTAATGTGATTTCATCTATAATATGCCCCCATTTTCATTTATTTATGTTTATTTACAAATAGAGAGAATATTTGGGGGATTTCTTTATAAAGTGGGTAGATTCTTGTTCATCATATAAGAAGTCAAAGGGGGAGAAATGTTTTGGGGAGTTTCCTTTGGAAGAAATTTTTTGGCCACAACAATACGAAACCAATAAACTAAACCAAAGAGAACAAACATGCATTATATAAATACCTTTATTCTCCCTAACAAGGTAATCTCACACCTTAGTATCAAAAAACTTGAAAACAAAAAAAAAACATCCTTCTAGATTCACTTTTCACCATTCTTCACCTTAGAATGAATCTGAAGAACCATTTTAGAACTGAATACTTTCTCGCAGGTAGTACAAGTTTTTTTTGGAACAAGGACTCTGAAATCTAATCATTTTTTTTTCACCTAACTAGGCATCACCCTTACCAAGGTGCTGCTTCGAAGTATATGGAGTGGCCATGTGTACCACTATCTTTCCCTTAGTCTTCTGATGAGAAGAGAACTTTTCCTTCTTTGTAGGAACTGGTGTTTTTATGGAAGAATCCCAAACTAACCTCTTTCCTTCTTCTACTTGAGAAAAAAAGATCACCTGCCATCAATAAATTCAAACAGATGAAGAAAATAAATAATGAGAAGATGAAAAACACATTTTTTCAGTGTAGCATCATCATCATCCGATTCTTCCTCCTAAGATTTGTCCTAATCACCCCCTTAATAATTGGAAATGAAAAAAAGTCAAGGGAAACCATACAATTATAAAAAAAAATTGTTTAAAAAGAGATGAAAAGAAGATAATTATTAAAATTTAAATATTACTATAATTAACATATAACAAAATTTATAGGTACATGAATGTTTTCACAACAAGACATTGGATATGGATTAAACTAGGTTGAATTAAAAATAGGCAAGATATGATATGAAGAGAAAATCTAAATGAAACTATTATGAGTATATTATTCAATTACAACACTTTTGTATCCCATAAAGTAAACACTTCCATTCTTCTAGTTGTGGGATGGATTGAAATCCTTCTCAAACACCATATAAAAATTCAGATGACTATTATAAGTGAAAATACATACAAGAAAAAGTTTTTGATTTTCAATCTTCAAAATAATGGGGATTTCTTTATTTCCTTTATCACCCTTAGATTCACCAAGAGTATCACTACACTGAAAAAATAACATATGATAAAAATGATGCATATACAGTTGCTCCATTTTATCATAGACAAAATAAAAATTAATTATACATGAGAGAGATAAAGGAGCTTATCAGCCTCCATCTTTACTTTAACAAATTTTCCACCATTCACTTAAATTACTAAAAGACATAAAAAAACATGAAATAAAAAATAAAATCATGAATAACACATAGAAGAAAATTGTAGCCCATAAATTTATAATTTAATTAGATCATAACTTATGATAGCCAATAAAGGAGATTGGCGTCATTTATTTTAAAAAACTACCGACTAGATAAAATTAGTTTCATTATAAAAAATAAAAGAATCATTAGAATTCATATGATGATGGTGGAATCTAAAATAAAGAATTCCATTTGAATAAATTTAATTTTTTTGTAAAAGAATGTCTAGGTGAATTCCTCATTTGGAATAACACGTGAGTAGGGAAAAAGGGATGATAAACCGGTTGAAAATCATATATATCATAGAAAAATACTAACTAAAAAACATATGCCAGGTAGGAGAAGAATTAAATATACACACCCATGAAATATGATGATCAAGCGAGAAGTAATCAAAACACACTAAAAGGTTAGAGAACAATGGGGAGAATAATAATCACTACATTAAAATAAATTGAGAAAGGTATTTTAAATCTAAAATAAAATTACATAAGGTGTGTATGATTTCATTAATGGATTTTAAGAATTAGAAACCAAGATATTAAAGAATAAAGGATCAGAATGATTTGGAAAAAATATAAAACTGAGGTCATAAACATGAATTGAAATGAAAATAAAAAACATATGAAAAATTACCGAATATGGTTATCAAACAAATTAGAAACATACTAATGAAATATTCTTCATAGATGAATGAGTATTGATGACGTTTCTAATAGAAAGGTGAGTAAAAAAATATGTAGAGACTGGAAAAGAAAATATGTAGAGACTAAAAACCTAAATGGAGCTGATTATAGATCACAACCCATAACTGGATGGATGCTTCCGTAGACCTAGGGCTTCAGTTGGGGGGCTGAGGAACATGCTAATAGAGATTAAGGAAATTAAAAGGCGAACTATGAAATTATAACCAATGCTATGACACTCCATGAATGACGTTTTTTAAGCTACACACACACACACACACACACACACACACATATATATATATATATATATATTGGTTTGAGATAAATAAATAAGCAGTATCATGGCTAAGACTGTAAAAATGGCATGTTGAACAATTGGTATGGCCGGGTTGGGCTGGGGGTTAGTCCGTATGGTCATGTATTTTGTGGACCAGACCATTCAATATGAATTTTATATAGATCATAAAATTGCAGAACTGTTCTCCATACTTTTGGATCTACAGACTAACATGATGACCCGCATTTTTTTATTCATTTCAAAAATTAATGTTTATAACATTTTGAAGTTTTAATTTATAATGAAAAATAAATAGTAAAAAACTTGTAAAAACAATATATATTATTTTTTAAATCGATTATACAATTTTATAAATCTAAATATGAATAAAAAGATATCTTATTTATGTATCTAAATTATAAAATATAATTTAAATAGGTTTTTAAGTGACCCACAATATTATTTGGTATATGGAAAAATTAGATCATAATCATTTAAAAATAACATGGGTATATAATATTTTTGTTATGGTTATATCATATTTATATTTAAGAAATACAGGTTTGTGGACCATGGGAAGTCACCAGGGGTATTGGCCTGGTCTACATTGATTATATATTTTTTGAACTAGGCCAAATTATACCCACATTTATGTTGGTCTGTTTTTTAAAATCTTGAGTCTGTAAAAACTCAAAGACTAATGGGATGACATGTGGGCTCCTAGTCTTTTTATCGGATTGGTCAAGTCTATTGATGCCGTAAAGTTAATTAATTATTGGGTTAGTCATACATAAACTAGGCTAGTTTTTTTAAATATATTATATATTTTTTAATTTAAAATAATAAATATAAATAATAATCTGAATTGATGTTCCACCTTGATTAGAACAAGCATCAAAATATTGACCTATTTTATAACTTTATCATTTGTTAACAAATCAATGATTTTTGGGGCGAGTTAAAGTTTTAATGGTTTTATAATTTCATTTTAGTTGTTTTGATTACTTATTTATGTATTGTGAAGCAAAATTCTATATGGGGTTATCCCGAATGATCTTTTAAAGTGTATGGTACTGACATGTGTAACATGTTATTTACAAATGATCCAAACTAATTCAAAGCCTCAAACATTCCTAATATGTATAATGTTAGTATTGCTGTGTGGATTATCGAGATCAAGAAGAAACCAACCTCCATGAGAAAGAATCAACTTTAGTAAAACTGGTACAAAATATTACAAAATAACAATCACTCCAACACACAAGCTTAATAGAAGTTTAGATGGGAAAATTTCATGTTTAGTGTGTGTGACCCAACTCTATCTATTTATAGATGGGCACTCACTGTAGGAAAACAAGAATATAATGGTCATTTTAAAAATAGCTACTAATTGCTTCATTCATAATTTTTTAGCAATGGTTTATTGGAAACCACTGCTAAATTTGATATTTTATTTTTTAAAATTATTTATTTAATTTTAGCAGCAGTCTTAGAAAACCATCTCTAATTATCAGTGTTTTTTGATAAATCGCTGCTAAAAATAATGATAAAAATTTATTAATATTTAATAATAGTTTTTTATTTACTATTTAATAATAATAATTTATTATAATTTATTATTAATTATTATTATTTAATATATATATATATATATATATATATATTTCTATACATTTATTATTTATTATTTCTAATTTTATTTAATTATAAAGTGTGTGTGTGTGTGAAAATCACATCCAAAAAATTTTCACGTAACTAATGTTCTAGTAAAATATGGAAATCAAACATCACCACAAAAAATAACCCTAAATTTTTATATAGGCGTCCATTTATACTAAATGATCTTTCAAATCAAAGCTTATAAAAATAAATACAACACAATTAGATTTGTAGATATGATTTTTTTCAGTGCTAAAAAAATAGTGATGTTTTAAGAGCCTTTAAAAGCCAATGAATTTTATCAGTGCTAATAATAGAGAAAATAAAAGCACCCTTCATCAGCACTGATAAAGTGGACCCTTTATCAGAACTATTTTAGAGTTGGTAAAGGGAACTTTTATCAATTTTATTTCTAGCGCTAAAAAAATTCAGACTATAGTAGTGTGTTTCTGAAATTAAAACACACTATATCAATAAATATAGAATTTAATTTCAATTAAATTTACATCACAATACAATAACAAAACACTATACAATGCTTACAAAAATTTCAAACATTGGTATATACAATTACATGGGTATGCACAATTTATTAAAAAAATCAATAAATAAAAAAACATCGATGTTTTACTATCTTTGGACCTCAAACCCCTCTCAAAATAGCTTGATCATGTTACTGAGTGTCAAAAAGACCACACTATATTGAACAAAAGAGTGTAACTATATAAAAACCCAATTTTTATATTAGTAATACTGTAGAGAAATAAATTAATTATAAATATGATACAATGGATTTATAAAATTTCACTTTTAAACTGATTACATACACATCAAATTAAACATGAAATGTTGTGTGTAAGATTAATATGGGGTTAATTTCTACACTTCACAAATGTTTTATGGATAATTTTACTAAAGTATCATGAAAATATGAGTGCATGTTCTTGGTTTTCATTATGTAACACACATTTTGAACAAAAATGTCAATTTTAAATAAAAACATGTATTTTGAGTCATACAATCCAGACTGTGTCTCAGATTAATGTGTAATAGATTCCTTCAAATCAAAAATTATTTATGAATTGTTATACAAAAATATCAACAAAATTTTAGTGTGTTTTCTTGGTTTTTAGTGAGTTATAGACAATTTTAACTAAAATTTTATTTTTAAATTGAAAACATGCACTTTGAGTCATACTGGTCACATCATATATCAAATTGAAATGTGACTGATTCCTATACATCACAAATGACTCATGAACCTTTATACTAAAGCATAAAAACCATATGAGTTATTTTGATCAGTTTTTAGTGAGTGACACACGTTTTAACTAAAATATCACTTTTAAACTGAAAACACACATTTTGAGTCATATTGGTCACACTGTGTATGGGATTTGGTGAAACTGATTCCTATATGTCAAAAATAACTTATGGATCATTTTCCTAAAGCATTAAAACAATATGAATGTGTTTGATCTATTTGGAGTATGTAATGTGTCTTTTGAACTAAAATTAAAATTTTAAATAAAAGCACACACATTGATTCACGCAAGCGATACCATGTGTCAAATTGATGTATGGTTGATTTATAAACATAAAAAATAACTTACGGAACATTTTCATAAAGTATCAAGACAATCCAAGTTTGTTTCTTGGTTTTTAATGAGTCAAACATGTTTTTAACTAAAATTTCTTTTTTAAACTGAAAACACTTACTTTGAGTCATACAGGTCACGTCATGTATCAAATTGACATGAAGTTGATTCCAACTCATTAAACATATTCCTCAGTTGGTCCACTATTTTCAAATATTCCTTTATTTTCAGTGGAATTTGTTGTGTATGAGTAATCTGAGGACTAATGAGTATTTAAAGTTTCAATTTGAATTACTTCATCTAAGGGGATTTGAATTAAAATTTACCAAGTGGTAAAGAATTTCATAACCCAATTTCTTTTAATTGGATTATATTACTTCTTCATTGTCTTTGATATTTCAAGATTATGTGTATAACGACTTTTGATTGTCTTATGTTTTATTTCCACTTGTTTTATGTGGGTTTACGGTTGTTACATATAATTGATTTATTGATTCTCACTTCAACATTATGATCATTATAAAGGTTTATTACATAATATCATTCTAATTAAGGTTTTTTATTCTTGAATTTCAATTTAAGGAAATTATTTGATCATTGTTTGATAAACCCTTTAATTTTATTCACCTTTGGTTGTTCATGATCTTTTTAATGTAATAGTACCATTTTTACAATATGTGGTACTTAAATTAATTGATAAAATGTTTCATAGAAAATACGATTTCATTTCTCTCTTTGTTCAGAAATCTATCTTCTTCCAAAACCATTTTTTATAAAAATGTTTTTAGAAAATATTTTGTCCTCTTAAAAATGATTTCTTAAAGATATTTTAACAAAATATTTTTATAACGTCCCGATTCCGGAAGCCACCCAGAGGCGCCCCGTACTCGGTTGTTCACATGGACTTAAGTGAATTTCCCCGAATGCTAGAGGATGCTGACTAGCAGCGAGGGCCTTGGGTGTGATAGTGGGGAAACTATTCCCTCATTGGCAGAGTACACATCAGAAGTAAACAAATATACAATAGCAGAAGAAATTATAATACCAAACAACATTAACAACAGAATACTGAAAAAGAAACATCTGGAGCATATATATATAATGATGCATGATACATATATGTCTAAGAAAGTAGACAAACCAGTCACTATGATGAATACTGTACCAAACCAAAGTACAAAAGGAAAAAAAGTAAGCAACTTCTCAGCATCGCAAGCCCCAGATTGGTCCCATGCTCTCCAGCTCCAATGCAATCAAGTACCTGAGGAAGAAGGGCGCTTGCCCTTGTCTATACCTACAAAAATATAATCTGTTTGGGACCAAAAGCGTGGCCCAAAGAGGGTGTGATAGAAATCCTAGTAGGAAACCACCACAAGATTCGTGCCTAACAGTCAGTGAGTATATGGAAGGTAAAATTACAGGAAACAATAAACAAGAAGGTACTTATGAATAAACAATCCACAGTCTCAATATCATGAAATGACTAAACAAGCAGGCAAACACAACAGGTAACCCTCTGGGAAGCACACTCAGTCTAACCCCTCTAGTCCTACCTAACAAGTACAAGAATCCCTCTAGGAAACACACATAGTCTCACCACTCTGGTTCAGCAAAATTATAGACTCTCTGAGGAAGAACTAACCATCAATTCCCCCTATAGTCTCGTATCTGTAACGTCCCGGTTCCAGTTTCCACTCAACGGGTGCCCCGAACCCGGTTCGCCACGTGACCTCAAGCGCATTTCCCCAAACGCCAGAGGCTGCCGACCAGCAACAAGGGCCCAAGTCTGATAGTGGGGAAACTATGCCCTCATTTTTCAGAGTGTAGCGCAGCGGAATACAAAATAAACATACAACAATAGCGGAAGCAGTAACAGTATATGAAACTGAATTGGGTAACTGATAACAAAAAGGGAAACCAACAGTCATATATTTATGAAGATGCAACATGTCACTATTCTATGAAAACAGCCAGAACATTTTACATAGCAGTACAATCCAATACAAACTGAAATACAAGTACATAAAGCAGAACAGAACAGCCCACAGCATCGCGAGCCAATGCTCAGTCCCATGCTCTTCTACGCCCTAGTAGTAATCAAGTACCTCTATAAGGGCCCTTTCCCTTATCTACACCTGCAGAAACGTAATCTGTTTGGGCCGAAAAGCATGACCCAAACAGGGTGTGAGAAATGAATCCCAGTAGGCACCCACCGAAGGCCCGTGCCCAACTGTGTGAAAAACATGCAACAATAGTGTGCAGTAGTAAAATGCAACAAGGTAAGCAGTACCGAAAGTAACTAACTTAAACAGTTATATTTCCATTTTAATATCCATTTAATCATTTAATTTAAAATATCACCATAGTGAATATTCTAAGTAAACAGCTAATGTCCGTAGACACGTAAACCCCTACCCTCAGGTAAAGAGTATCCAATATAAGAATCTTCCCACAAGAATACAGATATTTCCCAGAGGCGTAAAAATTGTCACCCACAGGCACAGAATCAGCTGCCCATAGGCACGGAAGAAGTTTCCCACAGGTTAAGTAGTAAAATTCCCACAGGATAATCACAACACTTCCCTCAAGCTAAATAGGTAACCGGGTCATGCTCAACATGTAAATAAACATTCACAAGCAATTCCTCTCAAGTAAATTCTATAAACATTACTTTTAAGGCATACCCTCGGGTATCCTGGCCAAATGACTAAACATAGGAACACACCCCTAGGGTGGTCCTGGATCCAAGAAGTGATCCCAAACAACATTTTAATATTGAAATTAATTACCTATACAATTCTAGGTATTTAAAATAGTCACGACCTCAGCCACACGACACCCCAACATGGGTTCGTGGTACCAAAAAACACAAAACACACAGCAGTTGGAAAACTAAACACCAAGCCACCTATCTTATACGTCAACGATAAGTATACACGATTGTTGATCCCAGAAATTCCCAAGAACGGTGTAGATATGAGGTAATAAAACTTTCATTCAAAATCAAATAACTCCCGTTAGGGAAAGAATTGGTAAGCAGCATGCTAGGAGAAGAGAGGGCTTACCCACGCGGTTCCAACGAGATCATCCGAGGCGGAATCGGATTCCCGGTTCACGATCGACGGATCTCCAAAGGCTCGCCCATCCACTCCTGCTCCTATCATCCAGTTCTAAACCTTCCCTGTGAACAGGGGAGGCTACTGCTGATTTAAGCGAAAAAAACAAAGTACACGGCATGTACTTCCAAGTACACGACGTGTACTTCCTTAATTTAACTATTCCTATGGTGGCACCGCCACACTGTTCATCCGTCGACATATGTACTTCCGAGTACACGGTGTGTACTGTTGCCCAGCTGGTGGCTACTTCACCGCCTTACTGTTTTGGCATGCCGACTGACTACATGGCGTGTAAAGGACCACTACACGGCATGTAGTCGGTTCCTACACCCTTCGTCACTAACATGGCTACATGCCCCGTGTACCCATCCCACATGGCCAAAAGTACACAGCGTGTGGAAAAGTACACGGTGTGTACTTCCAAAATTTGGAATTTTTCTTCATTTTCCATATTTTCTCAAAAACACTTAAGGAAAAGGGAAAAGAAGAATCTCGTACCTCAAAACTAAAAACCGGGTTCTTACAAGTTTCCCCCCTTATAGCAATTCGTCCCCGAATTTCCCTTCTAAGGGTGGAGAAGATATAGCCATGAACAACTCTGAACACTAAGCACGTACGTCAATATCCCACTCCCAGGTTTCATCCTCCACTCAGTCATGCTGCCATAGCACCCATACAAGAGGAACTGACCGGCCTCAGAGAACCTTCGTGCTCCTATCAATGATATGAATCGAATGGTCCTTAAAGGAAGCATCCATCTAAAGCTCAACCTCCTCTGGATGAAAGATGTGAGACGGGTCTCAATGATAGTGGTGCAACTGAGATACATGGAAGACGTTGTGCATGGTCCAGTACCTCTGAGGTAACTGCAACCGATAAGCAACCTGCCCGACTCTCTCCAAAATCTATAATGGCCCCACATACCTCGATGAAATTTTACCCTGTCTTTTGATCTGCTTGTGTCCCAGCCTCGGAGAAACATGCAAGAAAACCTGATCCCCGACCACGAACTCCAAAGGTCATCTGTGACGATCAGCATAAGATTTCTAATGAGACTGCACGGTGGCCATCCTCTTCTGAATCAACTAGACCTGCTCAGAAGTCTCCTGCACGAGACATGGTCCCAGTAAAGGTGCCTCACCTGCCTCTCACCAGCACAAAGGTGAATGGCATGGCCTACCGTATAAAGCCTCGTATGGTGCTATCTTGATAGTCACCTGAAAAATATTGTTATAGGAAAACTCGAATAGGGGTATATGCTTATCCGAAGAGCCCCCAAAGTCTAGGACGCATGCATGCATCCTGTCCTCAAGCACCTATATCATACGCTCTGACTGGCCATCTGTCTGATGGTGGTATGTTGGGCTCAAAATCACCTCTGTACCCAGTGCCCTCTGAAAACTCTGCCATAAATGAGACGTAAAGTGGGCGTCCCTATCTGAAATGATAGAACGGGGGACCCTATGAAGATGTATTATCTCTCGGATATACAGCCTTCCGAGCTCTTCAACACCGAAGGTATCCTTAATCGGAAAAAAGTGAGCTACCTTCGTGAGTCTGTCCACAAAACCCACATGGTAGTATTTCCTCTAGGTGACCTCATAAACCCCATCACGATGTACATCGCGACATCATCCCATTTCCACTCTAGAATGGGTAACTACTGTAATATTCCAACTGGTCTCTGGTGCTCCTCCTTCACCTGCTGACAGGTGGAACATATCGTAACAAAACCAGCCACATCTCTCTTCATACCCGACCACCAGTACTGACGTCTTAAGTCTCGGTACATCTTGGTAACCCCGAGATGAACTGCCCAAATTGAAGCATGAAACTCCCGCATCATTTCCTCGCATATATCCGCTGGAACCCATACTCATCCATGGAAATGTAGAACCTCACCATCGCCTAACACCCAACCGGGAGGAGGACCCTCACTTTCCACTGACTCCCATAGAACTAGGCCTTCCGAATTAGAGAGTTGTCTCATCCTCACTCTGTCCAGGAGGGTAGATGTCATGGATAACGAGGAAAGATAAGTCTGCCCATGACTTTCGTGAACCTCCAGATGCATCTCAGAGAACAATGTCATAAGCTCCCACTCACTACTGGCCTCCTACACTGCCTGTAGATGAGTCTTCCTGCTCAGTGCATCGGCTACTACATTACCTTTACCAGCTGTATAGGAAATCTCAAAATCAAAGGACTGTAGGTACTCGACCCACCTCCTCTACCTCAGATTCAGGTCACGCTGAGTAAAGAGATACTTGAGGCTTTTTTGGTCGGTGAAAACCAAAAAATTCTCTCCCAATAGATAATGCCTCCAACAGTACAACACATGCACAACTGCAGCCAGCTCGAGATCATGCGTCGGGTAATTCTTCTCATGTGGACTCAACTACCGAGACCCGTATGCAACAACTCGATCACCCTGCATCAACACTACTCCCAGCCCAATACCTGATGCATCATAGTAAACTGTATAGATCTTCCCCTGCTCTGGGAGTATCAGGATCAGTGCTGATGTTAACCTTCCTTTCAGGTCCTGAAAAGCTGCCTCGCAAGCTTCCGACCAAACGAACTTCACGCCCTTCTTAGTCAGACCCGTCAACGGTGTTGCAAAGCAGGAGAAATCCTGTATGAAGCGCCTATAGTAACCAACTAGCCCTAAGAAACTCTATATCTCAAACACATTCATAGGCTTCTCCCAAGAAACTACTGCTCTCACCTTCTCTGGGTCGACTAAAACTCCTGCCTCTGAGATGATATGACCTAGGAAGTGAATTTGGTCCATCCAAAAGTGGCACTTTGAGAGCTTAGCATATAGACGATGCTCTCTCACTGTACTCAATACGATCTCAAGATGGGTGGTATGGTTGTGTCGAGTGTGAGAGTACACCAAGATGTCATCCACAAATACTACCAAAAAATAATCCATATAGGGATGGAACACACAATTCATCAAAGCCATGAAAACTGCTGCCGCATTTGTGAGTCCAAACGGCATAACCGTATACTCATATAGACCATACCTGCTCCTGAAGGCTGTGAGAGGTATATTAGATGGTCTAACACGCAGCTGATGATATCATGATCTCAAGTCAATCTTTGAGAACACTCGTGCTCCACGAAGTTGATCAAATAGATCATCTATCCTCGGAAAAGGATATCGGTTCTTGACCGTCAACTGGTTCAGCTTCCGATAATCCACACAGAGTTTGAGGGTACCTTCCTTCTTATTTGCAAAAAGAACCGGCGAACCCCAAGGAGAAGTACTGGGTCAGATGAAACCCTTCGCCTGTAACTCCTCTAACTACCTCTTGAGATCCTGAAACTCCAGTGTAGCCATCCTATAAGGAGGAATGGACACCGATGCTGCCCCTGGCACAAGCTTGATAGAGAAATCCACCTCTCTCTCCGAAGGTAGACCTGAGAAGTCGTCCGAGAAGACATCCCTAAAACGATCAACCACTGGAGGGAAATCTGTTTGACAAGTCCCCGGATCATCTAGATATAAGCTCGCAATCTGGGCTGTGACTCCACCTCGCCCACAATGCTCTGATACCACTTTGTAACGTCCCGATTCCTGTTTCCACTCAACGGGTGACCCGAACCCGGTTTGCCACGTGACCTCAAGTGAATTTCCCCAAACACCAGAGGATACCGACTAGCAGCGAGGGCCCAAGTCTGATAGTGGGGAAACTAAGCCCTCATTTGTCAAAGTGTAGGGCAACAGAATACAAAATAAACATACAACAACAGCGGAAGCAGCAACAGTATATGAAACTGAATTGGGTAACTGATAACACAAAGGGAAACCAACATTCTTATATTTATGAAGATGGAGCATGTCACTATTCTATGAAAACGGACAGAACATGTTACATAGAATTACAATCCAATAAAACTAAAATAAAAGTACAGAAAGCAGAACAGAACAGCCCGCAGCATCATGAGCCAATGCTCGGTCCAATGCTCTCCTACGCCCCAGTAGTAATAAAGTACCTGTATAAGGGCCCTCGCCCTTATCTACACCTGCAGAAACGTAATCTGTTTGGGCCGAAAAGCATGACCCAAATAGGGTGTGAGAAATGAATCCCAGTAGGCACCCACCAAAGGCCCGTGCCCAACTGTGTGAAAAACATGCAACAACAGTGTGCAATAGTAAAATGCAACAAGGTAAGCAGTACCGAAAGTAACTTACTTAAACAGTTATATTACCATTTTAATATCCATTTAATCATTTAATTTAAAATATCACCACAGTGAATATTGTAAGTAAACAGCTAATGTCCGCAGACACATAAACCCCTACCCTCAGGTAAAGAGTATCCAAAACAAGAATCTACCCACAAGTATACGGATATTTCCCACAGGCGTAAGAAGTGTCGCCCAAAAACACAGAATCAGCTGCCCACAGGAATAGAAGAAGTTGCCCATAGACTAAGTAGTAAAATGCCCACAGGCTAATTACAACACTTCCCTCAGGCTAAATAGGTAACCAGACCATGCTCAATATGTAAATAAACATTCACAAGCAATTTTTCTCAAGGAAATTATACAAACATTACTTTAAAGGCATACCCTTGGGTATCCTGGCCAAACGGCTAAACAGAGGAACGCACCCCTGGGGTGGTCCTGAATCCAAGAAGCGATCCCAAAAAACATTTTAATATCACAATTAATTACCTATACAATTCTAGGTAGTTAAAATAGTCATGGCCTCAGCCACAAGACACCCCAACATGGGTTCGTGGTACCAAAATACACAAAACACACAACAGTTGGAAAACTAAACACCAAGCCACCTAACTTA
Source organism: Viscum album (assembly GCA_963277665.1). Taxonomy (NCBI): domain Eukaryota; kingdom Viridiplantae; phylum Streptophyta; class Magnoliopsida; order Santalales; family Viscaceae; genus Viscum; species Viscum album. The sequence goes on from OY728166.1 coordinate 406,408,376, forward strand.
TACGTCAACGAGCAGTATACACGATCGTCAATCCCAGAAACGCCCAAGAACATAGTAGATATGAGGTAAGAAAACTTTCATTCAACCTAAAATAACTCCCGTTAGGGAAAGAATTGGTAAGCAACATGCTAGGAGAAGAGAGGGGTTACCCGCGCGGTTCCAATGAGATCATCCGTGGTAGAATCGGATCCCCAGTTCATGATCGACGAATCTCCAAAGGCTTGGACATCCACTCCCGCTCATCTCGTCCAGTTCTAAACCTTCCCTGTGAACAGGGGATGCTACTTCCGATTTAAGTGGAAAAAAAAGTACACGGCGTGTACTTCTAAGTACACAAAGTGTACTTCCAAGTACACGATGTGTACTTCCTTCATTTAACTATTCCTCTGGAAGCACCGCCACATTGTTCATCTGTCGACATGAGTACATGACATGTACTCGTGAGTACACGCCGTGTACTGTCGCCCAGGTGGTGGCTACTCCACCGCCTTACTGTTTTGGCCTGCTGACTGACTACACGGCGTGTAAAGGACCACTACACAGCGTGTAGTCGGTTCCTACACCCTTCGTCGCTGACATGGCTACACACCCCATGTACCCATCCCACACGGACAAAAGTACACGGCGTGTGGAAAAGTACATGGAGTGTAGTTCCAAAATTTGGGATTTTTCCCCATTTTCCATATTTTCTCAAAAACACTTAAGGAAAATGGAAAAGAAGAAGCCCGTACATCAAAACTAAGAACCAGGTTCTTACAGTATCGTTACTAAAGGCACTCTAGGGAAGCACTTATGTCACATTCCCTATGTGGCCCACATCGAGGAACTATAGACTCTCTATGGAAGAACTCAACGTCAATTCCCCCTATGGTCTCGCATCATAATATTATAAAAGACACTCTGTAGAAGCCCTTACGTCCATTCTCCCTATGGTCTACTACACTAGATTCTCACAACCCTATGTAAATAAACAAGTATAACATCGCGTATCGAACAAAGTAAACCTCAAGAACTACTTGGATAGAATTATAAAGCATATCAGCATGTCGGAACAACAATCACACCATCTTACAATACTAGGAATGGGAAAGTAAACAGCAGCCTAACATGCGACTAGACCCAAATGTCAAAACAGGAAAAACATGCATGGGAAACACATACAAAGCATAAAAATTCACCCTATTAACAATAAAATATCATATAATTGAGCATAAAATCATAGAAGACAAACAATAGGGCTAAAACGGTAAACACGCAATACCTTGTTCATGGGTATTGGGAAAATTCACACATAAAACTCAAAGAATTTCATCAGAAAGGCGCAAATCACCTACCTTGGGGTTAGGAGATCACAATATGTGAACCTCAAAGCTTGAATCTCCTTAGAAAATCGAAGATATACAAAAACATATAAAACATTCAACCTATGATATCTCACAAGAGAGGAGAAAACAAAAGATGATGCTCTAGGAGAAGAGAGAACTCACCGATGTGATTCCAATGCAACTGTCAATGTTTGATTTGGAAGAAGGATGCTTAAATGGGGGCTCACCAAAGATCCACAGCTGCTCAGTGATCTCAGACGATCTAGGTTGAGAAGGAGACGGTTATTTCCATCAGGTGCGACCCCAGTGCATTTAATGAAAAGAAAACAAAATACACGGTGTGTAATTTTTAAGTACACGACGTGTACTCACCGTTTCCATACTTTGCTTTAGGAAGCCTCCAGGTCACCACACATGGCCGTGTGCAAGGCCGCTACATGGACAGAGCACGACTACCCATGGTAACTGAGTACACGAAATGTACTCATAAAGTTCATGGCGTGTACTTCAAAAATTTCCAGAAACCCCACTTTTCTCAAAAACTCCAGGAAAAAGAAAAACATACATGAAAAGAAGATCCTGGTTCTTAAAAACTTCCACCCTTAAAGAAATTCATCCCCAAATTTCCCTAGCAAGGTGGAGTAGAAGAAGAAACCCCGAAAAACACTAGCCACTGTGATCGTACATCAGCCTCCCTCTCCCAAGTCTCGTCTTGTACTCGCTCATGCTGCCATAGCACCCGTACCAGAGGAACATTCCCGCCACGAAGAACCTTTGTACTTTGATCAATAATCTAAATAGGATTCTCCTCAAAAGATGTTTCCACTTCCAACACAACCTCCACTAGTTGGAAAACATGAGATGGCTCTGAAAAGTAATGTCGAAGCTGAGAAACATGGAAAACGTCATGCATAGCCCGATACCTCTGAGGTAACTACAACATATAGGCCACCGGCCCAACTCTCTCCAACACCTCAAACGGCCCGACGTACCTTAGAGAAAGCTTACCCTATATCCTAATCCTCTTATGTCCCAACCTTGGTGTGACATGTAGAAAAAAATGATCCCCAACCCCGAACTCTAGATATCATCTCCACTGATCAGCATAAGACTTATCTCGAGACTGTGCAGTAGCCATCCTCTTCCAAATCAACTCTATCTGCTCCGTGGTCTCCTGAACAAGATGAGGTCCTAGAAAAGCTGCCTCTCCTGCCTCTATCCAACATAAGGGATATCAACATGGACTACCATACAAAGCCTCATAAGGTTCCATCTGAATAGTTTCTTGAAAACTATTGTTGTAGGCAAACTCTACAAGAGGTATACTCTTCTCCTAAGAACCTCCAAAATCTAGGATGTATGCTCAGAGCATATCCTCAAGCACCTGAATCATACACTGGGACGGGCCATCCGTCTGGGGGTGGTAAGATGTACTCAAAAGTACCTATGTACCAAAAGCCTTCTGGAGCCCCTGTTAGACCCGAGAAGTAAAACAAGCATCTCTATCTGAAACAATGGAGTGTGGAACTCCATGTATGCACACAATCTCCCAGATGTACAATCGTCCCAACTCATCAACACTGAAGGTATCCTTGATCAGAAAGAATTGAGAGAACTTCATAATTATATCAATGACAACCCATACTGCATCATTCCCACGAGGCGACCTCAGAAAACCTTTCACGAAATCCATCGTGACGTCATTCCACTTCCACTCAGGAATGTGTAACTGCTATAGATGCCCTGTTGGTTGATGCTCTGCCTTCACATACTGACAAGTGGAACACCTCATGACGAAACCAGTAACATTCCTCTTCATACCTACTCACCAATACTGACAGTGTAGATCACGATACATTTTGGTGACACTAGGATGGACTTCCCAAACTGAGGAATGAAAATCCTGCAACAGCTCCTTCCGTATATCTGCTGGCACCCACACGAATCCTTGGAAATGAAAGATCTCATCCTTGACTATGGTCCATTCAGGAATAGGGTTCTCTCTTAACACACTTTCCCATGGGACTAGGCCTTCAAAATCTGATAGTTGCCTCATTCTTACTCGATCAAGAATGGTATAGATAAAAGCTACAGAAGAAAGAAAGGTCTGACCCCTATCTGTCACGCACCTCTAAATGCATCTATGAGAATAGAGACATAAGATTCCACTCACTACTGGCCTCCTGAAATTCCTATATCTGAATCCTCATGCTCAACACATTAGCCACTGCGTTACCTTTCCCAGGCATGTAGGCAATCTCAAAGTCAAAAGACTGAAGGTAGTCAACCCACCTTCAATGTCTCAAATTCTGATCACGCTGAGTGAAGATGTACTTGAGACTCTTGTGGTTAGTGAAAAAAACAAAATTCTATCCCATAAGGTAATGTCTCCAATAGCGTAAGGCATGAACAACATCTGCCAACTCCAGATTGTGCATCAGGTAATTCCTCTCATGTGGCCTCAACTGCTGAGACCTGTACGCAACAACTCCATCTCCCTGCATAAGCACAACTCCTATACTGATACATGAAGCATCAGAATAAATAGTATAGCTCTTTCTTGTCTCTGGAAATACTAGTATCGGTGCTGAATTCAACCTACCTTTCAGCTCCTGAAAGGCTAACTCACAATAATCTGACCACAAGAACTTTTCACCCTTCTTAGTCAAACCCATCAGTGGTGATGCTAAGCATGAAAAGTCCTATATAAAACGTTGGTAGTATCCATCTAGCCCTAGAAAGCTACACCCTTGAAAGACATTCTTCAGATGCTCCCAAGAAACTACTACTTTCATTTTTTCTGGGTCTACTAACAATCCTGTCTCTCAGATAACATGACCCAAGAAGTGAATCCGATCCATGTAAAAGTGATATTTTTAGAGCTTAGTATATAAATTATGCTCTCTCAATGTACTCAAAATGATCTCAAGATGGGTAGCATGGTCGTGTCGAGTGTTATAGTACACCAAGATATCATCCATGAAGACCACCACGAAGGAATCCAAGTATGGATGGAACAATCAGTTCATCTGTTCCATGAAAACTGCTGGCGCGTTCGTGAGAACAAACGACATAACCATATAATTGTATAGACCATACCTGATCCGGAAGGCTGTAAGAGGTATATCTGATGGTCTAACACACAACTGATGGTAACCAGACCTCAAGTCAATCTTTGAGAACACATGCGCTCCTCAAAGCTGATCAAATAGATCATAAATCCTCGACAAGGGGTACCAGTTCTTGACCGTCAACTGGTTCAACTTCCGATAATCCATGCAAAGCCTGAGAGTACTGTCTGCCTTCTTCACAAATAGGACATGCGAACCCCAAGGAGAAGTACTGGGTCGAACAAAACCCTTTTCCTGCAACTCCTCCAACTGCTTCTTGAGCTCCTGTAACTCTGGTGTAGCCATCCTATAAAGAGGAATGGACACCGGTACTGCTCCTAGCACAAGCTCAATCGAAAAGTACACCTCACGCTCCAGAGGTAAACCTGAAAATTCCTCTGGAAAGACATCTCTGAAATGATCCACCACTGAAGGAAAGTTTAACTGTGAAGTCCCCTGATTATCCAGATATAGACTAGAAATCTGGGATGTAACCCCTCCCAAACCATGATGCTCTAGACCCGCTCTACTTTCCTAGACATTATACTCACCCTTATGAAGAAAAGATCCACCCTCTGGTGATATAAAACTCACCCTTTGACGATAACAGTCGACGACTGCCTGGAAGGAAACTAGCCAGTCTATTCTGAGAATGACATCATAGCCTGTCATCTCTAGGACATAGAAATCCCATAAGAAGTGACACCCACCAACCTATAGAGGGAACTCCTTGCACTGATGTACACTAGTCATCCTAGTCTCCAACGAAGTGTCTAAATTCAATGTATCAGAATAGGAAAAGATATAGAGCCCGAGGCTCTGCACAACAACAACAAATATAAAGCTATGGGAATCCCCTGTATCGAAAAGAGTTGAATATAAAACTGAGGAAACTAGGATCATACCTCGAACTATAGAAGGTCCAAGATCCTAATCTTGTTGGGTCTACTTCACTACAAGGATATGGCCTGCTCCACAGCCCTGTGACCCTGCCTGACCACTCTGAGCTAATCCACTCTACTGTCACTGAAAGACTAGCGACTGACCACCATGACCACGACCTCCACCTTGACCTGAATACTAGGAAGAAATCCAGTTCCCTGACTTGTGATAAATTGGTGGTGCTGCTTCCGAACGTGAAGTCATAAAAGAACTCTTGTCACTAGCTGATGGTGAGAAGATCCGACATAAGTGCTGAAGATGATCCATCTTTCCGCAAGATCGGCACTCCAATGGGTCTCTCTGGAACTGCGACCTCGTATGTCTAGCCCTTCCACACTGGTAGCATACCACCTGGCTACATGAAGGTGTCTCTCTCCTCCTTGGATCACCCTGTAAAGACTCCCTACGGCGCTTCTTACTGTCAGTAGGAGGGATGATAACTCTAGATGCCGAGCTTCCCTGGCTCAAAACTATGGAATCACTTAGATTGCGCTCCGTGATCAGCACCTGGTTGACGATAGAAGTGATAGAAGTCAACCGGAATATGTTCACCTGCGATCAGATGTCATGCCTCAGACCATACTCAAACTTCCTTTCCATGAATAACTGATCACCTCCTGAAATAGGTCTGAAGCGCTGTAGCTCGGTAAAGCAGGAGGAATACTCCATAACAGAAAGAGTACCCTTCTTCAGACTCATAAAATCTCAGGCTCGATCATCCCTCAAGGTCTCTAGATAGAAGTAGTCACATAAGATGTTCTGAAACTCCTCACATGCCATAACATGTTGGTTTCCCTCCTGTGAGATCACATCCCACCACCTCTTGGCAGAGTACCTAATCATATAGGTAGTGAGCTTGACCCTCCTCTCTGGAGGTGTCTCCAGATGCTCAAAGATCGTCATCATGTCTTCTATCCATGACTCCGTAGCCTGGGGTCCTCTATCCCCTGAGAAAGTAGGAGGATGTTGTTACTAGAAGACCCGCATCAAATCAGCCATCGATGGAGTAGGAGGTGGTGCCCCCTGAAAGGTCTGAATCATCCTCAAAAATCCCTCCCTGAACTGTGAATCATCACCTATGTCAGGTACAATAGATAGTGACAAGGCTAGCACAACTGGGGGATCCGCTGGGAGTCCCTGATCAGCCATGTACGATGTCTGATTACCACCTGGCAACTAGCATACAACCGGAGGACGTCTCAGTGGCATGAATCTGCAAGGTCAAATGCACAACTTAGAAAAAGATTATCAAGGAATGAAAACTAGAAGCATAATAAGGGAACGGGAGAAAGAAAGCATTCAAGTTTTACAAAACATGACTACACGGCGCGTAAAATTCATACATGGCATGTTACCTTAAGTCATTTACATGGGCATGTACTCCTACCTAAACTAGTTGTGTAACACCCCAGACACACGACGTGTTGTCTTAACACACGGCGTGAACTTGAATCCTCTTCCCCTGACCAAGTCCTTCTATACAGTTAAGCCACACGGTTCTCCTAAGACAATACTACAAGTCATATCCAAGGCAGACACAGCATGTACTAGACAAGCTTCATCAGGCCCATGTTGTTAGTGACACGGCCTGACACACGACTCACACTACACGATGTGTTCTGTAAGTACACAACGTGTATGTGAAAGGATAACACTAACCCGTGTTGTTTGTGACATGGCTGAGTACCTGGGTCAGACTACACGACGTGTTCAATCCTGGAACGACGTGTATATCTTAACGTTTATACGTCCGTGTTGTTAGTTACACGGGAAGACATAAGGTCAATACTACACGGCGTGTTCGATGAATACATGGCGTGTTCCCACCAGACTTTCCCCATCTCATGTCTCTGCCCACATGGCTGATGACACGGTTAGAGACTACACAGCTTGTACATAAAGTATATGGCGTGTACATAAGAAAAACAGTTTCTTCCCGAATAGAAGAACACATGGAGTGTCACCAAAACTACATGGTGTGTATTATGGGTTTTTCCAGACAGTAAGCCTCAAAAACTACTCCGGGACCCAGAAAACACTGAATGAACATTGGAAGTTCCAAATTCCAATCCTTGGGGGCCCATACTCCTCGCAAATCAAATCTTGGCATCTAATACATTTTATAACAAGGCAAACAAGGCAATGATCCACCAAATTCCGGTCCATGAGGGCCCATAACACCTCAAGAACCAAATTTCTACATTCATTAAAACAAAACCTTACAAAAAATAGTACCCTATCAAAATAGAAGGTATTCTTATCAAGGAATCTATCACAACAACATGCATATTCTACACAACGTTTATCACGACAACATGCAATCGCTAATGCATCCTAGATGACATGACAAGAATGCATGTCATGTGATTTCTAGAAAGTACCTATATGATGAATGAGATGGCATACCCTCATCTCATCGGGTTGAGATAGAAATAGAACCTCAATAACATCAACAATAATAAAACAAAACACTTGATTCACCCAATGGTGAAAATCAGATCAACCGTAACTTGAAAAACCAGAAAAAATTTCAATAAACGAGGTAGATTGGCTTTTTACTGTACATGATTTAGCTACTCCCAGGCACAAATTATTACCAAGTACCTATTCCTTCATATCCCTGAATATAGGCTCCAAACAGTAAGTCAAGAGAAAAGAGTGCCTCTGATACCACTTTGTAACGCCCCGATTCCGGAAGCCACCCAGAGGTGCCTCGTACCTGATTGGTCACATGGCCTCAAGAGCATTTCCCAAAAATCCAGAGGATGTCGACTAGCAGTGAGGGCCTTGGGTGTGATAGTGGGGAAACTATACCCTCATTGGAAGAGTACACAATGAAATTAAATAGACATACAATAGCGAAAGCAGTAATAATACCAACAACAGTAACAACAGAATACTGATAAAGAAACAACAGGAGAATATATATATAATGATGCATGATACATATATATCTAGCAAAGCATCCAAACCAGTCACTATGCTGAATAAAATACCAAACCAAAGTAAAAAAGGAAAATAGGTAAGCAACTCCTCAGCATTCCAAGCCTCAGCTTGGTCCCATGCTCTCCAAATCCAATGCAATCAAGTACCTGAGGTAGAAGGGCACTTGTCCTTGTCTGTACCTACAACAATATAGTCTGTTTGGGCCCAAAAGTGTGGCCCAAACAGGGTGTGAGACGAATCCCAGTACGAAACCACCACAAGATCCGTGCCTAACAGTCAGTGAGTATATGACAGGTAAAAGTACAGGAAACAATAAACAGGAAGGTACTCAACAATAAACAATCCACAAACTCAATATCAAGAAACAACTAAACAAGTATGGAAAAATAACAGGTAACCCTCTAGGAAGCACACTCAGTCTAACCCCTCTGGTTCTACCTAACAAGTACCAGAAACCCTTTGGACATCACACAAAGTCTCACCCCTCTGGTTCAACTAAAGTATAGACTCTCTGAGGAAGCACTCACCGTCAATTCCCCCTATAGTCTCGTATCGGTACTAAAGGCGTTATAGGGAAGCAATTACGTCAAATTCCCTCTTTGGCCCACTCTGAGGAACTATAGACTCTTTGAGGAAGCACTCAACATCAATTCCCCCTGTGGTATCACATCGTAATATTATAAAAGACACTCTGGAGAAGCCCTTACATCCATTTTCCCTTTAGTCTACTACACTAGGTTCTCACAGCCCTGTGTAAATAAACAAGTATAACATCATGTATCGGCCAAAGTAATCCTCAAGAACTACTTGGCTATCATTCTACAGCATATCAGCATGTCAGAACAATAGTCACACCATCCTACAATACTAGGCATGGGAAAGTAAACAACAACCTAACAGGCGACTAGACCCAAAGGTCAAAACAAGAAAAACATGCATGGGAAATACATCCAAAGCATAGAAATTCACCCTATCCACAATCAAATATCATCTAATCAAGCATACAAGCATAGAATACAAACAATAGGGTTAAAACGGTAAACGCGCAATACCTCGTTCATGGGTATTGGGCAATTTCGCACATAAAACTCAAATACTTTCAATAGAAAATCACAAACCACCTACCTCGGGGTTAGGAGATCGCTATATGTGAACCTCGAAGATTGAATCTCCTTATAACGTCGAAGATCTACAAAAACGTCTAAAATGTTCAACCCATGATGTCTCACGAGAGAGGAGAAAACAGAAGATGATGCTCTAGGAGAAGAGAGAACTCACCAATGTGATTCCAACACAACCGTTAGTGTTTGATTTGGAGTACGGACGCTTGGACGGGGGCTCGCCAAAGATCCGAGGCTGCTCGGCACTCTCAGACGAACTAGGTTGAGAAGGAGATGGTTCTGTCCGTCAGACGTGACCCCGATGCATGTAATGAAAAAAAATACATGGTGTGTACTTTTGAAGTACATATCATGTAATCACCATTTCCGTACTCTGCTTTCGGTGGCCTCTAGGTCACCACACATGGTCGTGTGCAAGGCCGCTACATAGCCAGCACACGGCTACCCGCGGTAACTGAGTACGCAATGTGTACTCATAAAGTACATGGTGTGTACTTCAAAAATTTCCAGAAACTCCTATTTTCTCAAAAACTCCAGAAAAAAGAAAAACATACCTGAAAAGAAGTTATGGGTTCTTAAAAATTTCAAAGGAAAATTTTTATCATTTACAAAACAATGTATTTTTGGATTTTAAAAAAAATGTGAAAGTAATATTCCTGTCATTTTCTGAAGAAGACACTTTCTAACCTTTTCACTATGAAAAAAGAATGTTTTCTATCTTGTACGGCATGTACAGATTTATCTTCAATAGTTTCTTTGAATTTTACTTTGAAATTTGATAAGGTCACTTTTAAAAGATCTTTTTCCCAATATTCTATAAATTATTTATTTTTAAAAGTTATTTTCAAAGTAAAGTATTTTCAAAATGTTTTATGTTTTCAAAAAAGTGATTTTCAAAATGAAAATTATATTTTGATCAAGAACGTTTTAAATAAATTTTTATGGTATTTAAATTCATCAATGAAAACAACCCCTTATTCCTACACCAATGAGTTTATATTGTGTGGATACTATCCTTATTCATTATATGAAAGGTTTATGAACATTTTGACCTAGGAAAGTACTGACATTGAATTCCTTGATTCATTTATGTAGTCATTATTTTTCAATTGAATTATTCACTTTCATGTGATCATTGGAAATTAAATTTCCCCTAAATATCCATATTATTATTCATGGATATCTTTATTTATTAAACCATATATCATTTCTACATTCTGTGTTTACTTTTAAAGTTCTTTTTTTATCTGGGGAAATATTGATAAATCTGTATTACTTACTCAATATCGATATTTGATGAATGATGTTCCAAATTTGTGTATACATTTTCATACATTTTATTGAGTTTTTAAAAAATGTTTTCACTAGATACAAGTTCTTTTTTGAGATAAAATGCTGTAATTTGGTGATCATAATGATTTTTATATATTTCCATTCCAAAGACACAAAATAGGGGAAGTTTGTCAAAAATTCTTAACTACACAGCATGTACCTTAGGAGACACGTCGTGTACCAGAACCCCAACATAGGTTGTCCAGGCCAAGTACATGCCCAAGTAACCAAAAGCCAAGTACACTCCATGTATGTCATATACACACCATGTATCCCCTTATAGAAGTAGTTGATGGCCAATCAATGAGATTACATGCCATGTACGAAAGATCTACATGTTGTGTACATCCACATACCAGGCGGCGCCATGTTCCAAGTCAAAGATGGTGTGTTAGGTCACCCACCGGCAAAGAAAAAGATGGAAAAACGCGTTGACAGAGGCACACACCGTGTACTTCCTGGTACAGGCTGTGTAATCCTAAAACATATAAATAGTTGGCAGAACCTCCAAGTTAGGGAGTCATTCATTCATTCATCTTTTGATCCATTTGAAGGGAGAGCACTCTAGAAACAGACTAGAGAAAAAAAGACAGAAAGAAGAGGAGAGAAGAGATGAGAGAAGGTGATCCCATACCACCTTCCTGAAAACCTTCACTCCAAGGCTTTCAAGTGGATTTATTCATGTACTATAAGATCTTTAATCACTATCTACTCTATGAGTAGCTAAAGTTCCCCTATGTGTTGGGGATGTGGACCATATGTGTTGTAATTTTTCAATTGTAATGTTGTAACCGTGTTGTTCTTTTTTATTTATCATAATTCTTTATTAACTCTTTCTAAATATTACTAGAAATATCATATCAGACCAAGAATGAGATTTATAGGGATTCTTTAAGGAATTATGGTTAAACAAATCCATGAATATTGGGTGTTTTAATCGTCTCAAAAAAGGGATACAAATAATAAAATTAAGAGAAATCAATTTCTAGACCAAAGAAATTGGTTTCTATTGATTTTTAAAAAACTCATCAGAATAAGGGGTTATGTTACATAATTAACCCAAAGATGTGAATTATCATGAATAAAACAACCTCATAAGCAATTTTATTTAATAACAACCTTTAAAAATTTACAACCCCGACGCATTCCTCTCCAAATTTTCATCAAAACCAAATTCCTGTGTTTTTATTTATCTTTTAAGTGATTTGTTAAGAAATTAAAATTCAATCACCATTTCACCAAAAAATTAAAAAATGAATCTAAATTCAGTACACTTCACTAAATCAATTACAAACTAGATAAACAAAAAAAAAACTCCTCCCTATGGATCAACCCCTTACTGGTATTATACTCGTTAGGGTAATATAATTTGGATAGTCAAAAATAACTCTTCGAAAAAAATGATTTCCAAATTTTGGACCCATTTCCAGGGAGGTGGAAAAGTTAAATTTGTTTTTTTAAATCAAGTTTGTATCAATTTTAGTGGAAATAAAAATAAAAAAATTCTAAAAAATTATATTCTTACTCTTATTTCTATTTTTATTACTTTTTCTCTTCCTCTTTTACGCTTTGTGTGTTTAGTGTTGTGCAGGTTCTTAGGCGTATGAGTGGCTGCATCACTCGTTCCAAGAGTGCCGAGTCATCGAAAATTCATCCAATTGACCCAAAAATCGAACGGACATTGTCGAGATGTTGACATGTACTGGTGGAAGAGCAGAGCCAGAACTCATCACCCCTGGAGAACAAGGAGGAGGGAGATCCAGCCACTAAATCTGTAGCGGGGAACCCATACCAAGACCAATAGCCTCCCACTGTTGGTATATCGGAGAAGGCCCCACAAGGAGACTTCATGGAGTTCAATCTGAGGAACTACCAGAGGACACCACAACAACCACATCAAATCTTTAAGCGGTTGTACTTCTCCCCTAAGGAGCAGTAATATATGCTACCTCCACTCCCTCAACAGCCACCTCCAAGCCATACTATCATGGAGTAAGGCCTGCCATCTATTCACAAAGCTGACACGGGCATCGTCCATCCGCTAGTGCAGGCCCAACATTTCAAGATCAAGTCTTCTATCATGTAGCTGATCCAAAACACAGCTCAGTTCAGCAGCTACCCAGCAAGGACCCAAATGGCCATCTATCCAATTTCCTGGAGATATGAGACACATTCCGCTAGCACAGAGTGTCCAAGGACGCCATTTGTATTTTCCTCTTCCCCTTCTCTTTAAGGGATAAGGTGAAATACTATATAAAAGGTTTTCTACAATGATCTATCCTCACCTAGGAGGAGCTATCCCAGACGTTCCTGTCAAAATATTTCCCACCCTCAAAGATGGTGACCTTTTAGAATAAAATACACAACTTCCAGCAACACGACTCAGAGTCGTTGTACGATTCATGGGAGCATTTCAAGGAGATGCTGCACAAATTCCCACACCACGGACTACCACTCTAGATACAGGTCCATACCTTCTACTAGAGGGAATGATAGTAATGGTGGGAAGGCTAATCCTCCCCGCAGATTTCATCATTCTTGACATGGAGGAAGACCAGGAGGCGCCTCTCATTACAGTAAGGCCTTTCTTGGCCACTAGGAAGGTATTGATCAACGTACACTAAGGGGAGCATATTTTCAGAGTAGGAGATGAAAGAGTCTCGTACAATGTACTCAAATCCATCAATAAAACATCATTACCAGATCATGGGGGCTGCTATGCAGTGACCATTGTGGAAGATCACTTGAGCAGCAAAGGAGATGATCTAGTATGTTCTTCGACCTCAGAGGACTTGGTTTTTCCAGACATTTCAGTCAATGAAGCACCAGAGAACCTAAAATTCATTAATGGTCAGGGCGACCACTATTGATAGTGTGCTGTTATTCCCAACATGCTAGAGCAGGTAGAGGTACAACCACTTGTACCTTTGGTTCTAAAGGGACCTACACTAGAAATGAAGCCTCTCCCATATTCTCTAAAGTATAGGTACTTGGAATACCATCAGAAATTTCCTGTCATACTTGGTGCAGCACTGTCGCAGGAGTAGGAGGATGTGCTTCTACAGGTTTTAAAGTAGTGGAAGAAGGATATTGGGTGGACAGTTTCAAACTTGAATTGCATTATCCCTACCATTTTCACCCACAAGGTGATTCTCGAAGAAGGAGCAAAGCCATCTCGGCAACCACAATGATGCCTAAACCCCGATGAAGGAAGTTGTGAAGAAAGAGGTAATCAAGTTGCTAGATACATGCATCATATACACTGTCTCAGATATTCTGTGGGTGAGTCCCCTGCAAGTGGAACCCAAAAAGGGTGGTATCACTGTGATTTCAAATGACAAGAACACGATCATCCCCACATGCATTTTCATGGGCTAGAGAGTCTATGTGGACTACAAAAATCTGAATGACACCATGAGGAAGGATCATTTTCCCCTGCCCTTCATGGATCATATGATAGATAGACTAGATGGGCACGAGTTTTACTACTTCCTTGATAAATATTCTAGCTACAATCATCTTTCCATTTCCCTAGAGGATCAAGAGAAGATCACATTTACTTTCCCCTAAGGTACGTTTTCTTACCAAAGGATGTCCTTTGGAATGTGAAACTCTCATTCCACCTTCAATTGATACATGCTGGATATCTTCAATGACATGGAGAAATAGATCCTGGAGGTTTTTATGGATGAATTTTCTGTTTACGAAAAAATCATTCACCACTTGCTGGAGGCACCTAGGGCTGGCACTGGAAAGATGTGAGAACACTAACTTGGTTTTGAATTGGGAAAAGTGTCATTTCATGGTGCAGAGTGGAATAATACTTTCCCACAGAATCTTGGCTAAATGGGATAGATCTGGATCCAACAAAGATAGAATTCATTTCATGACTTCCCATTCTGACTTCCATCAGATCCATCCATAGCTTCCTGGGACATGCAAGTTTCTACATGCAGTTTTTCTACAACTTCTAAAAGATAGCTCAACCCCTCACCAACCTTCTAACCAAGGATTCCATTTTTGAATTTGATGAGGCATGGACTACATCTTTTGATCACCTGAATCAGCGCCTGGTGGAAGCTTCAGTGATGATTGCTTCTAATTGGGAGGAGCAATTTGAAGTGACGTGTGATGCCAGCGACTACGCAGTGGGAGCAATCCTGGGCCATAAGCTTGACCGAATTTTACAACCCATTTATTATGCCAGAAGGATTGTCAATGAGGTACAAATGAACTACAATATAATAGATAAGGAGATGATGGAAATGGTGTTCACTTTTCATAGGTTCCGTTCTTATTTAGTGCTATCTAAAGTCATTGTTTATACTGACCATGTAGCACTGAAGTACCTGCTGAACAAGAAAGATGTGAAGCCACGATTGATCTGATGGATACTCCTCCTACAAGAATTTGACTTGGATATCTAAGACAAGAAGGGGAGAGAGAATGTTGTTGATAATCATCTCTCCCTCTTGGAGCTGTCACATTTGGAAAATGAGGAAGATCGAGAGATTAAGGAGGATTTCCCTGATGAGCACATTTTTTCAGTTGAATAATCACCTCAGTACTAGTAGGCTAATATTACTAATTAGATGGTTACAGGTGTCATCCACCCTAACCACTCCTTATAGCATAAGAATAGGTTTCTATCTGATGTCAAGAGGTACTTCTAGGAATATCCTCTACTGTTCTGATCCTGTGGAGATGGGGTGATCCAACGTTGTATCCTGGAAACTGAAGTTCAAGGAGTCCTATAATTATATCACGCCTCGCCAGTTGGGGGACATCATGGGCCATCCCATACTATAGAAAATATCCCGCAACATGGGTTTTTCTGTCCCACCATGCATAGATATTCTCAATTCTTTGTTTCCCATTGCGATCGATGCCAAAGAACAGGTAATTTGGGGTGTAGAGCTGAGATGCCCCAGCACCCCATCCTGGAGGTCGAGATCTTTGACGTTTGGGGCATAGAATTCATGGGGATATTTCCCCCATATTTTGGGAACACTTACATTCTGGTTTGCGTTGACTATGTCTCCAAGTGGGTGGAAGCCACTCCTACAGCACACGACACGACCAAGGTGGTCATGACCTTTTTAAAGAAACAATTTTTTAGTAGGTTCAGTGTTCCCCCTGTACTAATCAGTGACAAAGGGACCCACTTAGACAACACATTAATAAAAGGAGTACTGTCAAAGTACAGAGTGAACCATCATATGAGGATGCCATATCATCCCCAGTCCAGTGGACAAGTAGATCTCTCCAACTGTGAGCTCAAGTAGATTCTGGAGAAAACGGTAAACACATCACGAAAAGACTAGTCCAAGAAGATAGATGATTCTTTGTGGGCATATCAGACTACCTTCAAGATGCCACTGAGGATGTCCCCATTCCACCTCATCTATGGAAATCCATGACATCTGCCGATAGAGTAGGAGTACAAAGCTTACTGGGCCGTCAATACCCTGAATTTTGATATGAAGGTAGCTGAAGAGGAGCATAAATTCCAACTTTCAGAACTTGATGAAATTCGATGGGAGGCGTATGAGATTACCAAGCTGTACAATGAGAAGATGAGAGAAATCCACGACCAGATGATTTCATGAAAATCTTTCCAACCTAGTGATCAGGTACTCCTTTTTAACTCCCATCTTCAATTATTTCCAGGAAAGCTAAAGTTAAGATGGTCAGGACCATTCTGAGTCATACGAGTATTCCACCATGGAGTAGTGGAAATTTCTATGGGGGATGTTCAACTATTCAAGGTGATCAGATAATGAATGAAGACTTACCATCACATGGTAGACACGGTGGGAACTCTCTCCACTATTCATCTCATGTATGCAGAGGTAAGTCGGTCGAGCCAATGACCTATAACAAAGGCGCTTCCTGGGAGGCAACCCAGAGGTGAGACGCCGTTTACCACCTATACGCATGACATTTACTGATTCCTTTTAGTTTATATTCTTAATATTATAAATATATAGATTAACTAACTTAATAAATAGGTATGATGTTGGTGCTAATGTTAAGGTCACTGGAGTATATCTGAGTAGTCACTGGTTTGAATCCCTCCATACCTACCTTCAACATGGGGTTCATCCTTTTTATACTCGTTTTTACTTACACGGTGTGTTTGGTATTTTTATAATATATAAGTTTGTTTAAGTACAATAAAACTCATGATGGGGATGGACCGGTTGGCCAGGGTCATAACCCGGTTCCACAAGAATCAAGTTCGAGTCCTGATAACCATCCCATTTCCATCATTTATCCTTTTAATAAAACCACATGACATGTATTTAGATATATGTCATGTGCACCATGTTTTCATTAATGACTAAAAATATTTTCAAAATAAAGGAATACATGCGGGTAAAGTTGGCAGATTGGCAGAGTCTCGGGCCTTGATTCACAAGACCTATGTTCAAACTCGGCTAATATCTCTTCTTCATCCCTTTTATTTTAATTAAAAACCACACACCATTACTTTATTTCATCCCATGTAGTATTGGACCTGTACATTAAATATATATAATTCATAAACATGAACATTAGTACAACCTTTTCTCTAGTGGTTGAGGGCTTGCGTTTGGATTGCCTGATCACCGATTCAAACATCTTCCCAAGCACCGGACCAAAGGTTGTACTTCTCTTTTTACAATTTTAGAAAACACGATGTGTATTTCCCGACACATTACGTGTATAGATTTATTTTTAGTAAATTCTATATATATGTATATATTTATTTCTATTTTAACTTTTAATATCAATTATTATATAGTTTACTATAATAATTATATTATAAATATTAATTATTCCTTTTACACAAAAAAAAAACAAAAAACAAAAACATAGTGATTCACGACATGTAGTCGTCCACTTATACATGAAGTGTACCAAGGCTATAAAAGTCGGGATGCCATACCCGAGCGGAGCCCGTGTCTAGCCCCTCTCTCCTCTGTTTTTTCGCCCGCAAGTAGTCCGACCTCCCCGATTTCAAATCCACAAATTTTGTTCATTTATCCTACTTATTTTAGGGGCATTGTGATCCTCGGTCCAGGTATGGATGATAGAGATCCTTCTCATGGGAAGCGGCCCCCTTCCGCTGCTGTGGGTGAGTGGCCACCTCACTGTCAGATTCTTCTTCAACCTCAGGAGAAGCTGAACTTGGATTTCCCCATCTGCTAGCCCCCCACATTGACCGGTCTCCCTATTCTTATGTTACCCAAACCATCTATGTCCTCTACTAACCCGGTGGTTCCTGGGGCCCCATATAGTGCTGATTCTCTGGCTTCCACCCCATATACTATGTTTGAGAGCTCTAGTGCTACCACTCCTTCCAAATCCCTTCCCTCAGAGCTACCATCCACTCCCGCAGTGGACCTGACTGAGACGAACCTTCCTTAGTCTTCTAGATAGACTTCTGGGACCATTTTGTTATCCACTGATCCACCTCTTACCACAGCAGTAGGACCATCAGCTCCGACCCCCACCGTTCCACCACTGCCTGCACCGGTTGCTTCCCGCCCTCCACCACACCCTTTCCTAGTTTTTTCGGATTATCATCCTACAACAGAGCGCTTGAGGATTTTTTCTCACCACACTATTCAACTGAGCAACTGATTCATCTATATTATAGTACCACAACACCTTGACATATGGGAGGATATAGAGGAGATTCTGGTCCATACTCACTTGCTGGACACTTTTTAGGTTAGCACTCCTACATACCGTGATCTATTTTTGGAGTATATGGCTACATTCAAGTTCAACGGGCCCGCATATCTACAGAAACCAATAGATACATCCCGTCCGGTTCAATTTTAGATAGGTGACCGAACTTTCTCTTTGACTATGGCTGATTTTGGCCAAGGGTGCAGCTTCTACCCCATCCTGCTACCCCACCTTCTATCTCTACCTTAACCCACCCCAAGTGCTCTGACCTTGTCGTGATGTGAAGGGTGATTGTTGGTCCAGACCATAGGTATACCCCCACATCATAAAAGAGAACACTCATCCTTGACCCTTCTCTTCACTTTCTTCACTGGTGCTTTAGCGCCATTCTTTTTCCCTGCCATAGGGATATGGGTGTCGTGTCTGGGCGGGACAAGGAGCTCCTGACCCGTATCATCTAGCATGACTACCCTGACCTCCCTTGCATCATCGCCTCCTATTTCCACTCTATGATCCATAGTGGTCAGGGCAACCTGAACGGAGGTTTCTACGCCACCCTTTTGGAACACTATTTGGGAGTTTCTGTGTCGTCTCTCCCTCATGACCACCTGGGTTCTCCTCAGCGTATGGAATTCCTCATGCTTATCCACATGAGGCTGGTTGAGCGTCGGGGCAAGAGATTTGTGCTTGTGCAGGATGCCCCTACTCTAGCAGGGGAGAGAGCTGAACCAACTGCTCCCATTGGCGTCGTTGCTCAGGATCCACCCCACCCCCTTCTTATAGACTTCATTATTTTTACACCTTCCCCTCTTCTTCTGAGCCTTCTAATGCCTCAACCCCCTATACCCTCAGTCGATGTCTCCTTCACCCTCTGCCTAGCTGTGTTGGAGTGCAACCGGGATACTATGGGATAAACTCTTTGGAGGATCGAGCAACTATTGGGGCTTCTTCTCCAGCATCATGGTATTCCACTACCCCTAACACCTTCTCCTACTTCATCTCTTGAACCTTCTTCAGCAGCTCCACTGCCGTTTACTACTCTGGCCATGAATTCCATTCTCCTCTCCACCACTGGCCCATCTTCTACCAGTACTACTTCTGGTCTAGACATAGTTGCAGAGCCTTATCTTCTGAGTACAGATCCTATAGCTCCAGCTACTATGACTTCTATTCTGAGTGCAGCTCCCGAGCCTCCAGCTTCCACGGCTGCTGATCCTTCTATGTCGGCTGCTTCTGTATCGGATGATGCCTCTTCTAAGGCCACCCCTTGACTAGTTTTTGGACACATTTCTTTCATTATATATATATTTTTTGTGCTATCTTGTGCCTTTTTTCTATTGTGTATGCTTGTAGTTTACTCTCTCCACAACCATCACAGGTACCCTTGAGCGCTTTGGGCTGTCCTTTTCCACCACTTCCTATCTTTCTTCACCTGGACACGAGGGGAGTACTGTTTTCTAGGATTTTGTTCACTTTTTCTTTATAGTTTTACTTCTTCCATTACTTCCCCTCGACCTAGTCCACTGTTGTGTCCCCATATCCCCTTCTCTGCCTTTCTGTGGCACTTGGGGTACCATGTGCCATATTAAGTATGGGGGAGCATCTCTGCCTACACTAATCTTTTTCCCTTGAACTAATCTAGGAGACATCATTAATAATTGAAATATTTTAAAATGTGGGATTTTTTTGGTTAATTATAATTATAAACACTAAACACATAAAATGAAATTATGAAAGTTACATTCTTATTTTAAAATTTTAAAGTATTGTTAAAATGATTATTGATATAGTTTAATTTTAGGCTTAAATTCTTGGATTTCTGCGTTTTTTAGACTGCTCATTTTTATTCATACAATGACCTTATTGACCCTTTATATTTTTCCTCATTTTCGAGAGGTATTCTAAGCCTTTTTTACATATTCTTTCTTATACCCTATTTCTTGAGAGATTCTTGGGATATGCATAACTACCAAGATTTTCTAGTTTTTCTCTTCAAGACATGAAGATTTTTTAATCTCATTAAAATGATTGAGGCATTTGATTGTTTTTTTTTCTGCCCCTTCGACCTTGAGACCTACCCTACATCCGATCTTCATAAACCCTTAGAAACTATGAACTGACTTAATATGAAGCAACATTACAAACCTATTTTCCTTTCCTACCCTAATTCTTTTATGATTTTGCGTGATTATTCACTTGAGATTTAAAGAGGGTTTTTTGGTTTTTCATGGTACATTTTTGGTGAGAAACCATGAACTTATGTGTGGGAGAGTTTATCACTTATTAATTTGGAAAAAAGGGTTCCATAGCCTACTATCCATTGTATTCTTAGTGGTCATCACTAATGGAAAGGGAGGTTTTCCCAATGCATGTACAGTTCTTTTACCAATGGTTTAAGGAAACTGTTGGTAAAAGATGGTTAAATAATCTTTCCCCAACAGTTTTTGAAAACCGTTGGGATAATTATAATCTATACCAATGGTTTTCTTAAACCATTGGTATAGAGAGGTTTAAATCATCCTTTACCAATGATTTTTACAAACCGTTGGTAAAGGATTACTTTCCCAATGGTTTTTAAAAACCGTTGGGAATGTTTTTCCCCAAATTCACAGAAGCTCAGACTCCCCCATTCTGTATGACTGCAGCCCTAAACAGAAGGGAGAATTGGGATTTTCCTTCCCCTACGGCCAAAATCATTCCATCTTTAAGATTTATCAGTTCTTCACTTGTATTATGTAAGTGATACTGCATCTACTATTTTGGTTTTATGTTTTCATTTGGGTGAAGTGGAGAAGCGGGATTTTGTTTACCCTACTGTGGAAATCCTTCGTTCTGATCCATTTTTAAAAATTCTTAGTTCTACACTTCTAATTTGTAAGTGATACTTTCATTTTAATGTTCTGAATCTACTTTTTTGGTTTTCTGTTTTGATTTGGGTGTGTATGACTTTTGTTTTCTGTTTGATTTGGGTGTGTGTGTTGGGATTTTACAGTGAATAAAATTTGATTTAGAATGAATTATTTGTTAATATCATCCATAAATTTTCAGTTCTTAGAAGAATTTGTATTGCTGGGAATTTTGTGTTAATATCATCCATATTCCACATGATTCACATAATGGTAAGAATGTGTGATGATGTTGTTAAGATCAGAGAGAAAACTCATACACTCCAGGTTGTTTAAAGTGGCATGGTTAGTCATGAGTGATAATTGGATTCCTAAGATGACTGTACTAATATAACATTAGGGTCAATTAAATATGGTTCTCACTGTATGTTGTATATTATGTCTATTTCTTGGCCAATACTCACTTTTATGATGGTGGGGTGCTTTTCAGTAGCCATACTTCCATGTGTATACATCCATAACAATTTTAGATAGGTCACAAGTTTAATTTAGTAATCTTGTTATCTTTGACATACTTTATTATTAATCTCAAATTTAAAAATAAATGTTTTTGTCTATACTTTATGAAATTAAACCTTTTTACAATCCATGAACAACCTATTAGTGTAGAAGCCTAAACTTTATCCACACATGGGGTGCACTTGACTTGGGGAACTAATTGGGTAATGAAAGGTATGACCATATAGGTTCCAAGAATGATTTATTTAACATGAGTGAATGATTTGGGATGCCTATAACACATAATGGGACCTAAGGCATGTACCTCTATTTGGGAAGCCTATAAAGGGGCCTTGAAGTCCTCTTTTACCAATGGTTGTGTGAAACCATTGGTAAAACTATTCCCTTTACCAATGGTTTGATTCAATGACGAGGCAATGCACCTTTATTTATGATTGTGGATTTTGAGTTATTTACATGACTCCCACTCTTGCCACCGATGAACCCGATGATTGGGTTGTAGATCAAGAAGCTAGGTCAAATTTTAGAATTTATTGTGACTCTTGTATATTACTACTTCCTTCTAGTTGTAACTATGTTTTTCTTCTTGATACATGACATACATTACCATCATTCGGTTTATGATTCTGTTCTTAGTTGGTATTACTGATTTGGTTATTTTTATCCATTTCCAATATTTTCCCATTGTTATCTTTCTTCCACTTTTTAACTAATAATATTAAAATTGTGCAACTTAGGTAATGAGGGAATAGTCTCCCCCAGACACAGCAAAGGCTATCACTATTAGTCAATAACATTTGGAATTTTGGTAGATGTGCTTGAGGCCATGTGGCCATCTGGGTTCAGGTTACTAATGAGTGGCATCTTGGTTTGGGACGTTACAATTCCTAGATATCCTTTTTATAGGTGTTTTTAATCAAATCCATACCTATAACTATTCAAGGTCCCTCTCCAAAATCAATTGGGACATTATTCAATGAATACACCTACATCATTCAGTGTGTGTATCCTAGTACTTACCTTCAGACCACCATAAATCTTCTGTTTCTTTATGTTTTTTTATCAGAATAGTTTTTCTATATTTTTGTTTTTTGGGTTACACATAGTTATCTATTTCTAATTACTTCCATGTTTGTTTTCATTGAAGTAAATGACACCCATTGAAGAGATGCGATGGAAAAAGATGACAGAAAATAATCATCGCATGACACAGATGGGCGTTCCTCCACTCATCCCTGTTGTGAGTATTTTATTTCAAATATATATATATTTAAATAACTTATAATATCATGTGTTTACTTTTATGTTAATTTTTTTTTTCAGGATCCACCCCCTAGATGAGAGATATCCAACGAGGAGCCTGATATTGCTCCCAGTACAGAGGCTGGTGGTAGGAGGGGGGGTGGTGTCAGAGTTAGACGATCATCTGGTGGTCCCGGTACTGAGGCTGGTGGTACGAGGGCTCATGGTGCGAGAGTTAGAAAATCCACTAGTCGTAACCGCTTGGATTATTCCCCTACCATAGACGTATCTTCTACGCCCCATTTTGATCTTGGTGTGTCTTTATGGACACACGGGATATTTAGGCCTCCGATGTTTACACTACCTATTGGCCAGATGTCTGTGCCATCATCTTTTGCTTCTGGTTCAATATCTCCGAGCTATTATATTCCACCTTCTTCGACTCCTGCTCTGACACAGTATGTGGCTGAGGAGAATACACTAAGAGACACTCCACCTGTACAGGATATTCCTTCAGCTTCTGCACATCCAGTGACGCCCATTGATCCGACTACCACAGGTATATTTATATAAATCTAATAAATTTTTGTACCAAAATTTATTTTTATTATAATTTGTACTGATATTTTTTTCTTTAATAACAGATTCATCTACTAATAGGAAGCAGGGGAGGGGGCGTACTCACTTGTTTGCGGTATAGAACCAACCAGACACAATTGATGGTTGAATAGAATGATGATGGACAGTTGATTGATAAATCTGGGCAGGAATGTTGGGGTTTTTTGGCGACGCTAGCCAAATACTCCGAAATCATTCTGTTCAGCCCTCTCTCTTGGAGACATCTACCACATGAAGTCAAGGATAATTAGTGGACACAAATATGGGTAAAAAATCTATTGGATTTAATGTAGTATTTTTTGTATTTATATGAATTAATCTATTGGGTGTTATATTCAGTTTAACTTCCCTGATGACAAAGGTGCACGACCAGCACATTTAAAGGAGATAGGAGAGCTTTGGAGAGGTTATAAGCATGAGTTGTATGTTGGCTGGTGTGATAGAGTGGACACAGAGTTGGAGACAATACCTATCGTGTATGACTGCCCGATAGAGAAATATCTCCAAATGATTACCCATTGGGAGACTTCCAAATTTAAGGTATTAATCCCATTTGAGGTATTTAAATGATAGTTTTCATATTTTTCATTAATAGTATATTTTTTTATTATTTAACATTATTTAGTAATCTTCTGAAAAACCAAAAATACATCGATTCAAAGCAATACCTAAACAATTTGGGGTGCACTACTATGTCAGATCATGAGAGGCATCTGATACGATATAGTTGTTTATAATTTTTCTTTAAGACTTTCACTTTTTATTGTTTCCTACTTAAATTATGTGATTTATTAATTATTGAATACACGATTATACTTTCACTTTATATTGTTTCAATGTCATTATAGAAGCACAAATTGAATATTGAAGGACATCTCCCTCGAGATAAATTGTTTTTCTCGAGTAGAAGGAAAAAATATGGAACTGCGGTTAATGAACCAACACAAGAAAAATATTGTAAGTTTTAATTTGTTTATTTCAAAGTTTAATATCTATTTTGAAATTTAATAATCTATTAATATTTTTAACAGGCTGCTTTAGAGGCCCTTGATGCCTAGGAGCCTAACAATTTAGGGCCACATGATCATTTATATCAGGTTTTGGGAGATGAGCGCTCTGGTCGAGTACGCTGCCAACCTGGTAAGAATATAGTCCTGATGAGGTATTGGTCCTCTCCAGGTATCCATTCTAGTACAACCATGTTGGAACAGGTCAAGGAGCATGCATGACAGTCTGATAAAAGGGTCACAGAGTAGGAAGAACAGGTTCAAACAAGGGAGAAAGAATTTATGAAACTAATCAAAGCATTATCTTCATCACTTCCACCAGAGGCCAGCGCGACTTTTCATATATATATTCCGTCGATGGGTGCATTATCCAATGCACCAGGTGGTAGTTCTAGTGGCAGTTGAGATGATGACGTTCCTGGTGATGGCAAGGATGCTGAAGAGGACGAGGGCGAGGATGAGGATGAGGAAAAGGGCATAGATGGGGCTGAGGGCGAGGATAGGGCCGAGGATGAGCATGGGGATGATAATGAGGATGAGGAAGAGGAAAAATATGGAGGCGAGGATGAGGCTGATGATGACATTGGTGATGGTGACAGTGATCATGGGAAGATTGATCCATTACATTTTTGAATTATGTATAACTCTTTATTTTTGAACCTGGTTTTTCACTCTGGAATGGATATTTTTGAATTCATTATAACTCTATTTTTGACCAAATATGGAAGCCTAATGATGTTATAATGGTTTATGGGGCTTCCGGGGCTTGTTCGGAGCTTGGAACCCCGGTCGGCGTAAAAAAACACTATGCCCCACAGTTAGTAAAAAATTTAAATCCATCCCACAAGGTATCTACCAACAATATAGGGATATATATTAGAAGCAATGTGAATGATTTTCCCTAACCATGCACCAGGGGATGAACATCATGCACAATGTATATAGTTTTAGTATAAGATATTATCACCGTTGTTTCATGATTTGCCTAACTGGCATACGTAAAACCGACCAAACGCATTCAGATTGTGTTGATACTTTAGGAAAACGATCCATGAGTCATATGTGATGTGTACGAGTAAACCCTGTCTCAATCCAAGGCACGGTGTGGCTGGTATCACTCAAAATGTCTCTCTTTTGTTTAAAATGGACTCCCTTTTAAGTAAAAACAAATCGCATACAGAAAACTGACCAAACGTATATGGATTGTGTTGATACTTTAGGAAAATGATCTATGGGTCATATGTGACATTTAAGACTCAACCCTGCCTCAATCCGAGGCACGGTGTGGCCGATACTACTCATAGTGTCTCACTTTTATTTGAAATGGACAACAATTTAAGTGAAAACAAAAACTGAAATATGGAAAATGGACCAAACGTATTCGGATTCTGTTCATACTTTATCAAAAAGATCCATGGGACATTTTTGACATGTAAGAGTCAAACCCGCATCAATTTGAGGCACGGTGTGGCCGGTACCACTCAAAGTGTCTCACTTTTATTTGAAATGAACCAGATTCTAAGTGAAAACAATAACTAACATACGGAAAACTGATCAAACACATTCGAATTGGGTTGATAGTTTAGTACAATGATACATTGGTTATTTGTGATAGGTATGAGTCAACTCCTCATCAAGCGGAGGTGTCGTGTGACTTCAGTGGCCGAAAACGCACTCTGCATGTCGTAAATGGCCAAAACATGCGTTTAACGGTCAAATGCATGCCGAACAACTTCGGAATGACTTGAAATCACAAAAAAACACACTAATTATTATTCGTGAGGTTTTAGAGTACAAGGTATGTCATTAAAATGTGTGGTTTGCACGACACGACTGAATATGTGTTTTTTAGGTGTTTGGCGCGCTTGAAAAGCATCCGTGGGGTGGTCGAAACTGGCAGAATGGCCTCAGAATGCCATGAAATCGGACGAAAACAAATGGTGGGTGAATTGTAAAATGGTCGGCTAGATGACACATCAATCAGAGGTGTCGTGTGACCGTGGTGGCTGAAAATGCACTCCGCGTGTCGTAAATGGCCAAAACATGCATTTAACGGTCAAATGCATGTCGAACGACATCATAATGACTTGAAATCACACGAAAATACCCTAATTATTATTTTTGAGGTGTAAGAGGAGACGAAAAGTCATTCGGATGCGCGGTTTGCGTGGCATGGATGAATATGTGTTTTTTAGGTGTTTGGCGCGCTTGAAAAGCATGCATAGGGTGGTCAAAACTGGTCAAACGACCTCGAAATTCCATTAAAATTAGACAACAGAAAAGGGTGGGTGAATTGTGAAATGGTCGGCCAGACGACACGTCAATCGGAGGTGTCGTGTGACCGTGATGGCCGAAAACGCACTCCACGTGGCATAAATGGACAAAACTTGCGTTTAACGGTCAAATGCATGCCAAACGACATCGGAATGACTTGAAATCACACGAAAACACCCTAATTATTATTCGTGAGGAGTATGAGGAGACGACACATCATTCGGACGCACAGTTTGTGCGTCACAGCTGAATATGTGTTTTTTAGGTGTTTGATGTGCTTGAAAAGCATGCGTGGGGTGGTCAAAACTAGATGAATGACCTTAGAATGCCATGAAATAGGAAAACAACAAAGGGTGGGTGAATTGTGAAATGGTCGGCCAGACGGGATGTCAATCAGAGGTGTCGTGTGAACGCGGAGGCTGAAAACGCACTCCGCGTGTCGTAAATGGCCAAAATATGCATTTAACGGTAAAATTCATGCTGAATGACGTCATAATGACTTTAAATAACACTAAATCACTTTAATTATTATTCGTGAGGTGTACGAGGAGATGACACGTCATTCGGACTCGCGGTTTGCACGACATGGCTGAATATGTGTTTTTTATGTGTTTGGCGCGCTTGAAAAGCGTGCGTGGGGTGGTTAAAACTAGCTGAATGACGTCGGAATGCCATAAAATTGGACGACAACAAAGGGTGGGTGAATTTTGAAATGTTCGGCCAGACGACACAAAAATCGGAGGTGTCGTGTGACCGCGGTGGCTGAAAACACACTCTGCGTGTCGTAAATGACCAAAACATGTGTTTTATGGTCAAATACATACCGAACGACATTGGAATGACTGAAATCACATGAAAACACCCTAATTATTATTCATGAGGTGTACGAGGAGACGACACATAATTCGGATGCGCGTTTTGCGCGGCACGACTGAATATGTGTTTTTTAGGTGCTTGGTGCGCTTGAAAAGCGTTCGTGGGGTGGTCAAAACCTGCTGAACAACCTCAAAATTCCATGAAATTGGACGACAATAAAGGATGGGTGAAATGTGAAATGGTCGGTGAGACTTCACGTCAATCGGGGGTGTCGTGTGACCGCGGTGGCCGAAAACTCACTCTGCGTGTCGTAAATGGCCAAAACATGTGTTTAACGGTCAAATGCATGACGAACGACATCAGAATGACTTGAAATCACACAAAAACACCCTAATTATTATTCATGAGGTTTATGAGGAGAATTCATGTCATTAAGAGGTGCGGTTTTCACGGCATGACTAAATATGTGTATTTTAGGTGTTTGGCGCGCTTGAAAAGCGTGCGTGGGGTGGTCAAAACTGGCCGAACGACCTCAGAATGCCATGAAATCGGACGACAGCAAAGGGTTCGTGAATTGTAAAATGTTTGGCCAAACGGCACATCAATCGGAGGTGTCGTGTGACCGCGGTGGTGGAAAATGCACTCCACATGTTGTAAATGGCCAAAACATGCATTTAACGGTCAAATTCATGCTGAACGACATCGAAATGACATGAAATCACACAAAAATACCCTAATTATTATTAGTGAGGTGTAAGAAGAGATGACACATCATTCAGACACGTGGTTTGCACAACATGACTGAATATGTGTTTTTAGGTGTTTGGCACGCTTGAAAAGCGTGCGTGAGGTGGTCGAAACCGGCCGAACGACCTCGTAATTCCATGAAATCCGACGACAAAAAAGGGTGGGTGAATTGTGAAATGTTCAGCTAAACGGCACATCAATCGAAGGTGTCCTGTGACTGCGGTGGATAAAAACGCACTCCGCATGTCGTAAATGGCCAAAACATGCATTTAACGGTCAAATGCATGCCGAACAACATCAGAATGACTTTAAATCTCATGAAAACACCCTAATTGTTATTTTTAAGGTGTACGAGGAGACGACACATCATTCAGACGTGCAGTTTGCATGGCATGACTGAATATGTGTTTTTTAGGTGTTTGGCGTGCTTGAAAAGCGTGTGTGGGCTGGTCGAAACTGGTTGAACGACCTCAGAATGCCATGAAATCGGACAAAAAGAAAGAGTGGGTTAATTGTGAAATGGTCGGAAAGACACACGTCATTCAGAGGTGTCGTGTGACCGCGGTGGCCGAAAACGCACTCTGCGTGTCCTAAATGGCCAAAACATGTGTTTTACGGTCAAATGCATACCGAACGACATCCGAATGACTTTAAATCACACGAAAACACCCTAATTATTATTTGTGAGATGTAAGAGGAAACAGAACGTCATTCAGATGCACGTTTTGCACGGAACATCTGAATATGTGTTTTTTCGGTGTTTGGTGCGCTTGAAAAGCGTGCGTGGGGTGGTCGAAACCGGCCGAACGATCTCAGAATTCAATGAAATCAGACAAAAACAAAGGGTGGGTGAATTGTAAAATGGTTGGCCAGATGATACATCAATCGGAGGTGTCGTCTGACCACGGTGGTCGAAAATGCACTCCGCGTGTTGTAAATGGCCAAAACATGCGTTTAATGGTCAAATGCATACCGAACGACATCAGAATGACTTCAATTCACACGAAAACACCCTAATTATTATTCGTGAGGTGTACGAGGAGACGACACGTCATTAGGACATGCGGTTTGCACGACACGACTGAATATGTGTTTTTTTGGTGTTTGGTGCGCTTGAAAAGCGTGCGTGGGGTGGTAAAAACCGGCCGAACAACCTCCGAATGCCATGAAGTCGGACGACAACAAAGGGTGGGTGAATTGTGAAATGGTCGGCCAGACGACACGTCAATTGGAGGTGCCGTGTGACCGCGGTGGCCGAAAATGCACTCTGCATGTCGTGAATGGCCAAAACATGTGTTTTACGGTCAAATGCATACCGAATGACATCAGAATGACTTGAAATAACATGAAAACACCCTAATTATTATTGTTGAGGTGTACGAGGAGACGACACGTCATTCAGACGTGCGGTTTGTGTGGCACAGCTGAATATGTGTTTTTTAGGTGTTTGGTGCGCTTGAAAAGCATTCGTGGGGTGGTCAAAACTAGCTGAACGACCTCATAATGACATGAAATCGGACGACAACAAAGAGTGGGTGAATTGTGAAATGGTCTTCCAGACGAAATGTCAATCGGAGGTGTCGTGTGACCACGGTGGCCGAAAACGCACTCTGCGTGTCGTAAATGGTCAAAACATGTGTTTTACGGTCAAATGCATACCGAACGACATCGGAATGACTTGAAATCACATGAAAAAACTATAATTATTATTCTTGAGGTGTACGAGTAGATGACATGTCATTCTTATGCGCGATTTGTGTGGCATGACTGAATATGTGTTTTTTAGGTGTTTGGTGCGCTTGAAAAGCATTTGGGGGGTGGTCAAAACCAGCCGAATGACCTCAGAATGCCATGAAATCAGACCACAACAAAGGGTGGGTGAATTTTGAAATGGTCGTCTAGACGACACGTCAATCAGTGGTATCATGAGACTGCGGTGGCCGAAAACTCACTCTGCGTGTCGTAAATGGCCAAAACATTTGTTTTACAGTCAAATGTATACCGAACGATATCAGAATGACTTGAAATCACACGAAAACACCCTAGTTATTATTCGTGAGGTGTAAGAAAAGACTACACATCATTCGAACCCACGGTTTGCACGACACGACTGAATATGTGTTTTTTAGGTGTTTGGCGCGCTTGAAAAACGTGTGTGGGGTGGTTGAAACCAGCCGAATGACCTCATAATGCCATGAAATAGGACGACAACAAAGGGTGGGTGAATTGTGAAATGGTCAGCCAGACGGCACATCAATCGGAGGTGTCATGTGACCTCGGTGGATGAAAAGGCACTTCGCGTGTCGTAAATGGCCAAAACATGCATTTAACGGTCAAATGCATACTGAACGACCTTGGAATGACTTTAAATCACATGAAAACACCCTAATTATTATTCGTGAGGTGTATGAGGAGACAACACATCATTCAGATGCGTGGTTTGAATGGAACAACTGAATATGTGTTTTTTAAGTGTTTGGCGCGCTTGAAAAACGTGTGTGGGCTGCTCCAAACCAGCCGAATGACTTAAGAATGCCTTGAAATTGGACGAAAAAAAGGGTGGGTAAATTTTGAAATGTTTGGCCATAGAACACACCAATCGGAGGTGTCGTGTGACCGTGGGGGCCGAAAATGCACTCTGCGTGTCGTAAATGGCCAAAACATGTGTTTTACGGTCAAATACATACCGAACGACATCAGAATGACTTGAAATCACACGAAAACAGCCTAATTATTATTCGTGAGGTGTAAAAAAAGACGAAAGGTAATTAGGACACGTGGTTTGTGTGGCACGATAGAATATGTGTTTTTTAGGTGTTTGACGCGCTTGAAAAACGTGCGTGGGATAGTCAAAACAGGTAAAACGACCTTGGAATACCATGAAATTGGACGACAACAAAGAGTGGGTTAATTGTAAAATGGTCGGATAGACGACACATCAATCGGAGGTGTTGTGTAACCATGGTGGCCGAAAACGCACTCCGGACATCCCCCCCCCCACCCCGGAAAACCCCCCACCCAATGATCCATGGATCATTTGTGATGGGTATGAGTCAACCCCACCTCAATCTGAGGCACGATGTGACTGGTATAACTCAAAGTGTCTCACTTTTGTTTGAAACAGACAACATTTTAAGTGAAAACAACAACTGACATACGAAAAATCTTCACAAGGATACACATAGATTCTTTAAATTAAGGGATAAGAAATAAAATATGGTCTATTGGTTATAAATTATTAGAAGAAAATATTCACAAGGCATTGATTGAAACACAATGGGACATAGTATATATAGAAAAACATGAATTATATTAGGAATGAGTCTCGACATCCCACCATGAACATGCACCAACACTCATGTTCTAATTCTCAATCACGGGTCTTTCATTATATACAATAACATACAACAAATAAATATCATATAGTGATTTCATATGAAAACTATGAACACTCAAGCATACCATATAACAAATTAGTCAACAAGGCTACACAAAGATTCTTGAAAAATAAGTTTCAAAGTCTCATAAAAATACCTCAATGGTGAGGAATACATATGGTGACACCATATCCCCATGGATCAAGTCAATCCCATCCTCAAAAAGTGGGTTCTAGGACCAAACCAAATTCCCTTTGGAAACCCAATACCAAAGACTGAATTGAATATTCATACCCACTACCCAAGATGGGGATTCATCTCACATCACACCCAGGAGAGAAAATTACAATTAGCCACATACCCCCTTATTCTAATTGAAAAGTCTATGAAAAACATGTAGGCTATTCCGGTAACCCATCTTATATGTCGATATTGGACAATGTTTCCCACTAACACATCAAGAACCATTTATACATGGATACATAATCATTAGAGGAATATAAACATCC
This sequence comes from Viscum album, assembly GCA_963277665.1. Lineage (NCBI taxonomy): Eukaryota > Viridiplantae > Streptophyta > Magnoliopsida > Santalales > Viscaceae > Viscum > Viscum album. The sequence continues at coordinate 406,440,787 of OY728166.1, forward strand.
CATGTGATTCCTATAACTCATCCTAGGTCTAAGAACATGACCACTACCATTGTCTATCTTATGGGTATCATGATCCTTGCCACTCTACCCAAGTATTTCTGTTGGTTTTAAGATACTCAACCCAAGACCATGACTAAACATCCCATGTGCTTCCTATAACATGTATGTGTTTTCTCTTGTGTGTATTGGTGTTGTGGTTTGAGTGAGGAATGAATTCTAAATTTTGAATACTCTTATGTGTGTTGGTGTTGTGGTTTGAGTGAGAAATGAATTCTAAATTTGGAATACTCTTATGGGTGTTATTGTATTTCCTATAACATGTAGGATTTTTCTCTTATGGGTGTTATTGCATTTGAATTTCTAAATTTCTAAATTTCTAAATTCTAGAATGAATTATAAATTTTGAATACATTAGATGGGGATTTTGTATTGGTGTTGTTGTAGGTCTGGAGAGGGGTTGTTGTCTTGTTGCAGGTCTGGATAGGGGAGAGGGGCCTGCTACTGTGGAGCTGAGCAATTGCATACCATCAGTTTCAAAACCATTGGTATAAATATTATAATATAACTATACCAGCAGTTTGTTATAACCGTTGGTATAGCTTTATACCAACAGTTCTAAAAAACCGTTGGTATAGCCTTATGGATTTCCCTATTCCCTATATACCAACGGTTAGAAACCTTTGGTATAAGTGTAACACACATATACCAACGGTTAAAAAACCATTGGTATATGTTATACTTTAACACACATATACCAATGGTTTTTATCAAACCGTTGGTATACCTTCTATTTTGACACCTATACCAAAGGTTTTCATAGAACCATTGGTATAAGCCTATTTTCATGCCTTACTTTCCCATGGTTGGGGGAACAGTTGGTATACTATATACCAATAGTTTTCAGTCCTTTACCAATGGTTTACAACCATTGCTAAAGTATAAAATTCTAGTAGTGCGTGTTGTTCAAAAACAAAATACAAAAGAGGGACCAGTTTCATTTATTACACTTTACTAATGGTTTATAGACCCATTTTGGAAATATACTATCATGGTAATAATATCCTTTTTTAGAGATCTTGATTGGGGATGTTTTTTTCATTGTGCTCTATTTTTTTTGAATATAATGCATTTTTGTTTAATAATTTAGCCTCTTTTTTCAAGCCTCTGTGATTATTTTTCAGATTATTACCTACCAACCCTTAGCCTCAGAAATATTTGAACCTTGATGAAATACCTCATGATTTTTGTGATTTAAATTTCTAAAGTGTAGAATGAGAACACTTGAAAGCCTATGGATAGAGTGCATATACTTAATATTTAGTAAAACTTTGATAAAATGATCATGAGTGATGAGAGTATTGCTTTCTGGCAAGGTAAGTCATCAAGTGGCATGTGTAATTGTGAAATGTTGAACGATGTGAATAAAAGAGAATGAAAGTTTTGTAATTAAAATATAAAGGATGAATGATTATAATATCTTTAAAATTGAAATTTTTTTATGCCTTTATAAAATAATTTACTATGCCTATGGTATTTATAAGTATAATTAAGTTGAATGCTTCCCTTTTTGGAATATGGAAACTGTTGATTAGATTTTGTGATTTTTCTTGAGGACAAGAAAATGACTAAGTATGGGAGAGTTTGATGTGCCTGATTTGTGTATACATTTTCATACATTTTATTGAGTTTTTAAAACATGTTTTCACCAGATACAAGTTCTTTTTGGAGATAAAATGTTATAAATCGGTGATTATAATGATTTTTAGATATTTCCATGCCAAATACACAAAACAGGGGAATTTTATCAAAAATTACTAACTACATGGCATGTACCTTAGGAGAAATGCAGTGTACCAGAACCCAGACATAGGTTGTCCAGGCCAAGTACATTCCCAAGTAACCAGAAGCCAATTACACACTGTGTATGTCGTATACACACTATGTATCCCCTTATAGAAGTGATTGGTGGCTGATTAATGAGATTACACGCTATGTATAGCGGCTCTACATGCCATGTACTTCCAACTACCAGTCAGTGCCATGTTCCAAGTCAAAGACAGTGTGTTAGGTCACCAACCGGCGGAGAAAAAGATGAAAAAACACGTTGACAGAGGTACATGCCATGTACTTCCAGGTACACACCATGTACTCCTAAAACATATAAATAGGTGGCAGGACCTCCAAGTTTGGAAGTCATTCATTCATTTAGTTTTTGATCCATTTGAAGGGAGAGCACTCTGGAAATGACCTAGAGAAAAGAAAAGAGAGAAAGAAGAGGAGATGAGAGAGGAGATAAGGTGCCCCCATACCACCTTTCTGAAAACCTTCGCTCTAAGGATTTCAAGAGGATGTATTTAGGTATTATAATATCTTTAATCACTAGCTACTCTATGGGTAGCTAACATTCTCCTATATGTTGGGGTTGTGGACCATATGTGTTGTAATTTGTCAATTGTAATATTGTAACTGTGTTGTTCATTTTTCTTTCTCATAATTCCTTATTAACTCTTTCAAAATATCACTATAAATCTCATATCGGACCAAGAACGATATTTCTAGGGATTCTTTATGTAATTACAGTTAAACACATCCATTACCATTGGGTGTTTTAATCGTCTCAAAAGAGGGTTGAAAATAATAAAATTAGTAAAAATCAATTTCCAGAACAAATAAATTGGTTTCTATTGTTTAAAAAAAACTCACCAGACTAAGGGGGTTCTATTACATAATTAACCCAAATATGTGAATTATCATGAACAACACAACCTTATAAGTAATTTTATTTAATAACAACCTTTAAAAATCCACGGCCCCGATGCATTCCTCTCCAAATTTTCTTCAAAACCAAATTCATGTGTTTTTCTTTATCTTTTAAGTGATTTGTTAAGAAATTAAAATTCAATCACCTTTTCATCAAAAAATTAGAAAACAAATCTAAATTTAGTACAATTCACTAATCAATTACAAACTAGATAAACAAGAAAAAAATAACTCATTATCCTTGTGAATTGACCCCTTAGTGGCACTATACTCATTAGGATAATATAATTTGGATAGTCAAAAATAACACTTTGGAAAAAATTATTACCAATGATAAGGCACAATGGTCATGAATTTAATTGATTATTTGATATATGAGGATTTTTTGGACTTGCAGTGAGGGGTGGGGCTGGAAATTATATAACCCCTTGATGAATTAGTAGATATCATGAGACAATCAAGTTAAGAAATAATTAAATGAGTTTTTACCTGTATATTAAACCATCTTGTGAAATTTATTGATGGTAGATGTATCATGATTCCTGAGATCATGGAACCCAATAATTAATCATTTCCTTCATTAAGATTTTACTTATTATTATCCATGATATTTTCACAACAATATTATCTCTGGATGCATTTCATTATTAGTTTATTGATTAAAATACATGAATTTTTAGTTATTTATATTACCATATTGATTATGCCTAATCTAATAATGATATCTAAGTAATTAATTAAATGGAATATATAAGCTGTTATTTACCTTTCCATATTGATTATTATAAATGATATTTTCTTATTGATATTATCTCTTGATGAACTTCATTCTCATTTTATTGATTAAATTTCATGTGTGTTTAGTTATTTACCTTTCCATATTGATTATTCTTATTGATAAATTGTAACGACCCAAAGTTTCATTAATGGAAAATCCCTCTTGATCCAGTTAAATGTTTCTTTATGAAAAATGCTTTTATAAGATATCAACTTTTTTAGTTTTACTTTAAGATTTGTGATCGTTACTTTTTTAGTCGTTGAACAGTGATCATCTGAGTAGTATAAATATAAGGCTTTAACGAACCCATTTCTACTCAGACAAAGGAAGCGATGGCCTCATCCAGTAGAATTGCCCCTTAAGAAGCCCATTTGTCAGAGCTCGGAAAAGAGGTGGCGTCTTTGGGCTTTGCCCTTGACCAAGCCCAAGCTGAGCTTCATCAATTCAAGCTCGAACGTGATCGTCTACGGGAAAAGTGGAAGTTGATTGAAATTACCACTCGAGCTATGTTATCCGAGCCGCCCCAAGAGTCTGTCACCATCGCGCACCTTACCCTTAGGTCTTATGCGGCTATTTTAAGGGGTTATGTAACAAATAAGTAGCACCATGTTCATGTACATTATTTTTGTATATAATAATGAATATAATTTCTAGTCATTTTTGATACATTGTAATTAGTTTTTAAAGTACAAATGGTGTTTTTAGTTATTATTTAATTAAGAATTATATTTTATTAAATTAAAGGATTTTTGAATTAAATAATATTTTAATAAAATATTATTATTAATATTAAATTAATTTTTATTAAATATAATGATCTTATAATTTTATGAATGCAATTAAAATTTTTATTAAGGTTTGAAAGCCATTTCTGTCAAAACCCGTGAATTTTTTATAAACGTCGGTTTTAATTTTAAAAGTGAAAATTCACTTATTTAGAAAATTATTTAGATAAAATAAATATTATTTTTGGAATCAGGACATCGAAATTATCCAACGGTGATTTTTTCATAATTTTCTGAGACAGTCAAATTTTTGGGTAAAAATTAAATACCATTTAAATATATAATGTGTTTTATGACATCATAATGACCCAATGGTGATGTAATAAAATACCATAATCCTTATGTTCGGCCAATATGTGTTTTATCATTAAAATAATGAGGTTTTGGGTTTTTTTTGACTTACTTTTCAAAGCATTAATGGAGCCCTCAAGACTTATTCAACACTTTGCCTTTTTAAATTAATTTCCATGGGAGGGTGACTCACCTCCACATAAGCAACCCTATTTTTTTAATAAGTTCGGACCTTGGCCTTGTAAAATATTGTTTTCCTCCTTCCTTTTCCAGAAACCATGGGAAAATACCATGGGATGGTTTGTGTTTTGGATTATTTTAATATAAGTGGTCCCAAACCTAAATAATAAAGAATTCTCTCACCTTTCCTATATAAACCCACCCAAGCTCCCACTTCCTCCTCACTCAAAGCCCTTTAAGTTCGTCCAACCTCTTCCCTACTCTCTCTAGAATCCTCCCAAGGTTCCCCAAGCTCCCAAGAAGCCTCTCACAAGCCTCTCTCTAGCCTTTGGAAGCACACTTCCAAGTAAGGGTTTTTTCTTCCTTTCTCATTTTTGTCAATTTTATTTAAGTTGTATTGCCATTTTAATTTCAATTATGAATGTTGGGGTATGGTTTCGCACCTCCCCCATACTTCCCTCTTATTGTTTGAATGATGGGAGAACCCTTTCTCTCTCATTAAATGCCTCCCATGTACACCCGTTACTATGCCGAAATTCCGAAAGGAACTTCTCTCTCTTCTTTTACATTCAAGCAATACTTTTGTATCATGAATCTAAATTCCATTTCTATTGTTGGGACATGTATATATATGATCTCCTTACTGTCCATTACATGTAAATATGATGAGGAACCCCTTTCTCTCTCATAAAACTTTTTTATGAATTCTTATGTCACGCCGTTACGCTGCCGAAATCGCAGCGATTTTCTAAGCCAATGTCTTTGTGTAGTGAATACCATGCCCATTTCTCCATCAAGGGTATTCACCTTTATGCACATTTACATATTGATTATACAGTTTCATGTATGAATTCCACATTCCTTTATCTTGGTAGAAATGATTATGTTTTATGAATCCATTTTTTATGATCCATGTGGCACACTTATGCATGAAATGAAAGGGTGCGCCCTTTATAGCGCTCCAATGCATTGGGTAAAGTATAGTATCATGATACGTCATATGCAATGAGTTTTTACTCATGCTAATTCATGTGCAACAAGGGTTTACTCATGCTTCAAGTGCAATGAGGGTTTACTCATGCTCCATGTGCAATGAGCCTTAGCTCATGCTAATTTAATGTTAAGTGTTGTTGCCACATTTCTATGTTATGATTATCATGCTTTATCATGCCTTTATGTTCATGTTTCTCTTATGCTATATTGATATGCCTATTGCCTAACATGTATTTTACTCCTCATGTTATTCATTGTGTACTCCCTTACTGGGCTTTATAGCTCACCCTTTTCTTATGCATGTCCTCAGGTTATCCCATGCAATGCTAAGTACGAAGGAAGGTAGTGGTCATGTAAAGGAAGTTTTCAATAAAGATGTTGTATTTCAAGTTTAATGTTTTTATATAATGATCCTAAGCCCCAAAGACACTAAACCTCTTGATCTTCTTTGTTGTATCAAGTGAAGTTTTATGTAATAAAGCATGCTTAAGTTGTAATAAAAAGCAGGGTTGTCATAGTTGGTATCAGAGGATAGGTTTAGTTATTTTTGGGATTAGGAAACCCTAGTAAAGCCTTAGATACCAGACTAAGCATAATAAAAACATCCCTAAGTTTTGGTAAATACTAAGTAAGTGGGTTATCAAACAAATACATCCCTGTCTGGATACGAGCAGGTAGAGGCGGCTCTGGCACAGATGTATCCTAGGGGTAAAACCCGAAAACACCGCTTTGAGCTAGACTCGAACGGGAACTGGTGCATGAAAACGGGCCTTGCTTCACTCTTGGTTACGACACTCCCGGGGGATATGTTTTGACAAATTCACAATCTTAGTATGAACCCTTATTAAGGAAAAAATTTCCCCTAAGAATATATGTTAGAAGGAAGATCATGAAAAGCCTGGATTGAATCCTATAGACTCATGAGTTAAAGAGATTAAAGTTTATTTAAAAGTCATCAACTTTTGTCTTTGGATTAACCTTTATGTGTTACCCCTAACTTACCTTTTATTCCAGCCAATGGCCGGTAATAGGAGAACTCGGGCTAACAACCGTTGTGAAGATCAGTGTGATGATTGTACTTATGAGATGCCCAATCCAATGGGAGCGGGAATCGCGAACTTTGTCACGCTTCTCTCTCAGCTAACTCAAGTTTTGAATAGAAACACTGGTCAAGAGGAATGTTCAACCCCCCCTAAGAAAGAACAAGTTGCTATTGAAAGCTTCATGAGACAAAGGCCTCCTACTTTTAGTGGATCATCCGATCCCACGATCGCTGAGCAATGGATCAACTCCATTGAAAAGATATTATCCATCCTCCATTGCTCTGAAAAAGAGAAGGTTCTCCTGGAGGCTTATCGTATGGAGGGTGAAGCTGATCAATGGTGGACGTTGATCAAGAATACGAAGCCTGAGGAGGAGATCGAGGCTTTGGAATGGAAGGAATTCCCAAAGATGTTTTCGATAAATATTTTCCACGCACCCTCCATCTTAAGATGGAAAGGGACTTCCTTTCCCTCAAACAGAAAGATGAAGAATTTGTGGGAGCGTACGAGGCAAACATCACAAGGCTTAAACGATACGCTTCCGGCTTTGTCGTTACCCCCGAATGCAAGGTTGACCGCTTCTTTGGTGGGCTGAAGCCTAGCTTGCGGAAAGCATTAGCGATCCGTGACTTCGACAGCTATGAGGAAATTGTCCGATGTGACCTCAAGGTTGAAATGGAGATCGGAGAATCACAGAGGTATCATGGGGACAAGAAGCGTAAGGTGGACTTCAATGCTGGTGGTCCGATGGATAAATCCAGTGGCGCTAAGAAATTCCAGAACCCCACTTGCCAAAAGTGTGGAAAGAAGCACCCTGGAAATTGCCTTAGGGGGACAAGAAAATGCTTCAAGTGTGGAAGAGAAGGGCACCTAGCTGTTAACTGTCAGCAAGAAGGACCCGCGGCTGCGACAGAGGAGAGGAACGCTCCGTTCGAACCTCAACGCGTTGTTCAATGCTTCAAATGCAAAGAACCGGGTCATTTTGAGAATCAGTGCTCTAATCCAAGGGTTATCGGAGGCAATCAACAACCTCCAAGACAGCAAGGAAGAGCTTTTGCCATCACTTCTGCCGAAGTGAACCCCGACAACGAAGTGGTGACAGGTACGCTAGTTATTCATTCAAGAATAGATAACGTACTTTTTTATTCAGGTTCTACGCATTCTTTTATATCTCAAAAGTTTAGTAGAACAATCCCTGCACCACCACAAATCATGGAAGTAAAGATGTCGGTGAGTATGGAAAATGGGGCAATCATTGCATCCCATGAATATAAGTCCTCCCCTGTTATAATCTGTGGATTGAATTTCCCGGTGAACCTCATCATACTCCCTTTGGTGGAATTTGATGCAATTCTTGTCATGGATTGGCTTTCCTTATATAGAGCCAACATAAATTGTCGGGAGAGGGAAATCACACTCCATATGGAGAATCGACCCCCGATTCATTACAAGTGTCAGGAGGAAGATGAATATCCTTTAGCTCCATCATCTCAAGCATGGATATTACTGCCTTATGAGCATGCATATCTGGCTCAGATGATTGAGTCCAAGGAAGAAACCACCCTTGAAGAAATGCCTATTATGAGGGAATTCGCTGAAGTATTTCCCGAGGAACTTCCTGGTCTTCCTCCAAGAAGAGATGTTGAGTTCTCAATTGAACTTATACCTGGGGTGCTACCAATATCCAAGACTCCATATAGAATGGCTGTTGTTGAGCTTGAAGAGCTGAAGAAACAACTACAGAAGAATCTGGATAAAGGGTTTATACGCCCAAGTGCATCACCATGGGGTGCACCAGTCCTCTTCGTCAAGAAGAAGGATGGGTCAATGCGGCTTTGCATCGATTATCGTGAACTTAACAAAATCACGATAAAGAACAAGTATACTCTCCCAAGAATCGATGACTTGTTTGATCAGCTGCGTGGAGCACAATACTTCTCCAAGGTCGACTTGCGGTCGGGATATTATCAAGTAAGGGTGAAGAAGGAAGATATCCCCAAGACTGATTTTCGTACAAGGTACGGGCACTATGAATTCATAGTAATGCCTTTTGGACTCACCAATGCTCCAGCAATATTCATGGACTTGATGAATAGAGTCTTTAGAGATTACCTAGACAAATTTGTGGTAGTCTTTATAGATGATATTCTAATATACTCCAAAACCAAGGAGGACCATGAGGAGCATTTAAAAACTGTACTAGAGACTTTGCGCAAGGAGAATCTCTATGCAAAATACAGCAAGTGTGAGTTTTGGTTGAAGGAAGTCTCATTCTTGGGCCATATCATCACAAGCAATAGGATATCTGTGGACCCCTCCAAAACAGTTGCAATTGAGGGATGGCCGAGGCCAACATCGGTAACTGATATCCGTAGCTTCTTGGGGTTAGCTGGATATTATCGACGATTTGTGAGAAATTTCTCACAATTGTCCAACCCTCTTACCAAGCTAACTAGAAAGGGAGTAAAGTTTTCTTGGAGTGATGAATGCGAAGAAAGCTTCAAGGTGTTGAAAAGGAGGCTTATCACTGCACCCGTGCTCACTTTACCCACAAGTGGGGAGCTTTGTTTGGTATTCAGTGATGCTTCGAAGAAGGGATTAGGATGTGTGCTGATGCAGAATGATAAAGTGATATCCTATGCCTCAAGACTGTTGAAAATCCATGAGCGAAACTATCCAACGCATGATCTGGAGTTGGCAGCGGTGATCTTTGCCTTGAAAATCTGGCGGCATTATCTCTATGGAGAGAAATGTGAGATATATACTGACCACAAGAGTCTTAAATATATATTCACACAGAAAGAGCTTAATATGCGCTAGAGAAGATGGATAGAGATCATCAAGGATTATGATTGTTCAATACATTACCACCCTGGGAAAGCGAATAAGGTGGCGGATGCCCTAAGTAGAAAGGATCCAGCTATTCTATCAATGATGAGAATTGAGAAGGATCCAATCTTCTTAGACTTGATGAATATGGATGTGGGAATCATAAAGAAGGGAACATCATCAATCCTTTCACAAATGATTGCTCAACCATCTCTTTTGGAAAGTCTAAAGGATGCTCAAAAGGATGATGCGAGAATCCAAGAAAAAGTGGAAGCTATCAAAAAGGGAAAATCCTCAGAGTTTAATGTTAATGAAGAAGGAATTGTGCGGTTTGGGAAAAGACTATGTGTCCCATCATGTTCGGAGCTGAAGAAGGAACTTTTGGATGATGCACATAGTTCAAATTTCTCTATTCACCCAGGGAGCACAAAGATGTATCGAGATCTCCGAGAAAACTTTTGGTGGGATAATATGAAGAAGGAGATCGCTGAGTATACATCAAAGTTCCTGGTGTGTCAGCAAGTGAAGGCAGAGAGGCAGAAGTCTAAGGGGATGATGCAACCATTGCCCATACCAGAATGGAAATGGGAGAACATCACCATGGACTTTGTCACCGGACTTCCAAGGACATCCAAAGGCAGCAATGCAATCTGGGTTGTTGTGGACCGTCTTACAAATAATTCACACTTCATTGCTATTCGAGAGGATTTCTCTTTGGATCAACTGGCACGGATATATATCAGGGAAGTGGTACGGTTGCATGGAGTACCACTATCTATTGTGTCTGACCGAGATCCAAGATTTACCTCTAAGTTTTGGAAGAGTCTTCAACATGCTCTAAATACTGAACTGAACTTCAGTACGGCCTATCATCCTCAAAATGATGGCCAATCCGAGCGGACTATCCAAACACTTGAGGATATGTTGAGAGCGTGCTCAATGGACTTTAAAGGAGGATGGGATCAACATCTTCCTCTAGTTGAGTTCTCTTATAATAATAGTTTCCACTCGAGCATCCAAATGGCACCATATGAAGCCCTGTATGGGAAAAGGTGTAGAACACCGTCATGTTGGGACGAGGTCGATGAACGTAAGCTGCTTGGACCAGAAATGGTCGAAGAAATGGTGGAGAAGGTGAAAACCATTCAGCAGCATATCAAGGCAGCCCAAAGTCGACAGAAGAGTTATAGAGATAATCGTCGACGAGACCTTGAGTTTAAAGTTGGAGACATGGTGTTTTTATGCATATCTCCGTGGAAGAAGGTCATGAGGTTTGGAAAGAAAGGGAAGTTAAGTCCAAGGTACATCGGCCCCTTCGAGATTCTTGATCGTGTTGGGGCTGTGGCCTATCAACTAGCACTTCCACCTACTATGGCCAAGGTGCATGATGTCTTCCATGTATCCCTCTTAAGGAAGTACATACCAGACCCTTCACATGTACTCTCTTCCGAGGTGGTACAATTAGAAGACGATCTTTCTTATGAGGAGCAACCAGTGAAGATCTTAGATCGTACAGAAAAAGTTCTACGAAATAAGACAATGCCCCTCGTCAAGGTGTTGTGGAGAAACCACAAGTTTGAAGAAGAAACTTGGGAGTCAGAGGATATGATGAATCTAAGTTACCCACATTTGTTTTAGTGTGGGAAAAGGAAAATTTCTAGGGCAAAATTTCTTAAGGGGGGAATGTTGTAACGACCCAAAGTTTCATTAATGGAAAATCCCTCTTGATCCAGTTAAATGTTTCTTTATGAAAAATGTTTTTATAAGATATCAACTTTTTTAGTTTTACTTTAAGATTTGTGACCGTTACTTTTTTAGCCGTTGAACAGTGATCATCTGAGTAATATAAATATAAGGCTTTAACGAACCCATTTCTACTCAGACAAAGGAAGCGATGGCCTCATCCAGTAGAATTGCCCCTTACGAAGCCCATTTGTCAGAGCTCGGAAAAGTGGTGGCGTCTTTGGGCTTTGCCCTTGACCAAGCCCAAGCTGAGCTTCATCAAGTCAAGCTCAAACGTGATCGTATACGGGAAAAGTGGAAGTTGATTGAAATTACCACTCGAGCTATGTTATCCGAGCCGCCCCAAGAGTCGGTCACTATCGCGCACCTTGCCCTTAGGTCCTATGCGGATATTTTAAGGGGTTATGTAACAAATAAGTAGCACCATGTTCATGTACATTATTTTTGTATATAATAATGAATATAATTTCTAGTCATTTTTGATACATTGTAATTAGTTTTTAAAGTACAAATGGTGTTTTTAGTTATTATTTAATTAAGAATTATATTTTATTAAATTAAAGGATTTTTGAATTAAATAATATTTTAATAAAATATTATTATTAATATTAAATTAATTTTTATTAAATATAATGATATTATAATTTTATGAATGCAATTAAGATTTTTATTAAGGTTTTAAAGCCATTTCTGTCAAAACCCGTGAATTTTTGATAAACGTCGGTTTTTATTTTAAAAGTGAAAATTCACTTATTTAGGAAATTATTTATATAAAATAAATATTATTTTTGGAATCAGGACGTCGAAATTATCCAACGGTGATTTTTTCATAATTTTCTGAGACAGTCAAATATTTGGGTAAAAATTAAATACCATTTAAATATATAATGTGTTTTATGACATCATAATGACCAAATGGTGATGTAATAAAATACCATAATCCTTATGTTCGGAAAATATGTGTTTTATCATTAAAATAATGAGGTTTTGGGTTTTTTTGACTTACTTTTCAAAGCATTAATGGAGCCCTCAAGACTTATTCAACACTTTGCCTTTTTAAATTAATTTCCATGGGAGGGTGACTCACCTCCACATAAGCAACCCTATTTTTTTTAATAATTTCGGACCTTGGCCTTGTAAAATATTGTTTTCCTCCTTCCTTTTCCAGAAACCATGGGCAAATACCATGGGATGGTTTGTGGTTTGGATTATTTTAATATAAGGGGTACCAAACCTAAATAATAAAGAATTCTCTCACCTTTCCTATATAAACCCACCCAAGCTCCCACTTCCTCCTCACTCAAAGCCCTTGAAGTTCGTCCAACCTCTTCCCTACTCTCTCTAGAATCCTCCCAAGGTGCCCCAAGCTCCCAAGAAGCCTCTCACAAGCCTCTCTCTAGCCTTTGGAAGCACACTTCCAAGTAAGGGTTTTTTCTTCCTTTCTCATTTTTGTCAATTTTATTTAAGTTGTATTGCCATTTTAATTTCAATTATGAATGTTGGGGTATGGTTTCGCACCTCCCCCATACTTCCCTCTTATTGTTTGAATTATGGTAGAACCCTTTCTCTCTCATTAAATGCCTCCCATGTACACCCGTTACTATGCCGAAATTCCGAAAGGAACTTCTCTCTCTTCTTTTACATTCAAGCAATACTTTTGTATCATGAATCTAAATTCCATTTCTATTGTTGGGACATGTATATATATGATCTCCTTACTGTCCATTACATGTAAATATGATGAGGAACCCCTTTCTCTCTCATCAACCTTTTTTATGAATTCTTATGTCACGCCGTTACGCTGCCGAAATCGCACCGATTTTCTAAGCCAATGTCTTTGTGTAGTGAATACCATGCCCATTTCTCCATCAAGGGTATTCACCTTTATGCACATTTACATATTGATTATAAAGTTTCATGTATGAATTCCACATTCCTTTATCGTGGAAGAAATGATTATGTTTTATGAATCCATGTTTTATGATCCATGTGGCACACTTATGCATGAAATGAAATGTTTAAGAAGGGTGCACCCTTTATAGCGCTCCAATGCATTGGGTAAAGTATAGTATCATGATACGTCATGTGCAATGAGTTTTTACTCATGATAATTCAAGTGAAACGAGGGTTTACTCGTGCTTCAAGTGCAATGAGGGTTTACTCATGCTCCATGTGCAATGAGCCTTGGCTCATGCTAATTCAATGTTAAGTGTTGTTGCCACATTTCCATGTTATGATTATCATGCTTTATCATGCCTTTATGTTCATGTTTCTCTTATTATCTATTGATATGCCTATTGCCTAACATGTATTGTACTCCTCATGTTATTCATTGTGTACTCCCTTATTGGGCTTTATAGCTCACCCTTTTCTTATGCATGTCCTCAGGTTATCCCATGCAATGCTAAGTACGAAGGAAGGTAGTGGTCATGTAAAGGAAGTTTTCAATAAAGATGTTGTATTTCAAGTTTAATGTTTTTATGTAATGATCCTAAGCCCCAACGACACTAAACCTCTCGATCTTTTTTGTTGTATCAAGTGAAGTTTTATGTAATAAAGCATGCTTAAGTTGTAATAAAAAGCAGGGTTGTCATATAAATGATATCTTCTATTGTACTTATCCCTTAATGAGGATTTCAGGTCATCCTTATTTTGTTTACATTACCTAGGATTTCATGGAGTTTACTATGACTGATATACAAGGATATGCTAGAGGGAATAATGATAATCTTGAAAAAAAACGTGTTGTGATTTATATATTCGAATGTAATATGGGACTCAAGTATGTATCTAGTTTACCAAGACTAATAAATTATTCGATATTTTAGGATGAAATTCTTTGTATCTTATGCCAATGTAATAAAGAAGGCACTGGCTCCGGGCTACTGGGTTTGGGGTCTCTACATTTGGTATCATAGGAAGTTTAGTAAAAACATTGGGAGCTAGATTTAGGAAAACAAAGATTAGGGAACATAACCCTTTGATAAATCCTTAAGATAAGTATAGGAACATCCTAATTTTTTGGTAACATAGAGATTATATGATTTTCCATGCAATAAATCAATGTCTGGATACTATAAGTGGATGTGGTTATTGCATATATTCACCTAGGGGTAATAACTCAGAAAAAGGTGTGTCAGGATTGAATCAAGTGTTACGTGGTACATGATAAAGGGCCCTACCATGCACCTAGTTTGACACTCTTGAGGGATATGATTAAGATAATTCACATTTTATTTTCAAAAAATTATGAAGGATTTGAATAGATGATGAAAATGAATGACCTATGTCAAACCTAAGGTGTGTTATATTGAAAATAATGTGTCATAATTTAGATATCCTATAAATGTTTATATGGTTTTCCTAATATGATTACTATTGATCATACTATACTTTCTGGTTTCAATCAATGTATGAAACTCAAAGGAATCAAGTTAACATTGAACACGACAGAAAATGTGGTGACTATTAGCAACCAAATGGGATGATGAAAGAAGTGAAAGATTTCGTGATTATGCCTAATTAGTTTTCTCAAAATATCATTAATAATATATATTTTTACCAACTCCCATAATCACCAAATAAGCACATGATGAATTTCACCATGAAATTGAGTGATGGAGACCATGGAGGAGAGAAGGCTTGATTTACATGTAAGAAATGTGGAAGGATACACCGCGGAAAGTGTCTCAATGGAATGGGAAATGATTTATGTGTTGAAAGAAAGGGAATAAAGCAAAGAATTGCAGATGAAAAATAAATAGTATGATTGAATGAAATAAATTTAATCCTAGGGATACATTTATAGTTTATTGTCTTAAATGTGGAGAACCTAGGAATTATATGAGTAGAAGTCCTCTTCTAAAGGATAAAACCTAGACCAAGGGCCTATGTGGAAGTAAAATGAATGAAGTATTTAGGTATTGTGGTTGTATTGAAAACCTATGTGAAAAGGTTATGTAATAATTAACTTTATTTTAAGGATTTATATTATATTTTCCGGAAACAATATATTAATTATATTAATATTGCTTTGAAAAAGGACAACCCACATGCTAGGTGACAACCCATTACATCCAGAAAGGTCGTGGGGCTTCAACCCAAGACCGATAGACGATAAGGGTTTCACACCAACCACTAGACTATAAAATTTCCTGGTTAATATGTCATTGTTTCTAAATGATTTTATGAGTAAATATTAATGATAAACAAATGGTGTTACTTTTGAGGTTTACAGATTAATTTATTATATTGGACAACTTGTGCTAACCATATTCATTTTGAACAATAGGTAAAGAGAGACAAAAATAATTTTCACTATTTTATAGATCTTATGATCCATTAGAATTGAATTTAGTGCTTCAGGTATAAAAAATTCACTTTTGGATATTAATTTATTAGAGAATGGGATAAATTTGAAATTGATCGAAGAACAACTAAATTTGGAAATTGTTCTTATAAAATAGAAACATGTCAAGTAACTAAATTTCCTCATATTCTTATAAAGTAAAATAATTCCTCAATTTTAAGAAAAGGATCTCAAAAAAAATGTTATTCTATTACATTCATATCCAATGAATCAAATGGACATTTAAATCATCACATATTTTTGGTTTTAAGGCCCCTAACTTTCCATTGATCACTTACTTTATTATGATCAATGACCTTTATCAATCTATATAATTATTTACATTTTTCTTCTATATGCATATCTTCACCTTCCACCAATTTTCTCCTACATAGAAACTTAGTCATGTGCTACTCCATATGACCTTGGTACTTCCATTTCTCTCTTATTAAGAGACTATTTTTTTAAACCTTTATGATATGGTATTTTTAAAAAAATAATTTTGAAATATCAAACCCTTGATTATTGATATGAATTTTATATTTTTAAGATTCAATTTATTTACTGTGGGGAGAATGTAATACCCCAAGATTTTAAGAGAAAATTGATTTTGATAGTGTGTATGACACGTGTTGGTTGGAGTAGAGTACTCAAGAGGGGGGGGGGTGAATTGAGTATCTATTAAAATTCCTGTTTGAAAAGTTTTCTTAAAAGGTTCCCCAATAAAAATAAATACAACCCAGTTAATCAAAGTAATACGGTTATGAAAGTTTGACTGTTTAAATAACTTCTTAGAAGATTGATTAATTCTCAGTAATCTTAATATCGGTTATTAATATTACTTTTAAAGCTATTATAATAAGGAAAAAAAATTCAATCTTCTTTCCAAGATTAACTATCAAAGTAAATTTAGTGATTTTTGAATTATACAGTAAAACAGAGAAAACTAAATCAAAAACACAATGGATATAAAACAAGTGGTTTAGTCTCAAGCTAAGACCTAATCCACTATACTTAGTGATCACCTTCCACCAAGTAGTTTATATTAATAAACTTGATCTACACCCTGGATCGGGGTAAACAATAGTACATAGGACTGTCTAGGTCACACGACCTCTTCCACAATTCTTTGTGGGTATAAACTAACATGTAACATAGGTACCTCTTCTACACTTATCCGTGGGAGTAAACAGGTGTAAAAATATGTGAGAGGAAGGATATCTTGTATCCTCCAGTGTAATGTAGGAGACAGTGTGTGTTTTAATACACACACACACACACTGCTCAAAAGATAAAAACAATACAACATAGAGAAAAAAATGATGAGATAAGGTTAAAAGTGCTCTGAGTGTTAGCCTATGCAGATCTGTACTTCTAGGATGAAGCAGATGCAAGAATTGAGTCTTATTGTGAAAACAGAGTATCGTAAGTCAGTTAGATCTGGCTCATGTTCTTCATGAAGTTGATATTGAAAATATTTTGATGAATCTGATCTATGATATCTCAGCTTCTGGATTTGTAAATGCTTCGTGTGTTCTTCAATGTATATTGTTTCATGTGTTGGTTCTTTTCTCATGAATGCTCGTGCGTGTTCTTCTATTTTTGCTTCACTATATCATGCCTTCTAGTTTCTGGGCCACACCTTTCTTTTTATTATTTGAGTGCATGAGTTGGAGCCGAAAATATGCATGTATTCTATACCTCGTACCTCATACTATTAGCTGAAATGTCTACAAAGAAATATTAATTATGTCAGTTCTTTTAAAAAAACTCAAATATGGCCGTTAGATATTAAATTGAAAATGACAAAACAAATTAAGGAATGATGTCACCGTCTGTCTGGGAATAGTGTCACTTGGAAGTGGTGTATTCAGGAAACGGTGCATTTTTCCTTTCCTTTGAGTGGTGAGACAATTATGATGGCATAGTTGTATAGAGATCAGGAATCGGTAGCACAGATGTGGTGTTAGGATCATGGTGTATGTTCACGGTGTCTGGGTCATGGTGTCTGGATCACGGTGTCTGGGTCATGGTGTCTGGTCATGGTGTCTGGGTCATGGTGTCTGGGTCACGGTGTCTGGTCACAATGTATGGGTCACGGTGTCTGGGTCACGGTGTCTAGGTCATAGTGTCTGGGTCACAGTTTCGGGGTCACAGTGTCTGGGTCATGGTGTCTGGGTCACGGTGTTTGGGTCACGGTGTTTAGGTCCTTTTCCAGAAAACCAGAATCAGTGGCAGACTCACTATTTCTCATACTTAGCCAAATATATATATACAGACTTAAGCAGTAATATCCACAGAATGAATTAGACTTAATCATTCATAAAAGAGAATCATTATAAAACAAATTAAATATAGGTTACAAATTAGAATGTATAGGATTTGTGATCATTAAAATAGGATTAAGACCGGAGGAGTCCAACAATCTCCCCATTTTTGATGATCACAAATAAAGTGAGAAAGATATTTATTCTTAGTGAATGTGTTGCTTCCTTAGTGTGCATTTAGAGTTCATATTTCTCTCCCTTTTGGTATTATCAAATAGAGTACAAAAGTAAATAAGAGTACATATAAGAAGACTTCACAATGCGTTAGAGAAAAAAGTGTCATTACAAATAGTAGGCAACAAAAATCAGAAAATATACATATCAAAAGATATTAGTCAATTTTCTTCATCACTAGATATCTTCTCTTTTCCCTTGGCAATATAATTAGTAGAATCCAAAGGAGAATAGGTGGAAGTTGAAGAAGGAAGTGAACCAACTGAAAAAGAAGGTAAAGGGAGTCCTTCAAAAACAGAAGGGGCCGAGGAAGATTTGGTGGAAGACTGAGCCAATTGTTGTTCAAGGATAATAGGTCTGATCTGACTCAGAGCCTAAGAGACTGACATAGAGGTAGAGGAAAGGGCATTGGATGAGAAGGTAGGAAATCTAGGTCGCAAGGGTGCAGCTGCAGGATCCACAATAGCAGTTCTCTACACATGAAGATAAGGCCTTAATAACTTGATGAACTCAAAAATATTCCCACCACCACAATGCATCACTTTCTCAAAGTAATATTTGTTCTCTATGAACTTTTCCAACAATATAGTGAAATATTTGATATTTTAACTTGAGTTTTTAAAGCTTGAGTGATAGGAGGGATTTTCAGATTCTCTACAAGGTACATGAAATGGGTTTTCATATCATGCCTAGAGAAGATCCTATTGAAGTAGAAATCCACCTTCTTAGTAATTTATTCCCGAGCACTGATTGAAGTTCTTCCTTAATAACCGTTCTGATCAATTCACTATCCAAGGAGGGTTGAGATGACTGTCTAGAGGTGCTAGAATCTGTAACAACTGAAGTAAGGGACTTCAGTTGATTCAGAAATTTCTGGAGACACCCCTTATACTCATCAACAAACTTGTTAATACCAATAAAAAGTTCACACATTTCTTGAACTATTTTCTTGTTTCTTTCAGCCACCTTGACAACTAAATAATATAAACTAGGTTGAATTAGAGAGACAACTTCCTGTGGAATCTGAAACTAACACCCTCAACAAGATAAGCAATAGGATCTGGTCTTGATTTCAACACTCTTTGCATATCTTCAACCATAGCACTGAGAGACTTCAGTTCATCACTTAGCTGTTTGTTCTCAATTCTAACCTCCTGAATCTCATGAATCATTTTTTGATGAATATGCCATATGATATTTTCTAATAATAGGTAAGTATCTCTTTCACTCAAGTTTTTTATAGGAGCAGGTTGGGTATTCATGATCTTTTCAACTCCATTCAATAGGGTAGATCCAAATTCTTTCAAATCATCCTTACTCACAAAGTTAGAAGGTTCTTGTGAAGGTTTAGGAATATGAGTTGAGATAGGCTCGAGTTCCTTTGCAAAGATAACTTCATAAGCATATACCAGTTTCAATTGAAATATAGTAGATAGATCTATACCTTTAACTGAAACTTCTTGAGAATCATTCACATCAAAATAGCTAGGAAATTTATACCATTTATCTACAGATCTTGGATCAAACAAATTAAGAATATCAACAATTTCCATATTCGGGGACTGATCCCCCTCAACATGTGCATCTTTCTCAGGACTAATAGATTTAGTTCTTTAATCTACTTCCAAGATTTCATCCCTAATAGTATCATCCATTTCTTTTCTAGCCAACTGAACGACTTGTTCCATTCTATCCTCAGCATATGGGATGACCTCAGGAACAACTTATTCCTCCAAATGTTCCTCATAAGCATCTTCTTTATAAAGAGAAAGGTATTCTTATATATGCTCTTCTAAAAAAACATTTTTACTTACATTAGGAACAAATTATTCTTTAAAAGAAGGTTGTTCTTCCAAATCAACAATTTCTTCAGGAATAGGTATTTCCTTCTCAGTTATGTATTGGAGAATAGGTTCACTGTCTTTCTCATCTAGGACAGTTTTCCCTATAGGTGCAACAACCTCTTATTCTTCTTCCTCATCAAAATAGTCAATGATTTCATCGGTTCCAAACTAGGATCAGAGATATTCTTAGGTCTTGAAGAATTCTCAACTGAGTTGAACTTTTCATAAACCCTATCATTATCCTCTACCCATGCTTTTCTCCATGGATTCCAACTGATTTTCATTCTCCTGACTATAACTTTTAAAATAAAAAATTCATAGTCCTTATATGAATTCTTCATTTAGTCCAACCAACCCTTTAGTATGAAGAATAGCTGATATTAACCTTGAGTAAAATAGGGAGGTTGACTTGGAGGTTGTCTTTATCAACTCACACATAGGAAGTATAATATACTTACATAGGTTAATCTTGTTTCCATTCTTCATAATATGTATAAAAAACAAATCCAGATATTTGAGTGAAGGAAAATCCCCTTTTCTAGGGCTAATCAGATTCTGAACAAACTTGAAAAATAGTCTGGTTTCACCATCTTGCTCAATATATATAACTCTTATCTTTGTTTCACTCCTAGTTAAGCTTCCCCAAGGATTATTCAAAAACAAAGATCTCACTTGGAGTTGGAGGACCTCTCTGGTAGTCCTCAAAAATTCCCTCAGGAGGTATCTTTAGGCATGCAACCCATAACCTCTAAGAGAAAGTGCATCTCTGGCCATTGATCCAGCTTCTTACAAAAAAACCATCTTCTGTATAAAAAGAGAATTGAACGAACTGATAAAACTATGCAACCAACTTTGGGTAAATCGGCATATCCTCCTTTGTGAACCAATCCAACCACCCTTTCTCTCTTATTACTTTCAATACTAAATACTTACTTGACATAAACCACTTGTGGAAAATTTCCTTTTCAGGTATCACTATTACTTTCACCATGTTCAGATTCAAAGGACCGTTGGGTGCTATCTTTGGTGCTATTTTTATCTTCTTCATTGAAATGCACTTCTCAGGAGTTCATGAGGATGGACGTTTCATCTTGGGAATTCAATGAAGGTTCAAGAGATATAGAGAAATGTTGAAGGAGGGGTTACAGTTTGAGAGAAGAGAGCTCAGTTGAAGAAGAGAGTGAAACTTCTTTAATTTTTATCATTTAGGGATATAAACCATCACAAATTCAAAAGTGTGGGAAGGTAAAAGAATAAATTAATTAATTACTTTGATACGAGTTATAATATCTAAATAAAATGATAAAGAATATTTATGGTGAGACCGGAATAGGCATTCATGGTGAGACCCTAACAGGTTTTCACAGTGAGATGTTTACTGAGTGATTTCTAAACCGTGCGACAGTATTGTTTGAGATAGCAAGTTCCATAAAATAACCAAGAGATAATAACTATGAGACCGTAAACATGAAACATCAAATTTTAAGAGAATAAAACTATAGAACTATTCGAGTCTAAAAATAATCTTAAGACAATGACTTATGAAACCGTAAACTGTGAAACAATAAGTTGTGAAATAGTAAGCTGTGAAACATTACATTTACTACTTAAGATTTATCATTCCCAATTCATGTATGATGTAATCTATTATTTCATAATTTAATGGTTTGGTGAATATATCAGCGAGATGATATTTAGTTCTAATGAATTCTAAAGTGATATCACCTTTTTGATAATTTTCTCTCAAAAAGTAATGTCTTACATCAATATGTTTTGTCCTATAGTGTGAAACATGATTTTTTGAGATGTTAATAGCACTTGTATTCTCACAATTTATAGGTACATTCCTGAATTGATATCCATAATCTAGTAGTGTGTGTTTTATCCACAAAATTTGTGCACAACAACTACCAGTAGCTATGTATTCAGCTTCAGCAGTAGATAATGCAACCAAGTTTTGTTTCTTACTACACCATGATACTAGTGACTTGCCTAAAAAGTGACATGTTCCAAAGGTTATTTTTATATCTAAATTACAAACACCAAAATCTACATCAGAATAACTAACTAACTCAAATGATTATCCTCTGGGACAGAACAGTCCTAGATTGGGTGTACACTTAAGGTATTTGAAAATTCTATTAACATCATTTAAATGAGATTCCTTAGGGTTTTCTTGAAAGAGAGCACACATAAATACACTAAACATAATATCAGGATGACTAGTAGTTAAGTAGAGTAAGCTTCCAATCATTCCTCTGTAAGTGGTTTGATCAACAAATTTTCCATCTTCATCAAGATCCAACTTACAAGTAGTACTCATTAGAGTGTCACTACTTTTAGTGCTATCCAAACCAAAATGTTTTATAAGATCTTTAGTATATTTTATTTAATTTATAATAATACCATCATTATTTTGAATGATTTTAAATCCAAGAAAGAATTTTAGTTCACCCATTAAACTCATTTCAAATTCATTTTGCATCATTTTAGAAAATTCAATACATAAAGAATTTTTTGAAGATCCAAATATAATTTCATCTACATATATTTAAACTACTAAAACATCATTGTAAATTTGTTTTATAAAAAAGGTAGGATCAACTATTCCTTATATAAAACCTTTGGAAATAAGAAAAGTACTTAATCTATCATACCAATCTCTAGGAGCTTGTTTTAAACCATATAAAGCTTTTGATAATTTAAAAACATGATTTGGAAAGTGAGGATTTTTAAAACAAACGGGATACTCAAAAAAGACATCCTCAGCTATATACCCATTTAGGAATGAACTCTTAACATCTATTTGATATAGTTTGAAATTCATATGTGCATCATAAGAAAGCATAATTCTGATGGCTTCAAGTCTAGCTACTGCTGCAAAGGTTTCCTCATAGTCAATTCCTTCTTCTTGACTATAGCCTTGTGTAACAAAACTATCCTTATTTCAAACTATGTTACCAGCTTCATCTACCTTATTTATAAACACGCACTTAGTTCCTATGGTAAATGTGTCTTTGGGTCTATCAAAAAGTTTCCAAACTTTGTTCCTTTCAAACTGATTAAGCTCTTCTTGTATAGCCATCACCCAAAATTCATAATTTATAGCATCATTAATATTTTTAGGTTCAAGTTGGTATAAGAAGACTTGATGTTCAACCTGATTTCTAATAGAAGATCTAGTTTGAGCTCCTTTATCTAAATATCCTACAATATCATATAAAGGATGGTTCTTAAGAGTTATAATAGCTCTAGAAAAATAAGGACTATTAATTTCAGTTTCATCAACAGTTTTAAGTTTATTGTGACTTGAATCTAAAGAATTTCTAGAACTGGATATTTTCACAGATTCCATTACAGGATGATTATAGGACCTTGAATTAATGTCTAGATTTGATACCTCATCCTCCAGGTTCTCTAGAGTGGTCTTAGGCTCATGTGGATCTGTTTCATCAAATTTGACATGGACATATTCTTCCACACATTTAGTCATTTTATTAAACACTCTGTAGGCTTTACTAGAGATTGAATATCCTAGAAATACTCCTTCACCACTCTTGGATACAAATTGTCTAGATTTTCCTTAGTATTAAAGATATAGACTTTTCAACCAAAAACCTTGAAGTAATTTACTTTGGTATTTCTATTGTTCCATAACTCATATGGATTTATTTTAAGAATAGGTCTATTGAACACTCTATTAATAATATAGCATGTTGTATTTACAACTTCAGCCCAAAAATAAATAGGTAAGTCATATTCACTAAGCATGGTTCTATAAATCTCTTTCAAGGATCTATTTCTTCTTTCTACAACTCCATTATGTTGAGGTGTTCTAGGGGTAGATAAATTATGACTATATCCATTTTGAGAACAAAAAGATTCAAAATCGTGATTTTCAAACTCATGACCATGATCACTTCTTAAGGATTTAATTCTAAGTCTACTAAGATTTTATACAGTTTTGGAAAATTTGGTAAAATGAGAGCAGGCTTCACTTTTGTGAGCCAAAAAGAAATTCCAAGTATATCTAGAAAAGTCATCTACAAGAACATAAACATAGTGTTTCCCATTTAAACTAGAAACTCTAGATAGTCCAAAAAAATCCATGTGAACCAATTCGAGAGGTTGAGAAGTTGAAACTTCTTTCTTTTGTTTGAAGGAAATTTTGTGTAGATTTCTCTTTTGACAAGGATTACACACTTTATCATTTGGAAACTCAAGTTTGGGTAGATCTTTGACTAAGCTTTTTCTGGTCAGCTTTCTAAGGGAGTGAATATTACAATGTCCTAGTATCCTATGCCAAATCCAAGACTCTTTGTGAAATACACTTAAACATGAATAATTTTGAGAAACTAAAGAATATAAGTTAACAGAGTATACATTTTCATTTTTTAATGCAGAAAACACTAATTCATTTTTAGAATTGAAAAAATTGTAGGCATCATTTTCAAATTTAACAAGAAATCCATCATCACATAGTTGTGAGATACTAAGAAGATTATATTTCAATCCATCAACAAAAAGTACTTTGGAAATTAAAAATGAGTTAAAGTTACCGATTTGGCCTAGGCCAATGATATTTCCTTTGGCATTGTCACAAGAGGTGACATGTACACCATCAATATTTATTAAGTTCTTGAAGAATGAATAGTCCCCTGTCATGTGTCTTGAACACCCACTGTCCAAGTACCATAAGATTTTATAGGATCTCTTTAATCAAATTTTCTAAAAAATAGTCAAATAAAAATAGATTTTGGTACCCATATTTGTTTGGGTCCAATAATATTAGTGACTAGTGATTTAAGAACCAACATATACCTCATAGGTTTCCTATAAGCATTATGTAAAGTTCTTGAAAAATAAACTCTATTTGTTCCAGAAAATCTTGAAACAGTAGGGAGTGTATCATAGTTTGAACTAGCTAAATGTTTTCTGAAACTAGGAATAAAGTTGTATGTTCTAGATTTAGAGATAAAATTGGTTCTTCTAAAATTTCTTTTACCTGTTTGATAGCCAATAACAGTAGTATATTTAGGTGAAATATGTTTACCTGGAATTTTTACTAAAGTATCTTTACCATTAGTAAAACATTCAAGTTCTTTTTTTAATTGCTCATTGGATAACTTTAGTTCATTATTTTCTTTAAGTAATTGAACATTTTTCTCTCTTTCTATAGTAAGTTCATATTTAACGGTTGAGATAAGAGAATACTGTTTCTTTAAATACTTGTATTTATCTTTTTGTTCATTACATGTCTCTTTAAGAATATTACATTACTCAAACATTTATTCATTAGACATATTTTCATAGTCACTCTCATCTTCAGAATAATAGGAATTGTGTACAAGAGATTCCAGTGTCACCTCAGATGTGTTTTTCATAAAACTCATATTGGATTTGTTGGATTGTTTATCATATGAAGATTCTAAGTCACTTGAACTGTCCTCATATGCACTCCAAGGTGCTTTCATTGCCTTTTTATAATTTTTATCTCTGTCCTCATACTTCTTTTTTGTACTTGATCTTGGAACATTCATCCTTTACATGTCCCTTTCACTTACATTCATAGTATAAAATCTCATCAGACTTGTGACTTATTTTCAAATCTTTATTCCAGCTTCCCTTTTGATCATATCTTCCCTTGAATTTAGGATTTCTGATTTTTTTTCTTCTTGTAAAATCTCTTAAACCTTATGGCTAATTGATCCATCTCCTTATCACTATTAAGAGATGATTGTTAACTATTGGAACTTTATACAGAGACTTCCAATTTCCATTTCTCTTTGTGTTTATAGGTGGTGGTCTTAAATGCAACATATTTTATTTTGGTTTCATCCTCCTCTTCCTTGTTGACTTTGAACTCCTCTTCATACATCATTAGTTTCCCAATGAGTTATTTTATAGGCAACTTGCTGATATTTCATGAATCTCTAATAGAGACAAAGGATCCTCTCTATCTGTCAGGTAGGCATATGAGAATCCTCATTATTTTTTTCTTTGGTAGTAACTTCTCTTCCAAGAGAAATCATTGTATTGAAAATTTCGTTGAACCTGAGATACATGTTAGAAATAGGCTCATCAGGTTCCATTTTAAAGTTATCATATTTAATAGTATAAGTATTGAGTCTCATTTATTTCACACTAGAAGTTCCTTCATGTGAAACAAAAAAAAGTATCCCAAATTTCTTGGCTAGTTTTACATGCATAAATTCTGTTAAATTCCTCGTCTCCTAAGGATAAATATAAAGTATTCATGGATTTTCAATTGTTATTTTAGGCAGTCTTGGTTGGATCATCCCAAGTGATTCAATCAGTGGCATTAATCTTATACTCATCTATAAATGAAGACTAAATTTAAAAACTCATACTTTCTAAATGCATTTTCATTCAAATTTTCCATTGGGTATATTTGGTTACATTAAAGAATGGTGGTCTGTTTGTTGCAGCACCTTCCATTATATTATCCATAATAAAGAAATACTTTGAAAGAGCTAGAAATTTAGAATTAACAGAAATTTACAGACCTTTAAAGTACAACTAAAATCTCATTTCAATAGGGTCAAAAACAAATTCTTAAAACAATCCCTTTGATACCAAGTGTTGGTCGGAGTAGAGTACTCAAGAGGGGGGTCAATTGAGTATCTATTAACAAATCTGTTTGAAAATTTTTCTTAAAAAGTTCCACAATAAAAATAAATACAGCCTAGTTAATCAAAGTAATATGGTTATGAAATTTTTACTATTTAAATAACTTCTCAGAAGATTGATTAATTCTTAGTAATCATAATATCAGTTATTAATATTACCTTTGAAGCTATTCTAATAAGGAAAAACAATTATAACTTATTTCCAAGATAAACTATCAAAGTAAATTTAGTGATTTCTGAATTATACGGTAAAATAGAGAAAACTAAATCATACAACACAGTGGATATAAAACAAGTGGTTTAGTCTCAAGATGAGACCTAATACACTCCACTTGGTGATCACTTGTCACCAATCAGTTTATATTAATAAACTTTATCCACACCTTGGATTGGGGTAAACAACGGTGCACAGGACTGTCCAGGTCACAAGACCTCTTCCATAGTTATTCATGGGTATAAACTAAAAGGTCACACAGGGACCTCTTCCACACTTATTTGTGGGAGTAAACAAGTGTAAAAATATGTGAGAGGAATGATATCTTGTATCCTATAGTGTAATTCAAGAAAAAGTGTGTGTTTTAATACAGACACACACACACTGCTAAAAAGCTAAAAACAATACACAATAGAGAAAAAAATGATGAGATAAGGTTAGAAGTACTCTGAGTGTTAGTCTATCCAGCTTTGGACTTCTAGGATGAAGCAGATGCAAGAATAAAATCCTCTTATGAAAACAGAGTATTGTAAGTCAGTTAGATCTGGATTATGTTCTTTGTGAAGTTGATATTGTGAAGATGTTCTTGAATCTAATCTATGGTCTCTCAGATTCTAGATTCGTAAGTTTTTGTGTGTTTTTAGATGTATCTTATTGCATGTGTCAGTTCTTTTCTCAAGAATTCTCATGCGTGTTCTGATCTTTTTGCTTCACTATATCATGCCTTCTAGTTTCTGGGCCACACTTTTATTTTTATTCTTTGAGTGTATGAGTTGGAGCTGACATGATTCTTGTATTCTGCACCTCGTACCTCGTACTATTAGGTGACATGTCTTCAAAGAAATATTAATTATGTCAGTGCATTTAAAAAAAACTCAAATATGACCGTTAGAGATTAAATTGAAAACGAAAAAACAAATTAAGGAACAATGTCACAGTATGTCTGGGAACAAAGTCACTTGGAAATGGCGTCTTCACAAAATGGTGTCTTCTTCTTTTCCTTTGAGCGGTGAGATAGTTATGATGACATAATTGTATAGAGATCAGGAACCAATAGCACAGATGCGGTGTTAGGATCACAGTTTCTGTTCACGGTGTCTAGATCATGGTGTCTGGGTCACGGTGTCTAGGTCATAGTGTCTGGTCATGGTGTCTAGGTCATAGTGTCTGGGTCATGGTGTCTCATCATGGTGTTTGGGTCACGGTGTCAGGGTCACGGTGTTTAGGTCATGGTGTCTGGGTCACGGTGTCTGGGTCACGGTGTCTGGGTCACGGTGTCTGGGTCACGGTGTCTGGGTCACGGTGTCTGGGTCATGGTGTCTGGGTCCTTTTCTAGAAAACCAGAACCAGTGGCAGACTCACTGTTTCTCATACTTAGCCAAATATCTGTATACAGACTTAAGCAGTAATGTCCACAAAATTAATTATATTTAATCATTCATGTAATAGATTCATTATAAAACAAATTAAATATAGTTTACAAATCAAAATGCATAAGATTTGTGATCATTAAAACAGGATTAAGACAGGAGGAGTCCAACAACCTGAAAAACCAAGCATATATGAGAATATTGTTGGAGTTGGTGTCGTAGAACCAAATTCAAAGTACTTTATGATAACATGTGTTCATTTGTTTTAATATTAATAAACTTATTATCACATAAAGATTGTTCTTCTGTATAACATAGTATTTCATAATTTCCTAAGAGTATCCATTACACATAAATGTTATAGTAGTTCCTCGCTATGATGAGAACTCAAAAGCACCATGATAATAATCTTAATTTTATTTCTTATGACTGGATGGAATAATTTGAGGGACACAAATAATATAGACTACCAGGGGTGGAGACTCATCATAATTTCAGTTACCTTTTCATGCTGTACTCCCTTGGTAATATCCAGTGCATGATATTATAAGAATGAGACCTTCTAGTAGGAAATCCACATTTATATGTGTTATTAGATGTTCCTATATATACACATGTGTATTGATTCATATACTTTAATATTATTATTAATGAGTATCACAAGTCGCATACTTTGATGTATTGATGAAAACTATGACAACATATGTTCATGGTGAGGCAGGATACGTTGGGTGCATCACGAGTAATATTGCATTAATGAGTAATACTGGAAAGGATTTTTTCCTTCTGTTCTTTGACAAAAGTTGATATCTCTGGCCCTTTGATGGGATTGATATAGCCTAAATAAATCAATGGCCATGTTTTTCCCTAGGATAATTCAATTTATATAAATTCAAAGAAAGAGACATCAATCACATAGATTTAATCCACCTGTATGCAACCTGTTTGATTAGAGATATCATGATAAAGGGATTATATTACACAATAAACATCCATATGAGGTATCATGTCATTTTGGAATCAACATCTTTCTACATGGGTGTCTTGGATTGTTGCTAGACGCTATCCTTGGTCTTTAGACTGCTTCACCTAATTCCCCTGAGAAAGAGGTCTATAGAGTCACACCCTAAGTGAATCTAGAATCTCAGTTAAATAATATATTATTATTTATTATTTAACACGTTGAATAAATTTTATTCCTGCATGAGTTTTAATAATTATTCATATTATATTGATCACATATATTCCCTCTCCTGTTGTTTGATAGAATATTATATGAGTAGAATATTTAGTAAATATTTATTTTCTTTTTAGTGAATTTAATATTTATTTTTTATGTGTAATATAATGAAGTGATATTTATTTAATTAATAAATAGTCATTATTCAAGGCATGATTAATATTATGGAGGAATGGCGGACCAAGTTTATAGGTCCAGTGATAATTAATACATATTGAATATTATTAGATTTAATAATATTTTTATTTTTATTTGTGAGTTTAGCCCATATCGCAAAATAATTATAATAATTTTATTATAGGCATGGGGTTTCCCATGGATTAAATAAATATTAAATGGTAACTTTTATAACTATTTATTTCTAACCCTGTTGGTATGTAAACACAATTATATTATTTTTCATGAGACAACCAATTCATTTGTTTTGTTGTGCACAATGAATCTAGGGAATCCTCTTGAAGTCCTAGAGAGATCCCTTCTACAAGAATTCTCACAATAATGGGGTGCGATATTACTCCACCTACTACTCTCAATTCTAGAGAGATCATGGATAATCCCTTGGAAGTGATTCTCTGGGTGATCAAATGTGAAAAACACAAGCAATAGGATCATCCAAGCTTGCACTCGGAGATTCCTACGATGATGTTCGGTGATTTTTGGAACAAATGTGGATCATCACTAGAGGGAATATGAAATTGAATCCTATAATGTAATTATGGTATGATGTAGATCCATTGAAGATATATCAATGAAGAAACAATTTACTTCAAATTAATTCTTTAATTTCTTATATTAATTATAAATAATATGTGATGATCATGCACTTGGTTCCATACTTTTATCCCTTGTATGAATTCTTTGATTCAATTCAGTTGATAATGGTGTTCAATGTCGTTTAAAATCTTGGATTAATCATCAACCATTATAACAATTAATGTTGGGAATGACCCATCGAATGCTTCCGCTGAACCCGGAACCTAAAAGTGGTATCAGAGTGGTCACATAATTATTTATAATTATTTAACTACCATTGATTTATTTATGAATAACTAATTGGTTTTTTCAATTCAAGTTTATTCACTATTTAATCCAAAATTTGAGATTTTATTCTTCCACATCATTTCCCATAAATATAATAAAATTAATTAATTTTATGAATAAAATAAACTTGAAGATCTCATCTGGAGGTGCTGAGGAATCTGGTAAGATAACACAAGATTAGATACCGTGTAACCTAAAGGTACACGCCCTGTAACCTGGAGGTACACCCTGTGTACTAGTACTCAATGTACCAATAGTAAATTCAGAATTAATTAAATCCGCGCATTTATTAAACTTGATGCATTTAATTTTACACCAGTGTTGATCTGGACATCCTGGCACACGGTCAACTGGAGTACGCATCGTGTATTGGTTGTACATGACTTATAGTCCTATAAGTCATAGATGGACCGTGTATCTTCTTACATGTTCTACCTGAATGGTGAAAATGTAACTCAAAGACCATGCATTGTGGATCCCATGTACATGTCATGCACTACAATATTTCTCTGGCATAGTTACACGCTAAGTTCCTAGGCACATGACATGGATAGACAGTGAGAAAAAATACACGCCGTGTTGCTTTAATGTACACGCAGTTTACTTTTACCAAATTAAACATAATTAAAAATTAATTTATTATACTTTGAAAACCTTATCAACATGTAAATGTGTGTGTTCATTAAGTTTATAGGATACACCATGTGATGGGTTTTAATATATATAAATGTTTAATTAATTTCAGCATAATGTTCGGATCTTCATATCATGTATGATTCATATTATAGTTATTATTCTAAATGCATTGAAGTATAACATGTGAAAGAAAAATAATATAATTCATGTAATAATTAAGTTGATAGTACATGTCATGAATGTACGTGATAATTCATGTATGCCACATGTCATAAGAGGAAAAAATTTAGAGTATAATATATCATGGGTAGTTTATATGGGTATTCACCATGTTGCCTCCAAGGTAAATTTATGTACATAGTTAATTTTAAATAAATTTCTTTAATTTGATTAAAATTAAGATATATAAGGATCTCCAGGAAATTTATATGGGAATTAAGGAAAATAATTGATTAATTGAGGAAGATAATTAATTGATTCAAGCATGATTTATTTTAAATAAGAAAGATTATAATTGAATGCTAATTTTATTAAATGAGTAATTTGTTGCATGTGGATGATCATGAGCTTAGAGAAGACCTTTTTATGTGATTTGTTTCTTTTAATTTATTATTTAATTAAACTTTTAGCCTTAATTCCATATCTCCTATAATTATGTAAGGTTCTGCGTGCCCCTGGATTCTATAATATACACCCCTTCGCCTCAATTTCATGTGAGTAAAAGAATATGTAATGGGTGGAGCTCCCAAGTTTCAGAGGTGGTTCATGTTTGGATCCAAGGGGAAACCAATCCAAGCGAGATGCATAGGTGTACAAATAGAAATATTTCACACGAACCATAAATTGTTCAAGGTGTTTCTCTCTGAGGTTGATGGTTGGTTTATCATATGCTAGATAAACTAACCATTAGTAAAATCTCATGATCACACAAATTTAATATTTTTTGTCTTTAAATTTGCATGGTTATTTCATTATGGATGTTTTTTTGTGATCACATGAATTAATGAATTAACAATCATGCAAGATAGAACTGAAATATATCGTCTTATGCATAAATATTATCTAAGACATAGTTAATCACATAAGTAAACCCACTTAATATAAAAATCATATAATAAAGATAATAATTATAAATTTAAACATAAAATATAAAATCCCTCAATTATATATTATGTTTTTATAACCTTCCACCACTTTAGTTAAAATCAAACTATAGTTTAAAGTGCATGACCAGACAAACTTGGGGTTCTTTCAATTATTAGGGAATTATAACTTGAAATTTTGGGTTGAATTAACTTATTTCACATCGAGGTTTGACTTCCAAAGCCAAAATTGTTGTATCTAAGAGGCAAGGTTTGAGGAATTCCAATTTAAGGGTTTCAGGATTGGGGAGTACACTCAACAGATCAAGGAACTATGAGTTAATGCAGCTGGCATTTAAAATGCCTACCTAAAACCCTTCAAATTGTTTGACCATCCAAAGATGGTGTGATGAGAAGGGGTATATGGATCCTTAACACTATAATGTCAAAGAAATTGGATATTATGAAGCCAATGGTGAGGGTAGTTGGGTTTCGATAAAATAATGGGAGATTAATAAATATTTTTTTATCTGTCAAAATTTTATCAGATAAAGTACTAGAACTCTTCTCATATTATTTGTAGAAATAGTAAAAATGACTTCAAATAGATCACTGTTATCCATAATTGATAAGTATAACCTTCTCAAAAACAAAAATTTCCAAGAATGGAAAAGGTGCTTGTGCATTATCCTATTCCATGAAAGGAAATTGTATGTGCTGGAAGACCTATTCCTAATGTGCCTGGTAATGAGGCTAGTGTGGTAGAGTTGTCACTCTATGAGAAACATTTGAATGATGTTATATATGCTCAGTGTTTTATTCTATAATTCATAACAAATTATATTTTAAATAAATATGAGGACATGGATGCGTATAACATGATGTATCACCTTTAGGGACTCTATCAAGAGAAGCTAAGACAAGTGGGATACAAGATCTCCAATTCTATTTTTATAACTAATCATGGAAAGTTAATGCTAGTCAGGCCTCATGTAGTCAATCTTATTGGAAACATTGAAAAATTATACAAATTAGGGATTAAATTCCTGGATGATTTACTGATAGATCTCAAACTTTCCTCACTACCCAAGACCTTGTTTAATTTTATTGTTAATTATAATATGCGAAATATTGAGTCGAGTCTTTCAGAACTTCTTAAACTGTTTTTTCAAGTGGACAAGAACATGGGGTGTGATAAAACCACAATCCTTATAGTGAATATGAAAAGGAATAACAAGGAGAAGGGTACCAAGATGCATAAAAATTATAAATCTCTCCAGCACTATCCTTCCATAAAGATGAAGATCTAGAAGCAGGGCAAGGAAAATGAGGCAATATGTTTTTCACGTGGCAAGAAATACCACTTGAAGAATAACAACACCTATAAGCAAGGGTAAGCTAAAGGTGAATTTGTTTTCTAGGGTAATCATTCAATATCTACACATTGGGTATTAGACATAGCTTGTGGTTCTCACACCTAT
Organism: Viscum album; assembly: GCA_963277665.1. Taxonomy (NCBI): domain Eukaryota; kingdom Viridiplantae; phylum Streptophyta; class Magnoliopsida; order Santalales; family Viscaceae; genus Viscum; species Viscum album. The sequence continues at coordinate 406,474,596 of OY728166.1, forward strand.
ATCCAAATGCTGGAACCAAGTTGATTTCGAAAGATGTCTAGAGGAAAGGTGGATTTTTGAGCTGCCAATGGTGTAATGATGGTTACTCTATCCATTAGAAACTACCACCTTTCACTTAAAATAAGAATTATATTGGTTTTAAGGTATTTTTATTACCCACCAACTATTACCAAGAACCTAATTTCCATGTCATTCATAGATGCATATGTTTTTTACAAGTTTGGGAATAAATTTTGTTTCTTTTATAAAGACAACATATGATATGGTATAGCACATTTAAATTATGTTATTTATGTATTTAATTATGAAAACTAATTATTGGAAATAAATAAAGAATCATGTTCACATGACTCATATAACACCCATCCATGGGATCACCATCTCGGTCATGTAAATGGGAAGCGTTTGACAATGCTTTATAAAGATAGTTATTTAGATTCTTCTAAGTTAAAACCACTTGAAATATGTAATGCTTGATTAAAAGAAAAAATGACCAAAACTATATTTACTGGATAGGGTTAAAGGGCTATAAAGCTTCTAGGATTGGTACACAATGATGTGTGCATACCATTTCTAGTAAAATATAGAGGCTGTTATTCTTACTTTATACTTTTAATGAAGGTCTTCAGAAGATATGGCTATATCATCTTAATGATGTATAAGTCCAAGTCCTTTTATAAATTAAAATAATTCAAGAATGAAATGAATATTCTATTCAGTTTCCAAATAAGGCACTTTCTGTCATTTTTTACAATGAAAAAGGAATGTTATTTTTATCTTGTATGACATGTATTGATTTATGCACCATCATTTCTTTAAAGCTTCCTTTTCTAGTTTATAAGTACACTCTTAAAAGAAAACATTTTCCCAATAATATAGAAATTCCTAGTTTTGAAAAGTGATTTTTAAAGAAAAATATTTTCAGAATGTTTTATGTTTTTAAAAAAGTGATTTTAAAAATGAAAAATATATGTTCCTAAAGAATATTTTTAAATATCTATTTATGGTATTTCTTTTCATCAATGAAAAAACCCCATATTCTTACTCCAATGGGTGTATGTTGTATTGATACCATTATTATTATTTATATGGATGGTTTATGAACATTCTGAATAAGTAAAGTGTTTACATGAACTTCCTTGATTCATTTTCGTAGTCATTAACTACCCCTATAATTATTTAATTTTATGTGATCACTGAACATTAGATCTCACTTAAATATCCATATTATTTATCATGTATATGTTTATTTCTTAAACTATATATCATTTATACATATGGTGTTTACTTTGAATGTTATTTTTTTATTTGGGGAAATATCGATAAATATGTATTCTTTACTCAATATGGATATTTGTTGATAAGGAACATTGGTCATGAATTAAATTTATTATTCAATATAAGTGGAATACTTGGTAAATGCAGTGACTGGTGGGCCCTACCATTATATAGAGCCTCAATGCATCTGTATGTCTCATGAGAGAATTAAGTTAAGATAGCATTACATGGGTTTTACCTATATATTAAATCTTATTGTGAATGATTTTGATGATAGTGGTTTCATGATGCATGGGATCATGGCATCCAATAATTAAGTACTATCTTCATTAATATTTCATTTATTAATATCAATGAGATTTTCCCAATGAAATTATCTATAGATAAATTTCATTCTCATCTTATTGATTAAATAGAATTAATTTTTAGTTATTTACCTTTTGATATTGATTATGACTTATCTAATTATGATATCCAAGTTATTGATGAAATTTCATGTGTGTTTAGTTATTTACCTTTCCATATTGATTATTATCCATGAGATTTTTGTATTGATATTATCACTAGATGAACTTTATTTTCTATTTATTGATTAAATGACATGTGTGTTTAGTTATTTACCTTTTCATATTGATAATTATTATTAATTAATGATAGATTCCATTACAGTTAACCCTTATTGGTCATTTTAGATCAACCTTATTTTTTTTCCTTTCCCCAAGATTCCATGAAGTTTACTATAATTGATACACATGGATATGCTAGAGGGAATAATGTTATTATCAAAAAAATATTTAGTAATTTCTATATTCAAATTTAATATGGGACTAATGTATGTAACTAGCATAACAATACTAATAAACAATTTTGGTCCTTCGGGATGTGATTCCTTTTATCGAATGCCAATGTATTAACACAAGCACCAACTCCAGGCTACTGAGGTCGGGGTCACTACCATATTTGATATTTTGATATTTTAATCTATGGTATGCATCACTTGTTTATCACAATCTATGACATAGGGTACATTGTGCAATACGAAACCCATTTTAGTGAATTTACAACATTTATAACTTGAGGAACCTATATAAACATGTTTTAGTGCTATTTTCTTATACATTTCCCCTTTTTATAGAAGGTCATCCCTATTATAGAGACAATCCACCACAACATGTTTTTTAAATCAATTCAAAGCATAAATAAATAGTGACCCAACTCATAACATGCAAGATAAATGTATGATAGTATGGATTTAGAGTAAATTATAGAAAAAAACATGATTTAACTCGATAAATTTCATCAATGAAAAAATGAAAATCATATCATTAAATAAAAAAGACTTTTAATTAAAATAATTTAAAAGGAAGATATTTTATGAAGAAATTTTTAGTAGAAAATATAACTTATGTTAAATCTCACTCTACCCCATGTTGATACTAACATAAACACTATAATAGGATATTGGAGAGAAGGGGTCTCCTATTGAATAACATGTGAAAGGACTTCTAGAGTAAGTAAAAGGACAAATTTCTATAGTTGGCTAACTCTTTAAATAATAGAAGATACATGATGATTGTGAATTTATTTTTATTACGTAGATATAGAAGAAGAAATTAGAGGAAGGAAAAGTGGTCTTACCATAGACATGTTTCCAAAATAGCTGAGCTATGTCCTATGAAAGATATACCTAAAAGAGGGAGGAATGGATGATTTGGGGGAGAAAAGGGAATAATAAAATGAGTTGAGGGGTTATTGGGTCATCATCTTCAAAAAATATTTAAGGCCCCCTTTTAGATATAAATAAAATAGGAAAAATGACATCTTTATGATTATTTTTTTTAAAGTTGACATTATACCTACTAGGTACCTGATAGAGGTACATTGGCCATTTAGTGGCTATTATATATCAGATTCTTATGAACCAACCATTATTTATGGGTGATAGTATCCTCTCCCACCCCCTCGAGTCAACTGGGTACCCAATACGGGGCCATTAGGCACCCCGTGCTTCTCTAGAACCAACCCCCTTAATTTTCCTTCCTTTCATCCTCACTCATTCCTCCTTTGGTCATTTTTAACTTCTAAAAGAACAACTGATCAATCAAATAATAAAAATTTAAAATAATTTAAAACTCAATTATGGATCATTTCAAGTTATATTAAAGGAACTCTTAAGTATGAATTGGGGTATAACAAAGATAAATCTATTCATCTTTATTATTATTTCATATACTAATTGTGATGGAACCAAGGCTTGTCATTACTACCAACTGGAAATGGAGTCTAGTTTGTGTTTATTGTCAATACACATTTGTTCAATCAAGGAGTTTGAAATAAAAGTGTTTTTATGATAAATATGACCTTATTTTTGAATGTGGCGTTGTTTTCTAGTGTTTACAAAATTATTGGGCCCAAAAATTGGAGGATGAATAAAGTTATTTCATGAAAATAACATTAGGAACAAAGATGAAGGTGAATCAAAATGTTTCTCACAAGTGGAGTTTTGATATCATCAAATAAAAATATAGAAAGGTCATGATCTATGCACAAAACGTGAAATTTCATGAAGGATGAGTTTGTGAGACACATGGAAGCTACACAACATGAAAGGAACACAAGAATATTTCGCACGAAATACAACATCAAAATAAGAGTTATAAACACAGTGTAAGGCATGCAAGGAACCTATGCATAAGGCCGTCTATTCCTATAAATATGTGGCCACCCCATTCATTAAAATAAACTTTTACAATGAATATCTGATGTATCCTACATGCGAAAGAGTTACACACATAAGAAATGCGTGTATTAAGTATTGTGTGCAGAGAATTACTTATGTATATCAAGACCAAGGGAAAATCTTGGTCCAATTTTGAGAAAGTTAAATGTTGTGTGGAAGTTTTCTTGCACAAAAAAAATGAAAAGTTTCATACATGTATCGATATTTCATGCAAGCACTTGAGTTGCATGAAAAATAGGTTTTGAATATTTAGTTTGTTTGATCAGTGATTTCAAGTGAATCGATTCAGGTCTATGGTGTAAGAAGATTCTTATGCTAATACGGGACAAATACATTAATTCTAATCTACTGAAGTGACCTTGAAGTCATTAAAATGTGTAAGACTTAACCCAATGTAGTGAGCCAGGGGAAGATGTTGGAATTATTCCATGGGAGGTAGTGTACTTTCCCTAAACTCTTGTAAAGGCAGTGTTCCTAGAACATAGTGACTATTTTTGAACAATTGTATCCCACAACTAGTGAATATTAGTGGATTTAGGTATAACCGGCACACTATCGGAATATTCTCCTTAGAATACCCCTTAATAGTGAACCAAGTAAAAATACTACATTTTCTCTCTGCATGTGAATGTTTGATTACTTCATGAATCCATCTGGAAGGTTTAACAAGTTATTACTAAAATGGGAACAAGATCCATCACATTGAAATAAAAAATTGACACCTTGATTCAGACCTCCCCTATCAGGGTTTTTTGGGGTTCTACAAGAGTTTTCAGAGCAAACAGGTAGTTGGAGTTAAATCTATCATCTATTTTTTTCATGGGGAATTTTGTGAATATTTAAGGGGTCCCCCTATTTTATGGAAGTAACTTCTAGAATTTGAATAATAAAATTATATCTCATATAATATACCTTGGAAAAAGTTATTTTTTCCACTATGCAGGGGATTCAGGTCACTGATGCGATAGGTCTTTCTATGAATGAAACAGACAGGAAAATACCTAATATATATGCCAAAGCACAAAATTTACTTACTACAGCTCTATATGATCAAATTTATTTAAAATTTATGCATTGAAATTCATCCAAGTATATGTGGGAAAAATAGAAAATATATACGACGGTAATAATAAAGTGAAGGAGGCCAAACTCTATGTTTTGAACAATAGGTTCGATGATCTGAAAATGAAACCTGATGAAAATTCATATATCTTTTCTAATTAAATTACTGATGTAGTTGGAGAAATTTAAGGACATGGTGAATAAATTAAATATATTGACACTTTGAAGAAAATATTGAGAAATATTCCACCTTTGTAATCCAAAAGTGTCATATCATGATGAAAGGAATGAGTCTAAACTTCCTCTTGATGATATGCTAAGCAGTCTGGTGGTTTATGAATTGAGAGTCAAACCAGAAGATGCAACAACTCGAGTAAGAAATAAAATGACATTCAAATCCAAAGTAAAACATGATATTCATAGAGATAGTTTTGATGAAGACAATGAGGAAGACAAACTTATTTCTCTTTTTAGTAAGAGATTTAATAGAGGAAAGGGGATATTGGTAGGAAAGATTCCTCTTACCTATTTTTGATGTGGTGGAGTTTGGACTATTTACTATCAGTGATTAAGGAAGATTGATGATGATGAAATCGAAGTAGTAATCATGTATAAGACTTAGAAAAGGTTACCCCAAAAGTATGTCTTCAAATCAGAAAAGAAATTACAGAGAAAGAGTTTTTTCTCTAAACAAGAACAAGATGATAATGCCTTTTTTGAGTATGCAAAACCAGAGTTTAAATCTGGAACCCAAGAAACCATGATGGATATAGTTGAAATTTTAGGACCTTAAAAAAGATAAATATGATATACTTATTGGTGTTGTTGATATAATGGTGGAACTTGAGGGTTCTCTTGATAATATTGAAATTCAAAGAAAAAGAAATAAAAAGATGAGAGCCACTCTAGAAGAATCATCTGTGTATGTTGATTAGATTGAAGCAGAAATTGATTGACCGAAAGAAGGGGAATAAGAACATTTTACAAATCTTGAAATATCAGAACGATTTATGTAATTTAATCTCAGGATTGAAGAGTAGAAAAAATCCATCAATGAATTTACATCAAGACTGGTGGAGAAGGCTAAGATAGTTGAGGTACTTGAAGAAGAAGTTATTACTCTAAAGAGTAAAATAGAAACTGTATCTAAATCAATGGAAATAAAGAATAAATTATAGTTCAGAAGATTCTCATATGTAGATATATTATAAGGAGATAAATGTGGTTTTAAAGGAGTAGATAAGGCCTTAAATTATAATAGATTCACATGTATGGGGAAAGTGGAATTGGTTGTGATGCTGAAATATCAAAGCCTGCAAATGAGATGATCTAAAATTAAGGGAAGGAGACAGTTGGACATGTTACAAAGGCACTTGATGTCTTAATAAAGAAAGCATCAAATCAAATAGGAAAGAGAGATGAAAATTATCCTCAAGTATCCAATGATGACCACCAGTTAAATAATTTTACAAATGAAGGGGATAATAGGAGGAATGGAAGTGATAAGACATTTCCTCTTATGAAATGTCAATTTTATGGATTTTTGGGTCATACCATGTCGTACTATGAAGAGGCAAGGAGCTATATGAATGAGGAAGTTATTGGAAGTAAACAAAGAAGAATGATACCATATTCTTCATCATATAGAATAAATAGTTTCTCTGGATATTTTTTTCATTGTTCTAACTATTATCATATATCTATTCATTACAGATAAAGTAAATGTGGAGACAATAACAACAGAACTCAGAGAAAAGTAAATACCCACCAACCAAGATAATTTACTCTTGTAAATAGGAATTCTCCTCTAGAAGAAGAATATGAGTATAATGAACACATTAATATTGAGAAGATATTGGAAATTCCATATTTATCTTCCACTAAATAAAGTATCTCAAGGAAGGAAAAGAATAAAATTAAGAAAGAAAACCTTGTATAAATAGCTCTCAAATATAAATAGAATAGTAGCACCTGAATTCTTGATAGCAGATGCTCATCCTATATAATATAAAATGTAGATTTTTTAAATAATTCTATGAAAAATTTTGATGGAACATTGAGATTTTGAAATTTTGGTTCTTTAAAGATCAAAGTAAGTAAAAGTAAAAAACTGGAAAATAATGAGGTAAGGAAAACTGAAGATCTCTATAGACAACTTGTATCACAATCTCTAGAGTGTGAGGAAAATCTATGATTCTTGACTGATAATGACATTTAATCAAAAGGTGTGCACTATCAAAGTAAATATAGTTAATTCTCTCATGAAAGGATGCACAAGAGATGAAAATTTGTGTTAGGTTGACAGTAAATAGAACCTTTGTTAAATAATAATTGGATAAGAAAAAAACATGTGGCACTAAAGGTTGGGTCACATTAATCACTATAATATGGAAAATATATATAATATTATGATAGTTTTCAACATTCTTAATCTGAAACATGATTAAGAAAATACAAGTGATACATGCATGTGAGGAAATATGGTTAATATTTCTTATCATATGAAGAAAAAAGGGAATCGAATATGCTTGATCTTATCCACATAGATGTATGTGGTCCAATAAATGTGGATAAAACATATTGAGAGTGGTACTTCATTATTTTTATTGATTATTATAATAGAATGGATTGTGTAATTATTATACATAGGAAAAAAAAATTCTAGATTGCATGAAAAGTTATTTCTGAATAGATCATAATAAAACTAACCGCACTATCAAAATTCTATTTTCTAAAAATGGAAAAGAATATAAATCCATTAATTTTGAAAATTACCTCAAAAAACATGGAATAAATTATGATGTGGATTTAGTGATAATCCTAGATAAAAATGTATTTTTTTAATGTATAAATTGATAGGTGAACAATATGGCTAGAACTATGCTAATTTAGAGTCATATTTATCATCATTATTAGAAATAAGCTATTTAAGAAGTGTTGTACACTCAAAATTGAACAAGCCTTTTTATTGGAGAAACCATTACAACATATGATTTATGGTATGGTATGAATCCCTCTCTAAATTATTTTCATGTTTTTGGAAGTAAATGTTTCATCTGAAACAAATATGGAAGTCAAGGTAAGTATGGTGATACTACAGATGAGGGAATATTCCTTGGATATTAAATGAAGATCAAAGCCTAAAAATGTTACAATAATAATCTTGGATGAATTTTGGAAATAAGTGATGTCAATATCATTGAATATAAAACCATAAATACCTTGAGGATCTCATATGCTGATATGATATAAGATAAATAAGAAAGTTGAAATGAGAAAGATTCAAATACATAAATAGTGGAAGGCTTACAAAACATTTAGGGCTCACAAAATAAATATGATTCAAAATAAGAAATAGAAGAGGAAACCATGGATGATGAAGCATAATAAAAACCTCATAGAATAAGTAAAAGAGAAGAAATTGATCAATCCAGCATCATTTGGGATTGGACCGCACCCACATAGACTAGGGGAATGAAGAATAAAGTGTATTATAACATCTTATCAACTGTGGAAGAAACCTCATTTGAAGAAGAAATAAATGATGGATCATGCGTAAAGACCAATAATGAATAAATGGATCAGATTGAAAAGAACCAAAACAAGGGATCTTGTTAAGAGACTTAAAAATCACAATGTGATTAGAATAAAGTGGATCTTTAATAAAAAAAATTGATGAGAATTGAAATGTGATAAAAAAACAAGCCATGATTAGTGTGTAAAGGATGTGGAGATATTGAATACATTGATGTTGAAGAAACATTGTCTCTGGTAGCTAGACTGGAGTCAATCAAGATTTTCCTTTACATGGAAATTTATAGATAGTAAAAAGTTTATTAGATAGATGTTAAAACAACGTTCTTAAATGGAGTTATTAAATAAGAAGTCCACATTAAACAACCAATGGTATTTCTAATTGGAAATGATGAGACTAAGGTTTGTGGATTAAAGAAGGATCTCTATGGTGTGAAGCAGGCACCATGAGTGTGGTATTACTGACTCGATGCTTATCTCAAGAAACTTGAGTTTAAAAGAGGATGCTTCAACCGTAATCTCTATGTGAAGAATTATCAAAATGATCAATTTATAGTGATTGTTTATGGGGATGATATTATTTTTGGTGGAAGTAGGAAGGGTTTAGTGGAATAATTTTCTAATAAAATGAAATCGGAATGTTAAATGTCCATGATTGGTGAAATCATATACTTCTTGTGGATGTAGGTGATTTAAAAGAAGGGTTACACCTTAATTTCTTAGAAAAAAATATGCAAGAGAGCTACTGAAAAATTCTACATGCATGACTCCTGACCAATATCGACTCTATTGTGGTTAGGAAAAAACTTGGAAAGAATGATGGTGAGACATATTTGTATACCACCATGTATAGTAGAATAATTTGAAGTTAATTATACTTGACTACAACATGTCCATATATTGTCTTTGCAACATGCTTAGTGGAGAAATTTCAAAGTAATCTGATGGAAGATAATTTGGATGCAGTTAAATGAATCATGAGGTATATTCAAGGTACAATCAATTTTATCTTATAATTTATAGTAGGAAGAGATAACAAATTAGCAACTTTTTTATGTTTATTGGGAAGGATATGTGGTGGATTGAAAGTTCACAAGTGGTGGTGCTTTCTTCATAAAAAACAAATGCGTGGGATGTTTGTGAAAGAAATAGGAAATAACTTCTCTTAGTATGGATGAAGTAGAGTATATCTCTTCTAAAAAGAAATGCAATCATCAATTATGGATGAAGTAACACTAACTGATATTGGTGATAAGGTGAGGCAACCAATGGTAATTCACTGTGATAATAGAAGCATGATCAATATTATGAAGAATCCATTTCATCACTATCAGTCCAAACATATTGATTTTAGATATCACTTCATTAAATAAAAAGTTGAAAAAGGTTTTATTATAATTGAGCATGTTAGAACTAATGACCAAGTGGATGAAATTAGGACTAATCCTTTTGCGGTACAAATTTTCGAGAAACATCGGTTGAATATTACTATTCAACCACCTCCTAGCGCACGAGGAGGTTACAATTGGTCCCTTAAAACCATTTGTGTTACATGTTTTAATATGTTTATGGAAGTGATAAAAGTTTATGGGGGATATACAATCTAGGTGAATCTATTTTGATCTCTACAAGTACAAATATAGGTTCTTTGTGTTTATTTTCAAAGGGCAAGAATAGAGATATTAAATGTTATAAACGTTTGCTAGTTGCATAATTTTGAAAAACCATTCAATGCTTTTATAACACGATGAGAATTATTTTTTATGAAGAAAATTATACTGGTTTTCTAGTTATAGTATTTTGACAAAACATGTAATGCTTCTGTGACATGATGAGAATTAAGTGTTATGTGGAAACAGTTAATTTTTTCAGATCATAGAATGAATATATTTAATCATTCCAAAACAAAAGATCCCACTTCATTCTTTAAATCTTGTTTTCTACAATGATATTTACTCATGTAGACTTTTAGTATTGGATGATTTGTTTCTCACCTTTTAGGTTTTTGTTTGAGGCTGGATCTTTATTGAATTTATCTAATATATTTCCAACAAACCCAAAGGGGGACATTGTTGGAACCAAGGATTGTCACAATTGGTAACCGGAAACAGTGTCTGGTTTGTATTTTTTGTCAATCCACACTAGGTTGATCACATAGTTTTCAATAAAAGTGTTTTTATAATGCATATGAATTCAGTATTGAAGGTGGCATTATTTTCTAGAGTTTTCCAAATCTATGGGTCCAAAATTTGGAGGATGAAGAAAGCTATTTCAGGAAAAGGAAGTTATGCACATGGATAAAGGTGGATCAAAATGTTGCACACAAGTGGAGTTTTTAGATCATCACATCAAAATATAGAATAGGCATGAGCTATGCACAAAATATGAAATTGTGAAAAGGGGAGTTTGCACGACACAGGGAAGCTGTGCACCGTTGAAGGTGTGAAAGACTCTTATACACTAAATATGATGAAAAATCTATATTTTCATGCATGGTGGAAGGAGTGCAAGGAACTTTCATTCAGGGTCAACCGTGTCTATAAATAGCCAGCCACCCTCTTCATTCAAAGTAACTTTTCCAACAAAGATCCTATGTCTCTTCCGAATGAAAGAGTTGCATGCAGAAGAGTTACACACTGTAATTATTTCACACAAAGTGTTCCTTGTGTATATCAAGACCAAGTGAAACTCATGGTAATATTTCGTGAAAGATAAAGGTTGTGAAGAAGTTATCTATCTTGAAAATCCAAAATTTGTACACATGTACAAGTGTTTCACAAAATTGCTTGAGTTTCACAACTAGCAATTTTTGAATATCTGGTTTGTTTTATTTGTGATTTCAAGTGCATCAATTTTGGTCTACGGTGAAAGAAGATTCTTGTACTAATTAGGGGAAAATAATTTAATGCCAATCCATTGAAGAAACCTTTATGTCATTAAATAGAGTAATATTTCACCCAATGTAGTGAGCTAGGGGGAGTTGACTAAAGTGTTTTGATAGAGGCAGTGTTCTTTTCCTAAAATCATGTAAAGGTTGTGCTTGGAATAGAGTGACTGTGTCTGAAATTTTGTATTCCAAAACTAGTGAATATTATAGGATTTATGTATGACCAACACATTTTTTGTATATGTTCCTTGGACTATCCCTGAGTGGTGAATCAAGTAAAATTGTTGTGTTGTCTCTCTTCATGTGAATGTTTGAAAACTACATGATTCCATCAGAAATATCTAAAAAATTATTACCAACATGGGACAAAGATCTATCACTCTAAAAGAAAAATTTGACACCTTAATTCACCCCTCCCCTCTTAGGGTGTTCCAAAGTCCAACAAATTGGGTAGGTGACATTGTAGAATGAAAGTATACTTCTAGAATTGAGTTCTTCATTGAAGGAAGATATGTTATTTGGAACCCCAAGAGGTAAAAGTTCGTCACATTAAACACAATGAAAGTTGAGTATGATAAGACATCACAAGCTAAAACTCAAATTAGTTGAAAAAAATCATAGCATGAATACCTGAGACTAGATATCACATATTCATTGGTGATTGAATGTGACAACCAAAGTGTAAATAACTTTTCAAATAATCTGATGTAGTACTCAAAGTTTAAATATAATGATATAAAATATCATTTTATCAAGGTGAAGGTGGAGTGTGTTGAGCTCAACATGAAGTATGTTTCACTAGGTTACACATATCATGAAAAGGCTCTTGGAAAAAAATGTGTAAGTGATTTTGGAAGTGAATTCTCTCCAAAAATAAATGTGAGTGAATCAATCATATGTTCCCTTTTTCAATTCTCTACCTTTATTTAAAAATATAGAGAATATTTTAGGGATTTATCTGTATAGTGGGAGGATTATTATTCACTATCAAATAATTGAAAGGGGTAGAAGTGTTTTGATAAGTTTCCTTTGGAAGAAAATTTTTTTCCACAACCATACTAAACCACTAAACAAAAGCAAAGACAAAAAACAAGAATTATATAAATACCATCATCCTTTATAAAAAGGGATGATCTCACATTAATATCTGAACCCTTGTTAAAAAAACAAAAAACATCCTCATAGAATCACTTTTCACCATGCTTAACTTTATAATTACTCTGAAGACAAGACTTTCAATTATTTGAAGCTTCTTCAATGGAGGATGTTTATAAAAAATAGAATCCTTGGATTATGAAGTATAATATATTCACGTGATGATAGAGGATAAGATCAAAGATTTGATACATTCGATGTTTTCAGACACGTAAAGAGTGTTTCAGACTAATTATCCCACTCCACCTCTTCCAGCAACTCCCACTCCTCTACCTCCGATCGCAGACCCCACTCCTTATCCTACTCCTATAAGCCATCCTCCACAGCTTCCATATTATTTCTATTTATATGTTGATGATCCCAGCATCATATTATTGCATATAATATAATATTTTATATTGGAGATACTATTAATCATCAACATATATAGATATAACATCATAGGATCCATTTAAAAGATTTTATAGATAGATCAGTAGGAGCACCATTACCTACAGATGAGGTGAGTACAGTGGGAAAAAGTATCAGCCACTTTTTAGTTTGGCCATCAAAGCGTGTTCGACATATTACCATAGAGGTAAGTGTATATTTTATCTTTTATATCATTTTGATATTTTATTTAAAATTTTAATGTTTATATATTTATCTATTTTTTGTAGGAATAATTCAAAGTTAAAGAAATACTATATAGACATCAAAAAATATAATGTGATGTAACTTCAAATAAAATTTTTAGTACTCTTGATAGATTTTCAACATATTCATATTTGTTGATGGATGTTTTTGAGATTACAATTGATGCTGGTGTTTGTGGGTGGGTAATTAATATTTCCCTTTTAAAAAATAATACCATGGAGATTGTAACTAGAGATCAGTTGGGAATCAACATGATGCAAGTTTTTTCTATGTAAGTCTTAATGTAAATATTTCCTGATGCTTAATTTATTGAAAAATTATAATTTTTTTTGTTTTTTATTAGGTATATTTATAAAATCTATAAGGTGAATGACAAGAAAAATGGATATGGATTTATATAACCATATATTATTTTACATATAGTGATGAAAATGACTGAATCAAAAACATCATTTTAAATTGCAAAAGGATTTAAAAAGGATGCAATGATTTAGTGTTGGATGTTTCTTTATCTTTAAGAGCATAAAACATATATCTCACAAAGTGTCAAATTTATCTTAAAATAAAAACCACTAACATTAAATTTTCTTTCATATCCATGTCCATTGGATGTTAAGTGTTTTTTATCCAAGGGAGAACAAACTTTTTTGGTTATGCTATTTTTATGGTGAAGTGCGACACAATTTTGAGAATGTATTAGACACGTAAGTTTGAATTTTTTTAATAATTTTTTATATTATAATGACATTTAAATTTATTTTATTCATATTATTTTCAGACAGGTCATGGAATTTATTTCGAGAGACCGCAAAAAATAAGAGCACTAGGATCAAATTTGGGAAAGCAAAGGTGGATTTTCATTTACAATTAGTACCTTTTGGATATATTACTTAATAATGTTATTTTGAATAGAAAAAATATTTTAAACTATATTTTCATAAACATGAAGTCTTAAAAGAATTTGGATATTATGTTTTGAGATTTATGTATGAAATAATTTCAACTGGGATAATTATAAAGTTCTAGAAGGTAGAATTTAAATATAAAATTTTCCTTAATATTTCATTTGTTTTATTGTGAGTACATGTTAAATTCATTCATTTTTATTTGTATATTTTTGGTGATCCTCAAACTTATAGTTCATAAGAGATATGACACTTTCATATTGAATGGGAAAATCATTTTACAAGGGTTATTGGATTTTAATTTATTTATACAATATATTATAATATTGAAATTTATAATTGTAAATGTGTTTTTCTGGTTATTCTATTTCTATTTTTTATTTTTTTTAAATTGGTTACTGCTTGGTTTTTACTGGATTTTTTTCTTGTTTTCTCTTATTTTCTACTATGGAGAGGACTCAAAATAAAATTATTCCAAAAAATATGTTTTTCATATCATTTATCAAATAACCAACACGAAAAAACGATCCAATAATTTATTTACAATATTGTTTTTTTAAACAATGTTATTTTTTTTAAAATGTATCCTATAATAACATCGCATAATAAGTGACGTACAAAAGAAAAAAACGATGTGAAAACCCATTTTGTACACTACTGATAGGATTGGTCTTTTTTTTAAGGTTTTCCACAAGTATCTGAGAAGAACTAATGATATGATCCAAGTTTGTGGAGGAGATGAAGATATAGTCATAAAGGGTTATACTAATTATAGTTTAGGATATGAATTCAAAATCAGTATATGTTTTTTTATCTCAATGGAAGATCTGTGAGTTGGGTGAGTTCAAATTATCCAGTTATCACTAATTTTACAGTGGAGTCTGAGTATATAGAATCATCTGATGTATCCAAGGATACTATTGGGATTTAAAACTTTGTCTTGGAGATTTATGTGGTACCTAGTAGTAAATATACTATCACATTTTATTGTGATAATAATATAATGGTGGATCTTGAAAAAAATCCAAGGTCACACCAACAGAGAAATCACATACTCTGGAAGTATCACCTATTAAGATATTTTTATCAAAGGGTTGAAATTGCAGTATGCAGAGTTTTGAAAAAAGAAAATGTGGCAGACCCCTTGACTAAAGGAATAAATTAGTGAAAGCATGAGTATCATTCGAGAGCTAGCAGTCTGAAGGTTGTTAGCAGTTGGTTCTAGTTCAAGTGGGAGTCTATTTGATTTTTTCCCAAGAACAAAATTCTAAGTACATTATGATAACTTATATTAAATGTTTTGAATATTAATAAACTCTTTATCACATCATTATTATTATTCTGTGTCACATAGCATGTGATAGTTTCCAAATAGTTGTTGTCATAATGAATGGTCATATTAGTTCCCCACTATGATGAGAACCCAAAAGTGCCACAACAGTATTCTTCAATATATGTTCAATGGACGAATTAAATCATTTTAGGGTCACAAATGATATAGGCTATCATGGGTGGAGAATCATAAGACTTTGGGTGACCTTCTCATGGTGTATTCCCTTGGTAATATCTATAGTAGGATAATATGAAAATGATACCTACCGGTAGGAAATCAACATTTATACGTGTCATTTGATTTTCCTATCTGCATATGTGTTTATTGATCCTTAACCTTTAATATAATTATTAATGAGTATTAAAAGATGCTTATTTTAATGTATTGATAAAAACTATGATGACATTTGTTCACAATTAGGTAGGATACGTTGGAATCATCGTGAGTAAAATTGCATTAATGAATAATGAAATAAAGGATTTCCCCTTTTTTTCTTTAAAATTTTTTGATATCTTAAGCCCTTTTATGGAAATTATATAGAAAAAATAAGTCTATGTCCATGGTGTTCTATAGGAAAGTTTGATTTTTGGAATGTATAAAAAATCTACATCAAACACATAGGTTAATGGCACCCACATGCAACCTACTTGACTAGAGATATAGTGATAAATGAATTATATCACACAGTAAGAATCTGTATGAGATATTATGTCATTTTGGCATTAACTTCTTTCTAAATGGTTGCCTTGGCGTGTTACTAGATGCTAATCATAGACTTTAGGTTACTTCACCTAATTCTACTGAGATAAAGGCCTAGAGGGCCACACACTAATTGTATGTAGAATATGAGTTAAATAATATATTATTATTATTTATTTAATAATTTTAATAAACATTATTACCACACATGGTTTAATAATAATTAATGTTTTCTTGATCATATATATTCCATCACCAGTTATTTGAGAGAATATTATGTGAGCGGAATATTTAATTAATATTTATTTTCTATTTATTAAATATAATATTTATTTATTTATTGGAAAATAATTCAGTGATATTTATTTAATAAATAAATATTCATTATTCAAGGCCAGGTAAATATTGTGGAGGAATGGCAGACCATGTTTACAGGTTCAATGAAAAATAATATATATTGAATATTATTTGAATAAATAATATTTAATTTCAATTCATGAGTTTAGCACATATTGATAAATAATAATAATAAAAATATTATTATTATATACATGGGGTTACACATGGATTAAATAAATATTAAATGGAACTTATGAAATTATTTATTTCTAACCATAGCAGTATATAAACCAAATTGTATTATTTTTCCAAAGAGTACCAATTCATTTGTTTTGTTGTGCACAATGAATCGGGAGAATCCTCTTGAAGCCATATAGAGCTCCCTTCTCCATCAATTCTCCCAATAATATAGAGAGATCGTCCTCCACCTTCCACTCTCGAGTCTAGAGAGATCAAGGATAATCCTTTGGAAGCAATTCTTGGGGCGATCAAAGGTGAATGGTACAAGCAATATGATCTCTTATGCTAGAACCTGAAGATTCCAATAGTAATGTTTAAAGAATTGTGGAACTTGTGTGGATCACCACTAGTGGTAATATTCCATTCATTCCTACAACACAATGATAGTATGATATAGATCCATTGTCAAGTCCATCAATAAAAAAGGTATTTCACACAAGGTAATTATTTAATTGCTTAAATTAATTATAAATAATATGTTATGATCATGTTCTTGGTTCCGACATCATGTCCCTTGTCTATATTATTTGATTCAATTTCACCGACCATGACATTCAATATACTATAAAATCATGGATTAATAATCAATCATGACAAAAATAAAAGTTGGGCATGACCCATTGCACACTGTTATTGTGCCCAAAACCTAAAAATATTTCACCTCAAGATATTATGATATATTAATTTTTAAATAAATTCAACATCTTTCATTACACGCAACACAGAGTTTAGATTTAATTACAAAAAAGAACGAGTTTCTCTTATAGCTTGCATTACTCGTAAGACCAGGTTTTAGAAAACAACAATATACTATTAATATTATTATTTAATATGTTAATTATCACCTAGATTATGGAATGGAGAGTATTAATAGGATTAACTAACCTATGAAAATATATAGTTTACACACATTTGTTTTTTTTTATATTTATTGGTAATAAAATGAGAATCATTTAAAGGAAAAACAAATGTTTTCTGAAAAAGTAGTATTTTTCTGAACAGAGAATTAGTAGTGCTTTACCCACATAATTTAATTTTAATTTTAAACACTTTTATAAAATATATATGAAAAAATAGAATTAATTTTTGAAATCATAATTCCTAAATTAACTTTGGGATAATTTCTATAATTTTTCTGAGAAGTTTCATTATTTATGAATAGTGAAAAATACAGAATTTTAATTAAAAATTGTCTTTTTAGATACTTTATAATCTTAAATTATAGTTTTAATTGGTTTTAAAGTAACATTAGTTCAATTATAAATTAATTTAACAAAATTGGGTCATTGGAATCATTTTCATTTTGAATTTAGATAAAAAAATATATTACTGAACTTTTTAACATTTTCACTTTAAAAACTCGCTTTATTATCATGTCTACGAGATTAATTTTAAATTAAAATTTTCATATTTTGTAAATTTAATTTCAAAAAAATGATTCCATATTTTGAATAAGTAAAATTTATAATTTCTAATAAGGTCAAATTAATTTTTTCGAATTTTTTTTGGTGAATGCAGTAAAAATTATTTATTGCGATTAAGGTTAAAATACGTTAAGAGGGGGGGCTATACTAAAAAGAGAAGGGTAAAAATGAACTATAAAAATTTATAAATAATATTGGATAGATATATTTTGACCGTTATGACTATAATTTTCGATAATGATCCATTTTTTAATCTTGTGAAATATAAAAATCATGGGATCACTCAATTCATTTCTAAAATACCATGTGTGTCCTCTCCCACACTTATAAAAGGAAACCCGCTATCCTCTCTTCTTCACAAATTCACAACTCTTTGGTTCAGAAAATACCTACCCAAATCACTTTCCAACATCCCTCCACTCATCATATAATCCTTATTTTGGTTAAAGATCCAATCTAGTAAGGCTTTAGTACAAACCTAATGAGAATACCTGAAGAGGAGGTAATATTCTTCAACAGAAATCTTTATTTTATTTCTTTCTCCTCCTCCTTCAATAAATATTAAACAAATATGGTGAAAATATACAGTTTCTTCCATGTACTATGATTTTGTTATAAAAATTTCATGACCTAAAACCATCTCCACTTCCATCAAATGGGTTACGAAATCATCATTTGTGTGTACGGAGGTCTACCATCTCGTGAACCGATGTCATTCATTCTTCCATTACCAAAATTAAGGGATGGGTATGATTAAGTATATAAAGTATATAAATGATATTTATAACATATTTATACCAATTTAGTCATTATACCATATATATCTTTTTACCCTCCATTCCGAGGAGATACGATAACGTCGCTCATGTGTAAGGCGAACTATCGCCTTGTGAAGCGATGTGATTCATCTTTCACTAAAGCTTCACATAGAAGGTGATAAGGATAAAGTTAATGATTATATGTTATATAAATTACAAAATTATGATATTCATGACATATTTATCTTTCTATTAATATAATATATATCATTTTATTTCTTTCCTTTTCACTCACATAAAGACGATAACATCTCTCGTGTTTGTGTAGACTACTGCCTTCATGAAGCGATGTGGATCTCTTTTTATAACCACAAAATTTGGATTATATATATGAATATATTTAAAGAATTAATATGTTTTTATGATATTTTTATTATAACATCCTGAGTTTTAAAAGAAATACTATGTTCAATAGTGTACATGATACGCCACATCAAGCATAAACGAAGAACTAAATATTATTATTTAATATGGTAGTTATCCCCTAGAAATTAGAAAAGAGAGAATGAATAGTGTTAACAAAATTATTAAAATATTAATTTAACATGTTTATATAATTATTCACTAGTTACCAAATTAACTTGAAATTAAACTAAAAATCAATTGAATATAAATGATGTGTTTTTATGAAAAACTATTCAATGTGAATAATTGTGTTTATAAAATAATCAAGTTAATATTATTGTATTATATTAATGAATTATAAATTAAATATAATTTTTAAAATTTATCCTATGTATTTTATAGGAATGATATAAGAACAAATTCAATTTTACTGATAAAAGAAGTATTTTTCTAAAAATGCAGTTTTACATTCTTTTGATGGAGAACCAATTTTAAATATAGTTTTGACACTTTTATAAGTTCTATTTGAAGAAATAAACATTTTAATTAGAATAGGTACATAAAAATTTTCTTTGGTTGATTTTTTGATATTTTTCTGATAAAATTCATATTTTAATGAATAATAAAAAGTATTACATTTTAATTTAAAACTGCCTTTTAATATAATTTATTTCTATTTTTAGGTTATAATTTTAATTGGTTTTAAATTTTAATTAGATTTAGTTTTTATAATTTAATTATATTTTGGTCATTGGAAGTAATTTCACATTTAAATTTTATAGAAACACATATCAATATGTTGATGGTTTTTACTTTTTAAAAACATATTTTCTCGTTTTGTAAATAGGGATTAATTTTAAATTAATTGATGTTTCTTATGTAAATTAAATTTTGAAAAATGTATTATATATTTTGAATAATTGGATCCAAATTATATTAATAGGTTAATTTTTTTTGGATATTATGAATAGAAACTTTAGTAATTATTTTTTTAACAAGGTTAAAGGGTAAATTAGGTAAAACAGGTAAAAATAATATTATAATAATATAAAACTACCCAAAAACCTCTATTAATATTAGTGGACGAGTAATGGGTGACTAAGACAATCCTTGGGATGAAATTTTGGCCTTTGAAAGCCACTTTAGTGTGATTATGTCATTTATAACTTTTAATTTAAAGTAAAGGAAAATATTTTACACTCATGTCTCTTCTTACTAAACACTTTTAATATAGGTTATATAGGTGATATATTCAACTATAAATATTAATTAGAAATATAAAAATATTACCTACATAATGGATATCTATTTATTATTTTTAGGAATTAAATAATTAAATTTAATTATTACACAATGATGATGCAATAATAGATTTGTTAAAGGAAGAATCAAATAAATGATATAAATAATAATAAAATAAATTCCATTAGAAATATTATATGACAATAAATAATTTTATGGATGACTATGACATGTTAGTATTCTGGTAATGTATTGATCTCGAAGTAATCAAGTTGTTATAAAATTTAAAAAAAAGTCATGTATGAATACTGTAAAAAATTGATATAATTCCTAACTTAAAATATAAAATAGTTTATTAAATGTTATAAAATTCCTAAAAATCTAATATTTGGTCAAATTGTTAGGATAAGTCCTAATATTTCATAAATGAAACTTTTTTTTGGACGTTTGACGTGTTATTCTAATTACATTAACACACAAAGTATAAATAACATGATATCACAGTATGATTAAAAAGGGTAAAATAAGGGTTAAACCAAAATGATAAGGACTAAAAAACATTCCAAACTTGTATAATTTTAATTTGATGAAGGATATTAGACCAAAAATAATATTTTATTATAGATAAATTATTTTGGGACCATTTGAAACCTAAATTGAATTTATATTAATTTAATATTTTAAGAGTTTCCAAGGGTGCCCCTCACATCTCCTATAAAAAGGTATCCACTATTCTCTAATACTCACACTTCCAAAGCCTTTTTTTCGTCCAAACCCTAACAAAAAAATATTCCTATAATACCTCCCCACATTCTTGAGGCCTTGGTTTAGTAAGAACACCCTTCTTATAGGTGTTAAGGTGTTCTTCAATGTTGATCAACCGAATAAGAGGTATCATTTTTTAAGTGTTTCTATTTTATTTCTTCTTCCACTTCCTTTAAATATCCTTAAACCATGATGAACTAATAAATACCGTATTATCCATATACTGATATTTTATTAGGTTGTTATCATAACCTAAATACATCTCCAATTCCATCACATGGGAAATGAACATTTCGTTTGTGTGTATGACGGACTACTGCATCGCAAACCGATATAGTTCGTTTTTCATTACCATCTATGAAGACTGGTTATAATGATGGAATAAATGTTTATATATGATATTAATGAAATATTTATCATTTTAAAAGAATAATATTTCAATTATGTTCTTATCGTCCATGCACATAATAAAATGATAACGTCGTTAGTGCGCACGTGCGAATTATCACCTCCACGAAGTGATGTGAATCATTTTTATTCACCACATCACTTATATGATATATATAAGTATATTTAAAATGTTATTATGATTTTAATAATTCTATGATAATTATGGAAAGATAAAATAATAATTACCTTATTTCCATGATGATCAATGAAAAATGGAAAACGTTAATCATGCGTACGTAAGACCTACCATCTCCATAATTATAAAATTATTGATTTATCATAAGAATAATTAACGGTTTGATTTAAAAAGTGTTATTAATGTATAAAATTGATGATTTTTTCATGAATAATATTCTGGAGATGTTTAAATTATAACCACATGGACAATTTACATCATAACAAGTTCATTTTTGACTCAAGTATCGAATATCGACAAAACATCTGATATGAACTTAAATAATTATATAATTTTTATAACATGGTAATAAGTGATATAAAAGGAATAATAAAATTGAATTTTTTTTAAAGAAAGTATAAATTAACCTAAGTTTATTATTTAGGAATATAATGATTATACGTGATGAGTTGGACTCAGGTTAAGGGATTTCATCTCAATCTCATTTCTTTGAGGCATATATAGATGTTACGTACCTTCATTATGATATAATGTTTATATAAAACCCTTTAACTCATTATATAATGAATTATTATATTATGATGATATTTTTAGTTTTGTTTAATGATATTACTTAATTATTTTTATTCAACCATTTCTCATGTGGTAAGGGACTCTTTAATTAAAACAACATTTTAAATGTTTTAAAGATTTACTATTCTAAAACCTTATATTTCATGTACATGTTTTAAAAATTATTTTTAAGAATTTATTTATATGGATATAAATGTTTTAAAATGTTAATTTATTCCAAAATTTTCAAAGTGGTATGGGATAGATTGGATTCAAGTCTCTTTATTATATGTTTTAAATGTTTTTGGAAATGTGTTGAATATTTCAATATATTAAAATGATATCTTATGATTGAAAATGAAATTTTATGGGTGAAATGTTGATAATGGAAATATTTTATGTGTTGTGATTGTATAATGATACTTGGACATTTGATGGTTGGTTACATGATTAACTAAAGATGGGTGGTTATGTGATAAACCAAAGATGGGTGGTTCTGTGATAAATCAAGGATGGGTGGTAACATTATAACCTACAATGCATTGGGTATGGAAGTTGGTCATATGGCTATTCCATTTGTAAGAGTGACATTTATTGAAGTCAACTGCATGGTTATTCTATTTATGCAAGATTATGTACCAATTTACCTTTATATGTTATATGTAATTTCTATGGTTTTTATGGTAATTTATTGAATTAAAAAAAGAGTAAGAAATGTGATTATTATTTAAAGGAACATATTTTATACTTCATAAAGGTGAAAATTAATAATTTATGAAAAAGTATTCATGGTTTACATGTTTTCTCAAGGCTAACAGATTTATTTCTTTGTGTATCCCTTACTGAGCTTTTTGTGCTCATCTGAAGTTTTTGAAATATTTTTCAAAGGATTTAAGGGAGAATATAGAAAAGGTTGGGATCAAGGAAATAGTTTTGACGACTGAACTTGAAAAAAACTTGTTTCATTTTAATAGTTTTTGTTTTATGAATAAAATGAAAGGAATTTAGACTTATCTACTTTGTAATATTTGAAATTTTATGTAAGAGTTTTTCCTAATTCTCTAAAAATTTAGACCTAAATGATCTTTGGGAATAAAATAAAACAAATTCTAGTCAAATATCACAAGAATAAGTTATGTTTAAGCCTGTGTCCTTATAGTTGGTATTAGAGTAGGGTTCACACAACTTTGGAGATTAAGATGTCTTCTTATGAGAAATTGATATCATCATGGGTTTATATGTTTAAGGTTTATCCTAAGTTTAATTTCTTAGAAACCCTTTTTAGGATTATGTAATGAAATTTCAAGGTGATTATTGGTATTTTTGGAGACATTTATTTTTGTGGTAGTTATGGGTTATTACTTTTTGGTATGAAAAATGAAAGGTATAGAATAACCATTGAGCTTAAAAAATGTTATGGTTATTTTTCATGATTTTATCTCATTTTGGAAATGTTATAATAATTATATAGTTCTTAAAAAAGGAAAACACACATACCATGTGACAACTCATCACTTCAGATAAGGCTTCGATAATCAAACCCACAACCAATGTGCGATAGGGATTTATCGCCTGCCACTGGCCTACGTGAAGTCCTTGGTTAGTAAGACTTTTTTTGTTAAAAAATTTTATATAATAATAATAAGTTTATTTTTATAACTTAAATTTTATCAAATGGATATCCTTATTTTTGGAAAATGATTTGGGGTTAAGTGATAAATGTTATTTTTGAAGACATTCACTATTTTGGGAACTTTATATGATTAAGGTAAATAGAATAATATGGGATTTTAATTAAGGAGTAATTATTGAATTATATTATTGTTGAATCTGTGATTTTAATTGTGGACTTATGGGGAATTAGTTTATTGATAGAAATGATTAACCTATCATGGAGAATATATTATTAGGTTAATTAATTTTTTGTATGATAATTTAAGAGTGGTTGATGTTATCTGAAGATAAATGTTAAAATTTATCTTGGAATTCTATGTGATCAAATTTTTCTGAATTTTGGGTTTCAAACATGGTTTGAATTATTTTGATGAATTTTAAGGATAGTAATTTGTTGAATGATCTATTTTGAACCTTGAGTATTACTGTTGAATTTTGAATATTAAAAGTTTTTCTTCTCCTTATAAAGGATTATTATTTTTAGGATAATTATTTGATCTTGTACTAACAATTTTTTTTGAATAATGTTTAAATGTAGAAGAAATATATAGTTAAACATTTTTGGATGATGTTAGTTTTTAGAAGTTGATTATAGTGCTTCAGGCATGATGAATTCATCTTAAATACTCATCATTTGGAAAAAAAGATGAATTTGTGGTGGAATTAGATTAATGGATGATACTATACTTTTCAAGTAAGTATATTTCCTTATTTTATTCTTCTAATTAGTAAAATAATTCCTCAAATTTATGAAAATGGTCTTAAAAACATTTTCTATTTAATTTTCCTACTACGAAATCAGAGACCATTTAAACCATCAAAAATTTATATCTTTATGATTATTAACTTTTTCATGATCATGTTTTCTATCACTCTGCATCATAACATCATAGTTTTTTTCTTCTATATCCATGTTTTCCTACATGGAATCATAGTAAGTTTTATATCATGTGACCTTCAAACTGTCCTTTATTTCTTTTAAAGTGGATGTATTATTAAAATTTTTTCTGATGTGGGATTGCAATAAAGGTATTTTGAAAATTCATACATTATTTAGCAACCCCAAAATAAAATTGTTAGGACTCAATTTTCAAATGGGTGGAGAATGTAACATCCCGATTTTTTAAAGGAAATACTATTTTTAATAACGTACATGATACGCCACATTGAGCAAAAAACAAACAACTAAATATTATTATTTAATATGGTAGTTATGGACTAGATGTTAGAATGAAAGGAATTAGTAGTGTTAACTGAATTATGAAAATATTGTTTACACATGTTTATATAATGATTCACTGGTTACCAGATTATCCTGAAATGAAACTAAAAATCAATTGAATATAAAGGATGTGTTTTTATGAAAAACAATTAATATAAATAATTGTGTTTATAAAATCATAAAATTACTATTTTTGGATTATATTAATAAAATTTAAATTCAATATAATTTTTAAAATTTATCCTCTGTGTTTTTAGACATGATATAAGAACAAATTCAATTTTACGGATTAAAGGAGTATTTTTATAAAAATGCAGTTTTACCACCTTTTGATGGTGAACCCATTTTAAATCTAGTTTTTGAAACTTTTATAAGATATATTTGAAAAAATAAAATTCTTATTTGGAATCGGGACATCAAAATTTATTTTATTTGAATTTTTGGTATTTTTCTCTTAAATTTTATATTTTATTGAATAGTAAAAAATACTGCATTTTAACTCAAAAAAGTCATTTTGTCTAATTTATTTATATAGTTAGGTTATCCCATTAATTGGTTTTAAAGTGTAATTGGATTAAGTTTTGATAATTTAATTAAATTTTGTTCATCAGAAGTAATTTCACATTGAAATTAGATATAAACACGTGTCAATCTTTTGATTGTTTTTTACTTTTAAAAAACCTATTTTCTCGTTTTGTCAACGGGAATTAATTTTAAATTAATAAATTCTACATATTTGTTTTAAATTTTAAAAAATGGATTCCATATTTTTAAGAATTGGGTCCAAATTATTTTAAAAGGCTACTTTTATTTTTGGACATTATGAATTGTAACATTAGTAATTATTTTTATTTACCAAGGTTAAAGGGTAAATTAGTTAAAAAGGGTAAAGATAATATTATAAAATTATAAAACTACCATAACTATTACACTAATATTATTGTATGAGTTATTTTTTACCATGAAAATCCTTGAGATAAATTTTTTTTCTTTGGAAGCCACTTGGGTGTGATTATGACATTTATAACTTTTAATTTAAAGTAAAGGCAAATATGTCATAATAATGTCTCTTCTTACTAAAACCATTTTAATATGGGTTATATAAGTGATCTCTTAGACTATGAATATTAATTAGATAGATAAAAATATTACCTACATCATGGTTATTTATTTATAATTTTTATGAATAAAATAATTATATTTATTTATGACACAATGATAATGAAATAGTATATTTATTAAAGGAAGAATCAAATAAATGATATTAGTAATGTTAAAATAAATATAATATGAAATATTTGATTCCATCGATGAATTTTATGGATGAATATGTTATTTTAGGATTGATTTATTGTATTTTTTTCAAAGCAATCAAGTTTTTATAATTTTTTTTAAAAAAAGTCAAGTATGAATAGTGTCAAAATTGACATAATTCACAACTTTAAATATAAAATAGTAAAAACCACATTTTGATATTTTATAAATTTTATTTTAAAAAATAGACTTAATTTTTGAATTCCAAATATCAAAATTATATTAGGGTTCAATTTTGGTAATTTTATGATAAGTTTTAAGTTTTTATAAATAGTAAAATATACTAAATTTTTATTGAAAACAACTTTTTCATCGAATTAATTTATGAGGATAAATTATATTATTGAATGGTTTTAAAGTATAATTAGAAAATATTTTCTCTATCATTTAATATAATTTTGGAAATTGAAATTAATTTTACCATGAATTTTTATTTAAAACATTTCAATCTTTTGCAATGTATTAACTTTTTAAAACCCGTTTTCCATTCCGACAATGAGATTAAATTTTAAATTAATTACTGAAAATTATATGTTTTGAATTTTGAAAAATGGATAGCATATTTGGAATTATAATGTCCAATTAAATAGGTCTCTTTTATTTTTGAACAATATGAATAGTAAATTTAGTAACTATTTTTATTTAGCACGGTTAAAGGTAAATAAGGTAATTTAAGGTAAAAATAATATGATAATAATATAAAACTACTCTAAAACTTTTCTTAATACTATTGGATGAGTTATGGTAGACCAATAAAACAATTGAGATGCACATTTGGCCTTTGGGACCCACTTGGGTGTGATAATGACATGTTTTAATAATTAATTTAAAGTAAGGAGAAATATAACATAAACATGTATCTTTTTAATAAAACAATTTTAATGTGGAATTATATAACTGATATCCTTGAATATAAATATTAATTATAAATCTAAAAATATTTCCTACATCATGTTATTTTATTTATAATTTTTAGACATTAAATAAATAAATTTATTTATGACAAAATAATGATGTAGTGATTACCTTATTAATGAAATATTGAAATAAATGATATTATAAATATTTAAATAAATGTAATTTGAAATTTTTGATGCCATACATGAATTTTTTGGATACCATTGACATTTTAATGATGATTTAATCCTTTTTTGAAGTAATCAAGTTGTTATGACTTACAAAAATCAATTACTAAATAATGTCAAAATTTACATTAATGAGTTTTTAAAACAAATAATATTTTATTAAATGATATAATAGTCATAAAAATATAAGATTCATCCAAATGAATTATATAGTGTTATAAATTTATTTAAGGATCCACTTGAGGTTTTCTTGTCATTTTATAGAATCTATATTAACCATATAGTATAAAAATATAGGAAGACATTTTAAGAGTTAATTTTTTTAACTAAGGGTGAAAGACAAAAGATAAGGTCAAATTAGTGACCTAAACTTGTATAAATCCTAGTGGTTGATAGTATTTAGACCCATACACATCTTATCTCAGAAATATATTACTTTTTAGCTATTATATTTAGAAAATCAATTTAAAATAAAATAATATTTCAGGACATTCCTAAAGTTCTCATCCTCCCTCTTATAATAGGTCACCCCCTCTACCCACTTACTCACACCTCTCAATCCCCTTGGATCTCCCAAATTCAGCTCAAATAATTTCCCAAAATCCCTCCATTCGTCTTAGAGGCTACACATTATGTATAAATCTAACATAAGGAGTCATTTTGTGCAAATCAAAAAGAGATACCTAAAAAGAGGTAATCGTTTTACCAAACTCTTTAATGTTATTTACTTCTTCTACTTCCACTTCCGACATTGTTTCCATAATAAATTAATATCTCCTATAACATATACATTATAAGATTTTATTAATATTATGGGAGAACCATATTCCTTATTTTACCCATCCTATGAAAAAAATATCACCATACGTGCGTACGTACGGCTTACCGTCTCCACGCCGTGGTGTAAAATGTTTTCCATTTATAATTTATTTTGATGGGTATAACGTTAAATATAATGGATTTAAATAATAAATATGACATTATATACTTTCTGTTAAATTCATATTCTATCCAATTCCATACTATTTAACCATTAAGGAAATGATACCATCGCTTGTGCGTACGTACGACTTACTGTCTCCACGACGTGACGAGATTCATCTTCCACGCTCACCATCCAAGAGTGATTATAAAAATATATATTATGAATAAGTATGAAATATATAACATAATAATTATACTGGATTAATATATATATATATATATATTCATGTACATATATTTCATTCATATACTACCATTCAATACGATAAGAAAATGAAAACAACGTTCATGTGTATGTATGGCCTACCGTCTCCATGAACGGTGTATTAAATTTCATATATCTATCTGTTATATATATTTATATTCGGAATATATATGATATATAAATCATGTTATACATTATTTAAGTAATTGAATCATGATCTAATAATATGATCAAGAATAACAAGTCAAAACATGTATGATAAACAACTCAATTATTTCCCGAAATGTTACTTTAACATGGAAATTATTAATAAACAGGTAATATAAAGTCATAATTGAATCATATATGATATCATAAATATTATTATGATTTTATTACAAGTTAATAATATGTTCAAAACCATTATACAAGAGTTTTTGACACATACAGAGATTATCATACTTAAGGTAAGGGAATTGCATCTCACTTTTAATATTCGTGATATATAAGCCATGTTCACAACATATTGATTGTGTGTGGTGTATGTACTACCCCTAATATATTTAATATCCTGAAAAAATTTATCTTCACGGTATTTAAATATTTATTTAATGATATTGGTCTTATTATTTAAATGTTCAAAATGGTATGGGATGCTTTGAATGTTTAAAGAATTAATCCTTTCCCCATTTCAATATTCTTGATATTATCATACATATTAATTTATAAGTATATAAAGGATTATAAATATAATTTTATGTGTATTTTTATGGTCATTAATTTTTTTTAAAGGAATCTTTTTAATGATTATTGTAAGGGACTCGTTAACTAAAACATTGTTTTAAATGTTTTAACGATTTATTCTTCTAAATCTTTCTCATTAATGTCCATGTTTTAAAAATGGTTTGTATTATTTATATATATGGACATGAATGTTTTAAAATGTTAATTCTAAAATTTATTTTAAAAGTCTAA
This sequence comes from Viscum album, assembly GCA_963277665.1. Taxonomy (NCBI): domain Eukaryota; kingdom Viridiplantae; phylum Streptophyta; class Magnoliopsida; order Santalales; family Viscaceae; genus Viscum; species Viscum album. Next base: position 406,504,574 of record OY728166.1, read on the forward strand.
AAGTGGTATGGGACACATTGATTCAAAAATATATTTTTAAATGTCTTATTTTATAATTGTATAGATTTTGAATAAATGATTTCAAAGAAAAAGGGGTATTTTTCTCAATATATTTGTAATGATCTAAATTGAGTATTTACATCTACTTCAACATAATTTTTTATATTTTATTCTTTATTGAGGTTGATTTATTATGATATAATATTCCATACTATATTAAATGGTTTATGATATTTTTTAATGTGGATGTGCTATTTTTATAACATTCATGGTTTATGGTTTAAGTATTAACCTTTCGTATGCTAGTTTAATACGAATGTTTATTTTATGTTTTACCCTTTTCATATAAGGAATATTTTGGTCTTAGTAAGTGACAAGCGAGGCCTACTATAGGCCCTCGATTCACTTTTAGGTCTAATGAGACAAACTAGATATGGAATTGACCGAGATCTTTCTCATTTATTTTTAGATATGGATTTGGATGAGTCCTTAAACATTTTTTTAGATGTCTTGGATGAGGCCTCGATGGTATGTTCCAGATGTCCAACATTCTGCATTCCCTCATTATGAAATTAGTTAGCGATATTACATGTGATTATTCTACTAGTCTAATATCTATGTAAATGTTTAAGTTGAATTATTTGATTTATTCTTTCCATATTATGTCCATGTTTATGTTTAAAAGGCTTGTGTTTTAGTTTCATACCTTTCCTTAAAAGTTTATGATTATTTATGAAATCTTATACTATATTGTTTTTCCTTAATGAACATATGAACTCACCCCTTTCTTATGTTTTATTTTCCTAGGATTCCAAGAAGTGTTTTATGATTGATATGTAGGGTTAAGCCAGGAGAATAATGGATTTATCAAAGGATTATCTGTGTTTAATTTTATGTTTGATATTGTAATGTAAAATTAATGTAAGTAATATATTTTCCAAGACTAATAAACTGATCAGTCCTAGGGATTTGATTCCTTGTAATAATTACAATGTATTAAAATAATACACCATCTTTGGGTATCTAGGGGTGGGAAATTGGAGTTGGTATCAAAGGATGTTTTGTAACAACCTTGTAAGTAGATTTAGAAAACATATATTAGGGATCATAACCATAAGATAGACATTGAGGATGAGTATATATGAACATCCAAGAATTTTGTTAAAATAGAGATTATGTGGTTAATCTAATAAATAAATCCCTATATAGATACTAAAAGTGGATGTGGTTTTGGCACAGTTTTACCTAGTAGTAACAACTCCGAAAAGGTGTCTATGGCTTGACTCTGGGTAACTTGGTACACAACAACGAGCCTTACTGCGTACCTAGTTTGACACTCCCAAGGGATACACTTAGGATAATTCACATCTTGTTTACAAACCATTATGAAGGATTTATGAGTAAATATGTCCCCAAAGAAACCATTTTTAGATTATGGATTAAATATGAATAAATATTTCAATTTATGTAAAGTATTTTACTAGTTTATAATTATGCATTATGATTTATAATCTAATCCAGTGTATTCCATTGTTTAGAAATGGAACCTAGTGGAAGGAATTGAAACTGTATCCGTGCACATAATCCATGTAGGGATTTCCTTCAAATGAAAGACAATGGTAGTGGAGCTATTGATGCAACTAGTGCTGAACAACTTATAACCATACTGGGAAAGCCGACTCGGGTTATGAATAATAAAGTTACCCATATGGAACACCCCGATCAACAACACAGAGGATCAATGTTAGACCGATTCATGAGACAAAAACCTCAAAAATTGAATGGGAAAATGTAGATACCCGAATTTTGACGTACATGGACATTACATTACTTTTTCGGAATAATTAATACATAACAAAAACAAACACACAAGGATCGTAATAGTTTAGTGTCTTTGAAAACTCGGAATATAATCTTCTAATCGTGGTGAAAGATCTTCAACATATCCCATAAAGATCTTCCCTTTTTTTCTTACCTAAGACATTTCTTTATATCCTGGGGAAAATAAAACATAAAAGGGGTGAGCTCAAATGCCCATTAAGGTTAAGCATAGAGAACATAAAACAATCCTTAGACATTTGAATGTAAAAAAACATGAGCATAAAATCTAAACATCAAAATCTTGAGCAATGACATAAAACATGGCAGTATGTAAGGAATAGAACATGAAGAAACATTAATCATGATAAATTAGAATGGGAATAAAACATGTAATTGTGGCAACCATTAATCACATGATTTGATTTCCATAGCAGCCAAGACATTGCTGCCAAGACCATCTTAGTGGACAAAGTCCCTTTCTGAATCGAGTTCACTCCTCATTCCAGTCCTGTATTACTGAACTGGTTTAACTTTCCATTCCAGCCATGTCTATATCATGAGATATAAATCTTTACCCAATTCATTGGAGAGAGATATAGGTACCACCCATCTCATAATGAAATCATTTTTACTTGTGCCACAAAATAAACATACATCATTCATAATAACCCAACGAATAAAATGAGTTTCATAAACATCATCCCCTCATCACATAATCCATATAAAAGAAATGGATATCATTTCATAATAAGAAAATTGAAACCATGAAAATAATAGAGACATGATACTTGAAACATACACACATGAAATAATGTCATCTTAGATGAAAAATGGTTTTGATAAAACATTTAAAATGAATTCTTGAGGAAAATATCCTTTCTTCTTCAAAATCATTCTCTTTTCACAAAATTTCATGCAATTTTAATAGAAAGGGATTTTGTTGAAAATAGTCATGAAATCTTTTGGAGGAGGCTTCATGAAAATAAGGCTTTATAAAACCGTAAAAATCCATCTGTGCCGTATAAGTTTAAAGAAAACATTATTCTCGTACTTTTGCCGGAAAAGTCAAAAAGTACCTCATAACGTAAAAAAAAGAAAGATTCCTTAATTACCATATAGTAAAAGTAAAAAAAGGGTAAAAAAGACATTAAACATACATAAAAACACTTTTAGAAAACATAGACATGGATGATAACAATAACCCCCGTAAATACTTATGAATAAGCAATCTCGGATAAAAATGAGATTTTCAAAATTATCCCTTACCTTAGGTCCGATATGCTTCGTACGTATCCGAAACTCCTGTATAATGATTTAAATAATGTCATTGACTTATTACAGAATCATATTCATTGTTATGATATCATATATGTTTCACTTATGACTTTATATTACCCGTTCTTTTGTAAATTCCATGTTAAAGCAACGTTTTGGGTAAAATCATTTCATTTATCGTATGTGTTTCGACTTGTCGTTCTTGATATTATTACTTATATCCTGATTTACATAATTCCAGAATTTAAAACATGATTTATATATAATATATATTCATCATATACATATATATATATTATAGATCGATAAAAGGAATGAAATACACCGTTGATGGAGACGGTATTCCGTACGTATGCACACGCGATGATTTCGTTTTTTGTAGGATGGATAGAAGGTGAAATAGGGTTGTTTCATATTAATAATAACATACCAGTATATGAGTGATACTTATGTTATTACTTCATAATGAAACAACTAAATAAGAGGAAGTAGAAGAAGAAATAAATTTGAATGAATCGGTAACGGATATTACCTCTTCTTCGACACGCCTCTTTGAAAACTCCTCTTAGGGCACAAAAAATGGTCTTTGAAGAAGACCAGGACCTCAAGAATATTTCTAGGAAAGTTGAGAAGGGAAATGGGCAGGGTTTTTATGAGATTTAAGGCTCATAGTTGTGTAAAGATGAGAGGTAGGAGGTTCCCTTTTATAAGGGAGGAGAGGGGCACCTTTGAAAATCTTAAAAATATTAATTTATAATAAATATAACACCACTTAAAAACCACCAAAAATTACTAATATTATAATATTAGATGAGATAGGGTTTTAATATCATCAATCAATAAAATTTGGACATGTTATAAATTTATTTTGAACATTATAAATTTGATTTATCCTTATTTAATCAATTTAATTTTATTTGTGGTAATAACATTCTAAATTTTAAATTATAACAAATCATTACTTATTTGTTGTTAATTGTCCATAATTTTATACTTTATAACATTTTTGACCATATAAATTTAAATTTATAATTTTTAAATATTTTTGTGATTTTTAAAAAATTTTATAATATGTTATTTTTATAAAATAACAATAGTGTCAATTTTGACACTATTCATTTATTTGAATTTAAATAAAATATATACAGAAGATATGTTCAAAATAAAATCTTTAATAGATTCATAAAAGGTCATATGTATCTATAAAGTCAGTGGATCACATTAAATAGTTCATATAATATTTATTTTATTATTTTTAAAACTATTTATTTGGTTTATCTATTAATAATATAATTACTACAACATTTTTGTATAATTATTTAATATACTTATTTGTTGCATAAAAATTAAAATAAAATCCTATGATGAAGATAAATCTATTACCATTCATAATAATACTTTTAATAGAATTTATCATCTTAAAATAACAATATTTAAATTGTTATATTTATTAAATTATGAAGGTGACAACTTTGGAATCTTTTAAAATAAAATAATATAAGTGTCATAATCACCTTAATAAGGATACAAATGGTCACAAATTCTGCCAGTGGATGATTAGGGTTTATATATACACTAATAATAAGTTTTTTCATATTTTTTTGGGCCTTTTGAAATGTATTAATATTTCAATAAAAACTATATTATTGATTTTTCACTAAATAAATAATTTATGCATCATTAATGTATAAGATAATAAGGTAATTAAATAACTCTTAAAAATTATAAATAAATTACCCTGACAAATAAAAACATTTTATCTTTCAAATGAGTATTTATAACCGAATTTATATTCTGTATAAACTTATATTAAAAATACTTTAATTATTAAAGTTTAGTGAGACATATTTCACTTTCCTTTACATAAAATAAACTAAAGGTCTTAATCACCTCCAAGTGTGTTCTAATGGATTCCATTTAGACCCAAATATGACTTAGGACAAATTATAATCATCCAATTGTATTAAGAAAAGTATTAGGATAATTTTATAATATTATAGTTACCCTTAATTACCCAATTTACCTTTCACTATGGTAAATAAAATTTACTGTTGTTACTATTCATAAAGCCCAAAAATAAAAAGTAGTCTATTAATATAATTTGGAACCAATGATTCCAAATATGGAATCTGTTTTTCCAAATTCAATACACAGAAGTTTCAGAAATTAAATTAAAATTAATCCTGTTGTCGAAAGAAAACGGGTTTTGTGTTTAAAACATTGCAAAAGATTGAATTTATTTAACCTACGAATTCAATGTAAAATCAAGGCTAATGACATAAATTATATTAAATGGTAAAAATATATTCTATTTATACTTTAAAACCATTCAATATTATAATTTAACCACATAAGTTATTACAATGAAATAAATTGTTTTTAATTAAAATATAGCGTGTTTTTACTATTCATTAAAATATGAAGATTATCAGAATAAAATGAAAATTATATCCAAGGTAAAATTTTATATCCTTATTCCAAATAATAATTTTATTTTGTAAAATTGAACTTATAAACATGTCAAAAACTAGATTTAATGTGGGTGTGCCATCAAAAGGCGGCAAAACTGCATTTTTTGAAAAATACTTATTTTACCCGAAAAATTTATTTTGTTCTTATACCATGTTCTAGAAAATGTTTAAGATGAAATAATAATGTTATAACATTCAAAATTTAGTTAATAATATTTATAACGGCTAGTTCATAATAATATTATAACCATATATCATTGTTTAGTGAAACCTGATATTGCGTACAACACACGCTATCGAGGAAAGTCGCGATTGCGTGTAATGCAAGCCAAGTCATGGTTGCGTGTTGTGCAAGAATCCTTCATTGTTTCTTATAAAAGAATCTAACCATATTTTATTTATACATTGAATATATATATACACACACTCAATGTTTCTTATAATGACTATTATAAAACGAACTTGAAATTGTGTGTAACACGATCCAAGAATAGCGTTGCGTATACTGCAAGCTAATACGGTGTTGCATATAGTACAAGAAATTAATGAAATTAAAAAGAATATTTTTCATAAAATCTCGGGGTGTTACATTCTACCCCCCTTAAAATGAATTTCTCCCTCGAAATTCGTCGGGGTTATAAATGGTTTTCTACTTGAAAGTTTCTTTAATTGAAACCCACATCGTAAAAAGGAATACCAAAACTTATCTTTAAAAACTAATGTATGAAACATAATGGTTACCCAAATAAACTAATCACTGGGTTTCCACATAGGAGAACATAGGTGAAAATATGGATATGAAAGATAAATCTAACCATCATGTTCTGATAGAGAGTGGTAGAGAACATGGATATGAAAAAGCCAACAATCATAAATCTATAGATTTGCGATGATGTAAGGTACCATCTAATTTGTCGGATATAAGAGCACTAGGACAATATTTTTTGTTTTCAAGATCATTTCCCTAAAGTTGATTAATTAAAAGAAATACTTACATGATTTTGGTACAATCTCACTGTTGTTCGTGAATTGAACAATTTCCACTTCATCCCTTAAAGAAATGAAGTTGAATTTGTTATTCGTGATGTGTTAGCAGATCATGTGATAGAATGATGGGTCATTCCATCTGTTTCAAACAAAAGGTTAGAAAAAGTTATAATTCCATCTTATGGTTAGATTAATCGTATATGGTTCCAAAAATGAACTTATACTTCATATATCATACCACTTAATAAAATAAAACTAGTTTATACTAAACTGGGACTTCCTTTAGGCCAGTGGTTGGTGATAAGGCCTGTCGCACTTCGGTTGTGGGTTCGATTTCCACAGCCTTGTCCGACGTGATGGGCTGTCGCCCGTCCTGTAGGTTTTACTTTTTCTAAAACTACATTACTATAACATCCCATCAATAATATCAAAAAAAGTTCTATCCATAAACAATAATAACTTATGTCCAATATAATCCATTCCAATTTTTAGGCTTATCTAAAATACTTCGGTCCAAGATCATAGTATAAAGAAAATAATTACTAGAAATGTTATCTAACAAGAATGTGAATACAAGCATTTATCTTACATATATCATAAGATATATCTTGTTGGTTGTATTCCAAACACACGAATACCTTAGTCATATATTCTCTTAAAACATAAATTACCATAGAACCTTAGTGAAAACATGAATACTGTCAAAAGGTAACTCTTTGGACATACCAAAATCCTCAAAATTCTATATACTCAAACCATGATATCACTTAGTCCTTATATCAATCATGAGCTCATGAATACTATCAAAAATTTAATTTTCTCCCTATCCCTTCATTATGCGCATATCATCTACTTTCCAAAAATATCTAAATAACCTTTCATGGTCACTGGTACCATTCATCATATACTTTCAAAACTTATGGAAAGACAACAGTGTAACAATCCTTAGATGCCTCTTTATTCCATAGTACCATTAGATTACTTATGCAACATTACACTTGATAAACATGTAATCATTCCACTACCTTCTTAAACCATTGACCGAGCTTCAACAATTCTTTCATCTCACATATCATTTTTAGTCTCTTCATCATCATCATCAACATAAATACTACCCATACGACCATACTAATTCTCTTCATGAGACTTTCCCTTAGGGAATTGGTTTTCATAATGCCCGTACATTCCACATTTAAAACATTTAACTATTTTTGATGTCATAGAAATACCATTATCCTCATCCATGGTATTAACTGAACCTTTTTCTTTGCACTTACTGGATTTGTGTCCTTCTTTTCCATACCCAAAGCATCTTCCAGTTCCTTTGAAAAATTCTCCTTGATTCCTCTTCCCACATGATTTACATAGGGGAAATTGAACTTTCTTTCCTCTATGATCATCATGAAGCTACATCTTTCTCTTATTAGCCGAGTCAGGAAACTTTCCAAACTTGAGTTTATTGATCATATTATGAGATTGACGATTCGGAATAATAATGATGTTTGAACTTCCAAATCCCATTTCATTTGGTTTCTCATGAAGAATATCATTCCATTGTCCATCATATCTTCCATTATCGTGAATCATCTTGTTTCTATCCATTTTCTAAAACCCAAAAAGAATAGTGAGAGAGACAAAAATTATAATCAAGGGGGATTAACTTCGATATCTAACATTTTAGGTTTAATATAATATCGTTACCATAATTCTAGGACTATAACCTATACTTATACTTAACCTTAGGGACATCCCTAGACATACCTTAAAAATATCTCTAGGGATCTCACTAAAGTTTTCTCATCCTAATTTCCAAAGGTTGACTAAACCTTTCCTCTGATACCAACTATAGAGACCCAAAGTTTGATGTACACGGACATTACATTACTTTTGTGGAATAATTAATACATAACAAAAACAGACACACAAGGATCGTAATAGTTTAGTGTCTTTGAAAACTCGGAATATAATATTCTAATTGTGGTGAAAGATCTTAAACATCTCCCATAAAGATCTTCCCTTTTTTTTCTTACCTAAGACATTTATTTATATCCTGTGGAAAATAAAACATAAAAGGGGCGAGCTCAAATGCTCAGTAAGGGTAAGCATAGAGAACATAAAATAATCCTTAGACATTTGAATGTAAAAAAACATGAGCATAAAATCTAAACATCAAAATCTTGAGCAATGACATAAAACATGGCAGTACGTAAGGAATAGATCATGAAGAAACATTAATCATGATAAAATAGCATGGGAATAAAACATGTAATCGTGGCAACCATTAAGCACATGATATGATTTCCATAGTAGCCAAGGCATCACTGCCAAGACCATCTTAGTGGACAAAGTCCCTTTCTGAATCGAGTTCACTCCTCGTTTCAGTCCTGTATTACTGAATCGGTTTAACTTGCTGTTCCAGCCATGTCTATCTCATGAGATATAAATCTTTACCCAATAAATTTTAGGCAGATATAGGTCCCACACATCTCATAATTAAATCATTCTTACTTGTGGCACAAAATAAACATACATCATTCATAATAACCCAACGAATAAAATGAGTTTCATAAACGTCATCCCTTCATCACATAATCCATATAAAATAAATGGATATCATTTCATAATATGAAAAGTGAAACCATGTAAATAATAGAGACATGATACTTGAAACATACACACATGAAATAATGTCATCTTAGATGAAAAATGGTTTTGATAAAACATTTGAAATGAATTCTTGAGGAAAATATCCTTTCTTCTTCAAAATCATTCTCTTTTCACAAAATTTCATACAATTTTAAAAGAAAGAGATTTTGTTGAAAATAGTCATGAAATATTTTGGAGTAAGCTTCATGAAAATAAGTCTTTATAAAACCGTGACAATCTGTTCGTGCCGTATAAGTTAAAAAAACATTCTTCTTGTACTTTTGCCAAAAAAGTCAAAAAGTACCTTGTAACGTAAACAAAAGAAATATTCCTTACATACCATGTAGTAAAAGTAAAAATGGGTAAAAAAGACATTAAAAATACATAAAAACTTTTAGAAAACATGGACATGGATGATAACAATAACCCCAGTAAATACTTACGAATAAGCAATCTCGGATAAAAAAGAGATTTGCAAAATTATCCCTTACCTTAGGTCCGATATGCTTCGTACATATCCAAAACTCATTTATAATGATTTAAATAATGTCATTGACTTATTATAGAATCATATTCATTGTTATGATATCATATATGTTTCACTTATGACTTTATATTACCCGTTCTTTTGTAAATTCCTTGTTAAAGCAGCGTTTTGGGTAAAATCATTTCATTTATCGTATGTGTTTTGACTTGTCGTTCTTGATATTATTACTTATATCATAATTTACATAATTCAAGAATGTAAAACATGATTTATATATAATATATATTCATCATATACATATATATATTATAGATCGATAAAAGGAATGAAATACACCGTTCATGGAGACGGTATTCCATACGTACGCACACGTGGTGATATCGTTTTCCGTAGGATGGATAGAAGGTGAAATAGGGTTGTTTAATATTAATAATAACATACCAGTATATTAGTGATACTGATGTTATTACTTCATAATGAAAAAACTAAATAAGAGGAAGTAGAAGAAGAAATAAATTTGAAAGAATCGGTAACAGATATTACCTCTTATTCGACACGCCTCTTTGAAACCTCTTATTAGGGCACTAAACATGGTCTTTGAAGAAGACCAGGACCTCAAGAATATTTATAGGGAAGTTGAGAAGGGAAATGGGCAGGGGTTGGATGAGATTTAAGGCTCATAGTTGTGTAAAGATGAGAGGGAGGAGGTGCCCTTTTATAAGGGAGGAGAGGGGCACCTTTGGAAATCTTAAAAATATTAATTTATAATAAATATAACCCCAATTAAAAACCTCCAAAAATGACTCATATTCGAATATTAGATGAGATATGGTTGTAATCTCATCAACAAATAAAATTTAGACACGTTAGGAATTTATTTTAAACATTATCAATTTGATTTATCCTTATTTAATCAATTTTATTTTATTTGTGGTAATAATATTCTAAATTTTAAATTATAACAAATCATTACTTATTTGTTGTGAATTGTCCATAATTGTATACTTTATAACATTTTAGACCATATAAATTTAAATTTATAATTTTTAAATATTTTTGTGATTTTTAAACAATTTTATAATATGTTATTTTTATAAAATAACAATAGTGTCAATTTTGACACTATTCATTTATTTGAATTTAAATAAAATATATACAGAATATATGTTCGAAATAAAAGCTTTAATAGATTAATAAAAGGTCACATATATCTATAAAATTAGTGGAGCACATTAAATAGTTCATATAATATTTATTTTATTATTTTTAAAACCATTTATTTGGTTTATCTGTTAATAAAATAATTACTACAACATTTTTGAATAATTATTTAATATACTTATTTGTTGCATAAAAATTAAAACTAAAATCCTATGATGAAGATAAATCTATTTCCTTTCACAATAATACTTTTACTAGAATTTATCATCTTAAAATAACAATATTTAAATTGTTATATTTATTAAATTATGAAGGTGACAACTTTGGCATCTCTTAAAATAAAATAATATAAGTGTCATAATCACCTTAATAAGGATCAAAATGGTCAACAATTCAGCTAGTAGATGATTAGGGTTTATATATACACTAATAATAAGTTTTGTGAAGATTTTTTTGGGCCTTTTGATATGTATTAAAATTTCAATAAAAACTATATTATTGATTTTTCACTAAATAAATAATTTCTGCATCATTAATGTATAAGATAATAAGGTAATTAAATAACTCTTAAAAATTACAAATAAATTACCATGAAAAATAAAAATATTTTGTCTTTCAAATGAGTATTTATAACCGAATTTATATTCTGTATAAACTTATATTAAAAATACTTTAATTATTAAAGTTGAGTGAGACATATTTCACTTTCCTTTACATAAAATAAACTAAAGGTCTTAATCACCTCCAAGTGGGTTCTAATGGATTCCATTTCGACCCAAATATGACTTAGGAAAAATTATAATCATCCAATTGTATTAATACAGGTATTAGTATAATTTTATAATATTATATTTACCCTTAATTACCCAATTTACCTTTTACTATGGTAAATAAAATTTCCTGTTGTTACTATTCATAAAGCCCAAAAATAAAAAGTAGTCTATTAATATAATTTGGACCCAATTATTCCAAATATTGAATCCATTTTTCCAAATTCAATACAAAGAAGTTGCAGAAATTAAATTAAAATTAATCCCGTTGTCGAAAGAAAATGGGTTTTTTGTTTAAAACACTGCAAAAGATTGAATTTATTTAAACTACGAATTCAATGTAAAATCAAGGCTAATGACATAAATTATATTAAATGGTAAAAATATATTCTATTTATTCTTTAAAACCATTCAATATTATAATTTAACCACATAAGTTATTATGATGAAAAAATTTGTTTTTAATTAAAATAGTGTGTTTTACTATTCATTAAAATATGAAAGTTATCAGAATAATATGAAAATTTTATCCAAGGTAAAATTTTATATCCTGATTCCAAATAATAATTTTATTTTGTAAAATTGAACTTATAAACATTTCAGAAACTAGATTTAATGTGGGTGCGCCATCAAAAGGCGGCAAAACTGCATTTTTTGAAAAATACTTATTTTTCCCGAAAAATTTATTTTGTTCTGATACCATGTTCTAGAAAATGTATAAGATGAAATAATAATTTTATAACATTCAAAATTATTTAATACTATTCATAACGGCGCGTTCATAAAAATATTATAACCATATATCATTGTTTAGTGAAACCTGATATTGCGTACAACACATGCTATCGAGGAAAGTCGTGATTGCGTGTAATGGAAGCCAAGTCAGGGTTGCGTGTTGTGCAAGAATTATTCATTATTTCGTATAACATAATCCAACCATATTTCATTTATACATTGAATATATATATATATATACACACACTCAATGTTGCGTAGAATGACTATTATAAAACGAACTTGAAATTGTGTGTAACACGATCCAAGAATAGCGTTGCGTATACTGCAAGCTAATAAGGTGTTGCGTATAGTAAAAGACATTAATGAAATTAAAAAGAATATTTTTCATAAAATCTCGGGGTGTTACGGAAAATAAATCCATTTATAGATGAGAAATGGATAATTTCCTTAGAGAAGATATTTCTTACTTTGGGGAGTAATGAAATGGAAAAAGTTTTCATTACTGTTTATCATCTCTCATGAGATAAAGATCAATGGTGGTCATTAATTCAAAATAAAAAGGAATATGAAGAAGTATAAAATATATGATTTATGGAGTTTAAATAACTTTTCTTAGAAAAATACTTTCCTCGTGAAGAACAAGCTGATATGGAAAGGAAATTTCTGAGTGTGGGGAAAAAGGAGGATACAAATGTTGCAAAGTAAGAGGATAACTTCACAAGGATAGAAAGGCTGTTGTAGACTACATATGTAACCCAAGAAGTAATATTGGTCAATTATTTGATGGGTTAAAATCATTACTCTGACAAGAATTAGTCTCACAATATTTCTCATCATATGAAGATATAATCTCATGTGCTATCAAGATAGAGAAAGAAATTTCTAAGTCTTATGACTTGAAGTGAAAGAAAGAGAATATGAGAATGGTGGAGCAATAGAAAGATAATGAGAAGAAGGGAAAGAAGTATTTTTTTCACATGTGACAATTGCGGAAGCAAACACCCTGGTGTCTGCTTAAAAGTAAAAGGAGTTTAGTTCATATGTGGTGAGAAAGGCCATTGTGCTCATCATTGTAAAGGAAATAAAGAAGATGTAAATATGAAATGCTATAATTATAAAGAGATGGGACATTATGCAAATTATTCCCCAAAGCATCAAGAAAATATGGATTAGAATAAGAAAATGGGTCAAGGTAAAGCTTATGCTATTACTACAGTAAAAGTAGATTAATTAATGTATTTATGCTTTCGGATTCAAGAATTATGTTATTATATTTTGGTCATAAGAGTAATGTGATATATAAGGATTCTACTGCAGTACTTCTTCTTCAAGTATTTGGAAGCATAAGAGTTTCCATTAAGGATTTAAAGGTGATAAAATATTTGGTGTGTGACAATAAGAGCTACATTACATTGTTTGGGGAATCTGACGTTAAGATTTATTTTTGTAAATTTATAGACCTTTTTGGATTTTCAATTTGGATGGAAGTATTTTGGTCATGTATTAAGGTTAGAATGGATTAAGTTGAACACTGGATATTATTGTTTCAGGTTAAAGTATAATTTATTCGATACTTTGCGATAACCTTTTGATATTAGTAAAAATTTAGAGGATTAAGGATATACTTGCGTGCCATATAATTTAACAAAAGTGCTTCAGGAATGATAAATTCATTTTTAACATTCATATCCAAGTATAAAAGATGATTTAAAAATAGATCAAAGCACAACCAAAGGATAACATTAATACATAGAATGAAATCAAGTACGTTTTATCTAGTTCTTGTCTAGATAGTAAAATAATCCCCCAACTCTAGAAAAAAGTATCTAAAAAAATGTTTTATCCGAATACCATATGTATTTTTGAACTGATAATATTTTAAATCATCATATATTTATGGATTTGAGGCCCTCAATTTTCCATTGATTGTTCTATTTTTTGTGATTTATGACCTCAGTCACTCCCAAATACGTGTCTCTACTCTCCATTAATATTCTCTTATTTGAAAGCCTAATTTGGTGGTGACTTTTTCATTTCCATTTTCCTATTATTAAGAGTATATATTATTAACCCTATTTCTCATGTGGGGTGTCTGCAAAGGTATTTTATATTATCAACCTTTTATTTTCGAAGTAAAATTTCAAATTGAAATGATGAAATTTACTAAATTATGGGAGAATGTAACACCCCAAGATTCCACAATACACTTTTTAAAATAATTCAAATAGCTTGCACTACACGCAACACTGAGTTCGAGCGTACCACAACTATCCATTTAAAAAGTATTTATGAATATTATTAACCACATTTCGAAATTTTATAAATTTTATTTTAAAAAATAGACTTAATTTTTGAATTCAAAATATCAAAATTAGCTTAGGGTGAAATGTTGGTGATTTTCTCATAAATTATAAATTTTGATGAATAGTAAAATATACTAAATTTTTATTAAAAGAAACATTTTGCATTGAAATAATTTATAAGGATAAATTATATTATTGAATGGTTTTAAAGTATAAATATAATATATTTTTATCATTTAATATAAGGTTTGTCATTGGCATTAATTTTACCATTAGTTTTGAAGTAAATACATTTCAATATTTTATAATGTATTATCTTCTAAAAACCTGTTTTTTGTTCTGACAACGGGATTAATTTTTAAATAAATTACTACAACTTCTATGTTTTGAATTTTGAAAAATGGATTCCATATTTGGAATCATAAGGTCCAAATTATGTAAATAGTTCCATTTTATTTTTGGAAATTATGAATAGTAATTTTAGTAATTATTTTTAATTACCACGGTTAAAGGTAAATACGGTAATTTAAGGTAATTTTTTTATAATAATATAAAAATACCAAAAAACTTTTCCTAAAACTATTTTATGAGGTATGGGAGACCAAAAAAACACTTTAGAGGAACATTTGGCCTTTGGGAGCCACTTGGGTGCGATAATGACATGTTATTATAATTAATTTAAAGTAAAGAGAAATATTACATAAACATGTTTCTTTTTAATAAAACAATTTTAATGTTATATTATATAACTATTTTATTTGACCATAATAATCATTATAAATATAAAAATATTTCCTACATCATTTTATTTTATTTTTAATATTTAAACATTAAATAAATAAATTTACTTATGACACACTGATGATGTGGTGATTACCTTATTACTAAAAGATTGAAATAAATGATATTATAAATATTTAAATAAATGTAATTTGAGATTTTTGATTCCATCCACGAATTTTTTGGATACAATTGATAGGTTACGGATGAGTTAATTCTTTTTTTTAAAGAATCATGTTTTTATGACATTAAAAAAAATTAATTACTAATTAGTGTCCAAATTTACATAAATTAGTTTTTAAAACAAATACTATATTATTAAATGATATAATAGTCATAAAAATCTATGATTCATCCAAATGACTTAGATAGTGTTAAAAATTTCATTAATAATCCACATTAGGTTCTCTTGGCATTTTATAGTAACTATATTTACCATATAGTATGAAAATACAAGAAGACATAGTATGACTTAATTTATTTAACTAAGCTTAAAGACAGAAGATAAGGTTAAATTTGTTACCTAAACATGTCTAAAAACTATTGGTTGATGTTATTTAGACCCATATTCATCTTATAATTTAAATATATCACTTTTTAGATATTATAATTTGAAAATCAATTTATAAAAAAATAATATTTCAGGAATTTTTTAAAGTGCCCCTCCTCCCTCTTATAAAATGACACCACATGTACCCACTTACTCACTCCTCCAAAGCCCCTGGGATCACCAAAATTCTGCTCAAATAGAATCCCTACATCCATACCTTTATCCTAGAGTCTACACTTTTGGAATAAATCTAGAAAAATGAGTCCTTTTGTGCAAATCAAAAAGAGATACCCAAAAATAGGTAATAGTTCTATCAAACTCTTTCAAGTTCTTTTCTTCTTCTACTTCCACTTACTATGTTTTTTACATAATAAATTAATATCTACAGTAAAATATACATTATGATATTTTATTAAAATTATGGTAAAACCATATTACTTCTTTTACCAATCCTACGAAAAACAATATCATCATGTGTGCGTACGTACGACTTACCGTCTCCACACTATGTTGTAAACTGGTTTCCATCTATACTTTATTTTTATGGGTATAAAATTGAATATAATGGACGTAAATAATAAATATAACATTATATTTTTTCTTTTAAATTCAGATTCCATCCAATTTCATACCATTTAACCATTAAAGAAATGATACCATCACTCGTGCGTACGTAAGGCTTACCGTCTCCACGATGCGATGAGATTCATCTTCCACGCTCACCATCCAAGAATGATTATAAAAATATATATTATAAATAAGTATGAAATATATAACATAATAATTCTAATTTATTAATATATATATATATATATATTTGTGTGTGTGTGCATGTACATTTATTTCATTTACTTAATACCATTCAATATGATAAGAATTTGGAAACATCATTAATGCGTACGTACAACCTACCATCGCCATGAATGGTGTATTCAATTTCATATATCTATCTATTATATATATTTATATTCTAAATATATATGATATATTAATCATGTTATACATTCTGAGAGTATATGAATCATGATCTAAGTAATACGATAAGGAATAACAAGTCAAAACATGTATGATAAAGAACTCAATTAATACCTGAAATGTTGCTTTAACATGGAAATTATTAATAAAAATTTAATATACAGTCATAAATGAATCATAAATGAATCATATATGATATCATAAATATTATTATTATTCTATTACAAGATTTTAATATGTTCAAAACCATTATACAGTAGTTTTAGACACATACGAAGAGTATCCAACTAAAGGTAACAGAATTTCGTCTCACTTTTAATATTTGTGAGATATAAGCCATGTTCACATCCTACTACTTGTGTGTGGTTCATGTACTACCCATAATATATTTAATATCCTGAATAAATTTATCTTCATGGTATTTAAATATTTATTTAAATATATTGGGATTATTATTTAAATATTCGAAGTGGTATGGGACACTTTGAATGTTTAAAGAATTAATCCTTTCTCCATTTCAATATTCCTGATATTATAATACATACTTATTTATATGTACATAAAGGATTATAAAAAACATTTTATGTTTATTTTTAAGTTCATTAAAATGGTTTTAAAAGGAATATTTTTAATGTTTTATGTATGGGATTTTTTAACTAAAACATTATTTTAAATGTTTTAATGATTTATTATTATAAGTCTTTCTCAGTAATGTTCATATTTTCAAAATTGTTTTAAGTATTTATTTATATGGAAATGGACATTTTAAAATGTTGATTATAAAATTTATTTTAAAAGTATCAAAGTGCTATGGGAAACTTTGATTAAAAAATCTCTTTTTAAATGTCATATTTTTTAAGTATATGGATTTTGAATAAATGATTTCAAATAAAAGGGGGTATTTTATCAAGATATTTTTAATGATCTTAATTGAGTATTTACATCTATTTCAACATCCTTTGTTGGATTTTTTACTTGATTGAGGTTGATATATTATGATACAATATTCCATATTGTATTTTATGGTTTATGATACAATTGACTGTGGATATGCTATTTTTATACCATTTATGGTTTATGATTTAAGAATTAACATTTAATATGCCAGTTTTAATGAAAATGTTTATGTTATGTTTTACCCTTTTCATATAAAGAATGTATTGGACATAGTAAGTGATGGGCGGGGCCCACTGTATCCCCTTGATGCATCGGTAGGTCTCATGGGACAAATGAGATATAGACTTGATCAATATCTTTCCCATTTATTTTCATATATGGATTTGGCCGATGCATTAACCATTTATTTTTAGATGTCTTAGCCGAGGGCTTGATGGTATGTTTCAGATGTACGACATTATGCATTCCCTCATTATTAAATTAGTTAGTGATATTACATGTGATTATTCAACTAGTGGAATATCCATGTGAATGTTTAAATGGAATTATATTATTTACTCTTTCCATATTATGTCCATGTTTATGTTTTAGTTTCATACCTTTCCTTAAAACATTATAATTATTTTTGAATGCGTCTACTATATTGTTTTTCATTACTAAGAATGTGAGCTTACCCCTTTCTTATTTTTTTCCTAGGATTCCAATAAGCATTTTATGATTGATATACAGGGTTAATCTTGTAGAATAATGGTCTTATCAATGGATTATATATGTTTTATTTTATGTTTGAAATTGTGATATAAAGTTAATGTAATTAATCTATTTTACAAGACTTTTAAACTGATCAGTACTTCATGATTTGATTCCTTCTAATCACGCCATCGTATTAAAATAATGCACCGACTCTTGGTATCATGGGGAAGGGCCTTACAATTGGTATCAAAGAAAATTTAGCAACAACCTTGGTAGTAGAATTAGAAATTATAGATTAGTGATCATAACTCTAAGATGGACTTTGAAGATAACTATAGATAAACATCCTAAAATTTTGGCAAAATGGAGATTATGTCGGTCGTCCAATAAATAAATCCCTATATAGATACTATAAGTGGATGTTGTTCTCGCATAGATGTAGCTAGGTGTAACAACTCTGAAAAGGTGTTCTGGGATTGACTTGGTGTAACCCGGTACATGAAAATGGGCCTTACTGTACACCTGGTTTGACACTCTTAGGGGACACAATTAGGATCGTCACATTTTCTTTACAAACCATTATGAAGGATTTATGAGAAAATATGTCCCAAAATAAACCATTTTTATGAATATGGATTATATATGAATAAATTTTTCAATTTATGTTAAATATTTTACTAGTTTGGAATTATGAATTGTGATTCATAATCTAATCTAGTGTATACCATTATTTAGAAATGGTTCCTAGTGGAAGTAATGGAGACCGTATCATCACACAAAATCCATGTAAGGATTTTCCTCTTATGGAAGATAATGATAGTGGATCTATCGATGCAACTAGTTCTGAATAGCTTATAACCATACTAGGACATCTGAATTAGGTTTTGAATAATAACATTACCCATATGAAACACCCTTATCCACAAAATGAAGAATCAATGTTAGACCTCTTCATAAGACAAAAACCTCTAACATTCAATGGGACAAAAAATCCATTTATAGCTGAGAAATGAATAAGTTCCATAGAGAAGATATTTATTGCTTTGGGGAGTAGTGAAATGGAAAAAAAAAATTCATGGTAGTTTATCATCACTCAGGTGATGCAGATCAATGGTGGTCATTAATTAAAAATATAAAGGAATATGAAGGAGTATCAAATATGGAATGGTGAGAGTTTAAAGAACTTTTATTATATAAATACTTTCCTTGTGAATAGTGAGCTGATATGGAAAGGAAATTTATGAGTCTGAGGAAAAATGTGGATAAGAATGTTGAAAACTAGGAGGCTAAATTCACAAGGTTTGCAAGGCATGCTGAAAACTACATATGTAACCCAAGAAGTAAGATTGATCAATTATTTGATGGGTTAAAACCATTCCTATGAAGGGCATTAGTCTCCAAATACTTCTCATTCTACAAATATATAATCTCATGTGCTATCAAGATAGAGAAATAAATTCTTATGAATTGAAGGGAAAGTAAGAGAAGAAGAGAACAATGGAGCAAAGAGAAAGATAATGGGAATAAGGGAAAATAGGATTTTCCCACATGTGAAAATTGTGGAAGGAAACACCCTAGTGCCTGGTTAAAATTAAAAGTAGTTTTCATCAAGTTTGGTGAGAAAGGACATCATGATTGTGATTTTAAGGGAGAGAAATAAGTTGTAAATGTGTACTACTATAATTGTAAAGAGATGGAAAATTATACAAATGATTTCCCAAAGCATCAAGGAAATATGGCTCATAATAAGCAAATGGATCAAGGAAAAGATTATGTTGTCACTATAGTAAAAGTAGAATAATTAATTTATTTATGATTTTATATTCAAGAATTTTTTTATTATATTTTAGTTATAAGAGTAATGCGATTTATAAGGATTGTACTACATTATTTCTTCTTTAAGTATTTATAAGCATAAAATTTTTCATTAAGGATTTAAAGGTGATCAAATATTTAGTGTGTGAAAATAATATCTACATTAAATTGTTTAGGTAATAAGATGTTAAGATTGATTTGGTAAATTTAGAGACCTTTTTGGATAGTGGGTTTGGATGGAAGTAACTTGGTCGTGTCTTAATGTTGGAATGGAGTAAGATGAACACTGGATATTATTATTTGAGATTAAAGTATGATTTATTGGATACTTTTAGATAGCCTTTTTGATTTCAGAAAAAATTTAGATTATTAAGGATATACTTGTGGGCCTTATGATTTTAAAAAAGTGTTTCAGGCATGAAAAATTCATTTTGAACATTCATATATGAGTATAAAAGATAAAGTAAAAATAGATCGAAGAACAACCAAAGGATAACATTGATATATGGAATGAAATCAAGTAAATTTTCTATATTTATTATCTAGATAGTAAAATAACTCCCCAACTCTAGGAAAATGTGTCTAAAAAAATGTTTTATCCAAATACCTTATGTTTTGTTAAACCAATTATATTTTAAATCATCATTGATTTATGGATTTGAGGCCCTAAATTTCCCATTGATTGTTCACTTGTTTATGATTTATGGCCTCAATAAATCCCAATAAATATTTAATTTTTTCCTCAAAGTACATGTATCTACTCTCCACTAATGTTATCCTATTTTAAATACTAATTTGGTGGTGAATTTATCATTTCCCTTTCCCTCTTATTAAGAGTATATTTTATTAACCCTATTTCTGATGTGAGTTTTCCACAAAGGTATTTTCTATCATCAAAATTTTATTTTCAAAGTACAAATTCAAATTGCGAGGATACAATTTACTGAATTAGGGTATAATATAACACCCCAAGCTTCCATGGTATAGCTTGCACCACATGCAACACTGAGTTCGAGCGCACCACGACTAGCCATTTAAAAAGAGGTTATTAATATTATTAACCACATTTTGAAATTTTATAAATTTTATTTTTCAAAATAGACATAATTTTTTAATTTTTAATATCAAAATTATCTTAGGGTAAAATGTTGGTAATTTTCTCATAAGTTTTAAATTTTGATGAATAGTAAAATATACAAATTTTTTATTGAAAACAGATTTTTACATTGAAATACTTTATGAGGATAAATTATATTATTGAATGGTTTTAAAGTATAAATAGAATATATTTTTATCATTTACTATAATTTTGGTAATTGGCATTAATTTTACCACTATTTTTGATATAAAAACATTTCAATCTTTTGCAATGTATTAACATTTAAAAACACATTTTTCGTTTTGAAAACATGATTAATTTTTAAATTAATTACTGAAAATTCTTGGTTTTGAATTTTGAAAAATGGATTCAAAATTTGGAATCATAAGGTCCAAATTATGTAAATAGGTCAATTTTATTTTTCTACATTATGAATAGTAACTTTACTAATTATTTCTATTTACCACGGTCAAAGGTAAATAGGGTAATTTAAGGAAAAAATAATATTATAATAATATAAAACTACACTAAAACTTGTAATGATCCTATATTATGAGTTATGGGTGACCAATAAAACACTTTTGATGCACATTTGGAATTTGGGAGCCACTTGGGTGTGATAATGACATGTTATAATAATTAATTTAAAGTAAAGATAAATATAAAATAAAAATGTATAATTTTAATAAAAATATTTAATGTGGGATTATATAACACATATATTTGAATATAAATATTTATTATAAATATAAAAATATTTCCAACATCATGGTATCTTATTTATAATTTTTAGACATTAAAAAAATAAATTTATTCATGACACAATAATGATTCGGTGATTACCTTATTAATGAAATATTGAAATAAATAATATTATAAATATTTATATAAATGTAATTTGAGCTTTTTTATTCCATACATGATTTTTTTGGATAAAATTGACTTGTTAGGGGTGATTTAGTGCTTTTTTATATGGAATCAAGTTGTTATGACTTTAAAAAAATCAATTACTAAATAGTGTCAAAAAATCACAGAAATGAGTTTTTAAAATAAATACTATTTTATTAAATTATATAATTGTCATAAAAATATAAGATTAGGAAAAATGGAATTTATAGTGTTACAAATGTCATCAATGATCCACTTGATGTTCTCTTGGCATTTTATAGTAAGTATATTAACCATATAGTATAAAAATACATGAAGACATGGTAAGAGTTACTTTATTTAACTAAGTGTTTAAACCAAAAGATAAGGTTAAATATGTGACCTAAATAGTTATAATAACTATTGGTTGGGAGGAGTTCGACCCATAATCACATTATAATTTAAATATATCACTTTTAAGCTATTAAAATTCTGAAATCAATTTATAATAAAATAATATTTCAGGACATTCCTAAAGTGCACCTCCTCATTCTTATAAAAGGTCACCACCTCTACCCACTTACTCACACCTCCAAATCACCTTATCTCCCCCAAATTATGATAAAATAAGCTATCAACATACCTCAATTCATTATATAGGCTACAAATTGGACAGAAATCTAACAAAAAGAGTCCTTTTGTGCAAATCAAAAGGAGATACCCGAAAAGAGGTAATCGTTCTATCAAACTCTTTCAAGTTCTTTTCTTCTTATACTTCCACTTCCTATGTTGTTTACACAATAAATTAATATCTTAAGTAACATATATGTGATGATATTTTATTGAAATTATGTTACAATCATATTTCCACTTTTATCCATCCTATAAAAAACAATATCACTAGTGTGTGTACGTACGGCTTACCGTCTCCACATTGTGGTGTAAACTGTTTTCCATCTATAAATTATTTTGATTGGTATAATGTTGAATATAATGGATTTAAATAATAAATATGACATGATATTTTTTTCAATTAAATTAATTTTCAATCCAATTTCATACCATTTAACCATTAAGAAAATAATACCACAGCTCGTGCGTACATACGGTTTACCGTCTCCGCGATGCGATGAGATTCATCTTCCACGCTCACTATCCAAGAATGATTATAAAACAATATGATATGAATAAGTATTAAATATATGACATAATTTGTATATAATAGATATATATATATATATATATATTCATGTACATATATGTCATTCACTTACTACCAATTAATACAATAAGAAAACAGAAACAATGTTCCTGCGTACGTACGACCTACCGTCTCCATGAACGGTGTTTTCCAATTCATATATATATATGATATATATATTTATATTATGAATATATATTATATAAAAATAATTTTATACATTCTGTAAGTAAGTTAATCATTATCTTAGTAATACAATCAGGAATAACATGTCAAAACATGTAGGATAAATAACTCAATTATTACCTGATATGTTTCTTTAACTTAGAAATTATTAATAAAATGGTAATATAAATTCATGAATGAATCATATATTATATCATAAATATTATTATGATTCTATTAAAAGTTAATAATATGATAAAAATTATTATACATGAGTTTTAGACACATACAGTGTGTATCAAACTTAAGGTAAGGAAATTCCATCTCACTTTTAATATTCACAAGATATAAGCCATGTTAATCACATATTGCTTGTGTGTGGTGTATGCATTACCCCTAATATATTTAATATCATGAATAAATTTTTATTCTTGGTATTTAAAGATTTATTTAAATATATTGGGATTATTATTTAAATGCTCAAAGTGGTATGGGATGATTTTAATGTTTAAAGAATTAATCCTTTATCTATTTCAATATTCATGATATTATCATACATATTTATTTATATGTATATAAATGATTTTAGAGAAAATTTTAGGTTTATTTTGAGGTTCATTCAAATTTTTTTAAAAGGAATATTTTTAATGTTTTATGTAAGCAACTCTTTAACTAAAACATTGTTTTAAATGTTTTAAAGATTTATTCTTCTAAATATTTCTCATTAATGTACATGTATTAAAAATGGTTTTAAGTATTTATTTATATTGACTTGAACATTTTAAAATCTTAGTTATAAAATTTATTTTAAAATTATCAAAGTGGTATGGGACACTTTGATTCAAAAATCTCTTTTTAAATGTCTTATTTTACAAGTTTACAACTTTTGAATAAATGGTTTCAATGAAAAGGGGGTATTTATCTCAAGATATTTTTAATAATCTTAAAAGATTATTTACATCTATTTAAACACCCTTTATTGTATTTTATACTTTATTGAGGTTGATTTATTATGATACAATATTCCATATTGTATTAAATGGTTTATGATATGTTTGGATGTGGATATGATATTTTTATACCATTCATAGTTTATGGTTTAAGTGTTAAAATTTCATATCATAGTTTTAATATCAATGTTTATGTTATGATTTACCATTTTCATATGAGGAATGTATTGGACATAGTAAGTGACGGGCATGGCCCGCTATAACCCCTCGATGCATCGGTAGGTCTCATGAGACAAATTAGATATGGACTTGACCAATGCATTTACCATTTATTTTTAGATATGTATTTGGAAAAGGCCCTAACCATTTATTTCTATATTTTTTGTCCAAGGCCTCGATGATATGTTCCATATGTATGGCATTATGTATTCCCTCATTATGGAATTAGTTAGTGATGTTACATGTGATTATTCGACTAGAAAAATATACATGTGAATGTTTAAATGGAATTATTTGATTTATTCTTCCCATATTTTGTTCATGTTTATGTTTATAAGGCTTGTGTTTTAGTATCATACTTTTCCTTAAAAGTTTATGATTATTTATGAAAGCTTCTACTGTATTGTTTTACCTTACTGAGCATCTGATCTCACCCCTTGTGTTTTATTTTCCCAAGATACCAAGAAGTGTTTTATGAATGATATAAAGGGTTAATATAAGATAATAATGGAATTAAACAAGGATTATATATGTTGTATTTTATATTTGAATTTGTAATGAAAATTTAATGTAAGTAATATATTTTCAAGACTGCTAAAATGATCGGTCCTTCAGGATCTGATTCATTCTAATCATTCCAATGTATTATAATAATGTAGAGGCTCTGGGTATCTGGGGGTAGGGTGTTAAAGAGTATAAGTACTAATATTTCATAAATGACACTTTTTTTTGGTAGTTTTACATGTTATGGTATTTAATTTAACACACAAAGTATAAATAACATGATATCATGATAAGATTTAAAAGGGTAAAATAAGGGTTAACCAAAAAAATAAGGAATAAAAAAATATTCAAAAATTGTATAGTTTTAATTAGATGACGATAATTATAATAAAAATAATCTTATATTATAAATAAATTATTTTGTGACCATTTTGAACCGAAATTTAATTTATATTAATTTACTATTTTAAGAGTTTCCAAGGGTGCCCCTCCCCTCTCTTATAAAAAGGTACCCACTCTTCTCCAATACTCACACTTCCAAAGCATTTTGGTTCAGCCAAAATCTTCCAAAAACTCTTCCTAGAATCCCTACCCACATTCTTGAGGCTTTATTTTAGTCATAACACCCTTCTTATAGGTGTTAAGGTGTTCTTCAAAGGTGATCATCCAAAGAAGAGGTATCATTTTTAAGTGTTTATATTTTATTTCTTCTTACACTTCCTTTAAATATAATTCATCCATGTTCAAATAATAACTTCTGTATCCTCCATATACTGATATTTTATTATTTTAGTTTCATCACCTAAATAAATTTCCAATTTCATCACATGAGAAATGAACATTTAATTCACGTGTACAATGGACTACGACCTCACGAACTGATATAGTTCATTTTTCATTACCATCTATCAAGATTGGTAATAATGATGGAATAAATGTTTATATATGATATTTATTACATATTTATCATTATAAAATAACAATATTTTAATTATATTCTTACATTAAATGCACATAAAAAATGATAATGTTGTTCATGCGTAACTGTGAACTATCACCTCTACTAAGCGATGTGAATCATTTTTATTAACCACATAACTTGTATGATATATTTAAGTATATTTAAATTATTATTATAATTTTCATAATTTTATGATCATTTTAGAAATATAAAATAATAATTACCACATTTCCATGATGATCAATGAAAAATGGAGAACATTACTCCTGTGTACGTACGACCTACCGTCTCTATGATTATAACATTGTTCATTTTTCATAACCATAATTAATATATTGATTTAAAAATTCTGATTAATTTATAAATTTGATGTTTATTTCATGAATACTATTCTATATATTTTGGAATTATGACCACATGGACAATTTACATCCTAATAAGTTCATTTTCGACTCTAGTCTCAAATATCGACAAAACATCCGATATGAACATAAATAATTATATAATTTTTATAAATTGGTAATAAGTAATCTTAAATTAATAATAAACATTAAAGAGGTTCTAAAGAAATTATAAATTAACCTATGTTTATTATTCAAAAATATAACAATTTTACATGATGATTTGGACTCCTGGTAAGGGATTTCATCTCAATCTCCTTTATTTGAGGCATATCTGGATGTTATGTACATTTATTATACTATAATGTGTATATTGAACCTTTCACTAATTATATCATTAATTATTATATTTTTCTGATATTTTCTGATATTTTATTGTTATTCTTTAATTATTTTTATTAAACTATTTCTCATGTGGTAAAGGACCCTTTAACTAACACATCGTTTTAAATATTTTAACAAGTTTTTATTCTAAAACATTATATTTCATGTCCATGTTTTAAAAATATTTTTTTAAGAATTTATTTATATGGACATGAATTTTTTAAAGTGTAAATTTATTTCAAAATTTTCAAGGTGTTAAGGGAAACTTTGATTAAAATGTCTCTTTATTAAAGGTATTAAATGGTTTTGGAAATGAGTTGAATATTTCAATATCTTGAAATGATTTCTTGGTATTACAAATGAAATTTTATGAGTGAAATGTTGACAATTGAAATATTTTATGTGTTATGATTATATAATGGTACTTGGACATTTGACGGGTGGTTACGTGATAAACCAAAGATGGGTGGATACGTGATATACAAAAGACATGTGGTTTCGTGATAAACTAAGGACGAGTTTCTACATTATAACCTCCAATGCATTGGGTATGAAAGTAGGTTGTGTGGATATTTTGTTTGTAAGAGTGACATGTATGAAAGTCTACTGCATGGTTTTTCTATTTAAGTATGATAACATCCCAAGTTACCTTTATATGTTATATGCACTTTCTATGGTTTTTATGGTAATATTTTTAATTACAAAAATGGTACGAAATGAGCTTATTATTAAAATGAATGTATTTAATACTTCATTAAGATAAAAATTATTACTTTATAATAAATTATTCATGGTTTACATGTTTTCTTAGGGCTAACAGGTTTTTATATTTGTGTATCCCTTACTGAGCTTTTTGGGCACATCCAAAGTTTTTGAAATGTTTTTCACAAGATTTAATGGAGAATATAGACAAGGATATCATCAAAGAAATAGGTGTGATGAATGAACATTAAAAGAAACCATGTTTAATTTTATTAGTTTTTGATTTATGAAAAAAATGGAAGGCATGTAGACTTAACTACTATGTAATATTTTAATGTTTATATAAGATTTTTTCATAATTCTCTAAAACACTAGAACTAAAAGACCTTTGGGAATGAAAGGAAATAAATTCTAGTCAATAGTCACTAGAATAAGTTATGTTTTTCAGTCGGGTCCTTATATTTATCATTCCAGACCTAAAATAACTTTAGGAATGAAATAAAAAGATAAATCTATTATGATTTATGATTTTTATTATATTATTTATGTAGGTAAAATTGGATAATTAAATTATATTATGTTATGACATCACAAGCTACAACTAAACATAGTTAGATAAAATCATAGCTTGAAGGCCTCAAACTGGAAATCACATTTTCATTGGTGATTGCATGGGACAACCAAAGTGTTAATAAATTTTCAATGAATCTGATGAATTATTCAAGGTTGAAATATATTGATTTAAATAATTATTTCAACATGTTAAAAGTGGAGTGTGGTGAGCTCATCTTGCAGTATGTTTCAACAGGTCATGCATATCTTGACAAATATTTTGGAAATTGATGTAAAAATGACCTATACAGTCGTATAAGAACAATTGGATGGATATATTTTGACCATTACATCTATAATTATTGATAATGGTTTATTTCGGAACATTGGGACATATGAAAAATGTGGGATCACTCAATTAATTTTAAAAATACCAAGTGTGTCCTCTCCCCCACTTATAAAAGGCCACCCACTATCCTTTGTTCTCTAAACCTTCATGCCTATTTGGTTCATCCCATCCCTACCCAAATAACTTCCTAACCAACCTACCCTCGTCCTAGAAGCCTTATTTTTGTAAAAAATCCAACCTAGTATGGATTTAGTGTGATGCTAAGGAGGTTACCTAAAGAAGAGTAATGTTCTTAAACAAGCATATTTATATTATTTATTTTTCCACCTACTTAAATTAATATTAAACCATGATGATATAATAACTAAAATATATTACATATACTAGTATGTTGTTATAAAATGTTTATGACCAACAACCATTTCCAATTTTATTAAATGGGTTACGAAATCATCATTAGCATGTACGAAAGACTACTGCCTCACGAACCGATGTCATTTGTTCTTTCATTACCACCTTTCATGATTGAGTATAATGATGGATCTAAAGTATATATATGATATTTATAATATATGTATACCTTGTTATAAATTATATCATATATATATATATATATTTTTACCTTATATTCCATAGGATATATGATAGGGTCACTTGTGGTTACAGCAGACTACTACCTTGCAAAGAGATGCCATTTTTCTTTCACTAACACTTCACATAGAAGGTGATATGGATAAATTTAATGATTATATGTAATATTAATGAAATAATTATGATATTCATGACATATTTATCATTATTTAAATATAATATATATCATTTTATTTCTTTTATTTTCACTTATGTAAAGATGATAACATCACTCGTGTACGCGTGGACTACCGCCTTCACGAAGCATTGTGGCTCTATTTTTATCCACACACCACATGGATGATATATATGAATATATTTAAAGATTTAAAATTTTATTTATGATATTATGGTAATTCTCTAAGGATAAAATATTACTTACATCCTTTCCATAATGAATATTGAAAAATTAAAATGTTACTTATGCATACGTACGGTCTACCATCTTCGTGATCTTAACATACTTAATTTGTTCATAATAACCATTCATGATTGGTATAAAAATTATAATTGATGTATAAATTTGATAATTATTTAATTATATTTTTAATGTAATAGTAGCATTTTTCTACTCATTGACACTTAAATTAGTTTATAAAATGTTTCTAATAAAATCCAACTTCATTTCTCTATTTTTTCATAAATATATTCTATTCCAAGACCATGTTTTCTCAAAATGTTTTAAAAAATGTTTTTAACATCTTATAAATAATTTGTTAAAATATTAAAAAAAACATTCAAAATAATATTTATTTTATTTTCAAAACAACTCTCATTTGGGTTTTACCAAAAATTTTAAAGGAATCTTTTCATTTTCTAAACAAGGAACTTTCTAACCATTTTAAAATGAAAAAGAAATGTTTTTTTAATTTGTACAACATGTATGGATTTACTCACCATCATTTCTTTCAAGCGTAATTTTTATGTTTATAAGGTTACTTTCAAAATAAAATGTTTTCCCATTATTCTGGAAATTCTTAGTTTTTAAAAGTGATTTTCAAAGAAAAGGATTTTCAGAATGTTTTATATTTTTAAAAAAGTTAATTTCGAAAAGAAAAGGATATTTTCCTTAATAATGTTTTTAATGATCTTTTTATGGTATTTTTAGTCATCAATTATAACCCCTTATTCTTACTTTAATGGGTGTATGTCATATTGATATTGTCCATATTATTTATATGGATAGTTTATGATCATTTTGACCAAGGAAAGTATTGACATTCACTTTATTGATTAATTTTTGTAGTCATTAACTTTTCCGTGGATTATTCAATATCATGTGATCATTGGACATTAAATTTTCCTTAAATATCCATCATATTTATCATGGATATTTTTATTACATAAATCATATATCATTTCTATATACGGTGTTTAGTTTGAATGTTATTTGTTTGTCTAGTGAAATATTAATAAATCCATATTCTTTACGCAATACAGATATCTTATGAGAAATCACATTGGTCATAAATTAAATTGATTATTTGATATATGAGTAGTTCTTTAGACTTTTAGTGACGGGTGGGGCCTGAAATTATATATTCCCTTGATGAATTAGTAATTCTCATGAGAAAATCATGTCAAGATAGCATTAAATAGGATTTTAACTATAGATTAAATATTTATGTAAATTTTCTTGGCGGTAGAGGTACTGCCTAAGATCATAGAGTCAAATAATTAAGAATTTCCTTCATTAAGATTTAAATTATTGTTATCAATGATATTTTCACAATGGTATTGTCTCTATATGAATTTAATTATTAGTTTATTGATTAAATGGAATGTGTTTTGAGTTATTTACATTGTCATATTGTTTATACATTATCTAATTATGACAGTCAAGTTATTTATTAAATATAATGTGTGGTAAGTTATTTACCTTTCCATATTGATTATTATCCATGAAATTTTCATATTTATATCATCTTTGGATGCACTTACTTTTCAGTTTATTGATTAAATGACATGTGTGTTGAGTTAATTACCTTCTCATATTGATTATACTTATTGATTCATGATAGCTTCTATTGTACCTAACCCTTACTGATCATTTGATCTAACTCTTATTTTGTTTCCTTTCCCCAGGACTCTATGATGCTTACTATGAATGATAAATAGGGATATACTAGAGAAAATAATTTTATTCTTGAAAAAATTTTGTTGTAATTTCTATATTTAAATGTAATATGGGACTCAAGAATGTATCTAGTTTACCAATACTACAAAACTATTCAGACCTTTGAGATGTAATTCCTAGTATCTTATGCCAATGTAATAAAGTAGGGACCAGATCCAGACTACTGGGGTTAGGGTCACTGTAATATAGGATATGAGGATATCATAATTGGTGGTATGTATCACATTCTTATCACAGGATGCAAAATAGGGTATATCATACAATATAAAGCCCATTTTAGTGTATTTTAAAAATTTATAACTTTAGGAACATTCATAATCAAGTTGCGGGGGGATTTTCTTATACATTTACCTTTTTTTGAATTTCATCCCTATTATAAAGATAATCCACTGAAATTTGTTGTGGAAATCAATTAAATGCATAAATACATAGTAAACCAACTCACCACATGAAAGATAAACATATCATAGTATGAATTTAGAGTAAATAATAGGAAACAACCAGATTTAACTCAATAAAGTTTATCAAAGAACAAATGAAAATTATAACAAGAAATAAAAATCCTTTTAATTAAATTAATTTAAAAGGAAAATAGTTTAAGAAGATATTTTTAGTAGAAAATGTAATTTCAGTTAAATCGCACTCTACCCCATGTCGATACTAACAGAAAAACTATAATAGTACTCTTACGAGGAGGGGTCACCTGCTAATTAATATGTGAAAGGACATCCAGAGGAAATAAAATGAATGAATCACCACAATTGACTAAATCTTTGAAGAATATAAGAGACATGAAGTTTTGGGATTAATTATTCTTACATAGAGATGGAGGTAGAAATTAGAGGAAGGAAAAGTGATCTAACCATAGACATGTTGCTAAAATAGATGAGATATGACCTATGAAAGATCTACCTAAAATAGGGATGAATGGATGATTTCATGGTGGAAAGGGAATGAGAAAATAGGGATAGGGGTTGTTAGGTTATCCTCTTCAAGAAATATCAAATCACCCCTTTTAGTTACAAATAAAATATGCACAATGACATCTTATTTTTAATTTATTTTAAATAAATCGACATTATACCTACCGATTACCTGATAGGGGAATATCGACCATTTAGTGACCACTGGATATCCGATGTTTATGCACCACTTATTCATTAAAGATGAAAGTAGCCTCTCCCACCCCACTCAAGATTACATGGTCCCCCATATGAGGCATCAAGTACCCCATGCTTCTCTATAACCAACCCCCTTCATTTCCTTCCTTTTATCCTCACTCATTCCTTCTTCGGTCATGTTTAACTTCTAAATGCGCAATTAATCAATCAAATAATAAAAAATGAAATTAATTAAAAACAAAAATGATATGTATCATTACATGTTATATTAATGAAAATAGTGATTATTACTTGGGTATAAAAAAGATAAATCTATCCAGCTGTATGGTTTTTTCATATACTAATGTGTAGGTGACATTGGAGAATGAATGTGTAGTTTATAAAAGTGAGTTCTTAATTGAAGGAATATGTGGTATTTGGAACACCAAGAGGTAAAAAAATAAAAATAAATCTTAGTATGTTATGACATCACAAGATACAACTCAAATTAGTTGGACAAAATCTTAGCTTGAAGACATGATACTAGATATCACATATTCATTGGATATTGTATGTGACAAACAAGGTGTCATTAATTTTTCAAAGAATCTGATGTAGTATTCAGGGTTGAAATATATTGACATAAAAAATTATTTTATCAAGGTGAAGGTGGACTGTGGGGATATTAACTTGGATTATGTATCAACATGTCATACATATCTTTAAAAAGCTCTTGGAAAATGATGTAGAGGTTTTGTTTGAGTGAATTTCACTCCAAAAATAATTGTGAGTGAATCAATCATATAATCCCTTTTTAATTTCATCACGTTTATTGAAAAATATACAGAATACTTGGGGGGATTTCCTTGTAGAGTGGGAGTATTCTTAGTCATCATATAAGAAGTCAAACTGGGGGAGAGTTTTGAGGAGTTCCCTTTTGAAGAATTTTTTGGCCGCAACTATACTAAACCACTAAACTGAACCAAAGAGAACAAACAAAAATTCTATAAATTCCATCATCCTCCCTCACATGGGATGTTCACACCTTAATATCATAAAAATTCATAACTAAACAAAAAAATCCATACAACTTCCCTTTTCACCATGGTTTACCTTAGAAAGACTCTGAACATCGATTTAAGAACTGAATACCTTCTCACAGGTGGCATAAGTATGTTAGAAATAAGGACTCCAGGGTTTGAGAAACAACAAACTCACATGTTGTCAATAAATTAAACCAAACAAATAAAATAAAGAATTGGGAGATTCAAGATACCTTTTCCAGTGTAACGACTTCATCCTCCTCCTCTGACTCATCCTCCTCCTCTGACTCATCCTCATCGTCCTCTTCATAATTGTAATTGACAAGAAGTGTCAAGGGAAAACAAACAATTAAAAACAAAAATAATATTTTTAAAAAAGAGAGGAAAACAAGGACATGATTTAAATTTCAATATGACTATAATTATTATGTATTGAAATTTATAATTACAAGAATTTTCTCACTACAAGACACTTGATATGGATTAAACTAGGTAGAATTAAAAATAGGTATGACATGACATGAAGAGAAAATATAAATGAAACTATTATGAGGATATTCTTCAGTTGTAACACTTCTTTATCAGATAAAGTAAACACATTCATTAATTGAGTCATGGGATAACTCAAAATCATTCTTAATCACCATACCAATATTTGAGCATTGTTTAATAAACCCTTTTATTTTCTTCTCCACTAGTTATTTATGATATTTTTGAAGTAATAAAACCATTTTTCTACAATTTTAAACTTAAATTAATTGACAAAATGTTTCAAAGAAAATCCGACTTCATTTATCTCTTCAATTGGAAATCGGTTTTCATCCAAATGTTTTCTAAAAAGGTTTTCAAAAAGGTTTTTAACTTCTTCAAATGATTTATAAGATTCATTTTTTCAAAATATTTTCAATGTAATCTTTATGTCATTTTCAAAACAATTTCCATTTGAATTTTACCTTAAATTTGAAAGGAATCATCTTGTTGTTTTCCGAACAGGGAACTTCTTAACCTTTTTACATTGGAAAATGAATGTTCTTTTTATATTGTACCGCATGTATAAATTTATCCTCCATAATTTCATTAGAGTTTCTTTTGTAAATTTTTACAGTTTCTTTTTAAACAAAATATTTTCCCAATATTCTATAAATTATTTGTTTTTAAAAATTAATTTTCAAAATTAAATTATTTTCAAAATGTTTTATTTTTTTAAGAAATTTATTTTTTTAAAATGAAAAGGATGTTTTCCTCAAGAATGTTTTAAAGATATTTTTATGATATTTCTATTTATCAGTAAAATATACCCTATATTCTTACTCGAATGAGTGTATGTTGTATTGATACTATCCTTATTATTTATATGGAGGGTTTATGATCATTTTGACCAAGTAAAGTACTGAAAATCACTTCCTTGATTCATTTTTATTGTAATTAACTTTCCCTAGAATTATTCACTTTTATGTGATCATTGGACCTTAAATTTACACTAAATATCCATATTATTTATCGTGGATATTTTTATTGGTAAAATGTATATCATTTATACATATTATGTTTACCTTGAATGTTATTTTTTTATCTAGAGAAATATTCATAAATCCATATTCTTTACTCAATATGGAAACTTTATGATAAAGCACATTGATCGTGAATTAAATTGATTATTTGATATATAGGAGGAATGATTTGGAGTTGTAGTGAAGGTCGGGTCCTGACATTATATAACCCCTAGATGTGTCAGTAGATCTCATCTAACAATCAAGTTGAGCTAGCAATAAATAGGTTTTTACCTGTAGATTAAAACATTTTGTTAAAGGTCTTGATGGTATAAGTATCGTGATGCATGATATCACATCGTCTAATAATTAAGCATCGACTTCATTAAGATTTCAATTATTATTATCCATGAAATTTTCACTAGATATTATCTATGGATTCATTTCATTCTTAGTTTATTATTTAAATGACATGTGTTTTTAGTTATTTACCTTGCCATATTGGTCATGCCTAATATAATTATGATATCCAATTTATTGATTAAATAGAATTAGTGATCATTTGTTTAACTTTCCATATTTATTATTTTCTATGAGATTTTCATATTGAAATTATCTCTAGATGCACTTGAATTTCATTTTATTGATTAAATGGAATGTGTTTTAATTTATTTTACTTTCCATATTTATTATGCTTATTGATTCATGATAGCTTCTGTTGTACTTATCCCTTACGGATCATTTGAGCTCACCCTTATTTTTTTCCTTTACTCAGAATTCTATAAAGTTTACAATGGCTGATATGAAAGGATATTCTAGAGGGAAGAATTTTATTCTCTAAAAAAATTTGTCTTGATTTCTATATTCATATTTAATATGAGACTCAAGTATGTATCTAGTTTAACAATACTATTAAACTATTCAGTCATTCAGGATTCAATTGCATGTATCATATGACAATGTAATAAATCATGATTTGGATTTAGGATATAGGGGTTTGGATCACTATAGTTAGTATCAGAGGAAGTTTAGTATAAACCTTGGGAGCAAGATTTAGGAAAACATTGACTATAAAAATAAACCTATGATAAACCTTAAGGATAAATATAAAAACATCATAAATTTTTGGTAAGGTAGAGATTATATTGTTTTTCCTTGCAATTTCTCCATGTTTGGATACTACCAGTGGATTTGGTTTTTCCATAGATTTACTTAGGGGTAATAACTCTGATAAAGGCATGTTGAGCTTGACTTGAGTGTTACTTGGTACATGACAACATGCCTTACCGCACACCAGATTTGACACTCTCAGGGGATATGCTTAAGAAAATTCAAATTTTCTCTACAAACCAATAACAAGGATTTGAATAGATGATGAAAATGATTGACCTATGTCAAACATCAGGTGTCTTATATTGAAAAGAAGGGGTCATAATTTATTCATCCTATAAATTATTATATATTTTCTCCACTATGATTATTTATTCTCACCGTATACTTTTTGGTTTTAATCAATGGATGGAACTGAAAAGAATCAAGTTAACACTGAACATGAATGACATTTTTGTGACTATGATCACCAAATAGTATGATGATATGAGTTAAATATTTCATGATTATGCCTAATCATTTTTCTGGAAATATGATTAACAAAATATACTTTAACCAAATCATAGACTCACTAAAGAAGAGACGGATGAAT
The DNA here is from genome assembly GCA_963277665.1 of Viscum album. Taxonomy (NCBI): domain Eukaryota; kingdom Viridiplantae; phylum Streptophyta; class Magnoliopsida; order Santalales; family Viscaceae; genus Viscum; species Viscum album. Next base: position 406,541,339 of record OY728166.1, read on the forward strand.
TTAACCAAGAACTCAATTGATAGACATCATAGTAGAAATAAGGCTTTATTTCCATGTAAGAAATTTAGAAGGATACACCCATGAAAGTATCTCAATGGAACGTAAAAATTATTTATGTGTAGAAAGGAAGATCATAAAGCAAATAACTGTTGAGGAAAAATAAAGAGTATGGTGGAATGAAATAAATCCCATCCTAGGGATCCATTTATAGATTATTTTCTTAAATTTGTAGAACCAAGGTATAATCTAAGTCAATTACCTCTTTTAAAGGATAAACCCTAGACAAATGAAGGACCTATGTGGAAATAAAATGGATGAAGTATTTATATATTGGAATTGTATTGAAAACCGTAGAAAAAAGATTATTTAATAATTAACTCCATTTCAAGGATGTACAATATATTTTTAGGGGAAATTATATTAATTATATTAATATAGTTTAGAAAATGGATAACCCACTTGCTAAGGGAATACCCATATGTAGAATCTCGTGTTTTGGACTGAGTAGTTTTTCAAAGGGTTCTTGATTTTTTGGAAATTACAAGATGGGGATATTTTAAAATAGAGATTCAAAATGATGTTTCGAGATTTGGAACCTCTCAAAGTGATGTTTATGAGATTTTTTAAAGGCTCGAGGAGTTTTCGGGGTTGCTTGATGGGTTGGGGGAGTGCTGGACTGAGAAAAGCAGGTTTTTAAGGACTTGTAGAGGGCACATGGTTTGTCTGAAAGGTATGCGGCCCATAGCAGGTAACCATACAACTTATTGTATATGGATAGGATCTGTCACATGGTATGTGGATGGTTTTTCAAACCATGCGCCTAGAATGCATGCTTATTAGAATTAGACTGTAGCTAAGTAGTGTTCATCATGCGGTTTATGAATGGTCAGGAAACTGTGTGGGGTGCTCCATGTGCCCAGTGAAGGGTGCACGATTGGTGCATGGTTTGTTAAACCGTGTCGTACAAACTGTTCACCGTGAACTATCTTTAAAATCAATTTAAATTAAATTAAATTTATAGAAAATAATTAAAACCCTAAACACTCCCTCAATACCTCTCGCCCGCGCGACGCCCTCCCTGGTCTCCTCTCCAGGCCGCGTGATGCACCCCCTCTGTGGTGCCTCTCTAAATGACGAAATCCATTCAGATATTTTTCAGATTTCTCTCTGATCCTTCATAGTTTGGTTCAATATCCCCATTTCTTCACTTTATTGTTCATTTCTTGGTCTCCCCATCTCCCGGTGTAGATCATCCAAAACCCTAGATTTAGAATAATCAATTTTTTGTTTCTTATGGTGCTACGGTATGTAGAGAATCCACCAGGACTCCCTTTTGCATGTTCTAGAAACCACCACTGAAGGTGAAGCCATTTGGGGTTTTCAGTTCACTGCCTCCATTCTAGGTAATGATTTATACCCGTTGTTTGGTTTCTCACTTATTTTTTTAGGTATTTTGAGGATTTAGGATCCCTAGAAATTGTATTTGGGAGTTTTGATCAACCTTGATGGTCCTCGCTCACATACATAGGTATGTATATACATATCTTCTCTGAATGTATTCCTTCATGGCATGGAGAATAAATGAATTGGTTTAAGGATATATATATATATATATATATATATATATATATATATATATGGATTTATGTGAGTGAGAGTGCATGAAAGCTTTGAGTTAGAAAGCATCAAGTGCTGAATCATTGGTTTGGTCTCCTTTTGAGATAGGGTCCTTAACATTGCCCATTTGTTCAAGAATGCATTAGATTCATATTTAATGCTTCTTAATAATTTAAATTTAAATTATTGAATGAACTACTTAATTGGGATAAATGATTTGTTTGAGAAAAAAGGTCACAATTTTATAATAAAACTCCTACAATGGAGGTGCATTGACTTTAAGCCAATAATTAGTGATAGTGGTTTAATGCATTCTTGGCTTATTGATTTTTGATTTTCCTTATACTTTCCTAGTTATAGGAATCTTGATTAAAACTAAATGGAAATAATTTGTATAATTAGGATATGTTTTTCCTCCCATACATATTTATGCTTTTAGGCTAAATGGTTCTGTTAAACTTCAATGGTAATAAATGGGTGGGTATACCCATGTGATAAGAATAAATGTAATTGATAAAAAATGGGCGGGTATGACCACGTGATATGGTTGAGGGTAATTGTTAAAATGAGCAGGAATACTCTTTTGGTTTGTTTGAATTGTTTAAAGAGATAATTAAACTACACTAGAAATGTGAGTGGGTAAACTCATATAATCGGTTTAACTTGAATGTAAAATGTAACAATAAGTGTGTATACTCCTTGGTTACATATGATATAGGAATTTTATAAATGACTGGGTAAACAAATAGGAGGTTTTTAGGTATGAATTTTCAATATGAGAGGGTATGCTCGTTGGGTGACTTGTGATTCTTTTGATAAGAAATTGGAATACATGAGTGGGTATACTCAAAAGATGTGTTTTCCATGAAATGTGATAAATGAGTGGGTATACTCATTCAATGATTCAAATGAAAATTTTTATATGTGAGTGGGTATACTCATATGTTGATGAATGTTGAATGATATGAAATGGTTGAATGATCGTAGAGATTCCATGGATGGCTCTCCATGGATCTTGAATGTGGTAGTGGATGTCTTGGGTTCAGTATTCCCCTTGGGTTTTGATTCGGTGGGATTCCTTGGGACTTATTACCCCATGGATCCAAATTTCTTGGAATCGCGTAGGACATGTCGGTACACATGCTCATAGTGCTCCCACATTTTTCTTTACTGAGTTTCCACTGGGACACCCATGGGACATGATGAGGATGCCTTGGTTTTTGACACATTGTATCTGGTCCATCATGGTTTGAAACATTTATAGATGGAAAAGTCATGACGTATGTGATACGTTCAAAAATACAGATTAGCCATGGTAAAATTGTGACAAGTGATATACGACTTGGACATGAATTCTATGACTCTTTTGGTTGTACAAAAAGTCCATAAATGATATAGTATGTGGGTATATAGAAATTCCATGGTGGTATGACATGTTTGGATGAACGATAAGGCATTGTTGTTCATTTGGGAATTATTTTTAGTTGCCTTGCTATAGAAGCTTCACTATTTGTGTAGGGAACCTTGATTGAATATTTTGGTATCATTTTTTTATCTGTTTATATGCCATTGGAATTTATTACATTCATTTACTACTTACCTATTTACCAACACACGTCCTGTTTTACATATTGCACATATTAAATTGGGTTTGAATCCATAGGTGCCAACCTACTGAGATGTTATCTCACACCCTTCTTGGGTACCATTGGTTCCTGAGTATACCTTTATTTCTTGTAAGGATATGGACCTTTGACTATGATATTTCTTTTGTATCTGGGAGTTAAGAGGAAAGGACTGAGCGAGAGTTCAGGATGCTCGTGAAGATCACCCTTGGGGATTTGTAATCTTTTCCTTATTTCTTTACTAATATGTAAAGCATGCTATACTGTTTACTACTTATAGTTATCTATAATCATATGAAATTCATGCATTGTAATATCTGGAATTGGATATATTCTATATTCAGTTGTTATATTACTGCTTCCACTATTATCTGAGTTTTACTATCTATTTACCATTGTGAAATCTGACTAATAGGGTACAGTCTCCTCACTAAAATACCTTTACTTACTTTCCGCTATTGCTGAGATTCTCCACATTATCTATTATGATAGAAATTCCATTATTCACAACAAATGATCTCTCAATCTTAATGCAGGTCAGATGAGAATTATCATCTCCATTAAGGATGCTGCCTCACTACAAAAGGCTCATTGTGATAACTATTTTGGGGACTTTGTGATCCTATGACGTCTCAGAATCGAATGGCTCTATAGAAAACTAAGACACTCAATAGAGGTGTTTTGTAAATCCCTGCTTCCTGGATGGATCAAAATCAATATGGATAGAGCTTCAAAAGGAAATCCAGGACCTGCGGGCTGTGGAGCTATTTTCAGAGATTTCCTGGGTCATTTTCATGGTTGTTTCTATGGCATATATGGTACCACCTCTTCTCTAGAATAAAAAATGATGGTGGTGATCCAGGATGTTGACTTTGTTAAAATAAAATTTTGGAATGACATCTAGATTGAATGTGACTCTACCACCATTATGCAAGCTATTTGGAATGGGGTGGTTCACCTTACTTGGCCGCTTTCTACTCGATGGATGAGTTGCCTTGATTCGCTTAAGGAGCTCAGATATGTTGTAACCCATGCATATCATGAAGCAAACAAGGTGGTTGATGGTCTTTCTAATAAAGGAATCAACCATGTCATTTCATGGAGTGATGATCTTCCAGTTGATTTTCTCCCTCTCTATGAAAGATATTGTTATAAGATCTCCTCCTTTAGACTCATGTAGTTCTTTTCATTCTTTTTAATAAATTGTGTCTTATCCATTGACCAAGGAATTACCTTTAAAAAAACTGAAATACCTTTACACCCTTACTACTAGTCATCAGCCTCTGGTGTACGGGGAGACATGCTTGAGGTCTTGTGGCAACCATTCTGGCTATCAGTTTAGTGGTCAGTCGGGTTGGGACATTACAAAGTGGAATCATAGCATTGTTTTTCTTTTTTATTACTATTTTGGGTTAGTAGATAGGTTAATAGAATTTGTAGGTGATTAAGAGATATCCATGTTTGGGACTTATCACCCCATGTGTGGAGAATGACCAAGTGTCCAGGGTTGGGAATTATTATTATACTATTCAATGTTAGAGTTGATATAATTTCACCTTGGGTAATTCTTGTATTTTATGTTGCTTATTGATTATGAAAATTTTGGAAACTTGTCCTTGGCCTAGTATGGGAAGGATAGAGAATTACATGAATCATATAAGGCACTAATAAATTTATATTCCATGCATATGGAATGCCATGTAGTTGCATTAGTGGGATGCCTGTTAATCATGGTTATGTGCTTTGGCTGTAATGTCATGCCTTTGATTTTCTTTAGTATTAATTCTTGAATACATGATTATATGCCATTTTGCCTTTTCTTTTATCATGTTTTTGATATTATGCCATGCTTTTATGTTATAGCATGGTTATGTGTTACTACTTATAATAACATTCTAGATATGTTCTAATGTGTAAATGGTAGCATGGGATGGATTTTTGGTTGCATTTACGGTGGGATCCAGTTTTATTTGTATGGTATATAGTGCCTTATGACTAGGTAAAGGGTAAACCATGTATTCAAACCATTGAAAAAGGGATTCTATAGTTAAAATGTTAAAATGAAATTTGATTTGATTAAATGGGATCCAAATTCCACCTGTAAAGTGTATGGGCGCTTTATGGATTGGTATATGTCCACTCATATTGGTGGAATATTATGTATGTGATAATGATATATTGTGAAATGGACATGATTGTAATGGTATACTCAATTTATATTTGAAATGGTGTTTTTAATTATCAAAATGCTCAACTAGACCAATGTAGGTCAGTTGCGGAATGTTTTTATGTAATGAACAAATTTTGGGGTTTCTTTTTGAAGAACCCAATTTGGATTAATGGGAACCTGGAGGATGGGTTTTCGGTTGAAAGGAATTTAGATTCTAATTTTTTATGATGAAATGTCAATTCATGTTAAATTTTTAAAGAGGAAGTTGATATAACTTTCCTATTTTTACCTAAGGGGCATTGGTTAAGCCAAGTTCCTTATTTGTAAAATGGTACTTTAGGGTTTGTTAAAATTCTTTCAAATGTTTAAATGTCAAACTAAATAAATGAAATGACTTTAAATTGGAACTTGAAGTGGTTTCCTTTGTTTAAACCCACGTGGAAGGGTAGATTTAAATGTTTCATGTGGTATGCCTTGGAACGAAGACATGAGCATTTATCCGTAGGCTATTTCTTTTTATCAATGTATTGAATGAAAGGGTATCTTATGCCTAGTGAATATATTTTGTGTGACCTAGTGATGGGGGTCGATGCATATGCTTCTTAAGGGGCTAGCCTATGGTAGGTAGCTCTCTCAGAGCTTGATTCCTTGCTTTCTGATGTATGTTTTTTGACATTTGGTGTCGTTTAGGTGTCGTTGTTCCTATTATGATGTTTGATTTTTAAAAATACACCCTTATTTGGATGGGTTTTTATTGTATCTTGACTATTGATATGGGAATAAGCATCAAGGAATGCTCATTTCAGCAGGTTAGACATGCCTCGGGCATGATCAACTTCTTAGGAGTTCATGTGAACCTCTCTTTTTTAGTGATGGATGACTCAGTACATCGTCATCTGAGTTAGTTGTTGTATGAGATGATGTACTTTTGAGATATTTTCTATGTGAGCCATCTGATACTTGATTGTATAGGGTAGATAGCATATAGATGGTACTCAGGATTTGTTGATTGCTCTAATAAACTCGGTGTAGTATGTGTTGGTATACACGGTACCCATCATGTGTTAAATGATGTAACGAACCAGTTTACTTCAGTGTGATCGTTAAGCCTTATGATGTTGAGGATGTTCTTCAGTCGACTCAGGAATATAGTTATTAGGGAGTTAAGGAAACAATTTTATCCCACTACTCGGGAGGAATTTTTGGGACTCAAGTGTGTTAACATGCCAGTTGGTTTAATTTTGGATTTCATGCGAAAATATTTTATGTGGTAATCATGGTTTTTGGAATGTCACACGTGAATTTAAGGTGTTTCTGAACTAGCGCTCTTGTGAGAGGCTGGTATTTCCTTTCGATGACTTGGACACTCTTAAGGTGGGGAGTGTCATGTCAGTTCTGGTGTACATGTTGGTTCTTTCTTGGCAGCCTGGCATTGATGAGGTTGGTGGTATACGCAACCCTTTAGAAACTCTATTAGTTTTGAAATATTTTCAATTGTAAGGTTTGAAAGAACATTAATTCTTCGGGTGGTATAAACATTGTGGTTCAGTTGGTGATGCGCTGACTGATGAAGTTGAGCTTTTTGTAAAGATTCAACTAGTAATGGTTTGACTGATCTTCTTGGTAACCATTGGTATACTTTTAGTGTGCTATTTTGAATGAGACAAGCATGTATCCTATCTTGACGTCATCCTAGATTCACTATAAGAGAGTCAGTCTTACGTCATGCTAATGTTTGAAAGGTTATTGAGCTTGATAAGTGGTTTTTATCTGGGTTGTGTGTGGGATGCGTGGTTCTTTGGAAGTTATCTTGGACTTGTAGTTGGTCTTGTGGTGTGTTTAGAAAGGTTATCGAATTCCCATGGTTTGGATTCAGGTTATGCCATTATTCATTATGAGGCACAACAGTTTTAAAATGGCCTAGTGATTGTTTGATCTGGAAATGTCTCCAAAAGTTAGGTAAGTACTTCAATGTACATTCTTGTGTTAACTGATGAATGCCTTGGGAAGAAACTAATTACAGATCAGTTTGAGAGGCACTTTCCATCTAATCCGAGCATTTTTTTTAGAATGGTTAGCTGAATGTGTCTTTATTTTTTCCCTTCTTTCTTGTTGTATGAGGTTGGTGATGAAACAGTTTTTTAAAAAAAATCTTCGGTTCAAGGGTGAGTGTGGTTTATTGTTCAGTGATGTCTTTCAGGGAAAGCATGCACAAATAGTTTTTGTTGGTCTATTGAGATTCGACCATTTCCTTTCGATGAGGTCTCTGTTATGGCCTCAGATGTAATCAAGTTTGTCCAGTTAAAGAAATCATGGGAGAAGCAATACTAAAATGCTTAGGATGTTCCTTTATTTTTCAAATTCCAATGGTGGAAGAGCTATGGTTTAGAATTGGTTATTAAATTCTAAGACCCTTGGTGGAAAGAACCAATAATATGGATAGTTAAAGAGAAAAAATGGGATCATGTATCTAGTTACATGGACGTTTTTATGCACCTCTTCGATTATTGGGTTGGAATTTGAGCTTTGGATCGGGTTTCAAAGGTGTAAGTGACTTAGGCTTGTGAAATGATTAATGATGTGTTTGGAATTTGGAAACACAACATGAACACTGAAAAAAACTCCACAACCTCTATAGGTTGGGTGATGTTTCCGTAGTTCCCATAGGCTTCTATAGGATGATAATTTTTTATATTGGGAGATTTTAGAATCTCGTGTTTTGGACAGGGTGGTTTTTCATAGGGTTTTTGAATTTTTGGAAATTATAAGATGTGATGAATTTAAAATTGAGCTTCAGAATGAGGTCTTGAGGGCTGTGACTTCTCAAAGTGATGTTTTTGGGCTTGGGTAAAGGCTTGAGGATTTTCTTGGGTGGTTCGATGGGTTTCAAGAGCACCAGAATCGGAAAAGTAGGTTTTAAAGGATCTGCATAGGGTGCATAGTTTGTCTAAAACCATGCAGACCATAGTAAGTAATAGTGCATCTTATTGTAGGTGGACAGGATCTATCACATGGGATATGCATGTTTTTCCAAAATGTGTGCCTAGCTTGCACGCTCAGTGGCATTGGGTAGTAGCTAAGCACTATTCATCCCATGGTTTGTGCACGGTCAGGAAATCGTGCGGGTCAAGCCATGCGACGTGCTCTAGGTTCCCAATGAAGGGTGCATAGTTGGTGCATAGTTTATTAAACTGTATGGCCCAAACCACATGTGATAACCTATCTTTAAAATTGATTTAAATTAAATTAAACTAAAATAAAATAATTAAAGACCCAAACACTCCCTCACTCCTTATCAGCCACGTGATGCCCTCCCTATGCTCCTTTCTAGGCCGTTCAATGCACCCCCTCTATGGTGCCTCTCTTAAAAATGAAATATATCTCGATTTCTTGCTGATTTCTCTCTGAACCTTCATGGTATGTTTCTCGGACCCCCTTTCTTCACTTTCTCGACAGTTTCATGGTCTCCCCATCACCCGGTGTAACTCGAGTGAAACCCTAGATTGGGAATAATCGAATTTTCTTTATTTATTCTAGTGTTTAGCTATACATAGCATCCATCAGGACTCCCTCATGTGTGTTCCAACAACCGCTGCCAAATGTGAAGTGGTTCTGGTTGTTTCGGTTCGCCACTACCATCCAAGGTAAATATTTATACCTGCTGTTTGGTTTTTCCCTTATTGTTTTGGGTACTTTGATGATTTAGGATTCCTAGAAACTGTTTTAGGGAGTTTTGATCAACCATGAAGGTCTACACTCACATATATAGGTATATATATATATATATATTCCATGTATGTATTCCCTCATGGTGCGGGGAATATGTGAAATGGGTTAAGGGTATATATATTCATGTATGCGCATGTAAATGGATGGAATCTTCAAGTTAGAAAGCATCAAGTACCGAATCATTGGTTTGGTCTCCTTTTGAGGTAGGGTCCTTATCCTTTCTGTTTTGTTTAATAATGCATTAGTTTCTTATTTAATGCTTCTTGATATGTTAAATTCAAATTATGGAATGAACTGATTAAATGAGATAAATGATCTATTTGAGAAAAAAGTGATGACTTTATAATAAAACCCCTCCAACGGAGGTGCAATGCCTTCAAGACAAAAATTAATGATAGTAGTTTAATGATTACTTGGATTAATGATTTCTAATTTTCCCTATGATTTCCTAGTTATGTCATGACCCGTCCTCGGGGCCCGTGCCGTGAATACCCCAAGCCCGCCTTCCATAGGCTAGGGGCTGGCGACTAGCACCAAGGTGTAAATCCTGAAAAAAAGGGGAAGGCATTGCCTTTGAAAAGTAAACAAGCACCACAGAGTAAGCAAGCGGAAAAGTAAACACTAAGTAAAAACTGTACAAGCTATGCTGAAAGTAAAAGGGGACGGAAATACAAGCCCAACTGTAAAGTACAACTGAAAGGGGAAAACAACAACTGAAAAGAAAAGTCGCAGCGTCGAGCCGTCCTCTGGAAGTCCCACCTGAAGGGTGGGTTCAGATAGCCTCCACTGCTCCTCGGGTCACGTGACCGCTCCGAGTACGTCCCACCCAGTGGTCCACCTCCAGGTACTCTCCTGCTCCGCACGCCTCCACCATGATCAGCGTTGTCCATCGTCTGCAACCAACAAAACGTAGTGCGGGCATAGCCCGTGCAGGAGTGAGTATAAGCTACTCAGTAGGGACCCCGAGACCCCCGAAGGTCTCCCGAAATCCACAAAGAATAATCCACAAAGGAAAGCTACAATCACAAAGTAACATCTGACACGACTTAGGTATATGCCCATACATATACCTAAGTCATCAATTCTCGTTCGGCTCCAACGTCCGAGCCCAAGCACAACCCAGTCTACATAGGAAAGCAACATATACCCACATAGGATAGCACAACACAATCCACAATGGAGAGTACACAGTAATCCACATAGGATAGCTCAACACAATCTACAAAGGAGAGTAAACATGATTCAGCTCACACAGGTATACTTCTTTGGATGACGATAAAGATGATCACTGATCCATCTAAGTCATCGGACCCACAAAGTATCGATAGGTACTAACCCCCGCAAAGACCCACACAGGATCGGGCCCACACAGGACCTGTAGGCGCTGGCTCACACAGAACCGCTGAGCGCTGACCCACACAGGATCGGACCCACACAGGATCGGGCCCACACAGGACCTGTAGCACTGATCCACGTAGGATCGCTGAGTGCAGTAGTCATCACAGTCCATTGAGGATCTCTACACAGTCGTTGTCACAGTCCACGGAGGATCTCTGCACGGTCGTCGCCACAGTCCACTGAGGATCTCTGCACGGTCGTCGCTGTCGAAGTAGCAGTCGCAGCCAGCACTAGGGTTCCCGCACACAGCAAGCTCGTTCGGGAGGGTCCGCTCCACGAGCCGAGAGGCTGATACATCAACTGTCACAAAGTCCGAAGTTGATGTATCCAAAAGTTCTGTATCGTCAACAGGAACTCAACGTCGCAGACGGCGCGTCAATCGGACACCCGGTCTGAGAGTTATTGGCGTTTTCGTTCCAGGGGCCCGGTTGATTTTTAAGGCAAAACCAACCCGACCGTACTCCACCTGCCTCCAAACCTCAGGCAGAGTATGCCAAAATATCCGTCTCACTTAGAGGAATCCACCAAAGCTGACGGCACGTCAATCAGACGTCCGTAGCTCAAGATATGAGTGTTTCCGCTCCGAGGGCCCGGTTGGTTTCGTGTACGAACCAACCCGGCCGAACTCAAAGTATTCTGAAGCCTTGAGTGCGATATACCGAAACGACCGTCTCGATCCAAGGATCGCGTTTCCGCTGACGGCGTGTTGTTTGTAGGCCCGTAGCTCATGTTATAGGTATTTGACCGAAACGGTCCGAAGACGGGGGGTCCGGGCCCGGGCCGACCCGGCCCGACCCCCCAGGGTCGGCCGAACCCGGTCTGGCCAGGCCAGGGCGCCGCCCGGCTCGGCCGAGCAGCCAAGCGACGCGGGGGGGAGCCGCCGCCCCCGCGTGACACCCCCGCGGCACCCGCGGGGTGTCGCCCTGGACGACCCGAGCGACGCGGGGGGAGCTGCCGCCCCACCGTTACAACCCCGCGCCACCCGCGGGGTGTCGCCCTGGACAGTCGGACACGGCTTCAGCCGCGTCCCGCGCGCGCCGGACCCGCGCGGCCGTGGGTCAGCGGGCGCCGCCGCCTCCGGCCGCTGGCGCCGCCGCCGGCTTCCGCGGGCCACCGGAGTCGCTCTGGTGGTTCAATTCCGTTCCCGTCTGTGCCGCTGCTCCTCCCGGGACTCCTTCACTGCGGAACCATCAAACTTCCGTTGCGGCACGTTCCGTCGTCGCCCGTCAAATCCGCACAACAACAAATAACGGCAGAAGGTTGTCGGGCCATGTTCGTTTGGCCCGCACCCTCCGCGTTATAGATAAACAACGGGAGAAATATATTCAACACATGAATCAACAATTTTAATGGATTAAAATTGTTCTTATTGTCCGGTTCTTTACTTTTAAAAGAAACGATCACAGGAAAAAGGAATTATTCACAACAACCCCTACCTCGTAGTCGTCGTCGTACGCACGTTCTTCGTGGATTTGTTCGTCGCGGAAGGAGGGGATCGTCGCGTCGTCTCGGAAGGGCGTCGCGTCGTCGCGGAATCCGGCGTTGAGTCGGCGAACTCAACGGACCAAGAAACAACAGATTTAATTTAATTATATTAAATCCGTGTTTTGTTAAAAAAACACAAGGGAGATTTAAGAGAATCCCGAAGTCTCTTACCTCAAACAGCTGATCGAAGATTTCGTTGCGGAGGAAGAGACATCGCAGAAGAACGTTGCAGGAAGGGAAAGTCGGCGTCGCGGAACACGGCGTCGCGTCGTCGACTTCCGCGGGTTCGGCATTCTTCGTCGGAGGTCGGAGTTCTTCGCGTTCTTCACGTTCTTCGCGTTCTTCACGAAGGAGGATGAAGGCTCAAGAACTCTGACAAAACCTCTCAATGAGTAATCCTCAAAAAAGGCTTGTTGGTCTTATTTTATTATTACGCCAACAAACAAAAAAGGTAAGTAACGACCCATCAATTCATTGAATTAATTCAACGAAAGAAACCGCCAATTTAATTCACGAAATAAACCGCCCAATTAAATGGTGCGTTAAGGATTTAAGAAAACGCGTCAGTTGACTTTCATAATGACGGGTTTTCGCTGGTGCGTTACTTAGCCGAAAGAAACGGCGGGGCTCGTGCGGGTCCCACCTCACAAATATCCTACCAAGGGGGTAGGATATTTCTGGTTAGCACCCTATCCGTTTTAACTCAGTTTAAGTGGCTTTCAAGTGGCTTCAAGTGGCTTAAGTGAAATAAAATAAAGTTGTCGAACAAATTATTTTATTTTTAAACTTTAAGACCAAAAGTTAAAAACCACACCCGAGAAAACGCAACTCCGGAAGAGGAGTTTCTAAGCAAATATCGGCGCTGCGATTTCATCGGTGCCCTCAGAATTTGATTCCGGTCACCAGTTCAAAAGTTAGAAAAACCTGCTCGTCCGTTCACTGAACGTACCCGAGCCAAACTTTGAAAAATGATTCCGGGCACACCGGGGCTCGGAATCAGGTTCCGTTAGAAACTGCGTTCTTGTAAAATTCCAAAGAAAATTAAGAAAAAAAATTTCCTTGAAATTTAAGGGTCTTTAAATTACTCCCACCTCAGGGCTTTACGTCCCCGTAAAGATACATAAAAAACTAGGGAAACAAATGTGGGTACTGAGCACGCATCTGAGCCTCCCGCTCCCAAGTGCTCTCTTGGAGGTTCCCGTGCTGCCATCTGATGCGCACAAGATGAATCGATCGCCCACGTAGGACCCGCTCCTGTCGATCCTCTATCTCCATCGGGACCTCCGCAAAAGTCTCCCCATCATCCACGTCTAGCTCCCCATAGTCAATGATGTGCGTCGGGTCATGCACGTACCTCCTCAGCTGAGATACGTGGAAGACGTCGTGCACCCGGTGCAACTGAGGTGGTAGGGCCAGGCGATAAGCCACATCACCAACCCTACTGAGGACCTGGAATGATCCAATGAAGCGTGGAGACAACTTTCCGCCTTGTCCAAATCTCCGCAAACCACGTCGAGGTGAGACACGCAAGAAGACGTGGTCGCCATCCTCGAACTCTAATGGCCTCCGCCTCCTATCAGCATAAGACTTCTGCCGGCTCTGAGCTGTCCTCATCCGCTCTTGGATGACCTGGACCTTCTCTGTCGTGGCCCGGACCATCTCTGGTCCCACAAGTGCTGACTCCCCATGGTCAGTCCAGCACAAAAGAGATTTGCAAAGCCTGCCGTACAACGCCTTGTATGGTGCCATCCCGATGGTGGAGTGGTAGCTGTTGTTGTACGTGAACTCCACCAAGAGTAGGTGGTCCTCCCAGTTGCGACCAAAGTCGAGGACACATGTGCAGAGCATGTCCTCGAGAGTCTGAATGGTCCTCTCCGTCTGACCATCCGTCTGAGGGTGAAAGGCGGTGCTCAGACGTAGCCGCGTCCCGAATGCCTCCTGCAACCCCTTACAAAGTCGGGAAGTAAAACGAGCGTCCCGATCGGAGGCGATAGTCGATGGCACACCGTGAAGCCGTACAATCTCCTGAACGTAGAGACACCCCAAGCTCTCCACTGAGCCCTGCTCTCTGATGGGTAATAAGTGTTCTGACTTGGTGAGTCGGTCAACAATCACCCAAATGGAGTCATGACCTCTGGAAGTGTGTGGAAGTCCAGTCACGAAGTCCATAGATATCCCGTCCCACTTCCACTCCGGGACCTCCAAGGGCTGTACCAAGCCTGCTGGTACCTGATGCTCTGCCTTCACCTAATGGCAGGTGAGGCACCGTGAAACGAACTCTGCCACAGCCTTCTTCATGCCCGACCACCAGTGCTGTCGTTTGAGATCCTGGTACATCTTCGCCACTCCAGGATGTACCGCCAAAGGAGAAGTGTGAAACTCTCTCAGCAACTCCTCTCGTAAAGAGACTGGTACCAAGGTACGTCCTCTGAAAAGGATGTCATGCTCTGCTCCAAAGGAGAAGCCATCAGGTGCCTATCCCAAGGATATCTGTGCACGCTGCGTCTCACAGTCAGCATCTTCACGCTGTGCCTCTCTGACCCGCTGCAGTAGTGGAGGAGTGACTATGAGGGACTGAAGGAAGGCTGCTCCATCCCTATCCACGAAGGATATCTGCAAAGCGGATAGCTGCTCTGTTGCCTCCTCAAGTAGCTGGATGCCTGTCCTCCTGCTGAGGGAATCGTCTACCATGTTCCCCTTCCCAGGAGTATAGACTATCTCAAAGTCGTAGTCCTGGAGGAACTCGAGCCATCACCACTATCTCAGGTTCAGGTCCTTCTGTGAGAAGATGTACCTGAGACTCTAGTGGTCATAAAAGACTATAAAGCGCTCGCCCATCAGATAGTTCCGCCATGTCTTCAGAGCGAAGACCACTACTGCTAACTCCAGGTCATGGGTAGCGTAGTTCTGCTCATGCGGCCTCAACTGAAGTGATCCATAGGCAATCACGGCCCGTTCCTGCATCAGGACACACCCAAGTCCGGTCCCTGATGCATCGCAGTAGACTACGTATCCACCTCCCTCCTCAGGAAACCTCAAGATAGGTGCACTGGTCAATCTCTGTCTCAGATCCTGAAAGCTCTGCTGACATCTGTCTGACCACACAAAGGGTTTCCCCTTCTTCTTCAAAGCTGAGAGTGGCGCCGCAACTCTGGAGAATTCCGGCACAAATCTCCGATAGTATCCAGCTAGACCCAAGAAACTCCGCACCTCCGTCACACTCCTGGGTGGCTCCCAAGCTAGCACTGCCTCGATCTTCGCGGGATCCACAGCAACTCCTGCCTCAGAAATGACGTGCCCCAAGAAGTGGACCTCACGTAACCAGAAATGGAACTTCGAGAGATTGCCATAAATTTGGTGCTCTCGGAGTGTGTCTAGTACAACCCGAAAGTGGTAGGCGTGCTCCTCCTCGGTGGTCGAGTACACCAAAATGCCGTCGATGAAGACCACGACAAATCGATCGAGGTATGGCTGGAAGATCCTGCTCATGAGGCTCATGAACACTGATGGAGCGTTGGTTATGCCGAAAGGCATAACCAAGAACTCATAGTGGCTATACCGACACCTGAAGGCCGTCTTCTGTACGTCCTCGTCTCGAACTCTGAGCTGATGATAGCCTGACCTGAGGTCTATCTTCGAGAACCACCGTGCTCCCTTGAGCTGATCGAAGAGGTCATCAATCCTCGGTAGCGGATGCTTATTCCTCCCTATCACCTGGTTTAGGCGACGATAGTTGACACACAGTCGCAAGCTCTCATCCGCCTTCTTGGCGAACAATATCGGTGAAGCCCAGGGTGAAACACTGGGTCGGATGAACCCCTTGCCCTACAAGTTCTCCAACTGTACCCGTAGCTCTCGAAGCTCAGCGGGGGCCATCCGATACGCTGTAGTGGATATTGGGGCTGTCCCGGGGTACAGATCAATATAAAAGTCTACCTCTCTGTGAGGAGGTAGCCCTGGAACGTCATCGGGAAAGACGTCCGCATACTGATCCACCACTGCAGGAAAACTAGGACTCCGCACGTCAACTGCACCAAGGATGAGGCTAGCCAACTGATGAGTGATGGGATGCCCTCTCCTCTGCGTGAGTCTATCCTATGCTGCGAAGGCTCCTTTCTCACTGGTGAAGGTGAACCTGCTCCCATCGGTGCACACACATCGCACCTTGCGCCTAAAACAGTCAATCTGAGCATGGACTGTAGATAACCAATCCATGCCCAAGATGATGTCGTAAGGCCTCGACGCCGCTACAAGAAGATCCCAGCTGAAGCTCTCACCTCCTAGAGTAAGCTCACACTGCCGGCACCAGTTCTTAATCGTCGAGTCTGCTCCCGTAAGAGTCTCTAGCCGTAAGGATCGAGCCAACGGCTCTGTCGGAATCTCCGAGCTCTGAACAAGGGCAGTGGCTATGAAAGAGTGACTCGCTCCTATGTCTATAAGAACTGCAGCAAGGGTGGAATAGACATAGATCGTACCTCGAATCATCTCTGGCGCGCCGTGGTCATAGGCCTCGGCTGCATGGAGCTGTGCCTGTCTCTTCCCGCCAGCCCCCTGTGGTCGGGGAGGGCCTCCTGGTGGGGGTGGTGGCAGAGCCTCATAGCATCGCCCACCACCTACTGCTCGGCCAGCTCCTCTGCCTCATCCGCCTCCTCCCTGTGGACCACCACAGTCGACCCTCTGCCTCTGCCTGGGTGGCCGCTCCACCGTATGCTGCTCCTCGGTATGGCGGGTCGGGCAGTCACGAGCCATGTGGCCCTACCCGCCGCACGAGTAGCACTGCCTGCCTCTCGGAAGACTGGCTCCGCGATGTGTGCCCCGCACAGCTGAGCCAGTGTCCTGAGGTCATCTGCCAGAAGGTCTGGTCTGCCTGGAACCCTGAGTCATCCGTCGGCTACCTGCTGCCGAAAACTCCGCTACCTGCCGCCCTGCGGTAGGTCTCGCTGTGAACTCAGCCAGAAAGCTCTCGATCAGAAGGGCTCGCTCTAGCACTTCTTCCTGGGTCGGGAAGCTGAGAGAGATCAGCGATGCCCTGATCTCGTGTCTCAATCCCTGCTCGAAGGTCCGGGCCCGGAAGAAGGGGTCCCGTACCATGTCGGTCGAGTAGCGAGAAAGATCGGTGAACCTCGCCGCGTACTGGGCGACCGTCAAGCTGCCCTGCCACAGCTGAAGAAGCTCCTGAATGCACACCGCACGAAGGGTGGCTGGGATGAACTCTGAGCTGAAGAGGATCTCGAAGTCCGTCCAGAGAAGAGACGCCTCATCGTTTACCTGGAGCATCAAGCTCCACCATCGTCTTGCTGCTGCGTGCAGTAGGCTCGCCGCGAGGATCACCATGAGGTCTGCTGGTGTCCTCACTAGCCTGAAAACTCGAACGACCGCCTCCATCCAGTCCTCAGCTGCCTGGGGGTCTATCTCCCCATGGAACCTAGGTGGTCGCTGGCGCTGGAACTCGTGCAGAGCTCCGAGGCATCGTGCATCGTCAGCGGTCGGTGCTGGAAGCATCGGGGGCTCGGCGGGTAAAGGTACCGCCGGTGCCTTTGCTGTCAACGGGCCCTGTACCGAGGCCTCGTCGCTCGTCGGGCTGTCGTCGCGCTCTACTCTCGGAACCCTAGCTGGCTGCTATCGTCGGGCCATCCTGAAAAGGAAACAAGTGTGCCACGGTCAGAACAGTATACCTGGTGAGCTGACACAAGTAATCACAAAGAAAACTTGAAACACACATGCAATCAATGTTTTCATGCATTAAGTCGGAAATCAGAAGTCAGGGTCCTGGTGTACGGATACGTCGGCCACCGCACCAACACTGGACTCCCTGGACTGATAACCACACCCAATACGCTAAACACTATTGCTTCACATAGAAGAAAGATCAGAGTCTGCGGTAGAAACGAACTCCTCTGATACCAATTTGTCACGACCCATCCTCGGGGCCCATGTCGTGACTACCCCAAGCCCGCCTTCCATAGGCCAGGGGCTGGCGACTAGCACCAAGGCGTAAATCCCAAAAAAAGGGGAAGGCATTGCCTTTGAAAAGTAAACAAGCACCACATAGTAAGCAAGCGGAAAAGAAAACACTAAGTAAAAACTGTACAAGCTGTGCTGAAAGTAAAAGGGGCCAGAAATACAAGCCCAACTGTAAAGTACAACTGAAAGGGGAAAACAACAACTGAAAAGAAAAGCCGCAGCATCGAGCCATCCTCTGGAAGTCCCACCTGAAGGGTGGGTACAGATATCCTCCACTGCTCCTCGGGTCACCTGACCGCTCCGAGTACATCCCGCCCAGTGGTCCACCTCCAGGTACTCTCCTACTCCGCACGCCTCCACCACGATCAGCACTGTCCGTCGTCTGCAACCAACACAACGTAGTGCGGGCATAGCCCGTGTAGGGGTGAGTATAAGCTACTCAGTAGGGACCCCGAGACCCCCGAAGGTCTCCCGAAATCCACAAAGGATAGTCCACAAAGGAAAGATACAATCACGAAGTAACATCTGACACGGCTTAGGTATATGCCCATACATATACCTAAGTCATCAATTCCTGTTCAGCTCCAACGTCCGAGCCCAAGCACAACCCAGTCCACACAGGAAAGCAATGTATACCCACACAGGATAGCACAACACAATCCACAGAGGAGAGTAAACAGAAATCCACATATGATAGCTCAACACAATCCACAAAGGAGAGTAAACATGATTCAGCTCACACAGGTATACTTCTTTGGATGACGATAAAGATGATCACTGATCCATCTAAGTCGTCGGACCCACAAAGGATCGATAGGTACTAACCCCCGCAAAGACCCACACAGGATCGGGCCCACACAGGACCTGTAGGCGCTGGCTCACACAGAACCGCTGAGTGCTGACCCACACAGGATCGGACCCACACAGGATCGGGCCCACACAGGACCTGTAGCACTAATCCATGTAGGATCGCTGAGTGCAGTAGTCGTCGCAGTCCATTGAGGATCTCTGCACATTCGTCGTCGCAGTCCACTGAGGATCTCTGCACGGTCGTCGCCGCAGTCCACTGAGGATCTCTATACGGTCGTCGCTGTCGAAGTAGCAGTCGCAGCAAGCACTAGGGTTCCCGCACACAGCAAGCTCGTTCGGGAGGGTCCGCTCCATGAGCCGAGAGGCTGATACATCAACTGTCACAAAGTCCGAAGTTGATGTATCCAAAAGTTCTGTATCGTCAACAGGGACTCAACGTCGCAGACGGCGCGTCAATCGGACGCCCGGTCTGGGAGTTATTGGCTTTTTCGTTCCAGGGGCCCGATTGGTTTTTAAGGCAAAACCAACCCGACCGTACTCCACCTGCATCCAAACCTCGGGTGGTGTATGCCAAAATATCTCTCTCACTTAGAGGAATACACCAAAGTTGATGGCACGTCAATCGGACGTCCGTAGCTCAAGATATGAGCGTTTCCGCTCTGAGGGCCCGGTTGGTTTCGTGTACGAACCAACCCGGCTGAACTCAAAGTATTCCGAAACCTTGAGTGCGATATACCAAAACGACCACCTCGATCCAAGGATCGCGTTTCCGCTGACGGCACGTCGTTTGGAGGCATGTAGCTCAAGTTACGGGCATTTGACCGAAACGGTCCGAAGACGGGGGGTCCGGGCCCGGGCCGACCCGGCACGACCCCCCCTGGGTCGGCCGAACCGGGTCGAGCCGGCCGGACCCGATCCGGCCCGGCTCGGCCGAGCGGCCGAGCGACGCAGGGGGGAGCCGCCGCCCCCACGTGACACTCTCGCGGCACCCGCGGGGTGTCGCCTTGGACGACCCGAGCGACGCGGGGGGGAGCCGCCGCCCCCACGTGACAACCCCACGGCACCCGCGGGGTGTCGCCCTGGACAGCCGGACGTGGCTTCATCCGCGTCCCGCGCGTGCCGGACCCGCGCGGCCGTGGGTCAGCAGGCGCCGCCACCTCCGGCAGAAGCCGCGGCGGTTCTTCTGGCGGCGCGCCGGGGCGCCGTCGCCGGCTTCCACGGGCCACCGGAGTCGCTCCGGTGGTCCGATTCCATTCCCGTCTGCGCCACTGCTCCTCCCAGGACTCGTTCTTCACTGCGGAACCATCAAACTTCCGTTGCGGCATGTTCCGTCATCGCCCGTCAAATCCGCACAACAACGAAGACCGACGGAAGGTTGTCGGGCCGTGTTCGTTTGGCCCGTACCCTCCGCGTTAGAGATAAACAACTGGAGAAATATATTCAACACATGAATCAACAATTTTAATGGATTAAAATTGTTCTTATTGTCCAGTTCTTTACTTTTAAAAGAAACGATCACTGGAAAAAGGAATTATTCACAACAACCCCTACCTCGTAGTCATCGTCGCACGCACGTTCTTCGCGGATTTATTCGTCGTGGAAGGAGGGGATTGTCGTGTCGTCGCGGAAGGGTGTCGCGTCGTCGCGGAATCCGGCGTTGAGTCGGCGAACTCAACGGACCAAGAAACAACAGATTTAATTTATTTATATTAAATCTGTGTTTTATTAAAAAAACACAAGGGATATTTAAGAGAATCCCGAAGTCTCTTACCCCAAACAGCTGATCGAAGATTTCGTTGCGGAGGAAGAGACGTCGCAGAAGAACGTTGCAGGAAGGGAACGTCGGCGTCGCGGAACACGGCGTCGCGTCGTCAACTTCCGCGGGTTCAGCGTTCTTCGTCGGAGGCCAGCGTTTTTCGCGTTCATCGCGTTCTTCGCGAAGGAGGATGAAGGCTCAAGAACTCTGACAAAATCTCTCAACGAGTAATCCTCCATAAAGACTTGTTGGTCTTATTTTATTATTACGCCAACAAACGAAAAAGGTATGTAACGACCCATGAACTCGTTGAATTAATTCAACGAAAGAAACCACCCATTTAATTCACGAAATAAACCACCCAATTAAAAGGTGCATTAAGGATTTAAGAAAACGCGTCAGTTGACTTTCATAATGACGGGTTTTCGCGGGTGCGTTACTTAGCAGAAAGAAACGGCGGGGCTCGTGCGGGTCCCACCTCACAAATATCCTACCAAGGGGGTAGGATATTTTTGGTTAGCACCCTATCCATTTTAACTCAGTTTATGTGGCTTTCAAGTGGCTTCAAGTGGCTTAAGTGAAATAAAATAAAGTTGTCGAACAAATTATTTTATTTTTAAACTTTAAGACCAAAAGTTAAAAACCACACCCGAGCAAACACAACTCTGGAAGACGCGTTTCTAAGCAAATACCGGTGCTGCGATTTCATCGGTGCCCTCAGAATTCGATTCCGGGCACTGGTTCAAAAGTTAGAAAAACCCGCTCGTCTGTTCACTGAACGTACCCGAGCCAAACTTCGGAAAATGATTCCGGGCACACCGGGCCTCGGAATCAGGTGCTGTCAGAAACTGCGTTCTTTTAAAATTCCACAGAAAATTAAGAAAAAAAATATCCTTGAAATTTACGAGTCTTTACAAGTTAGAAGAAGATTGATTAAAACTAAAGGTAAATGGTTTATTTAATTAGAATATGTTTTGGATCCCTTGAATGTTGATTCTTTTGGTTTGAATGGTTTTATTGAACATTAATGTTAATAAATTGGTGGGTATACCCATGTTATATGAATAAATTTAATTTATAACAAATGGGTGGGTATTCCCATGTGACATGGATGAGGGTAATTGGTTAAATGATTGGGAATACTCTTTTGGTTGGATTGAATTGTTTAAAGGGTTTATTAAATAAACTAGAAATTTGAGTGGGTAAATCCATGTAATAGATATAACTTGAATGTAAAATGTAACAATGAGTGGGTATAATCCTTGGTTAATTATGATTTTGGAATTTGATAATGTAGTGGGTATACTCGTAGGAGGTGTTTAGATGTGAATTTTCACCATGAGAGGGTATTCTCATTGGTTTACTAGCGATGTGTTTGATTATGAATTGGAATACATGATTGGATATACTCAAAAGATGTGTTTAGCCAAGAAATGTGATTAATTAGTGGGTATACTCATTGTATAATTTCAATTTAAATGTTTATTCATGAATGGGTAGACTTATATGGGGATGAATGTTGAATGATATGAAATGGTTTAATGCATTTATAGATTCCATGGATGAATATCTATGGATCTTGAATGCCATAGTGGATTCCTTTGGTTGAGTATTCCCCTTGGGTCATGATTTCATGGGATGCCTTAGGACTTGCTACCCCATGGATTCAGATTTCTTGTACTCATGTAGGAAATGTCGGTACACATGCTCCTAGGACTCCAAATAGTTTCTTTATAGAGTTTCCATTGAGACGTCCATGTGACTCAATGAGGATGCCTTGGTCTTCGATACCTTGGATCTGGCCCTTCATGGTCTAACAATTTGATAGACGAAACGACTGTAAGGGATGTGAAACAATAGAATCTATGGTTTGGCCATGGTAAAATTGTCACATGTGATATACAACTTAGCCATGAATTACAGCAAGGTAATGAATGTTATGGTATGTTGGTATACGAAAAGTCCATGGAGGTATGGAATGTTTGGATTAATGGAAATTTAGCGTTGTTTATTTGTGCATTATTTGTAACTGCCTTGTTATGGGAGTTTGAGTGTTTATGTAGGGAACCTTGAGGGGCTATTTTGGTATAATAGTTTTAGCAGTTTACATGCTATGGGAATTTCTTACTTGCATTTATTTCTTACCTATTTACTGACACACTGCTAGTATTATATATTACACATATTTTATTGGGTCTGACACTATGGGTGTTGGCCTATTGAGATGTTATCTCACACCCTGATCAGGTACCATTGGTGCTTGAGTAGACTCTTCTTGCTTGTAGGGATATGAACATTTTCCTATGTTATTTCTCTTGTACCTGGGAGTTAGGAGGAAATGACTGAGTGGGAACTCGGGATGCTTGGGGAGATCACCTTTTGGGATTTGGTGTCTTTTTTTATTTATCTACTGAGATATAATGCATTTTGTATTGTTTACTGCTTCTAGTTATCTATCATCATATGGCATGCATGCATTGTAAAAAATGGCATTGTCTAAATTCAATATTTAGTTGTTATATTACTTCATCCACAGTTATCTGAGTTTTATTATCTATTTACCATTGTGCTCTCTAAGTAATAGAGTATTGTCTCCCCATTGAACTACCTTTACACCCTTGTAGCTAGTTGGAATCCTCTAATGTATGGGGAGACACACCTGAGGTCATGTGGCGACCGGTCCGGCTACTGGTTTAGTGGTCAGTTGGGTTGGGACATTACATTGTTGCATCTAGAAAGTCCATGGGGATTAATCCCATGACCGAAGTATGATAAGGGTGTCACACCAACCACTGACCTACAAGATGTCCTGGTTAATATGCCATTGTTTTTAAACAATTTGATGAGTAAATATTAACGATGTACCAATGGTGTTACTTTTGAGTTTTAGAGATTAATTTATTATATTGGATAACTTGTTCTAACCATATTGGTTCTGGAAAATATTTAAATAAAAATGAAAATACTTTTCACTCTTTTATGGATCTTACGATCTGTTTGATGTAAATTCTAGTTCTTCGGGCATAAACAATTCATTTCTAGATATTCATTTTTTGGAGAAAGGGGTGAATTGGAAATTTATCAAAGCATAACCAAATGATGAAATTGTTCGTATGAAATAGAAATGTATCAAGTAAGTATATTTCCTTATATTAGTATAATATAAAATAATTAATCAAATTTAGGAAAAGGATCTCTAAAAATTTTTTATCCTATTACATTCATATCAAATAAATCAGATGGTCCTTTAAAAAAATTTATGGTTTTGGGCCCCTCAACGTTCCATTGATCACTTAATTTATGATGACCAATGTCCTTTATCACTACATATAATTATTTTTTTTATTACATGTACATATATTCACTTTAAACCAATGTTCTCCAACATAGAAACCTAGTTATGTGTTATTCCATATGACCTTTGTACTTCCATTTCTCTCTTATTAAGAGGCTGTTTTATTTACCCTTTTATGATGTTGGGTTTTTAACAAAAAAAATTCAAATATCAATCCCCTTTATTATTGAGATCAACTTGAAATTGTGAGGATGCAATTTATTTATGGTGGGGAGAATGTAACACACCATTATTTTAAAATAAGAACATTGTTTTTTATAGTGTAAATAGAATTCAAGACCAAGCATCGAAGGAAATATTGTTGGATTTTGTTCCCTAGAACCAAATTCTATATACTTAATGATAACTTGTATTCATTTTTTCGAATATTAATAAATTTCTTATTATCACATCATGAATGTTATTTTATATAACATTGTATGTGATAATTTCCTAAGGGTATTTGTCCCATCAAAATGTCACAAAAGTTCCACGCTATGATGAGAACCCAGAAGTGCCATGATAGTATTCAAAAATATATATTATATGGCTAGATGAAATGAATTTTAGAGACACATATGATACATGATATCAGGGGTAAAGAATCATAGGACTTTGAGGCACCTTCTCATGGTGTATGCCCTTAGTAATATCCAGTGTTGGATATTATGAGAACGAGACCCTCCAGTAGAAAATTCACATTTATATGTGTCATTAGATACTTCTACCTTCAGATGTTTTTATTGGTACTTATAATTTAATATTATTATTAATGCGTATTATAATTCATTTACTTTAATGAAGTGATGAAAACTGAGATGACATATGTTCAGGGTGAGGTAGGATAAGTTGGGTGTGTCGTGAGTAATGTTGTATTAATTAATATTGTGAAAAATGATTTCTATGTTCTGTTATTTAAAATAATTAGATATATCATGCCCTTTTATGGGAATGATATAGCCAAAATAATTCCATGTACTTGGTTTTATATAGGCTAGTTAAATTTCCAGAAATTCAAACAAAGATACATCGAACATATAGGTTGATGGCACCATCATACAACCTTATTGATGAGAGATATCATGATAAAGGGATTATATTACACTGTAAGATTCTGTATAAGGTATAATGTCATTGATATATTAAATTTTTTCTCCATGGTTTCCTTGGTGTGTTTATAGATGCTATCTTGGACTTTAGGTCGCTTCGCCTCATTCCACTGAGAAAGAGTCCTAGAGTGTCACACACTAAGTGTATTCAAAATATCAGTTAAATAATATATTATTATTTATTATTTAACAAGTTGAAAAAAAATTATTCTCACACATGATTTAATAATTATTCATTATTTCTTGATCACATATATTCCATCACAAGTTATTTCAGGGAGTATTATGTGAGAGGAATATTTAATAATCATTTATTTTCTATTTAGTTAATATAATTTTTATTTATTTATTGGTGAATAATTATGTGATATTTATTTAATAAATAAATAGTCATTATTTAAGGCCCAATTAATATTGTGGAGGAATTGAAGACCAAGTTTATAGGTTGAGTGAGAAATAATATATATTGAATATTATTTGAATAAATAATATTTTAATTTTAATTTGTGAGTTTAGTGCATGTCAAGAAATAATAATAATATTATTATAGAAATGGGGTTCCGCAGGGATTAAATAAATATTAAAGGGAAATTTTGAAATTAATTATTTCTCACCCTAGTGGGATATAAACCCAAATATAATATTTTTCCAAAGAGATCCAATTCATTTGTTTTGTTGTTTACAACGAATTCAGAATATCCACTTGAAGCCCTAGATAGCTCCCTTCTCGAAGAATGCCCCTAATAATGGAGATCTATCTTCCTCCACCTTCCACTATTAAGTATATAGAGATAAAAGAGAATACTTCGGAATTGATTCTCATGGTGATCCAAGGTGAACGATGCAAGTGATAAGATCTATCATGCTAGCACCTGGAGATTTATACGGTGAAGTTCAGATATTTTTGGAACATGTGTCGTTCAATGTTATAGAGAATATTCCCTTGATTCCTATAATATAGTGATGGTGCGACATAAATCCATTATCATATCCATCAATGAATAAATAATTTCATGCAAGGTAATTCGTTAATTTCTTAAATTGATTATAAATAATATGTGATGATCCTATGCTTTCCCCCAACATTTTATCCATATTCTATATTCTTTGATTCAATTTATTTAATCATGATGTTCAATGTTGTGTAGAATCTCAGATTAATCTTTGATCATTACAAAAAATCAATGCTGGGCACAACCCATTGCATGCTTCCACTGTTCTCAAAACCTACAAGTGGTATCTGAGCAGTCACATAATTATGCATAATTATTTAACTATAATTGACTGGTTTATGCATAAGTAATTGGTTTTTCAATTCAAGTTTAATCATTATTTTATCTGAATTGTGAGATTTTCTTATTCCTCTTCCTTTCTCAAAAATATAATCAAATTAATTAATTTTATGAATGAAATAAATTCGAAGATCTCATCTAGAGGGGCCATGAAATCAGGCCAGATAACATAAGAGTACATTCCATGTATCCCAGAGGTACATACCATGTACTTGTGTTTAATGAACCAAGAATTAATTCATACTATGTGCATTTTTACATGTCACGAATTGAATTTTACACTGCATGTTTACTGGACCATCTTGGAACACAGTGCGCTAGAGTACATGCCGTGTAACTATTGTACACTATATGTAGTCATTTGAGTCATAAATGGTCCATGTATCTTCTTACACAACCTAATTGACTGGTGACAATGTAACTTGGAGACCACACACAGTGTAGCCCATGTACACGCGTTTTACTCCAATTTTTCCATGGAATAGTTACACACTGAGAAAAAATACACGCCGTTAATCTCCAATATACACACCATGTACTTTTACAAAATTACACATAATTAAACATTTATTTAATATACTATGAAAACCTTATAAATATGTACTTTTTTGTGTTCATTAAGTTGACATGATAGGTCATGTGATGGGTTTTAATATATATAAATTTGTTATTAAGTTCTACATAATGTTCGAATATTCATACCATGTATGAGTCATATTATAGTCATTAATATATGTGCATTGGAGCATATAACATGACAAAAAAATCATTTAGTTAATTTAATCATTAATTTGATAGTACACATCATGAAAGTATGCATTCCACTTGTTAGAAGAGTAAATAGTATATGAGTATAATACATGTTGGGTAGTTTGGATGGATACACACTGTGTTGCCTCCAAGGTCAATTTATGTACAAGATTAATTTAAAATAAAATTATTTAATTTATTTAAAATTATGATGGATGAGAATCTCATTGAAATTAAGATAATAATTAAGAATGAAAAATGATTAATTACAGAAGATAATTAATTGTATTAGCATGATTCATCTTAAATAAGAATGATTATAATTGAATACAAATTTTATTAAATGTGTACTTCGTTGCATGTGGATGATCATGATACTAGACCAGACTATTGTATGTGATTCATTTATTTTAATATATTATTAAATTAAATAGTTTTCTTACTTTCCATATCTCCTCTTATTATGTAATAGATTGTGTGACCACAGTTTCTTTTATGTAAACCCATTCCCCTCACCTGCGTGTGATTAAAAGCATATGTAATGGATAAAGCTCCCATGTTAGTGGAGGTTGTTCGATTTTGGAGCCAAAGTGAAACCAATCCAAGAGAGATACATATGTAGATATGTGGGAAGATGCAACACAAACCATAAATAGTTCAAGGTTTTTCCCCTAGGTCGATGGACAGTTAATCATCTACTAGATAAACTGAACATTAGTAAAAGCTCATGACCATACCACTTTAATATTTTATTTTTTTCATGTTTCATGGTTATTTAATTATGTATGTTTTTTCAAGATTATATGAATTAATTAATTAACAATCATGAAAGATAGAACTAAAATAGATTTTTTTATGCATAAATATTATCGAAGAAGTGGTTAATCACTTAAGTAAATATACATTTTATTAACAAGAATTTAATAAATATAATAATTGAAAATTTATGCATAAAAGATAAAATCCCTTAATTTTATATTAAGTTATTATAGAATTTCACTATTTCAGTTAAAATCGAATCATAGTTCAAAGTTCATAACCTCTTGATGTTGGGGCGCTTTCAATTATCGAGGAATTATAACTTGATGTTTTGGGTTGAATTAACTTCATTAATACCAAGGGTTGACTTTAAAATTAGGACTTGGTGTAACTAAGAGGAAAGGGTTGAGGAAATACAATTTAAGGATTTCAGGATTGGGGAGTTGCCTCAGCAGATCAAGGAACTATTAATTAATGCAATTGGTATTTCGAATACCTACCTAAAACCCTGGAAATTTCATCACCAACCAAAATTGGGTTGATGAGAAAAGGAATATGGATTCTTTCCATTAGAATGTTCAAGAAAAAGGATCTTATGAAGCCAAAGGTGGGGCTTTTTGGGTTTCTATTAAATAGTGGGAGATTAATAAATATAATATTTTTTATTTTTCTATATTTTATCAGATAAAGTACTAAATCTCTACTCGTATTATTTATAGAAACAATAATAAAAATGACTTCAAATATATCACTATGATCCATATTTGAGAAGGATAACCTTCCCACCAACACGAATTTACAATAATGGAAAAGGTGCTTATACGTTATCCAATTCCATGAAAAGAAATTGTATGTACTAGAAGAACTTATTCTTGGTGCGCCTGGTAATGAGGCTAGTGAGGAAGAATTATCTCTCTATGAGAAACATCTGAACGATGCAATAAATGTTTATTTTATTATGATATCATCCATAAAAAATGTGATTTTAAAGAAACATGAGTAAATTGATGTGTATAGCATGATGTCTAACCTTCGAGATCTCTATCAAGAGAAGGTCAGACAATAGAGATACAAGATCTCCAAGGCTATGTTTAAAACTAACCTTGGAGATTTGGTTCCAGTTGGTCCTCATATAGAAAATATTATTAGTTACATTTAATTATTAGAAATCTTAGGGATTAAATTCCTAGATGAGTATCCCAAAGATCTCATACTTTCCTCACTACCCAAGACCTTCTCCAATTTTACTATTAATTATAATATGATAAATAATGATGTGTGTCTTTCAAAAAATTTTACACTGATTCACCAATTGGATAAGGACATTGGGTGGGATAAACCCACGGTCTTTATGGTGAATAAGAAAAAGAAGAACAAAGAAATGGGTTCTAAGACTAATAACAAGTCTAAATCTCTCGAGCACCATCCTTATAAGAAGAGGAAGAACTAAGGTCATGGTAAGGAAAAGGAGGCAGTATGTTTTACATGAGAAAAGAAAGTCCACTAGAAAAACACAACCTAAAAGTAAGGGGAATCTAAAGGAACATTATTTATAAAGTTAAATCTTTAAATATCTACACATTGTGTATTACATATAGCTTTTGATGCTCACATATGTATCCAAATGCAAGAATCAAGTAGATTTCAAAATATTTCTAGAGGAGGGGTGGATTTGCGAGCTGTCAATGGTGCAAGGATAGATTCTC
The DNA here is from genome assembly GCA_963277665.1 of Viscum album. NCBI lineage: Eukaryota > Viridiplantae > Streptophyta > Magnoliopsida > Santalales > Viscaceae > Viscum > Viscum album. The sequence continues at coordinate 406,570,843 of OY728166.1, forward strand.
TAGCTATTGGAGAGTACAACTTTTCCTTAACAATGAGAATGATATTGGTTTTAGCTAATTGTTATTATGTACCAATTTCTACCAAGAACATAATTTCTATGTCATTCCAAGATGTAGATGGTTTTATTTTCAAGTATGGGAATAATTTTTTTTTTCTTTTATATAATATAATAGATGTTGTTGTTTGGAATATTTAAATAACAATATTTATGTATTAAATTATGAAAACCAAGTATTGGAAATAGATAATGAATCATGTTCACACGATTCATATAACACTATGCTATGAAATCACCATCTTGGTCATGTAAATGATAAGAATTTGACAAGCTCTATCAAGATGGTTATTTAGGATCTTTTGTGCTAAAACCACTTCAAATATTTCACTCTTATTTAAAATAAAAAATGACGAAACCTCTAATTGGTGGATAGTGTAAATGGACATAAGGATTCTAGTATTGGTACACACTCATGTGTGTGGACCATTTCAAGTAGAATCTAGAGGTGGATATTCTTACTTCATAACTTTTACTAATGAATTGAGTAGATATTGCTATATCTACTTAATGATGTATAAGTCTGAGTCCTTTGAGAAATTTAATGAATTTGATAATGAAGTAGAGAATCTACTTGGAAATAAGATAAAGAAACTTTGATCAGAACAAGGTGGTTAATATCTTAACCAATATTTCAACAACATTCTATAGGTGTTTTGTATTTTATATCAACTCACTCCACCTTTCACACCACAGTGGAAAGGTGTTAGTGAAAGGAGGACTCGTACCTTGTTATACATGGTAATCTTGATGATGAGTCATGGAGATCTTCCATTATCCTTTTAGGTATATGCATTAAAAAAATGTGAAATACACACCAAACTGAGTACCAACTAAATTTGACAATGGGATTATCTTTGAGTTATGGAGTGGAAAGAAACTCCTTTTGTTGCATGAAGGTGTATGGGGTTGAACGACATTTATGACGGCCTTATCCAGAAATGAAAAAGAACTTCAAGGCACAAAGTGTATCTTCATTATATATCCCAAGGAAACAATGGGATACTAGGTATACAACCCTCAGATAAGAAAGTGATTGTCTCTAGAAAATCCATATTTCTTGAGAGAGAGAACATCCTCAAAAAGGATAGTGGGAGAGAGATTGAATTCGATAATGTTGATTCTCAAGATACACAAGTGTTGTAAAATAAATATATTCCACATGTCCCCATGGAATAATTAGTTCATAAAATACAAGTACTAATTAGGGTCAAAATATAGGTAATATGACTATAGAGAAATAGTTTTCTAGTCACCAAATATGGCGAATAATTATTAGTTAACAATGATGAACCTCTATCCTAAAAAGAGGTAGTAGAGATCTCACAATCCTTAAGATGGATAGAGTCCATGAATTCTAAAATGGAATCCAAGTATTAGAACTAATTTTGGGTTCTGGTCAATGGGCCATTTGATGTACATCCTGAAGGGTAAAAATGAGTAATCAAGAGAAAAATAAACATGGAAGTTAAATTAAATACCAATTAAGAAAGGATAGTAGAAGAAGGGTTTATATAACATTAAGGAATTTACTATGATGAAACCATTTCACTAGTTACCATGTTTAAATCCATCATAATTATACTTATTATAGAAACTTCCTATGACTATGAAATTTGTAAGATGGATGCACTACTACAAAATAGACCTTTAACAGAGCTAAAAAATGGCCTTTATCAGTGCTAAAGAAGCGCTGACTACCAAAGTGAGATTAAAATCCCTACTATTTTATCATCACTTTTAGGAGCACTAATAAAGGGATACATTATAAATTCTTCTAATATCACTGATAAATAACTTCTTTATCAATGATTTTAGAAGCACAAATAAAAGTATATGTTGTTGTGTGATGTAACATCACACTGTAGCACTAATGCAGTGTGCTGTAATAGCACAACACGACATAAAAAAACTACGAAAAAAGAAAAATCATGTACCAATACAAAACTTAAATAAAACAAAATTTATAGCACAAATACAAGAAAAAACACTATATGATAGACATTTCAAACATTGGTTTATACAATTACATAATTAAAATTATTACATACATTAAAACACATTAGTTTTTCTTTTTCTTTTGATCTTAACACTTTCATAAGAAAAAAACGCACCTGTATAAGAAAAAAATTCTTATGTTAGTAATAATATAAATATATAAATTAACAGAAAGTGTTAATTTGAAAATAAAATTTGAGTCATACCAGGAAAACTGTGTATCAGATTGATCTACGGTTGATTCCTACACATTACACTATTTCATGTTCATTTTCAAGTATTATCTTATTTAAAAATAACTAAATAAGCATAAGATAAAACTGGTAAGGAAATTAATTAAGTAAGAGCGTATATAATGATGAAAAAATAATCTAGGATTGTTTGCTTAATTTTGGCATTGTGATGCACATTTTAAAATATAACGACACTTATATATTGAAAAGATGCACTTGAAGTCATACCGATCACACCATGCATCAGATTGATGTGAGGATAATTTCTACACATCTCAAATTACATATGAATCATTTTCCTAAAGTACAAACAACAATCTGAATGTGTTTACCTAGTTTTGAGTACATCGTTTTTCATTTTTACTAAAATGTCATTTTAAACTGGAAACACACACTTTGACCCATACCAGTCATATCGTGTATTGGTATGACATGACACTGATTTCTACATGTCACAAATGACTTATGAATCATTGTCCAAAATTATGAAGACAATCCAAGTGCATTTTATCAGTTTTTAGAGAGTGACAGTTTTTGAACTAAAATGTCGATTTTAAACTAATAATGGAATGAATGAGTTATTCTTGGAACATCATGTATCATATTGAGGTTCGTTTGAATCCTAAATTTTAAAAATGAATTATATATTTTCCCCCTAAAGTATCAAAATAATACGAATGTGTTTTCCCCATTTTGAGTAGGTCAGTTGTCCTTTTTACTAAAATTGATGTCAATTTTAAATGAAAAGACACACATTGAGTCATATCTATCACACTATTTGTTATATGGATGTGAGACTAATTCCTAAAGATTAAAAATGAATTATGAATCATTTTCATAAAGTATTAAAACAATATTAATGTTTTTTCTTAGTTTTGAGTAGGTCGGTTTTTCTTTTTACTAAAATTGATGCCAATTTTAAATAAAATGATGCACTTGGAGTTATACCAGTCACACCATGCATCGAATTTAGGTGAGGATGATTCTTACATGTTCAGAATGACTTATATATTGTTTTAATAACTTATCAAAACAATACTAATGCATTATCTTGGGTTTGAGAAGGTTAATTGTTTTTTTACTAAAATTGATGTCAATTTTAAATAAAAAGATTCACTTGAAGTCGTATCAGAAACATCGTGTATAGGATTTAGGTGAGAGTGATTATTATACTATCATGACCCATCCCTCAAGGCCCGTGATGTGACTACCCCAAGTCCGCCAGCACTGAGTAGGCATATCCCACAAATGGGAGGAATTTCACTAAGAACGGGTACACACCCACACAAATCCAAGACAAAGATGATAGAAAGTAAAAACACTAAGTAATGAAAATTCATTCATACCACCACAACCCAAAAACAAAGTATGACAGAATGTAAAGTAGTAAAGTGAAACTAGACTAGAATACAAGCCCACTAAAAAGAAAGAGTCTGTAATAGAAGTACAAAAGGTCATCCGTAGAAAACCCCACTTCATCCAATTGTAAGGTATGACACTGGAACACACCTCGATCTATCTAATCACACTAGACCCTGCCTGGTTATGGTCTACCTAGAACACCGCTAAAGATTATATTGTCTTTAAAAGACATGACACGTGCGGGCAAAGCCCGTGCAGGGGTGAGTAAAAAAATACTCAGTAGGGAACCCTAAAACACAAAGTAAAAGACCACATAGAAAACACCAAAAATAATATACAGTCATCTCAACATAGGTATATGTCAAAAAAACATATAACAACAACATCTATTCATACTCGTAAAGGATTCCAAGACTCAACGTCTCATCCACTGCCATCCATGTGGTTCCGCTCGTAGCATGCTCGATTCTGAAAGATCCCATTCCTTGAGCTATCTAATATAAATCACATAGAACAAGTTTACAAAAATTATATGAGATGATATGTGGTCTTGATATGTCAATAATTTTCCCTGAGATGTCTGACCTCACTATGACAAGGTGTCTCGATGTCATAGCCAAAAACTTGGTCACATGATTCAGTTCAAGGTACGCTCATCCCGGGAGAACTCACTCTTTAAGGCACAAAGTCATTTTAGATCCTTATAAAGAGGTCCCGCTAATTTGGGCCCCGCCCAAATAAAATACACTGAGAACTACCTGAAGTGTGCAAGTCAAGTCAAGTCATGAAGGAAAGAATCTCAATACACAGATAAGAGGTCCTATGCCTAGGACTCACTAAGGGACATCCTGGACCTACTGGAATTATCATCCTAGATAAGGGATAGGTGACTGTGTAAATATTGGTCACACATTGTCCACAAACCCTATCTACGATACCAAGAATATAAGTGAGGACTAACTGGGCCTCTCGATGCGATACATGATCCATCCCACAGAGTCACTGAGAAATCCAGCTGAGACTACTCACTTTGAAACATGGTTCATCCTCTATAATAGGAGTGGGATCCTTCATCGAACCTTCATAGGTAACACTGAGGGTATGAACTCAATCTCTACTATCACCCTCTATGACAGGATTGGGATCTTGCATCAATACCTAATTTAAAAGAAAAAGAGAATTCTTTCATCCCCTTCTGGTCCAACTAAAAACCCAATAAGCTATATAAAAAAGAACGCCTCGTCACAAGGGTTGAAACACCACAGATGACTCATCAAATGGACTTACGGTTTGAACATTACAGTCATTTTAGTAAAAAGTGTTCAATCGGGTACGAGTATGGTCTGACCTGGTCAGAACAACCCGACATAGGTTCCGCCGACCCGACCTGCTGGGCCTGCCCTGGCCTGACTCGACGGGTCTGACCTGGCCCGACCTGTTGCGTTCGACCTGGTCGGACCTGCTGGGTCGACCTGCCCCGAACCAGCTAGGCCCGACCCATAACATACGGTCTGACACATCTACACCAGGCGCAAACCAGCTGTCCTTGCCCCACCCAGATCAATGTAGCCGATCGGCATAACCAATGCCACCCGCGACAAAGTTGTGGGTCCGACGAGCAGCAGGTCCAACGAGCTGCGTCCCTCCACAGCGGCCTCTAGCTGCAGCCATCTTCCACCACTATGATCCACCTAGTCATGGATCATGCACATCACCTACGACTACACCACTGCAGGCCTCTCTGCTACCGACTATTGAGCTATCATCCACTTGGAACAACTTCCACCCATGACCTATTACCGTGGATCTCCCCATCACCGGCAGTCGAGCTGACGACTCTGGCTGCCACCTCCCACGGACTCCTGTCACGGGCCGATCCGCTACCACAGTCCCACCTGGACTGTGGGTCACCACCGCCACCTATGGTTGATCCGACGACCATTATTCCAGGTCTTCCTAGATCATTATGCCATGAAGAACAAGAAGTGGAAATGTGGGAGAGGAGGCGTAACACAAGAACTTACAAGGTGGATTGATCTAGACTTGTTCGTGTCAGCCTCAATACATCCAAATTAGAACTGATAATGCGGTAAGGATAAAAACTCTAAGCATGGATAAACCCTGATTCAAACCCCACAACATAAATCCCATCCCTGCACTATGCACGATCCGTGAATCAATCCATTCTTCTATTGATTCCCATTCGTCATAGGAAAAAGAATATAGAATGGGGAAAGAAACCAAATAAAATCACCTTCCCTATCTAGGATTGGATCAATTACTGAAAAATAGCGGATCTTTCTTTCTTCGCTCATCAATACGCCCACGCCTGCCACGAATCTGATTGTTGATCCACCAACATTTGTCGTTGAGAGGTTTCGCCAAAGTTTTTCTTATCCAGAGTTTCTAGGGGATTTCTACAGGGTTATGAATCTGACCTCATATCCCTATTAATCCATTAAATAGAAAAAACGTGTTTCAGCATTGCAGTGTCACCACACTGTTTCATTTATTAAATAAATGGATGCCTCATCTTGGAACCGTAGTGCCACTGCATCGCCACATAATGTTAAAATAAAATATTTTTATTAAATATTTTAATGACATTCACTTCCAAAAACTAACTATTTTTATCGACCTGTTCCATTAGAGTTTAGGCCCTTCCTAAACAAAACACACCCTCACTAGCTCAATGGTGGTGTCATATTTTCAATATGAGTTATGATTTAATATTTATTGGGATTTGAAAATAAGATAATTTTTTATTTAATTATTTTATTTATGGTTACGTCCCAAAATCTACTTTCCACAGTTGACCCGTGTTGGATAATGATAGGCTGTACCTAGGGTAAAATCACTATTTTGAAGGAAATGGTGCACTCATATTTCAAATCTAGGTAAATTTTTAGAAGTTATGCTACTTTTTTTGGATAAACTACGTACACACACTATTTTAAAATCATATCATATTTCGAGAAACTCTTATGGGCACAAATTCTTCAGAATCACATGCTGTCTTAGCACCTATTCTCATTCATTTCCCAATTAATTCATAAAATAAGAAATCAGGAAAAACCAAGACATCACATTCTCACCACCTTAAGGATTTATGTCCCTGAAATCCAATCCAAGGGTTACGTAATTTGATGAGAGAGCTGAGCATGAACCTGAGCCTCCTGATCCAATGTACTCTTCTAGAGATTTTCATGCTGCCACTAAGAACACACTAAAACAATATCTCTTCCTAGAAGGATCCTATCCTTTAATCACCATGATTAGAAGAAAAATGATGGGGTTAAACTATCCCTCGCACGTAGAGGCGTTCCAAGTTCTCTACTGAACTCTTCTCCTGAGTAGCTAGGAGGTGTATCTACTTGGTGAGTCTCTCAATGATCACCCATATATCCTCATGTCCCATGGACATCCATGGTAAAATCATCACAAAGTTCATCGATATCCCTTCCCACTTCCTTCCTTACAACCATGAAAGAAAAGGTTCAACCCCTTCCAAGAACACGGGGCTTAACACGACAAGTTGATAGAATATGAATGAATTAAAACAAGAACCCAAAATTCATATCAATAGGTAATCCCAACATAAACCTGATCTATCATCATAAGTGTCCTCCATGATACCCACATGCATATCTAATGCATCATGCCACTCTAATCATCCACTATTACCACAAGAACCGGGTCTCCTTACCCCACATAATGAGTCCTATTGGTTCTAAAAGTACTACATAAGGGGAAAGTATGGAACTTCCATAGAACCTCCTCCCTCAACATCACTAGTATTACCATGAAGCCTCTGAAGAGGAAGACATTCTCCCCACCGACCAAATATATATAAGGGGAATTCCTTGTGGAAATCTGAGCACATCGGGTTTCGCAGTCGATGTCCCCAAGATGTGAATCCTTAACTTGAGTAGAAGTGAAGGGGTGATAAAAATTGACTGAAGATAGGCTAATACATTACCAACCATGAAGGATATCTGCATTACGGATAACTGATCCAATTATTCACTCAGTAATTGCAAGCTATAGCTCCTACTAAGAGCATCCGAGACCACCTTCCCCTTCCTAAGAGTATAGACAATCTTAAAGTCATAATCCTGGGGGAACTCTAGCCACCAACTATGTATCAAGTTCAGTTCCTTCTAGGAGATGATATACTTGAGACTTTTTTGGTCAGAGTATATGGTAAACCGCTCACCCATCAAGTAGTGCCGTCACATCTTTAGTGCGAAGACTACTGCTGCTAGCTCAAGATCATGGGTCACGCAGGTTTTCTCATGTAGTCTTAACTAGAATGAACCATAGGCAATCTATGATTTAATCTACACTAGGACACAGCCAAGCCTAGTCCTTGATGTATTTTAGAACACTACATACTCAACACCCTCTTTCGATAACATCATGATTGGATCATTCATCAAACTCCCTCTCAACCTTCACTAGATTCACTGCAACTCTAGCCTCTGAGATGTCCTATTTTAAAAATAGGGACCTTCTTGAATCCATAAATGACACATCAATAGCTTATCTTTAATATGGTGCTCTCAGAGTGTGTCCAATACCATTATTAAGTGTATTGTGTGCTCCTCCTTGGATGTTGAGTACACTAAGATGTCATCAACAAAGATCACATGGTTCTGCCCAGGGTAAAACACTAGGTCTTACTAAGAGCTTACTCTACAAGTCCCCCATCTACATCCCCATATCATGAAGCTCTCTAGGAGTAATCTGATATAATTTCATATATATCTGTGCCAATTAAGATGTAGATCAATGTAGAAGTCTAACTCTCAGTTGAGAGGTAACCCAGGAACATCTTCAAGGAATATGTCCTTATACTCCACCACCATTACTAGAAACTTGGTGACTCATAACATCCACTTCACTGAGGGTAGGTCTAGCCAACAAAATAAAAATCAGCTGCACCTTCCTTTAACTAAGTCCATTAAGATCTGAAAGTATTTCCCTTTGTCGATAGAGGGATATCTAGTTCCATCGCTACAGACTAACCACACCTTTTTCCTAAAATAGTCAATATGAGCACGAACTATGGATACTAATCCATACCGAGAATGAAATTGTATGGCCTCAATGCTACTACCAATAAATACCAACTGAAACTCTCACCTCCAATAGTCAGGTCTCACTATCGACAACAATGTGTGATTATTGGGTCTCCTTCAATAAGAGTATCTAAAAGTGAGGGAAAAGTAAATGGTTTGACTGGAATATCTAAGTATCAAAAAAGAAAAGTGACAGGAAAGGAAATCACTAGTACAAGTGTCTATCAATACTGTAGCTAAAGTATAAAGACATAGATCATACCATGAACCATTCCAAGAGCATTAAGGCCATAAGCCTCGAAAACCTGCAATTGTCTCCCCCCTTGTTCTCCATCTCCTTAAGTTTGGTATGGACCACTTGAAGGTGTTGGTGGTAACATGTCAAAATGTTGACACCCTCCTACTGCTTCCCCATTTCTCCTGCCACAACTTTCGCCCTATGAATCTGTCTTCTCTTAGAGCTACCTCTTTCTTGGTGGTTTATAAACCACCTCTCTGACTATAACATGAACGATGGGAAAATATCACGAGAGATTCCACATTTATGACAAGTATATCAAAGACTGTACTTATGGGAACTAGCAAATCCCCGTAACATCTAGAGAAACCTCAAGTTTTACAAATTATGTTGCACACCTACTATCTGTAGGTTTTTCTAACCCTACACTCTAGGAAATTGATTCCTTGAAGGCCTATGATATGTGTCTGAACCCTATATATCATCATCCATTGCCAAAATATCCATCCAATAATCAGTCAGGAAAGCTTTATCCACTTGAAGCACTGGAGGTGGGTCCATGAACTGATTAAGAGGAGAAAGAGACACCAGCTGACCATCATAAAGAATTCTATGTGACTGGGTCCCTTTAGGGAGGACTCATCAAACATCAGGTCCAACTCCCGACCCTGCTACAGAAACCTCGCTGGATGGCATCGTGAATACATCCTATAAGAAAAAAATACATTCTACACTTAAAATACTATACCTAGTGAGCTGACTCAATAATCATATGGAAAACAAAAACCATTCCAATATGATGCATGTACCTTTATTTTTTCCTATAGCTAGGGTTTCCATGTACCGAGTCAGGAAAGAGGTGCCCGAAGTCCTGGTGTATGGATACATCAGCCATCATACCAACACTAGAGTCCCTAGCCTAAAAGACAAACTCAAAACACTTAACTCTATTTCCCCAACCATTCTCACAGACTCTTGGTCCAAATGTGGAACCGAAAAACATTGATATTACTCTGTCAGGACCCATCCCCTAGGGTCGGTGTCATGATAACCCCAATACCGTCATTAATAGTCCAGGGGATGGAAACTTGTGCCGAGTAGGAATATCCTACAAATGGGTGAAATTTTCCTAAGAACCTGTACACATGCACGCAAATCCAAGACAAAGATGTTGGAAAGTAAAAATACCATGTAAATAAAAGGCATGCATACCACTACAAACCAAAAATAGAGTACGACAAAAAGTAACGTAGTAAAGTGAAACCGAGACAGAATAGAATCCCACAAAAAAGAATGATTTTGTAACCCAAGTACTAAAACTCATCCATAGAAAACCCCAACTCATCCAACTACAAGGTATGACACTGGACTGCTGTCTCAAAGCCACTAAAACAAATCTCAGTATTTTTGATCATACTAGACCCCTCTTGGTCCTGGTCTTCCTAGAACACCAACAAAGAGTCGATCATCTGCACGAGACGTGACACGTGCAGGCAAAGACCGTGCAGGGGTGAGTAAAACAATACTCAGTAGGGTACCCCAAAACAAAAAGCAAAAGACCAAAATGGTAACACCACAAAGAAGATACAGTCATCTCAACACTGGTATATTGCAACAACACATATAATAAGAACGTCCAGGTTAGGATTCCAAGATGGAACGTCTCATCCCCTGTTATCCATGTGGTTCCGCTCGTAGCATACTCAATTTTATGAGATCCCAGTTCTTGAGATATCTAAAAGAAATCATGTAGAACAAGTCTACAAAATGTATTCAAGAGAATATCTGGTCTTTATATGTCATGAATTTTCCATGAGATGTCTGATCTCAAGAAGAAAAGGAGTCTCGATGTCACATCCAAAACATTGGTCATAGGATTCGGCTCAAATTATGATCGTCCCTAGAGAACTCACTCCTCAATCAACAAAGTCATTGGATACCCTTGTAGATAGGTCCCAATAATTTGGTCCCTAATGAAATATAACACACAAAGAACTACCCAAAGTATGCTGGTCTGGTCAAGTCACGAAGGAGAGAATATCAATACATAGATAGGGGGTCCTCCACTCCAGGCTCACTAGGGGATATCCTTGCCCTACTAGAATTATCATAATAGATAGGGGATAGGTTCCTATGTAAATATTAGTCACACCATGTCCATAAACCCTATCTATGGTACCACAAAGGAAAGTGAGGACCGACCAAGCCTCTCGATGTTACACATGCTCCAGCCTGCGGAGTCACTAAGAAATCTGAGCAGAGACTAATCACTTCGGAACATGGGTCATCCTCTGTGACATGAATGGGATCCTTTATCAAAACCTCATAGGGATGAATGAGGGTATGAACTCCAGATCTAATGTCACCCTATATGATGGGATCAGGATCCTACATCGATTTTTCATAGGAAAGACATATAGAATGCTACCCACCCCTACTGGTACAACTAAAAACCCACCAAGCCATATAAAAAGGACCAACTCATCAAAAATTGTCAAACACCGTAGATAGATCAACAAAAGGAATTACGATTTGAAAGTTACATGCATTTTAGTTAAAAGTGGCCAGTGGGGTCTGGGTCTGGTCTGACCTGATCGAACCGACCCGGCCCAACTCGACCCGAGGTCTGCCAACCCACCTAGTCTAACCCGACCCACCAGGTTCGACCTTTCATGACCCATCGTGTCGACCCGGCCCACTGGGCCCATCCCATTCAGTGAGTCCAGCTAATAGGGTCCAGTGGGCCTCCCTAGGTAGTCTGGTTTCTCTATCTCAGCCCGCCGCACACGGGTCTTCCCACCTGCACCATATGAGTCCTAGCTGGCTATGCCCCTCCTTAGTCAACATGGCCGGTTTGTGGTCTAGGTGACTAGTTCGTATGATCATCACCACCTACAAAAAAGTCATGGGTCCTCCATCCGACATAGTTCCTCCGTTCAACGCGGCCTCGAAGACCTGCATCCCTCTACCGCCACCACAAACTGGCTAGCCTTGGCTTTCGCACACCGCCCGTGACCGTGCCATCGCGGGCCTCTCCAACACTAGGTGACAAGCCAGTGGCCGCCTGGCACTTCCAGTCTTGGAGCTAACGGCTCTGCCTTCTTCCAAACATGACTTCCAATGTAGGCCTATCAGCTGCTGCAGTCCCTCATTGACCGTGGGTCGTCGTCTCCGCCGGATGTCAAGATGACAGACGTTCTACCTAGTTCTCCAAGATCATTGCACCATGAAGAATGAGAAGCAGAAATGGGGGATATGAGGCATAACATAAGAATGCACTAAGTGGATGGATCTTTCCTTGTTCGTGTCATCCTTGATCTATCCACATTAGAATTGAAAACGAGGTAAGGATCAAAAATTATAAGTATGGATTGAATTCTAATCATGGGGTAAACCGCGCTTCAAACCCCACAACATAAATGACAACCCCTCACTATGCTCGATTTGTGAACCAATCTGTTCATCGATTGATTGTAATTCTTCATAGGTAAAAGAATAAAGAACTAGGAAAGAAACCAAATAAAATCACATGCGCGACCTGGGATTGTATCGATTGCTGACGAATAGTGGATCCTTCATTCATTTCTCGTCAATACATCTATGCCTGCTCCAAATCTGATTGATGATCCTTCTGTATTTTTCGTCGAGAGGTTTTGCTAGCATTTTCTATCTCCATAGTTTCCAGGGGATTTCTACAGTGTTATGAATCTAAAATCATATCTCTATTAATCTATTATATGGTGAAAACGCATTTCAGCATTATGGTGTCACCATGCTATTTCATTTATTAAAGAAAAGACTGCCTCATCATGGCATTGTAATGATACTTCGTTTCCATGTAATGTCAAAATAAAATAGTTTTTTTAAAATATTTTAATGATGCTCGCGTATAAAAAGTAACTTTTACTCTCCACCCGCACCAGTCAAGGTTAGGCCCCACCTAAATAAAACAAACCTTCATGAGCTCAATATTGGTCTCTGATTTCCAATCTGAGTTACTGTTTAAGAGTTATTAGGATTATAAAATAAAATAGTTTTTTATTTAATTATTTTATTTATGGTTACATCTGAAAATATACATTCCACTGTTGACACGTGTCGACCAATGTTAGACCATGCCTAGGGTAAAATTGATATTTTGAATGCAACAGTGCCCTAAAATTTCTGATATGGGAAACTTTTTTGAAGTTATTCCAATTTTTTGAGAATAACCGTGCACACTCACTATTTTAAAAGTATATCATTTTTTGAGAAATTTTTCTAGGAACACCGGGCCATAGAATCGTAAGCCGCATTAGCGCCTAGTCTCGGAATTTTCCGAATTAATTACTAAAATAAGAAATCAGTAAAAACAAATTCATCACATAAACATCTCAAATGACTTATGGATCATTTTCCTAATGTTTCAAATAATCCAAATGGGTTTACTCAGTTCTGAGCATGTCACCTTTTTTTTACTAAAATGTCATTTTAAATGGAAACACACTCTTTGACTCATATCGATCACATCATGTATTGGTTTGATGTGAGACTAACTACTAAATTCCAAAAATGACTTATGAATCAATTATATAAATTGTCAATAAAATCTGATTTTGTTTTCTTAGTTTTTAGGGAGTGACATTTTTTGAACTGAAGTATTGATTTTAAAATGATAACAGACACATTGAGTCACACATATAACATCATGTATAAAATTGAGGTGCAGATGATTTCTACACATCAAAAATTAATTATGGATCATTTTACAAATGTTTCAAAACAATACGAATGTGTTTTATCTGTTTTGAGTAGTTTAGTTATCCTTTTTACTAAAATTGATGTCAATTTTAAATAAAAAGACACACTTGGAGTCATACCTATAACATCGTATGTTGAAATGAGGTGTGAATTATTCTTACACATCTGAAATGAATTATGGATCATTTTTATAATGTATCAAAATAATTTTAATTCGTTTAATCAGTTTTGGGTATGTCAATTTATTTTTTACTAAAATGTCATTTTAAACTAGAAACAAGCACTTTGAATCATACTGATCACATAATGTATAAATTTGACATGAGAATGATTCCTATACATCAAAAATTAATTATGAATTTATTTCCTAAATTATCAAGAAAATATGAGAACGTTGTCTTGGTTTTCAGTGAGTGACATTTTTTTGAACTAGTCTGGTGTTTTTTAACTGATAACAGACATATCAATTCATACCAGGAACACCGTGTACCAAATTTAGATGTGGTTGATTTCTATACATTAAAAATGACATATTTATCATTTTACTAAAGTATAAAAACAATTCCAATATTTTCTCTTGTTTTTTAGTATGTCACTTGTATTTTTTACTAAAATGTCATTTTAAAATAGAAACACGCACTTTGATTCATATAGATCACATCGTGTATTAGTTTGAAATGAGACTAATTCCTACATGTCACAAATTATTTATGAATCTATTTTCTAAATTATCAAGAAAATATGATAAAATTTGGTCAGTTTTGGATTGAGTGACAATTTTTGAAAATGCTGATTTTAAACTGATGATAGAAACTTTATGTCATACTGGGAACATTGTGTATCGAACTGAGGTGTGGATGATTCCTATGCATCGATAATGACTTATGGATCATTGGCTTAAATTATCAAAATAATAATAATATATTAACTTGGTTTTGAGTATGTTATTTTTCTTTTTTTACTGAAATTGATGTCAATTTTAAATAAAAAGAAGAACTTTGAGTCATACCAGTCACATCGTGTGTCGAATTGAGGTTCGACTGATTCTTATACATCTCAAAGTCTCAAAACAATCCTAACTACAAAAGTTACCATGATTTCCATTTTCATTATTTTTCAAACTTCCAATACTACATAATGACTTGATATTCTTAGCCAAAAAGCGTTTCTCATTGTTGAAATCTAGAAGAGAAGAGGAAGATTGTGTGCCCATTATATCATGAGAATTCACAAAAATTTTAACATGAGCTTCCTCCACTCTTCTAGATTTAAAAAATGAGAATGGTTTTTTAGCTAAGAACATCAAGTCAGTATGCAGTTTTTGTAGATCAACATTGAAAGGCAGTGGAAATAGAAATCATGGTAACATTGGATGAAAGAAACATTTTATCGCTTTTTTGGATTGATGAAAATAATTGAAAGAAAAAATGACTTCCTAAAATATCTATGAAAAAACTAAATAAGTATTATATAAAAATGATAAGGAAATTAACATATAAATAGTAGATAAAATGATGAAAAAATTAATTAAATAAGTAGTATGAATTTAAACTTTCATGATGTTTGTATAGATTTTTGATGCATTTTTTTGTCATTATCTCAATTCCGGGATTGAAGTACAATCTCTCATGAGCATGAGGAGATTTTTACAAACCACCCCCAACTTGAACAAAAGAATCCACCTGTATAAGAAAACAATTATTATATGGGTGATACTAAAATTAAATAAATTAAACAGAAATATGAAACAATAAATTAATTATATGGACAATGATATTACTGTGAAAACATAAATATTACCTCTATGATTGAGTAGTGGAGGGAACTTGAAGGAAAGTGATAAATTCCAACACTACATGGGTGAAAATGTTTTGAGGGAGAAGAAGTCTATGGAAGATTTTCTGTAGAAAGGAATGAAAGATAGATAGAACACCCCAACATGAATAAAAGTATCTACCTGTATAAGAAAAAAATTATTATGTGATTAATAATAAAAATAAATACATTAAACATAAATATGAAACAATACATTAATTCTATGGAAAAAAATTTTAGTGTGGAAACATCAAGATTAAATTTGTGATTGAGATGAGGTTGCATTGTTTCTCTTTATCCAAAGGTAATGGAGAGAACATGAAGGAAATTTATAAATGAAACACTTAAAGTGTGAAATTGGTTTGAGGGAGAAGAAGTATATGAAAGTTTTGGTGTAGAAAAGAATGAATGATGGAAAAAAAAGCTTCTAAAATAAACAATCTCTACCAGGAATAATGAAAATAAAATCAACATTTCATTATATAATTTTTCAGTAAAACTGAGAATGTATATTGTAACATTACCATTACATCTTCCCAAAGAGTTTACATTGTTATATATTGTTCTTTCAAGGGATTGGTAACATCATCATGTGATTAAGACATTGTATGCATGAGTAGTCATATATTTAATTTAGATTACGTTAATGCCGTAGAGAATATGTAGTATTTTGAAGAAAAACACAGTATACAACAAAATAATTTTACCTTCCCATTGAACTTTATTACATTTTTAAAGGTTTCAGGGATTTGGTTCCTATATCGAGAATCTAAATCACCTCTTTGTGGTCCCCTATAACATATAATACATTATATACATTAGGACCTTCCTGAACTGATTATTTCAAATAATTTCAGTCTGCTTTGAAGAAAATGGGTAATTGAATTTTAGAATAGAATTATTACACTATGGTAAATGTTATCCTCATAATTCATTGAAAGGTAAAAGTTATAGACAACTGTTATCCTCATAAAATCATCTACTAAAAATTTATCATTTTATTTTTTGTTTGACACACATCATCCATATCTTGTGGATATGCACGTATACAGCTTGAAATACTCTTAGGGGTTTTCATCCATTGGATGACTTATTCTCATAGTATTACGAGAAACCTAAAAGACACGGGGGATGAGTATCAAGGAAATAAAATTCAATAATAACTGTTCAGGTGATAAAGCTGACGAGAATGAAAATTGTACTGCATTGTGTTCTCCAAAAGGGGTAATACCTCGCATTTGGGAGAATTGCACAATTGGCACTAGTTATTAACTTGTGTCTTATTGAAGGTGAGACTTGGGGGGGGAATAAGAATTATATTATGTGATTCAAGGTGTCTTGTTAGGTACATGTGTTAAGAAATAGGGGGTTGTCCATGTGTGGGGGGCTGTGGTAGTGTGCAGTGGGCTGTCCATGAGAGGGGCAATTGGATTGGGTATTAGTTTCCAGGGAAAATATTTTACTTTTATATTTTTAGTTTGTTAGGGGTTACATCTGGAAGTAGTTTGTTAGGACGTTAGGAGTTACAACTAGTATTATTTTGTTAGTTTGTTAGGGGTTATAATTAGGAGTGAGATGGGATGGGATGGGGGTGATTCATTTGATTGTTCTCTTGTTGGGAATTAGGGAGGTTTTTCAGCTTTGGAAAGCTGCTTCTAGGATCGACAGGGTAATGGAATTATCCTGCATGGATTCTTCTAAATCTATATTCTTCTTCTACATTCACCCCTAACCACTGTAATCCATGATTCTGATGTTGTTAATATTGAATATAGTCTTATCCTATCTCTATCTAATTTTCCTAACAATATGTTATGATATATGAATTTTTGGGGCCTCTATGAATTCTATATTTATAGGATAAATCTCGCATTTAATAATTTCTATCGTCTTACAAATACTAGTCCTACCTCTATTAAAATGAGCCATCAAATCTTTCCTAAATCCCCTAAACAAATGAAAATATAATATAGGAAATTAAGGAGTAATAATAATCCCAAATATGATAAACAAGAATAATAAAATATCATTCGATCAACTAGAAGATATACTTGTGTAATATATATTTGTATAATATATATTTATGTATTGTATAATACACACACACACACACACATATATATATATATATATTAATTTTTATTTGTGTAATATATATCTTTATATGTATAATATAGATTTTTGTTTTATATATTTTTGTAATATAATATATATTTGTGTTTGTATAATATATATATTTGTATAAAATATTTGTATAATATATAAATATATAATATATAATATATATTTATTTTTATATAAATATAATATACATAAATATATAAAAAATTTCTATTTTTTTAATTGTAAACATATAAATTTGTGTAATATATTGGTATAACATATTTTTATAATATATATTTTTATAATATAATTGTATAGTATATTAATATACTATATTTGCATAATATATTAGTATAATATATTTGTATAATATATATTTTTATTTGTATAATATATATATTTTCATAATGTATTTGTATAATATATATATATTTTTTAAAATATACATGTGTGTGTGTCTATATATATGAAATCCTATATTTTACACCTCTATCCAAAACCATGGGCCTCTATGTAATTTTCCACTTTTCATTCGTGAACTATCCGCCAAATCCTACTTTATCTAACTGAACAACAGAAATTATGTTCATCCATATACTTGGTATGTATCTAACTCATTCTAAGTTCAAGTAACATTCATATAAAATATCATTCTTAATAATACCCTTCCCCATAATCTGAAGATCTTTATCATCGTCTAATTGGACATTGATGAAAAAATGAGATACATAATAATACATGCATCCCTTCTTGGTTATAGAGTGGAATGAAGTATCATAATTAATGGTCCATGATTTCAAGGGAATTTTAGACTCAATAAAAAACTATTACTTCCTTTAGTGGAATTGGGGTGGTCCAGTTGCATAAAACCGACAAGTGGTGAGGGTGTGGGAGTGCAAGGAATGATAACCCTATCTCCTTTCAACCAAACATCCCCAATAAACATTTTTGAACATTGGGATATAATAATGGTAAAGCATGAATGATGATTAAAATAAATAAATAGAACTCTCTAAATAATCAATCAATGATTCAAAAGGATCAAGAAAAAATACTATACCTTGGATCAAAGCTTTTAATTGTCTGAGAGAAAGTAGTGATATCAAAAACCTGGAAAATATTTGACCCTTGGATTCATTCGACCATTGAATCATTCGAGCCTTTGATTTGAGCCTTGAAATTGTCTGATCCTTCATTCAATCATTGATTTGAGCTTCGATTCATTGAGGAGGAGCGCCGACAGAGTGTGGTTTCCGCAGAATGCTTTAGATATCGCGATGAGTTCACGACTAGTTAGAGTTAATTTAAATAGATTTAGAAACTTTTATTAGTGCTTCCAAAAAAGCACTGACCAAGATAGAGCTTTATTAATGTTTTTTTAGCACTGATAAAGATGCCTTTTATCAGTACTAATTAATCTAGAACTGATAAAGGGTTTATAATTATAATTATAAATAAAAGTTTTTGTAAATAAATTTAAATAATTATATATATATATATATTAAACAAACATATATAAATATAAATATAGTAACTATATTCTTTATTTAAATATATTTATTATATTTTTATAATTCTTTATATATATAATTATTTATTTATAATTATATAAATACTTTTAAAAAAATATTTATTTCATTATATATATTTAAGAAATAAATAGAAATATAAATATAGTAAATATATTCATTATTTAAATAAATTTACTATGATTTTATAATTATTAAAATATATATAATTATTTATTTAAAATTATATTAATAATTTTTTGAAAATAATATTTATTTATTTATAATTATAAATATATAAATGTATAAAATTATTAAATATACATAAATAAATATATATTTTTAAAATATATTTTAACATTATTAATGAATATTTAATCTTAAGTGCATGCATATTAAAAATGAGTGAAATTGAATAATTAAAAATGAGTACACTTTAACAATATTAAAAAATTGGATACGTTTGATTAATTAAATATAAATTATAAAAAAATGATATATATTGAAATAAAGATGAATACATACTAAAAATATTAAAACATAGTAAATAAATATATATAAAATAAATAATAGAAATGTATTAAATTCCCCCAAAAATATTTGTGTGTGTGCATTATATGTAAAAATGCATTAATTATGTATATGTGAAATCAATATAACATACGTTAGATCTTTGATAAATTGAAAATCAAACGACATTCAGTTATGTCCATTACTCGATCTAACTAGTCAGTATTTTTAATTCATATTAATTTTTAATTATAAACTATTATTCACTAAATATATTACTATTAAATGTTAATAATAATTATTTTGTAATAAATAAGCCATATTTATATATATTCAATTATATATATATACACACTATATACTATTTATTAACATTATCAATAATTATTTAATTAATAAAATGTTTAATATTTTACTCAATTTACTTATTTTTAATATTTATTTGTTTAATTTTCATTATACATATATCTATATATCTAATATATACTATTTATTAGTACTCATAATTTATATGTAGTCTAATCAATTTATTCACTTTTTTCAATAATTATTTAATTAATGAAATTTTTTATATTTTTTTAATAAACTTATTTTATTTTATATTTTTTTAAGTATTTCATTTTACTCATACTTTTATCATCACTAAAAAAGCACTGATAAATGATCCATTTATAAGTGAAAAAAATAAAGTGCTCATAAAGGGATCCTTTATCAATGCTAAAAAATAGTGTTGTTAATGGGTTCCCTTTATCTATGCTGAAAATAAAGCTCTCATAAAGGGTGACTTTTATGAGTGATTTTTTTCTAGTACTGATAAAAGGGACCCTTTATCAGCACTTGTTTTAACACTGATAAATGTTTCCTTTATCATCACATTTTTCTAGCACTGTTAAAGGCTTGTGTTTTTAGTAGTGATTTCAAAACATATTTCCTTAATGGAAACCTACAAAAAGTTGTCTACAAGACACAACCAAAAGGTTCTATGAATCTAGTTGATGCCATAAAGATTTTCCTATTTCTAAGATACATTTATGGATTGAAGAAAGAATCCAGGTCATAGAATATTTTGATTTGATGAAGCTATAAAAGAATTTTGTTTCATTAAGAATGAAAGAAATCCATGTGTTCACAAGAAGATTAGCTGGAATGCAGTCTCTATCCTAGCAGTACATTTCAATGACATATTACTTATTGTAAATGACACGCTAGTCTTACAGTCTGCTAAGGATTGGTTAAACAAGAGTTTCTCCATAAAAGACTTATCTTTTTTTAGTTGGGTCTCAAGCCTCTTTTTTTATGAAATCAAAGACCTTTTTCTATCTGGGTAGAGGGAAACCCATCACATAGCTAGTAGGAGTAAGGCCAAGTGCCCCATGAATATGGCCCAAAGTCCCAGTGCAGTGTCATGAATACATCATCCTGCCCGAGTCACCATGTGCCCGTGTCATACCTATGTCACTACCTACATCATAAATCCCCCAAGGGGCTTTCCAGGATTCAAACCCTGGTCTTTTGGATGCAGGATTACGGGGTTTACCACTCAGGATCCAGGAGGCTTCTTGGACTAAATCAAAGTACAAACATTTACTAGATTCTAAATAGATTTAGTATGGAATAATCCAAGAGGGGATTGATTCTAGTGTTACGTGGTATACAACATTAAAATAAAAAGTATCCCCATACACAAAATGATAAAGAGATAATGAGTAAGATCTCATATTTTTTAATGATAGGATAAATCATGTATGCCATGTTACATACTAGACTTGATGTTTCCTATGCATTGAGCTTGATAGGTAGATATCAAGAAGATCTAGGAGAACACACTGGTATAAAAATTATTTACCACATCGGCCCTTTAACATTGGTTATTCATTACTGACTTGAAAAATACATTTATCACGATTTATCATATCGATTATTATATAACTGGTGTGATAAATAAGTTAATGGGCTTTGTCACATCAGTTAAATAATAACCGACATGAAAAATCTGGGTATGTTGCTTTATCACATCAGTTGTCATCTAACTGCAATGAAAATCCAAATTTAATGTCGATTAAAATATAAATGAAGTTATATACCATTTAAAATTTTATAAATCGTTGGTTTGAATCATTTTAGTGCTATTATCTATCATGATATTCGACTTGTTTCTCTCACGCGGAATTCCTAACCCATGTTTGTTTGATCTAGTAGACTCAAATATCATATTTCCATCTTTATAGATCCTTAGGTTTCATTAGCCTCATTGTTGCACATTCAATTTTCTTGACTCTTAGGTAAGCCTCAACATTGATCCTATTTTTCATTCATTCAATGGCATTTAATCCTTAACTTTTATTTTTTTCAACTTTGTGTACTCAAATCACACATTTACATCTTCTTAAACCCTTAGATTCTATCTGCCTCAACATTGTGCATTCGAATATAGATATTCTCATATAAAAGTATTCATTACCATCTTTATATACCTTATTTATGTTTCAATTTAAGTGAAAAAGTGTGTGGATATAAATTTATCTTAATACTGTGTTGTTTCTATTAAATGGAAAGGCATTGGCACTGAGTTGTTTAACAGATGTTTATACAACATCCCATATCTAATTTTTGCATTGAATCTCAAAATGATCCTTAGTTACACTAGTGCAGAAAACGTGTTTTACGTTGGTTATTTTTCATTTTTTACATCGGTTTTTAGCTGACGTTAATACGGACAACGTTATATATAACTTTTTTTACGTCGGTTATTTAAAAACCGACGTCAAAAACATAACATCACGATGTTTATCACGTTGGTCAATTAATAACCGACATGAAAAAATCGGGGGGGGGGGTTATAACGTCGGTTATTATATAACCACCGTGATAAACTGGGGGGGGGGGGTTATCACGTCAGTTATATAATAACCGACGTTATAAACCCCACCCCCCGGTTTATCACATAGGTGATTAATTAACCGACGTGATAAACTCCTGGGAGATGGTTTATCACGTCGGTTATATAATAACCGACATTCTAAACCAGTTGGGGGGGGGGGTTATCACGTTAGTTAATAAATAACTGACGTGATAAACCATTTCCCAGGCCTTTTATCACATCGATTATGAAATAACCGACGTGATAAACCATGCCACAGGTGTGTATCACGTCAGTTATTAAAAAAACCGACGTGATAAACCCTTCTCGATTTCTTTATCACATCAATTATAAAATAACCGATGTGGAAGCCAATTTTTTTTAAAAAAAATTGAATGTAGTCCTCTGGTCTCCCCCAGAATCAACCAGAAACCAAATCAAGAAATCGTACCACAAAAATAGAAGGAGGTCAAAACAAAAACTAAAGCAAATTTAAGCATTTACATTGATAACATATAAAACTTACCCCACTTGATATCCCCCACCCTCATGTATACCCCCAGGACAACCCTCCCCCACCTCATTGGAGCCCCCACCACACCCCTGACTGCCCCCGACCCCCTGGACAGCCCCAAACACCCCTCGACAACCCCCACCCTCCTGAATAGCACCCCTCACCCCACTTGATAGCCCCCACCCCATTGGAGCCCCCACCACACCCCTAGACTGCCCCCCAATCCCCTGGACAGCCCCAAACACCTCTCGACAACCCCCCACCCTCCTGAACAGCACCCCTTCACCCAACTTGATAGCCCCCACCCCATTGGAGCCCCCACCACACCCCTGGACTGCCCCCGACCCCCTGGACAGGCCCAAACACCCCTCGAAAACCCCCCACCCTCCTGAACAGCACCCCTAACCCCCTCACCCCACTTGACAGCCCCCACCACACCCCTGGAATGCCCTCCGACCCCCTGGACATCTCCAAACAACCCAAGACAACCCCCCACCCTCATGTATACCCCCCACACCCTGGAAAGCCCTCCCCCACCCCATTGGAGCCCCCACCACACCCCTGGACAACCCCAAACACCCCTGGACAACCACCCCACCCTCATGTATACCGCCCACCCCCTGGACAGCACTCCCACACCCCTGGACAGCCCTCCCACACCCCTGGACAGCCAGCCCACCCCCCTGGACTGCCCCCTCACCCCACCGGACAGCCCTCCCAGACCCCTGGACACCCCCAACCCCACTGACCCCCCCACACCCTTGGAACCCCTCCCCCCAGACCAGAATCCATATCAGAAAAAACATCATAAGTAGACCAAAACAAGAAGTATAGCAAAATTAAACATTCACATATATAACATTCAAAAATTACACTGTCAACTTAAAAAAAACTAAATCCAACCTAAACGACTACCAAATAAAAAATTACAAAGACAATATTCAAAATTACATTTTATATTACAAACAACTAAAATTCAATCAAACCTGTAAAATAATTTGACCACTCCACTTGTAAGTGTTTGATGTCTTCAGCAGTATAGGTTTTAGGGTCATCAAAAATCTACAAATGAAAAGGATAGTAGTTAACATGTATAATGAATAAATCAAATGGAAATATTATGGAAAAGTTTAAGAGGAAATCTTACTAGGTCAAAATTCACAATTGTCCCAGTAGTTATTATTTTATACATAAATCTTAACATATAATATCTACATTCGATGACTCCTTGTTGTTCATGAAAATTCTGTTTGAATGAGTGTAAATTCAATATATTATTTTTATGTAATAAATCAAAAATTACAAATTATAAATGTATATTTACCTTCTCATTTACATATTTGATCTTTGCACTCCTTTTCTTTGTGTTTTTTCGAAAGTAGGCCCATACACTGTTAGAAAATAATACAAATAGGGTAAATTTAAAATTCATTATAATATATAAAACTATTGAGAAATTAAAACTTAGTTTTCCAATATATTCTTAAAACTTTCCCGCACATCATCAAGGACAGAGCATATCCAATAAAGTTCTTTCTCTCTTGGGAAAAAAACCCCTAACATCCAATGATCACTGATAAAATTAAATTTAACGTTAGTGGTTTTTTATGTTAAAATATAATTAACTCTTTGAGAGAGATGTGTTTCATACCTCTCACAAAAAGGCATCATCCAACATTGTGTGACTATATTCTTTTCAAGTCTTTCAGCAATATAAACCATTCTTTGTTCCTCATTCAATGCACATGCTTCAGGGGAAATCAATTGCGGGTCCATGAATCCATATACATATGTCAGCTCATTCCTCTCACAAATTTTATAAAGATACCTAATAAAAAACATACATAAGTATACATTTTTAATAAATATAACGTAGGGAAAAGGTGTTAAGACTTACATGGAAAAAATTTGTACCACGTTGATGCCCAACTTATCTCCAGTAACAAGCTCCATGATATCAGTTTTCATAATCCCCACACTTATTTCACGTCCACAAACATGATCTTCTATTGGAAACTCATAATGACCCGCCAAAAAATTTGAATATCTTGACAATCTGTCAAGACTACTAGAATTTGTATCTGATGTCATATCCATTTGTCTTTGTTGTTGTCTATACAGTATTTCTTTACCTTTGATGTATTCTTGTAAAAATAAATTGAAAAATATATTAGTTTTCAAATGATAAAACAACTTTAATAAAAAAATAAAATAAAAGATATAACATTCATACCTCTATGATAATGAGTCGAAGAAGTCTGGATGGCCAAATTAAAAAATGGCCGATACTATGTCCAACTGTCTCCACCTCATCTGTAGGTAATGGTACCCGAGCTGATCTAACTATAATATCCTATATAGTGACCCTATGATTATCTACCTCTAATTGTTGATGATGAACTATATCTCCTATACAATATACCAACCCATATGATACTATATGATATTGAGAATCATCAACATACAAATCTCAATAAATAGGAAGCTGTGGTGGAGGAGTAGAATAAAAAATGGGGTCTGTAGGCTGATGTGGGAGATTGGGAGCTACTGGTGGAGGTGGAGGATAAATAATGGAGTCAGCAGGGGGAGGTGGAGGAGTGGGAGCTGTAGTCTAAAATTGTCTTTGCATGTCTGCAAACATAGACTGCACCGACGCTCTAATCTTGTCCTCCATCGTCGCATTAATATTATGAACTTCAGCCTCCAAGGATTCTATTTTATTTAAAAACCCCCTCAACGTTAGAAGTTGAAGAACTTGGAAACAATTTTCTTACCGATACACCTGCCGGATATCCTCTTACACAACCAGGATGTTCGGGCCTTCCCAATGCTACAGATAAAATATCTTCCCTCCTAGTAGCTGTAAATGTCCCCTGTGAAATAGATATCTTACAATCCTCTCAGCTACGATTCTTGATTCTTCCGAAAGATATTGCCCTTTTTTTTCCTTCCGAGCTCTCATCCATTTTTCATGTCTAGATGGAGGGGATGGAGGGGCCACCACTCTAGAGCTTGAAGACTCAGCTCTTAGTAATTGAAATTTTTCCGCGATCATTTGTTCTTCCAAAAATGCATACCCTCCCCAAGATAAAATATGAGGGTATACATTTTTAGATTGGATCTCTTGATGATATTTCCTTGTTTGCTGTAAATTAAGAATAAGAAATCATTAACAAAACATTAATAAGATCATTTATATAAGAAATATTATAAAAGTTTACATTTCCCTTATCAAAAATGACTCTTTTCTTCTACTTTCAAAAAACTGTCTCCAAGTGTCTTCATCTATAAAAGGATATATATGACATGGATTTTCATGACTCCTATGACCATAAATGAAATCAGATGAGAGGGTTGATTTGAAATCCCTCCATCTTCTGGTATCCAATGATAAGCATTTCTTCCTGACTCCTCCAGTGTCAGGAATATCAAATTTCATCTGATAGAGAAGAGGTTAAACATATTATATATACTAGAAACATTAAAATAATAGTCAAACAATAACGAAATATCTTACCAAAATCGTCTCCCATAACTGAGAGATTAGCGCTTTATCCACACTTCTCCAGTCATCATACATAATGCTTACTTTACTCATAGCCTGAGTTGCTACAAAACTCTTAAAATATTTTGCATTCAGACCTCTAGGAATATCATCATCATCAAACTCAACGACTATCCTCTGATCCTGTGTACGGGCAAGTGATAATTTTGGTAAACATGTGCACCCACGTTTACCAACCTTTGAACTCTTTGTCGTAATAGGAGCATGTGAATGTTCATCCCTAGAGGTATGACCAATATTCTCATCTCCATAATCATGTGGTTGATCAACTGAATGATCTGTCATTATCCTTCAAATCAAAAAAACAAACTTTTGTTCAAAAATATAAAAATTCAAATATTTTAATACTCCTGTAATCAAAAAATAGAAAAGTGTACTAAGTTAGGTAATAGTAAACATTGGTAATATGGTAAGCATGTTAAACAATGGTAAATATGGTAAAGATGGTCAATATGGTCAAGATGGTAAACATGGTAAACCTGGTAAACATGGTAATGTAAGTGTCACTGAACAAAAATAATAGATATAAAATTCATGTAGTGGTTATAAACAAGATAAAGTAAACTAAACAAACTTAACACAAACAAAAACTTATACTTATTTTGTTTTAAAACATGTTTTAATAAATAAAAAAATTAAAATATCTAACATTTATGAAAAAAAATAAATGTAAACAAGAAATAAACATATGTTATCTGTAATTTTAGGAATGTACAAATGGATTGTTTTCCCAAATTCCTTCGTCGTGATCGTTCCTTATGCAAAAAACCATGTTTTCAACATGCTCATCATTATGTTCTGTTAATCTTTCTATGGAAGTAGGGATCTCACATAAATCAGTATCTTCATCAAGTTCATCCTCACCAACATATTGTTCTTCCCTTGTAAAACAACATCCCACTGCATATCTGATTGATCTACTACATAGAAAATTTGTTTTTCATGTGTTGCCATTATAAAAGAATCAGTTGTGTCTTCCAATCTATTCAGATTAACAAGTGTCATTCCAAATTCATCATGTCTGACACTGTTGTTACCGATAAACCATTTACAGTTAAAAACATGAACTTTAATTTTAAAGTAATCAACCTACCATATGTCTTCAATCACTCCATAATATGCACTTGATGCAGAAATTGGGTTTTTGTCCTTAGCACTTGAAAAATGCATTGCTTCTGCAAACACCAATACACCACTATTCTGAACTTCACTTCTGTTGTCCTGAGCTTTCATATGAAATTTATATCCATTAATGTCATAACCGGACCATGTTATCACATTTAAACATGGAACACCCACTATCCATTTTAATGTCTCTGATACATCTGATCTACCAAGCAAAGTCTTTTTAATCCATGAAAAAAAAAGTTTTGTTGTGATCATTAAAAATCCACATTTCTTTCTTCTTTGGATGACATTGTTTCAACTCATTAATATGCAATGTGATATACGGTTGAGCATCAGCTATGTTATTCAAGATGTATGATTCTAAATTCTTCATCTGTTCAGCTGAAAATGATTTGACTTTCAAGCCACGAATCCCCTTTCCCTAATTATTAACTCGTTCATGGCGAGATAGAGGCAAACCTGTGTGTTGCACCGTAGCCAAGTAGCTCGTACAAAACTCTACTACCTCCTC
Source organism: Viscum album (assembly GCA_963277665.1). Taxonomy (NCBI): domain Eukaryota; kingdom Viridiplantae; phylum Streptophyta; class Magnoliopsida; order Santalales; family Viscaceae; genus Viscum; species Viscum album. Next base: position 406,599,065 of record OY728166.1, read on the forward strand.
AGAAATATACTTTTCAATAATGGAGGCTTTAGGTCGATATGAATTTTTAACATACCCCTTTAATATTTTCATATACCTTTCAAAAGGATACATCCAATAAAGATATACAGGTCCACAAAGCATTATTTCTTGAACCAGATGAATCATGAAATGCACCATTATATCAAAAAAATTTGGAGGAAAATACATTTCCAATTGACAAAGTATAAAAACTGCATCCTTCTCCAAAATGTTCAAAGCATTGACATCAATCTCCTTGTTACAAATTGAATTGAAAAAATAACACAACTTCATTATAGTCTTTCTGACACGAATGGGAAATATTCTATGCAATGCAACTAGTAGAATTTGTTGCATCATGACGTGACAATCATGTGATTTCATACCTATCCACTTCAAGTCCTTCAATGAGACAAAAATTTTTACATTTGAAGAATAACCTTGAGGCACTTTGATATCATGAAGACATTGAAAAAAGCTAATTTTCTCCCTCTTCGATAATGTATGACAAGTCGGGGGAAGAAATGTTCATCTTTCTTTAGGACTGGGAGCTAAATCCAAACATATTCCCATTGATAGTAAGTCTAATCGTTCATTCAACCCATCTTTTGTCTTTCCTTTAATATCAAACAATGTTCCAATCAAACAATCACAGATATTCTTCTCCACATGCATGACATCAATATTATGTTTAACTTCATGATACCTCCAATATGGTAGCTCAAAAAATATTGACTTTTTCTTCCAAATATGTCTATCATTACCAGATTTCTGTGTCTTTCCCAATGTCACATCAAGTTTTTTCACCCTCTCAAAATACAGATTAGGGGATAAATGTTTTGGAGTAGTATCAAATTCTTATGATCCATTGAATTCCTTGTTTAGTCTTCTATAAGGGTGATCCATAGGCAAAAAATTTCGATGACCCATGTACACTATTTTCCTCCCATGATGCAATTGACAATATTATGTCTGTTGTTCACAAATTGGACATGCTTTATGCCCTTTAACATTGTATCCAGACAAATTTCCATACGCTGGGAAGTCATTTATAGTGAACAGAAGCACTGCATTCAGTTGAAAATATTCCATTTTATAAGAATAATACACCCTAATACCATCAACCCATAAGAGTTTCAAATCATCAATCAACGGTGAGAATTAAACATCAATATCATTGTCGGGTTGCTTTGAACCAGAGATCATTACACTCAACATGAAATATTTGCGCTTCATAAAAACATCAGGAGAGAGGTTGTAAATTACCAATAAAACAGGCCATGAACTATGTGTACTACTGAGGGTTCGGTATGGATTCATTCCATCTGTGCACAACCCTAGTCTAAGATTTCTAATTTCACTTCCAAATGTAGAATATTGCGCATCAATTTTATTCTATTGTGGATAATCAGCTGGATGACGTATTTTTTCATCACATAACCGCTCATCAGCATGACATATTAACCTTTTTGCATCATGTGAATTATCAAATAAACATTTAAAACGATGAATTATAGGAAGATCCCAAAATACCTTTGAAGGGATCTTTGTAATCTCTATATTAGCCTGTGATTTTTCTTTCACCTTATACCGTGATGTCCCACATTTAGGAAACTCTGATAGAAATTCATATTCCTTACTACATATAATGCAGTCATTCGGACAGGCATGTATTTTCTTGTATCCCAATCCCATCGGGCATAATATTTTCTTGGACTTTTAATTTGAATTTGGAAGATCGTTATCTTTTGGTAGAATGTCTTTCATCAATTGTAGCAGCTCTGTAAAACTTCCGTCACTCCATCCATGTTTCAACTTCAAGTTAATCAATCTTAACACCACCGAAAAACCATAAAATCTGTACAACCAGGATATAATGGTTTTTCAGCATCACCATATAGACGTGCAACTGTCGGTTCTATCTCAATTTGTTCTGCTACAATATCGCGAATCATTTCTTCAATTCCATCGAAGTTACCATCTTGCGAATCATCATCATCAGTAACATCCTGTCCAATTTCACCATGCCAAATACAAGGGCTGTAACTTGGATTAAAACCATGACAAATCAGATGATCTTTTATCTCTCTACTTTTCAACTTCTTCATATTCAAACATTTCAGGCATGGACAAAAAAAATGTCACTACTTGGAACATTTCGTTTAGAAAATTCCAAAAAGGCATCAACACTTTCCTCATATTCATTGCTCATTCAATGTGCCATAATCCAACTTCGACTCATTATTACCTATAAAAAATATCAAATATATATATATTTTTAAGATAAGACAAATATATGTTTATATGAAAAAAAATCATATTTTGAATGTAAAACAATTTTTAAATATAAAACAAATCTATGGGTATTTAAAAAAATATGCTTGAATATTATTTTTAAAACAAAATATAGTTAGATATAATAGTTTTAAATTCCATTGAATCAATGAAAACCATGGCACCTACATGGTTGATAGAAAATTGGAGAAAATGGAGTAAACCTGAGAATCACCCCCATCCCCCGGACAACCCCCAAAACCCTCTGGACATGCCCCCGCCCCCTTGGACAGCCCCCCACACCCACCCACCCCCTTGGACCCCCCTGGATACCCCTAACCCTCTGGGCAGCCCCCCCACCCCTCCTGGACACCACCCCCACCCCCTACCCCCTTGGACACCCCCCTGGACACCCCCAACCCTCTGGACAGCCCCCACCCCCCAGACAACCCCCAAAACCCTCTGGACAGGCCCCCACCCCCGTGGACAACCACCCACACCCACCCACCCCCTTGGACAACCCCCCCCCCCCCCCTCGGACACCCCCAACCCTCTGGACAGCCCCCCACCCCCTAGACATCCCCCACCCCTCTAGACAGCACCTCCCACCCATTCCAGACACCACCCCCCACCCCCTACCCCCTGGGACACCCACCTGGACACCCCAACCCTCTGGACAGCCCCCACCCCCCGGAAAACCCCCAAAACCCTCTAGACAGGCCCCCACCCCCTTAGACAACCCCCCACACCCACCCACCCCCTTGGAAACCCCCCTGGACACCCCCAACCCTCTGGACAGCCCTCCCACCCCTCTAGAAAGCACCTCCCACCCCTACTGGACACCACCCCCACCCCCTACCCCCTTGGACACCCCCTGGACACCCCCAAACATCTAGACAACCCCCACCCCCCGGACAACCCCCAAAACCCTCTGGACAGGCCCCCACCCCCTTGGACAGCCCCCCACACCCACCCACCCCCTTGGAAACCCCACTGGACACCCCCAACCCTCTGGATAGACCCCCACCCCCTGGACAGCCCCCACCCCTCTAGATAGCACCCCACCCCTCCTAGACACCACCCCCACCCCTACCCCCTGGACACCCCACTGGACACCCCCAACCCTTTGGACAACCCCCCACCCCCTGGACAGCACCCCACCCCTCTAGACAGCACCCCCACCCCTCCTGGACACCACCCCCCACCCCCGACCCCCTTGGACACCCCCCCTGACAACCCCCAAAACCCTTTGGACAGGATCCACCCCCTTGGACATCCCCCCACACCCACCCACCCCCTTGGACACCCCCTTGGACACCCCCTAACCCTCTGTACAACCCCCCACCCCTCGGACAACCCCCCAAACAATGGTTTACATATAAAAACTAGGCATGGTGAACAACTAAAAACACATGCATTTAATATATACTTCAGCATGAAATAGATGGAATTAAATACTATTAAATATGACTACTTAAATGATTGTTTGATAATTAAAAATAACCCATGATATTCAACTAGTCAAATGATCATAAGTTTTCTCAATAACTAATATCATAATGAGGTAATGGATAATTCTAGAAATCTTAAACATATTGTCAAGGCCTTGGACAAGGCCTCAAAAAATACTAGGGTAAGCCCTCAGAAGAACCCATTTTTATTTGGAATCATGAGACATAGCGATGCATCGAAGGGCCATATAGGTCAACAGCCATTACATTATATGTCTAATAGATTCTCATATAAAAGAGGATAAACATAAGCAACAAAAACACATGAAATATTATTTCCAAATTCGTACATTTAATCAATAACCATTTTATGCAGTAATATAGGTGAATTAGATCATTAGTTGTCAATGAAAACATAAATTACCATCAATGTCGGGCATTCGCGAAACAAAAACAAACTAAATAGAAGTAGTTGAGGCTTATGTGAATATTGCGAGTCGATTTAATAGATCTGGGGGTGATAAATAAGATGATGATGGAAAAAAGAGGTAAGAGGGTTCGAAATGGAAGAATCTTACCTAGTTTGAACACAAAAATCACAAAACATAAATATAGACTATCTGAGAAAAAAACGAACTTAATAAATTCGTGGAAGGCTTACTTGAGTGTTGCGAGTTGAGATGATAGATCTGAGGAGAGTAAAGATGATAAACGATGAAGGAAAAATGAGTTTAACGCAGTGAGATCGACGAGCCGATTAGGGTTTACCACGTGAGAGAGACGAGCCGCTGGACTGTCGATTGAAAAATCGTAAATGACAATCCACGGGGCTTGTTAATTTTTAAATGTTTTATAACGTCGGTTATCAAATAACCGACTTTATAAACTATTTTTTTTACATTTATAACGTCGGTTATTATAATAACCGACGTTATAAATGTATCAGATACGACTTTTTTTAGGTCGGTTATAAAATAACCGACGTAAAAAAACCTGTGTGTTTGTTTTTTACGTCGGTTATATAATAAACGACGTAAAAAATACATCAGAAATCATAGTTTTTTACGTCAGTTATACAATAACCGATGTAAAAAACTTCTGTGGGTTGTTTTGTTATGTCGGTTATAAAATAACCGACATAAAAAACTCGTAGATATCTCGTTTTTTACATCGGTTATCAAATAACCGACGTAAAAAACCCCCGCGCTTTGTTTTTTTACATCTGTTAATTTATAACCGACGTAAAAAATGAATGCGCGTGATTTGTAATGTCAGTTATTAAAATAACTGACGTTAAAAATATACTCGCCGCATTTTTTACGTCGGTTATAAAATAACAGACATAAAAAACCACATTTCATAGATTATCACGTCAATTATATATAACCGATGTAAAAAATGGTGACGTAAAAAATGTTTTCTGCACTAGTGTTAGATGATGTTTTTGAATCATTCATTATTTATGCACACACTTCCATCTATATGGATAAATTTCAATTAGTGGTATAAAATTATTAGTGACATAGTAATCTTAAAATGTAATATATACATATATTTCAATTTCCATACAGTTCAATATATAATATCATATAATTAGTGTATATGCATATCAACAATTTTCTTTTGATTTGATCATATTCTTACCTTTAAAATCATATATTAAATATATAGTGTGTATATTATGAGTTAATATCAATATAATATTGATATTATTGGTGAATACATAGTAGGAACTCTCAATTGGTTTCTTTATATATTTTTTTATATTTTGATAGATATATTTTCATGGAATTACACATGCATCACATGGTATTAACATGGAAATCATTTTTCTCCCCATAAATTTTTATTTTTATTGTATCAAATGAATTCGAATGAAAATTTTAAAATATTGGTTATTATTGTGTTACATTCAAATAAAACTTTTTTTCATAGAATACACAATGTGTAAAATGATTTTCACAATTTTAGTAGACAAAAATAATATATAATATTAATTCTGTATATATATATGCACCACATTAAAAATTCATCATTGTGTTGTTTGAACTCTACTATATGATTATATTATAGTATGAATTAATGTTACAACTAATAATTATTGGATTTTTCATGCAAAAAAATTGTTAGAAGATTTGATGATAAAGACACTAATCAAAATGGAAAATGTGCACTTTATTTAGATTCTAGTCAATAATATTCAATTTCAAGTCTCATCTAATTTCATTTAGAATAAATTGAAAAATGATAGAATGGTTTCACTATATTTTCTTTTGTAAATTACTTCCATTCATTTCTTTTTATGATTTACCAATTATATTTAATCCTATATTCCATTATTTTCTAGAATTTATAATTACACTTTTCAAATACACATATATTCATTTTATATTTGAAAAATGTGTTACTTTCAAATTATATCATCTTTGATATAAATTTAAACTTGGTTTATCTTGAAAGGATATATATTTTTGATATTTTTTAGAGATAATAAATAGTCAAAGTTGGATTATGGTACTTTCAGTGAGTGATGGATATGAGGAGGGTGTGGATGATTTTTTTGGAATTTTATAAAAGAAATGTTTGAAGCAATGACAAGTTTTTATTGCCTTGATTTAAATTTTTAAGTAAGAAGAATTTGAAAATATAATAGGTCAAAGATCATTCAATTTTTCATAGTTTTAATCTGAGTTGCAGCCCTTGGATTTGGCATGGTGAAACTGGGTAGTATTTTGGATCTCTAAATGAGGATTCTTAGAAAGATGATATGTCTAATTAAATTGAAGAAATTACTTGTGATACTGAAGAAGAGGAAATTGAGAATGAATCAATAACTGAGCATCTATAGGGTGACGCTGAAAAACCATTGTATCGAATTTGTACAGAATTTATAGTTTTTTTGACAGTGTTATGATTTATTAACTTAAAGGCGAATCATGGATGGAGTGTTAAGAGTTTTAGAGATTTGTTAAATTTTTTGAAAGATATTCTTCCTAAAGACTATGATCTTTCAGATTGACATTATAATGTGAAGAAAATACTCTGCCCGATGAGATTAGGGTACAAAAAATTACATGCATGTCTGAATGACTATGTGATATATAGGAAGGGATACCCATTTATTTTAGGGTGTCCTAAATTCAGTACATCATGGTATAAGTTGAAAGAAAAATCACAGGATGATTTAGTAGTTACAAAGACCCATTCCAATGAATTTTTGTATCTTCTTGTAATTCCTTTTTTGAAATATTTATTTTCAAATTCACATGATGCAAAAAGATTAAGATGACATACGGATGAGAAAATAAGTGATGGAAAATTATGGCATCCAGCTGATTATCCATGGTGAAATAAAATTGTTCACAAGTTTCCAAAATTCTAAAATGATGTTACAAATAATAGAAATGGACTATGCATGGATTGAATCAATCCATATCGAAGTCTTAGTAGCACACATAGTTCATTATTGGCAATTTATAGCTTATCTCTTAAATTTTTTATGAAGTGAAAATATTTCATCTTGAGTTTAATGATATCTAGACCATAACAGCCCAAAAATGATATTGAAATTTTCTTATCACCATTAATTTATTATTTGAAACTGTTATGGGAGGAAGGTATAATGGTTTATGATTCTTAAAAAATGGAATATTTTCAACTACATGAAATGATTATGTTCATTATAAATTACTTCCTAGTATATGGATTTTTTTAGTGCATTGTTAAGGGGAGTAAAGCTTGTCCTATTTTTGAACAATAGACTTCATATTATCAACTCCATCATGGGAGAAAACAGTATACATGGTTCATAGAAATATTTATTCTATGGGTCACTCTTATAGAATATTAAAAAAGGCATTAAATGACTCACATAAATTTGATATTTCCCCAAAACCATTATTCACTAATCAGTATTTTTAGTGGGTTCGAATCATTGATGTGACATTCAGAAAGACACATAAATCTGGTAATGATAGAAATATTTGAAAGAAATAGTCAATGTTTTTTGGGATACTATATTGGATATATCATGAGGTCAAACATAACATTGATGTCATGAATGTGGAGAAGAATATATATGATAGATTTATTAGAAAATTATTAGACATTAAATGTAAGACTAAATATGGGTAGAATGCATGATTGGACTTAATCTCAATGGGAATACATTTGGAGTTAGCTCCCACTCCTGATGGAAGGAAAACATTCATTCCCCTGACTTGTCATATAGTATCCAAGAGGGATAAAATAGCTTTTTTAAATGTCTTCATGATATAAAAGTGATATAGGGTTATATTTCAAATGTAAAAACATTTGTGTCTTTAATGTATTTGAAGTTGATAGGTATGAAATCACATGGTTTTCACATAATAATACAATAAATCCTACCAATTGAATTTCATGGAATATTTCACATCCATGTCAGAATGACTACCATGAAGATATGTTATTTTTTTAATTAAATTTTTAATAGGGTGATTAATATAAAATCTATGAAAGCTTTGGATAATGAAGAAGTTTCTATACTTTTTCAATTGGAAATGTATTTTCCTAAATATTTTTCTATATCATGGTGCATTTAATGGTTCACTTGGTGTAAGAAATAAATCTTTGTGGAACTGTATAACTATGTTGGATGTATCCTTTGAAAGGTATATGAAAATATTAAAGGGGTATGTTAAGAATCCATATCAACCTAAAGCCTCCATTATTTAGAAGTATCTTTTTAAGGAGGTTGCAGAGTTTTGTAAAATTCTTTTGTCTATAGTAGAGCACATAGGTTTGCCTACATCTCACCATGAACAAGTTAATTATGGTGGAAAGGGGATTTGTGGATTCAAAGTAAAATTATTGATAGGTTGGTAGATAATGAAGGTATATTTATATATCTTGAAAAACATAAATGGCACTCATCCATATATAACATTGATTATAATTGTTTTAAAAGAATGATATCTAAACAATAATTATATGTGGATTTTAAATGAGTATAAAAAACTATCTTTACATGGTTTAAAGCGACCGTACTTGGTAGATCAGATGCATCCAAAAGATTGAGATGGTTTGTGGGTGGTCCATGTTTAAATTTGATAACATGGTATGGGTATAAAATTAATGTCTATAAATTTATTATGAAAGATTAGGACAATAGAAGTACGACTCATAATAATAGTGTAATTGTGTACTCAGAAGAAATGCATTTGTCAAGTTCCAAAGACAAAAACCCAATATCTGTATCAAATTAATTTTATGGAGTCATTGAATAAATATGGTAGGTTGATTAAATTAAATTTAAAGTTGCATTGTTTAACTGCAAATGATTTATTGGTAAAAATAGTGTTATATACAATAAATTTGAAATAATAGTAGTTAATTTGAATAAATTGGAATACACAGTTGGTCATTTTGTCATGGAATCAAATGATTTTTTTATGTTCTTGATAAATCTGAGATGATATGGTCTATTGTTTTATAAGGGAGAAAACAGAATGGTTTTGATGATAAACTTGATGAAGATGCTAATTTATGTGAGATATCTACTTCCATGGAAAGATTAACAAATAATATTAATGATCATGTCATAGACATGGTATGCACTATATGGAATAATCATGAATAAGGAATTTGGGGAAACAATACTTTAATACATTCCTAATATTATAAGTAACATATGTTTATTTATGTTTTACTTTTTTAAATTTCATTAATTGTTAGATATTTTAATTTTATTTTCTTTATTAAAACATGTATTAGAAATAATAAGTTAAATTGTTTTTTATACTAGTTTAGTTTTGTTTAGTTGACCATGTTCACCCTTATTCAACATATCTATTAATTTATTTATTTTTTTGAAAAAACAATTATTTTAAATTTAATAAGTTAAATAAAAACAAAAAATATCGTATAAGATTATATTGAAAAAAAAATCTTTTGGTGTTAAAATTATTTATCAGGTTGGATAATGTTTTCTATTTACACACCATTTCTGGATTTGTTTTCATTAATTTATGTAATTTTATCTCTCATTAATATTGTTATAATTTTAGTTAACTATAAATAATTTGAATAAAAATTTGTTATGTTTAGTTTACATTACTTTTTGTTTGATAACTATACATTTTTATTTACATTTGTATGTTATAGTTGGATTTGCAAATTTTTGTAATAATTGTTAATTGATTTGGTTTGTAGGATAATGACATATCAATCATCTGATCCACCACATACTTGTAGAGATGATCGTACTCATACCTATGAGAAGAAATGTACACATGCTCCTATTGATGAGCCTCTTCGTCCTTTTTTACATGATACATCAACTTCCACAGGGGGAAAAAGAGTTTGAGTGTTGCTAAATGTGGCATCACATGTTTACCAAAATTATCAGTTACCCATAGCTAGGACCAGAGTATACCCGTAGAATTTGATGATAATTATATTCTAACAGGTCCAAATTCAAAAAAACTATAGACTTATGTAGCAGTGCGGGCTAAAAGAAAAGTTAAAGGTTTATTTGATAATTGTATAAGTGTTGACAAAGTGAAAATATATCACCTTTGGGACACCATTTTTCTATGGTCGTTTTTTATTATTTTACTTATATTGAAAATTTTATAGTAACATATTATTCCCCCTTCTTATCAGATGACATATGATATACCTGATACTGGAGGAGTCAGGAGGAAATGTTTATCATTGGATGCTAGGAGTTTTAGGGATTTTAAATCAGCCATCACATCACATATCATTTTTTGGGATAGAAAAAAATCATAATCCATGTGATATATATCCATTTATAGATGAAGATGTATGGAAGAATTTTTTTGAAAGTAGTAGAAGAGAAGCATTTATGGTAAGTGAAATGTTACCTTTTAGAATTTTTTTATATTAATGACCATATTAATGATTTCATTATTTGTAACTCTTGATTTACAATAATCAAGGATATCTCATCCAGAGATGAAATTTAGAAATGTCTTCCCACATAAATTATCTCGAGGAGGGTATGCGTTTTTGTAAGAACAAATGATAACATAAAAAACTTCAAAATCTGAGAGCCGAGTCTTTAGGGTCTACAGAGGTTTCCCATCCTCCCCCTGATAGACATGAAAAATTGAATAGGTATAGGATGAGAAGAAAAGAACAATATCTTACATAAGGGTTTAGGGCTGTAGTTGAGAGGATTGTAAGATTTTTACTTTATTTATTTATTTATGTTAAAAAAACTCTTTATATATAGTGATTCATTATATATATTTTGAAATATTCCATATAAAATTCTATTAAGGAGAAAAGAAAACATGGGGCCTTATAGCTGAGGGTAGGATGGATATCGTAGCTACATCATTGGGAAATCTCAAACAATCGGGTCGTGTACGAGGATAACCGACATATGTATTGATTAAAAAATCATTTCCATGCACTGTATCTTATTCAATGGAGGATGTTTATAAAAAAAATAAAATCTTTGGAATATGAAGTTTGGGATATTCATGTGATGATGGAGGATAGGATTAGTGCTTCGGTACAATTTATGTTTTCAAACATGCAAAGAGAGTTTCAGACTACTGATCCCACTCCACCTCTACCAACAACTCGCACTCTTTCTCCTCTGCCTGCAGACCCCACTCTTTCTTATCCTATTCCTACACCCCCTCAACCATTGCCTCCCTATTATTTCCAATTATATGTTGATTATCCCTAACATCAGATTGTTTCATATGGGATGATATTTTATATTTTAGGTACTATTCATCATCAAAAGAGATAGATAGAGCATCATCGACTTGTTCGACATATTATCACGGAGGTTTGTGTATATTTTATATTTTATTTCATTTTGGTAATAATTTTTTTTAGTATTTTAAAGTTTATCTATTTATCAATTTTTTTACAGGAATACTTTGAAGGTGAAGAAATACTATTTATACAATAGTAAATTCAAAGTGCTATGGATTTATATACAAATTCTAGTCATCTTGATGAATTGTCAACATATTAAAATTTGTTGATGGATGTTTATGAGATTCCAATTTAAGATGGTGTTTTTGGGAATGCATTGACTATGGTGCTTTTGAAAAAAGATACCATGGAGCTTGTAACTTTAGATCAGTTGGGCATCAATATGATGTATGTTTCTTCCTTGTAAGTATTAACATAAATCTTTCATTACATTTAATTTATTGAAAATTTGTACTTATTTTTGGTTTTGTATTAGGTATCAATTTAAAATCTGTAAGGAGTCATAAAAGATATATGTATATGGATTTATGGACACATGGTTTATTTAACCAATAGAGATGACAATGATTGAAGCATAAATAACAGTTTATATTGTTGAAGGATTTCCAAAGAAAGTAATCATTCAGTGTTGGATGTTTTCTTATCTTTAAGATCATGAAACACATATCTCATAAAGTGTTATATATCTCTTAAGATAATGAACTCTAATATTAAATTTTCTTTTATATTAGTGGTAATTGGATGCTAGGTGTTTTTCCCAAGGGAGAAGGCACTTTACTGGATATGCTCTATCCATGGTCAAGTGAGAAAAAATTTTAAGAATGTATTGGACATGTTGGTTTGATTTTTTTTAATAATTTTTTATATTATTATTAATTTTAAATTTATTTTATTCACATTGTTTTCAAACAGGGCATGAAATTTATTTTGAGAGACCAAAAAAAGAAGAGCTCCAAGATCAAATATGTAAAAGAAATAGTGATTTTTTATATAAAATTAGTACATTTTGGATAAATTACTTAATAATGTTATTTTCAATTGAAAACTATTTTAAATAATATTATAATAAACAAGAATCCATAAAGGAATGTGGATATTATGTTTTAAGATTTATGTATGAAATAATTTCAACTCAGACAATTACAAATTTATAGAATGTTATATTTCTTTATAAACTTTTCCTTAAGAGTTCATTAATTTTATTCAGAATATATGTTAAATGAATTCCTTTTTATTTGTATCCTTTTGATGACCATTGGGCTTATAGTGCACATGATATTAGGCACTTTCAATTTGAATGGGGAAATCATTTTATATGTGTGATTGGATTTTAGTTTATTTATTCTATTTATTGTAATCTTGAAATTTCTAATTGTAAATGTGTGTTTCTGGTCATTCTGTTTCTATTTCTTCTTATTTTCTACTTGGTTTATGATTGGATTATGATTGGTTTTATTCTTGTTTTCTCTTCATCTCTGATTTGGAGAAGAGTATTGAAAATGAAATTATTAAACAAACTGTTCCAATAATTCATTTACAACAATAGTTTTATTAAACAACATTAAAAATATACTTATAATATCGCCTGAAATAACATCGTGTACTAAGTGACATTAAAAGTAAGAAAAACGTATGCGAAAAACCATTTTCTGCACTAGTGACAACATTGCTCTGCTATTAAGGATTTCTCATGTATCTAAGAATAACTAATTATATTTTCCTGGTGTATGGTGGAGATGAGGATATAGTCATCAAGGCTTATACTGAATCTAGTTTTCAAAATGATCTGAATTCAATGTCACAATATGTTTTCTCTCTCAACAGAGGAGATGTTAGCAAAAATATCTCGAAGCAGCCAATTGTCACTTATTTTACAGTAGGGTCTGAGTATATAGTATCTTCTGATGCTGCCAAGGAATTTATTTGGATACAAAACTTTTTATAATATATTGACGTGGAACCTAGTAATAAAGACCCTATCACATTCTATTGTGATAATAACACAATGGTGGCTCCTGAAAAAGAGTCATGCTCACAATAACGGACAAATCACATACTCTATAAGTATCACATATTGATGGATTTTTATCAAAGGGGTGAAGATGTAGTATGGAGAGTTTCCAAAAAATAAAATGTGGTCGACCCCTTGACAAAAGGCATATCTCAAAAAAGCATGAGGATCATGAGATAGCCAGCGAACTGAACGTTGTTAGTAGTTGGATCTAGTACAAGTGGGAGTCTATTGGAGTTGGTGCCCATGAACGAACATCTATGTACTTTATGATAACATGTATTCATTATTTTGAATATTAATAAACTCTTTATTTCATTATGATTGTTCTTATGCGTCACATAGTATGTGATAATGTCCTAAGAGTAATTTTCATAGTGAAAGGTCATAGATGTTCCCCATTATGATGACAACATTGTAGTGTCATGATAATATTCTTAATTATATGTTATATGGCTTGATGAAATCATTTTAGGAACAAAAATAATACAATATATCAGGTGTGAAGACTCATAGGAGTTTGAGGAACCTTCTCATGGTGTACACCCTTGGTAATATCCCGAGAAGGATATTATGAGAACGAGACTTGCTAGTAGGAAATCCACATTTATATGTGTCATTGTTGTTCCTATTTTCAGACAAGTGTGTGGATCCTTAGACTTTAATATTATTATTAATGATTATTACAAGTTGGTTCCTTTGATTTATTGATAAAATCCATGATGACATATGTTTGGAGTGAGGTAGGATACGTGGGGTGTTCCACGAGTATTATTGCATTAATAAATAATACAAGAAATGATTTTTCCCTTTTGTTCTTTAAAATAAGTTGAAATATCAATCCTTTTGATGGAAATGATATAGCCTAAATAAATCCATGACCATGGTGTTCTATATACAAGTTCAGTTTTTAGAAATCTAAGAAAGTGACATCGAACACATAGGTTGATGGCACCATCATGAAACCTAATTGACTAGAGATATCCTAATAAAGGGATTATATTACATAGTAAGCATCTATGTGAGGTATTATGTCATTGAGACATCAACTTATTTCTCTATGGGTGTCTTCGAATGTTACAAGATGCTAACCATGGACTTTAGGCTTCTTCGCCAATGCCACTGAGAAATAGTCATAGATAATCGCGCACTAAGTGTATCCAAAATCACTTTTAAATGATTTATTATTATTTATTACTTAACAAGTTAAATAAAAATTATTCCAGCACGCTGTTTAAAAATTAATAATGTTTTTTTGATCGTATATATTTCATCACCAGTTATTCGATAGAATATTATGTGAGTGGAATATTTAATAAATATTTATTTTTTATTTAGTGAATATAATATTTATTTATTTATTGTAAAATAATTCAATGATAGTTATTTAATAAATAAATAGTCATTATTCATCACCTGATGAATATTGTAGAGGAATTGCAGACCATGATTATTGGTTTGCTGATAAATAATATATATTAAATATTATTTGAATAAATAATAGTTAATTTTAATTTATAAGTTTAGCACATGTCAATAAATAATATTAATATTATTATTATTATAGACATGGGGTTTCAAAATGGTTAATTAAATATTAAATTCCACTTGTGTAATTTTTAATTTCTGACTCTAACGGTATATAAACCCAATTATATTATTTTCTCAAAGAGAACCAATATATATTTTTTGTTTTTCACAAAGAATCTGTAGAGTCCTCTTGAATCCCTAGAGAGCTCCCTTATCCTAGAACACTCCCAAGAACAAAGATAAATCTTCCCCCACCTTCCACTCTCAAGTCTATAGAGATCAAGGAGAATCCTTTGGAAGGGATTCTTGGGGCAATCAAAGGTGAATGAAATAAGAAATAAGTTCCATCTTTCAAGCACCCATAGATTCCAATGGCGACATTCAGATATTTTTTGAAACACATGTGGATCACTGCTAGAAGGAATCTTCCCTTCATTTTTATAAGGGAACAACGTTACAATGTAGATCCATTTTCTGATCCATCAATGAAAAAGTAATTTCTCCCAAGGCAATTCTTTAATTGATTGACTTAATTATAAATAATAAGTGATAATTCTATGCTTGGTTCCTTCAACTTATCCCTTGTCTATATTCCTTTATTCAATATCATTGATCACAAAATTTAAAATCCTATAAAATATTAGATTAATCATCGATCATGAAAAAATCAAATTTGGGAATGACCCATTGCACGCTTTTATTTCTCCCAAAACCAACAAATATAACACCCCAAGACTTTGAAGAAAATTTAATTTTAAATAAATTCAATATCATTCATTATAAGAAACTCTTATTTTATCTTGCATTACATGCAATAATGAGTTTCTTTGATAGCTTGTATTACCTGTAAGACCAAGTTTTACCAAACAATAATATACTATTAATATTATTATTATTTAATATGATAGAGATCTCCTAGTCGTTGGAATTTTGGGTATGAATAGGATTAAATAACCTATTAAAATATATATTTTACACACATTTATTAGTTATTTATTGATTATTAAATAAATGAGAATATTTAAAAGAAAAAAATATTTTATGAAAAATAGTATTGTTCTAAAGAGAGGATTAATCATGCTTTGTTCACATATTTAAATTTAATTTTTAAAAATTTTAGAAAATTTATTTTTAAAAAATAAAATTAATTTTTAAAATAAGAATATTAAAATTATTTTAGGGTGATTTTTTAGAATTTTTCATTGAGTTTTAATTTTCTGATGTATAGTGAAAATACTAAATTTTAATTGAAAGATGCCTTTTCGTTTAAATAATTTATAATTTTAAATTATAGTTTGAATTGGGTTAAAAAAATTATTTCAATTATTTAAAAATTTAACCAATTTGGTTCATTGGAATCATTTTTATTTTTATTTTAGATAAACAAACTTTGTAAACTTTTAATCATTTTCACATTAAAACCCCATTTTCTCTCCATGTTTGTTGGATTAATTTTAAATTCAAATTTCCCACTTTTGTGAATTTAATTTGTAAAAATTGATTCCATATTTGGAATTGACATAATTTTTAATGTATAATATAGTCAAATTAATTTTTGAGAAAAAGTTATTATGAATTCAGTAAAAATTAATTATTATGGTTAAGGTAAAAATGGGTTTACTAAGGGGTTAAACTAAAAAGATAAGGGAATTAATAATTCATAAACTTTAATATAAACTATTATATATGAAATATTTTTATCATTACACCTCTATGGTTCGATAATGGTTCATTTTGGAACCTCGTGATATATGAAAACCATGGGAGCACTCAATTCAATTCAAAAAAAATACCAAGTCTGTCCTCTCCCCCACTTATAAAAGGCCACCCAACTATCCTCTATTCTTCACACCTTCAAAACTATTTATTTTTTCCAATAACTATCCAAATAACTTCTAAAAATTGATCCACTCATCCTAGAATCATTATTTTGGTCAAAAATTCAACATTGGAAGGCTTTAGTGCAAACCCAAGGAGGATACCCGAAAAAGAGGTAATGTTCTTCAACGCACATCTTTATTTTATTTCTTTCTACACCTCCTTAAATTAATATTAAAACATTCTGATATAATAACCTTAGTATATTCCATATACTGGGATATTGTTATAATAAGTTCTTGACCTAAAACAATCTCCACTTCCATCAAATGGGTTACAAAATCGACGTTCGTGTGTACGGCTGACTACTGTCTTGTGAACCTCATTCGTTCTTCCATTACCACCTTTCATGGTTTGGTATGATGAAGAATATAAAGTATATATATGATATTTATAACATATTAATACCTATGTAATAATTATATCATATATATCTTTTTACCTTCCATTTTTAGGAGATACGATAATGTCGCTTGTGTGTATGGCGGGCTACGGCCTCGCGAAGCGATGTGATTCGTCTTTCACAAATGCTTCACATTTAATGTGATAAGAATAAAGTTAATGATTATATGTTATATACATAACATAATTTTGATATTCATGATGTAATTATCATTCATTAAAGAAAATTT
The DNA here is from genome assembly GCA_963277665.1 of Viscum album. Classification (NCBI taxonomy): domain Eukaryota; kingdom Viridiplantae; phylum Streptophyta; class Magnoliopsida; order Santalales; family Viscaceae; genus Viscum; species Viscum album. The sequence goes on from OY728166.1 coordinate 406,616,584, forward strand.
ATATTGTTTTCTTTCTTTCCTTTTCACTCACGTAAAGATGATAACATCGCTCATGTACATGTGGACTATCGCCTTCATGAAACGAGGTGGATATCTTTTTATCACCACACCACATAGATGATATATAAGAATATATTTAAATAATTAATACATAATTTATGATATTTTTATGATTCTATAAGTATAAAATATTACTTACCACTTTTCCATAATGATCATTGATAAATGAAAATGTTACTCTTGCATACGTAAAATCTACCGTCTCCATAATCGTAGAGTACTTCATTTTTCAAATTAAAATTCATGATTGATAATAAAATTATAATTTATGTAAAAATATTATTATTATTTCATGATATTTTTAAATTAATATTACTATGTTTTAACTCTTTGACACTTAAATTAATTGATAAAATGTTTCTAAGAAAATATGACTCCATTTCTATCTTCGATATGAAATCTATTTTCTTCCAAAATCATGTTTTCTAAAAATGTTTTAAAAAATGTTTTTAACCTCCCCAAAATGAATTATTAAAGAAATTTTTATAATTTTTTTAAAGAAATCTCTATTTAATTTTTAAAACAATGCTCGTTTGTATTTTAACGAAAATGTGAAAGAAATCTTCTTTTCATTTTCTGAACAAGGCACTTTCTAACATTTTTACATTGCATAATGAAATGTTATTTTTATCTTGTATGGTGTGTATGGATTTAACCACCAAAATTTATTCGAAGCTTCCTTTTCAAGTTTATAAGGTTACTTTTAAAGAAATTTCTTTCCTAATTTTCTATAAATAATTAGTTCTTCAAATTAATTTTCAAATAAAATAATTTTCAGAATGTTTTATGTTTTTAAAAAATTTATTTTAAAAAAAAATATATATTTTCCTTAAGATTTTTGTTAAATAACTTTTTATGGTATGTAGATTCATAGATGAGAGCAACCCCTTATTCTTACTATAATGGGAAAATATTGTATTGATACAATCCATTTTCTTTATAAGGATGGTTTATGATCATTTTGACAAAGGAAAGTACTTAAATTGACTTCCATGATTCATTTTTTCAGTCATTAACTTTATCTTGAATTATTCAATATCATGTGATCACTATAAATTAATTTTCACCTAAATATACATATTATTTTTCATGGATATGTTTATTTCTTGAACCATATATCATTTCTACATATAGTGTTTACTTTTAATGTTATTTTTTTATCAGGGAAAATATTAATAAATATGTATTCTTTACTTAATAAGGATATTTGATGATAAAGTGAATTTTTCATTAATTAAATTGATTATTAAAAATATGAGGAATGATTTGTAATTTCAATGATGGGCAGGTTCAACATTATATATTCCCTCAATGCAACTATAAGTCTCATAATACAATCAAGTTAAGCTGGAATAAAATGGGATTTTAATAGTAGATTAAACCATCTTGTGAAAGTTCTTGACCATAGAGGTATCATGATGCATGAGTTCATGACATCCAATAATTAAGCATTACCTTCATTAAGAGTTTAGTTTTTATTATCATTGATATTTTCACAATTATATTATCTTTGGAAGTATTTCATTCACAGTTTATTGAATAAATGGAATGTGTCATGAGTTATTTACCTTATTAAATTGATTATGCCTTATCTAATTATGATAGTAATGTTATTGATTAAATGGAATATGTGGGCAGTTATTTACCTCTCCATATTGATTATTAAACATGCGTTTTCCATATTGATATTGCCTCTGGATGCACTTCCTTTTTAGTTTATTGATTAAATGAAAAGTGTGATCAGTTATTTAGCTTTTCATATTGATTGTGATTATTCATTCATGATAGCTTCTATTGTACCTAAACCTTGCTATTCATTTGACCTCTCCCTTATTTTTTTCCTTTCCTCATGATTCAGTGAAGGTTATTATGATTGATATGCAGGGATATGCTAGAGGGGATAATGTTATTCTCGAAAAAAAATGTGTTGTGATTTCTATATTCAAATGTAATATGGGAATGAAGTATAAATCTAGTTTACCAAGACTACTAAACTATTCAATTATTTAAGATGTAATTCCTTGTATCATATTCTAATGTAATGATGCAGGCACTGACTCTGAGATACTAGAGTTGGGGTCACTAAAATATATGATATGAGGATATTGTAATCTATTGGATGCATCACATATTTATCACAGGCTACATCACAGGGTATATCATACAATATAGAACCCATTTTAGTGCATTTACAAACATTTATAACTTGAAGAACCTATATAAACAAGTTGTGGAGTAATTTTCTTATGCATTTACCTTTTGGTAGAAGGTCATCCATATTATAGAGATAATCCACTGCAATATATTGTGGAAATCAATTTTGAGCATAAATAAATGGTTACCCGACTCACAACATGCAAGATAAACTATTCATCTCCTAGATTTAGAGTTAATAATTGTGAAAAAATGATTCAACTCGAGATATATCATCAAATAACATTTGAAAATCATAACAGGAAATAAAAACCCTTTTATTTAAAATTAATTTAAAAGGAAAATAGTTTAAGAATATATTATTATTAGAAAATGTAATTTCAGTTAAATCTCACTATACCCCATGTTGATGCTAACACAAATACTTTAATAGTATGTTGGAGAGGAGGGGTAATCTACTGATGAACATGTGAAAGGCCATCTGGAGGAAGTAAAAGGACGGAATCACCACAATTGATTAAATCATTTAAGAATAGAAGAGACATGAAGATTGGGGATTTATTTTTCATACATAGAGATAAAAGTATAAATTAGTGGAAGGAAAAGTTGTCTAACCATAGACCTATTTCTAAAATAGTCTAGCTAAGGCCTATGAAAGATCTAACTAAAGGAAGGAATCATGGATGGTTTAGGGGAGGAAAGGGAATGAGAAAATAAGGAGAGGGGTTGTTGGGTAATATGCTTTAAGAAATCTCTAAGCCCCCCTTTTAGTTATAAATAAAATATGAAAAATGACATATTTGTCTTTATTTTTTTTCAAAAAATCAAAATTATACCTATCAAGTTCTTGATGGGGGTACATCATCCATTAAGTGAACATCAGATATCCAGTGCTTATACACCAACCATTTGTTATGGGTGAAAGTATCCTCTTCCAACCCCTCGAGACTATAGGGCATGGAATAAGGGACCAGTAGCCACCCCATGCTTCTCTAAAACCAGACCTCTTCATTTTACTTCCTTTCATCCTCACTCATTCCTCCTATGAATGTGTTTAACTTTTAATTTAAAAATTAATTTATCAAGTAATAAAAATTTAAATTAACTGAAAACTCAAACGATATGGATCATTACATGTCATATTAAAGGAACTATTGAGTTTGAATAGAGGTATACGAAAGATAAATCTATTCAGGTTTAAAGTTTTCCATATACTAATTGGGTAGGTGAAATTGGTGAATTAAAGTTTATTATGTTATGACATCACAAGATATAACTCAAATTATTTAGACAAAATTGTAGCATGAAGACCTGAGACTAGAAATCACATATTCAATGGTGCTTAGATGCGATAACCAAAGAGTAATTAATTTTCCAAAGAATATAATTTAATATTCAAGGTTTACATATACTAAGATAAAAAATTATTTCATCAAGGTGAAAGTAAAGTGTGGTGAGCTCAACTTAGAGTATGCTTCAATAGGTCATGTGTATCTTGAAAAATCTCTTGGAAAATGATGTAAAAATGACTAATACACTTGTCTAAAAACTATTGGATGGACATATTTTAACTATTCCACCTCTAAGGTTCAATAATTATTCATTTTAGAACCTTGTGACATATGGAAAACGTAGTATCACTCAATTCATTTCAAAAATACAAAGTATGTCCTCTCCCCCACATATAAATGGCCACCCCCTATCCTCTATTCTTCACACCTTCACACAACTTTTGTATGGCCAAACCCAAATCAAATAACTTCCCAACCTACCTACCCTCATCCTAAAAGCATTGTTGTGGTTATAAATCTAACCTAGTAAGGATTTAGCGCAAACCTAGGGTGGATACCTGAAGAAGAGGTAATGTTCTTCAACAAGTATCTTTATTTTATTTATTTCTCCACCTACTTAAATTATTATTAAACCATGCTTATATAATAACATTTGTATCTTCCATATACTTGGATTTTTGTTATAATAATTTATTGACCTAAAACCATCTCCACTTCCATCGAATGGGTTACAAAATAATCGTTTGTGTGTACGGAGAACTACCGCCTCACGAACTGATGTCATTCATTCTTACATTACCACCTTTCACGGTTGGGTATGATGATTAATCTAAAGTATATATATAATATTTATAACATATTTATACCTATGGAGTATTTATATGATATATTTATTTTTAATTTCTATTCTGTAAGAGATACAATAATGTCACCCGTGTGTGCGGTGGACTACCACCTCACAAAGTGACGTGATTCGTGTTCCACCGATGTTTCACATGAAAGGTGATAAAGATACAATTAGTGATTATATGTGATATAAATTAAATAATTATGATATTAAATATATATTTATCATTATATAAAGATAATATATATCATTTTCTTTCTTTCCTTTTCACTCACGTAAAGATGATAACATCGATCGTGTACGTGTGGACTACCACCTTCATGAAGCGATGTGGTTATATTTTCATCACCACACCACATGGATGATATATATGAATATATTTTGAGGATTAATATGGTATTTATGATATTATTATCATTCTATAAGGGTAAAATATTACTTACCTCCTTTCCATAATGATCATTGAAAAATGAAAATGTAACTCATGCATACGTACGGTCAAACGTCTCCATGATCGTAGTGTACTTAATTTTTCATAATCAACATTCATGATTGGTGTTAAAAGTATAATTTATGTATAAATATGATAAATATTTCATTATATTTTTAAAGTAATAATACCATATTTTAACTCTTTGGTACTTAAATTAATTGATAAAATGTTTCTACAAAAATCTGACATCATTTCTCTCTTCATTCGAAAATGAGTTTTCTTCCAAAACCATGTTTTCTAAAAATGATTTCAAAAATGGTTTTAACATCATAAAAAAAATTTTAAAGGCATTTTTAAAAAAATTCTTCAAATGATTCTGTATTCCATTTTCAAAAAATGCTCGTTTGTTTTTCACCAAAAATGTAAAAGGAATATTCTTATCTATTTCTAAACACAACAATTTCTTACCCTTTTACAATGAAAAAGAAATGTTCTTTTTATATTGTATGAAATGAATGGATTTACCCACCATTATTTATTTGAAGCTCCCATTGCAAGTTTATAATGTTACTTTTAAAAGAGAATATTTTCTAAATATTCAGTAAATTATTAGTTTTTAAAATTAATTTTCTAAGAAAAGTATTTTCATAATGTTTTATGTTTTTTAAAATTTAATTTTCAAGATAAGAAATGATATTTTACTCAAGAATGTTTTTAACGAGATTTTTATGATATTTATATTCGTCAATGAAAATAACCCCTAATTCTTACTCAAATGGGTGTATGTTGTATTAATATTATCCTTATTCTTTTTATGGATGGTTTATGATCATTTTGACTAAGGAAAATACTGACATTCACTTCCTTGATTCATTTTTGTAGTCATTAAATTTCCCTTGAATTATTCAATATCTTGTGATCACTGGACATTAAATTTCCCTAAATATCCATATTATTTATAATGGACATGTTTATTGCTTAAATCACAAATCATTTTTACATATAGTTTTTAGTTTTAAAGATATTTTTTTATCTGGTGAAATATTGATAAATATGTATTCTATACTCAATATGGATATTTGATGATAAGGTACATTGGTTATGAATTAAATCGATTATTCGATATATGAGGAATACATTGGAATTTTAGTGACTGGTGGGGCCTGACAATATATAGCCCCTTGATGCACCCATAAGTCTCATGATACAATCAATTTATGTTAGCGTAAAACATGTTTTTAAGTGTAGATTAAATCATCTTGTGAAAGTTCTTGGTGATAGAGGTATCAGGATGCATAAGGTCATGACATAAAATAATTAAGAATTAATTTCATTAAGATTTAAATTATTTTTATCAATGATATTTACACAATTATATTATCTCTAAATACATTTCATTCTTAGTTTATTGATTAAATGGCATGTGTCATCAGTTATTTACCTGGCCACATTGGTTATGCCTTATATAATTATGATAGTCAATTTATTGATTAAATGACATGTGTAGTCAGTTATTTACCATTACATATTGATTATTATCTATGAGATTTTCATATTGATATTATTTATGGATGCAACTCCTTTTAAGTTTATTGATTAAATGATAGTGTGTTCAGTTATTTACATTGTCATATTAGTTATGCTTATTGATTCATGATAGCTTCCATTGTACTTAACCCTTATTTATAATTTGAGCTCACCCTAATATTTTTTTCTTTCCCTAGGACTCCGTGAAGTTTACTATGACTGATACACATGGATATGATAGAGGGAATAATGTTATTTTTGAAAAAAATGGGTTGTAATTTCTATATTCCAATGTAATACGAGAATCATGTATGTACATACTTTATGAAGACTACTAAACTATTCAATTCTTCATGATGTGATTCCTTGTATATTATTCCAATTTAATAAAGCAGAAATTAACACCGAACTACTAGGGTTAGGTTCACTACAATATAGGATATGAGGATATCATAATTTATGGTATGCATCACATGCTTATCACATGATTCAATATAGAGTATATCATACAATATGAAACCCATTTTAGTGAATTCCAAACATTTATAACTTGAGGAACTTGTATAAACATGTTTTGGGGGATTTTCTTATACATTTAAATTTTTGTAGAAGGTCATATTTGTTATAGAGACTATCCACTGCAATATGTTATAAAAATCAATTCTGAGCATAAATAAATAGTGACCCATCTCATAACATGCAAGATAAATAGCTCATGGCCTAGACATGGAGTAAATAATAGTAAACAACCAAATTTAAATCAAGATATTTCATCTAAGAACAAATGAAAATCATAACATCAATTATTTTTTTAATTAAATAAATTTAAAAGGAAAATAGTTTATAAATATATTTTTAGTAGAAAAATAAATTTCAGTTAAATCTCACTCTACCCCATGCCGATACTAACATAAACACTATAATACTATGTTGAATATGATGGGTCTCCTTGTTATTAACGTGTGAAGGGCCATCCAGAGGAAGAAAAAATAAGGAATCGCCATAATTGACTTAATCATTGAAGAATAGAGGAGACATAAAGATTGTGGATTTATTTTTATTATACATAGATAGAAGAAGAAATTATAGGAAGGAAAAGTGGACTAACCATATCCATGTTGCTAAAATAGATGATCTAAGACCTATGAAATATCTACCAAAAATAGGGAAGTAGGAAAGGGAATGAGAAAATGAGGAGAGGGGTTGTTGGGTCATCATATTAAAGAAATTTCAAAGCATGTCTTTCAGTTATAAATAAAATATTCCAAATGGAATATCTAACATTATTTTTTTTTAAAATCCAATATTATACCTACTGAGTACTTTATGGGGGTACATAGACCATTCGATGACCATTGGATATCTGGTGCTTATGAAGAAAGCATTTTTTATGGGTGACATTTGACTTTCCTTCTCCATCGAGACGATTGGGTACCCTATACGTGGGATTACGTACCCCATGCTTCTCTAGAACCAACCCCCTTCAATTTCTTTCCTTTAATCCTCACTCATTCCTTATTCGATTGTGTTTAACTTCTAAATGCACAAATAATCAATCAAATAATAAAATTTTAAATTAATTTAAAACTCAAATGTTATGGATCATTACGTGTTATATTAAAGGAACTCTTAAGAATGACTTGGGTATAACAAAGATAAATCTATCCAGCTCTATGGTTTTTTCATATAATAATCGGGCATTTTATATTGGAGAATGAAAGTATGATTTCTAAAAGTGAGTTATTCATTAAAGGAAGATGTGTTATTTGGCACACCGAGAGGTAAAAAATAAAATGAAAGTTTAGTATGTTACGAAATCATAAGATACAACACAAATTAGATGGAAAAAGCTCTAGGAAATTGATGTATAAGTGAGGTTGGAAATTAATTCCTCTCGAAAAATAAATGTGAATTCATCAATCATATGTTCCCTTTTTTGTTTCTTTGAATTTATTGAAAAATAGAGATAATATTTTGGGGATTTCCATATAGAGTGTGAGGATTCTTATTCATCATATAAGAAGTTGAAGAGGGAGAATAGTTTTGTGGAGTTTCCTTTGGAAGAAACATTTTGGTCGCAACCATACTAAAAAACTAAACTGAAGCCAAGAGAAAAAGAAACAATTAAATAAAAAACATCATCCTCCCTCACAAGGGAAGTTCACACATTAATATCAGACCCCTTGGTAATGAAACAGAAAACATCCTTCCAAGTTCACTTTGCACTATGATTTGACTTAGAATGAATCTAAAGTCCAATTTCAGAATCGAATACCTTTTCACAGGTGTCTAAGTATGTTAGGAACAAATAATCCATGTTTAAAGAAAAAACAAGTTGACATTTCATCAATACATTAAAACATATGAAGAAAATAAATAATAAGAAGATACAAAACACCTTTTCTAGTACAGCGGCATCATCTTCCTCCTCCAAATCTTCCTTATCATCCTATTTAGAAGTGGAAATGAAAATAAGAGTCAAGGGAAAAACAAAAATAATATTGTTGAAATAGAAAGGAAAACAAGAAGATAATTTAAATTTCAATATGAATACAATTAACATGCAACAACATTTATAGGTACATGAATGCTTTCACAACAAGACACTGGATATGGATTAAACTAGTTTGAATTAAAAATAGGTAAGACATGATATGAAGAGAAAAGATAAATGAAACTATTTTGAGGATATTATTCAGTTGCAACACCTTTGTATCCCATAAATTAAATACTTTCATTTTTCCAGTCATGGAATAGCTTGAAATCCTTCATAATCACTAGAAAAATATCCAGATAAGTTCTCTCAGTGGAAAAACTTCCTAGAAAAAGTTGTTCATTGAAAATATTTAGTAAAAGTTTGACATTGTTTATCAACCAGAGATTCACAAAGAGTAGCCTAACTATGGAAATATATTAAAATATGATTAAAAGTAAGCATATATAGTTGATGCATTTAATCATAAACCAAATGAAAAATAATTACACATGAGCAAGATGAATGAGATTATCATCCTTCATCATGACTTTAATAGATTGTCCACCTTTCACTTCGATTCCTGAAAAAAAATATGAAAACGAGGCCAAATAGAAAATCCTGAATAACACATAGAAGAAACTTTCACTCCATAATTTTATAATTTAATTAGATCTTGAATTATGAAATCTAATAAAACAGCACGACACCATTTATTTGAAGAACCTATCATATAGATAAAATTAGTTTTATTTTAAAAAAACTTAAGAATCATAAGATTTCATATGATAATGATGAAATAAAAAACAAGAAGGACATTTGAATAAAAAGAATGTTTTAGTAAAATAAAAAGGGAAATGTATTTGAAATCACGAACAAAATTACATAAGGTGTGTATGATTTTATCAACGGATTTTTAGCATTGGAAACCAAGAGAATAAAAGATCATAATGAGTTAGGAAAACTATAAAATCGAGGGCATAAACATGAATCACAAAGAAAAGGGAAAAACATATGAAAGATTACAAGAAAGTATTATGAAATGAATTTTTGGTCCTGGGCCTTATAAAAATGGGCATGCTAAACGGATAGTCGGGCCAATGCATGTTGGGGGTTAGTCTTCTTGGTAATATTTTTTATGGACCGGACCATTCAATATGAATTTTATATGGATCATAAAATCATAGTCTCGGTCTCTATTCTTTCAGACCCACAGACTAGCGGGTTGGCACAAATTTTTTTCATTTCAAAAAATAATGTTTAAAACCTTTTTTAAATTTATAATGCAAAATAAATAGTAAAAAACATGTAAAAACAATATATTTTATTTTTTAAAAATATTATACAATTTAAAAAAATCTTAATATTAATAAAAAAATGTCATATATATGTATATATATTATAAAATATAATTTAAAAAGGTTTATAGGTGACCCATATTATTATTTATTATATGTACTTATTTAAAAATTTGATCATAATCATTTAAAAACATCATTAGTATATAATATTTTTGTTATGGGTATATCATATTTCTAATAAAAATACATCTTTATGGACTACGGGCTGGTTACTAAGGGTCACACCCTAGTCCATTTGGATTATATATTTTGAGGATGCATCCAAATGATACATGCATTTAGGCTGACCACTTTTTAGAAGCTTGAGTCTGTAGAAACTTATAGACTAACGGGATGACATGAAGGCTCCCAATCTTTTTATTGGATGGGTGCAGTTCACTAATGTCATGAAATTAATTGATTATTGGGTTGTCCAGACATAAACAAAGCATGTTTTTTGAAAATATATTATTAAAATTTTAATTTCAAAAAAAATATAAATAAGAATATGAATTGATGTTCCACCTTTCCCAGAACAAGAATCAAAATATTGTACCATTTTATAATTATGACATTTGTTAACAAATAAAACCTTTTTGGGTTGAGTTAAGTTTTAATAGATTTATAATTTCATCTATTTTTTTATTACTTATTTATGTATTGTGAAGTGAAATTATATATGGTATCAATCTCCATGGGAAAGAAACAACTTTATTTGAAATGGAACAAGATATTGCAAAAGAACAATCACTGAAACGCACAATAATAATATAAGATTAAATGTGTAAATTTCTTTTCCATAACTCATGACCCAACTACATCTATTTTTAGACGATCACCCACTACACAAAAACATGCATTTATCATAAATAAATTCGAAAAAATTGACTTTTTACTATATTTGGACCCCGAACCCCTCTCAAAAGAGCCCGATCATGCTACTGAGTGTTGAAAATACCACTCCCACTCGAACAAACTAGTGTGCCAATATAAAAAACAATTATTATATTAGAAAAACTATAAAGAAAAAAATTAAATGCAAATATGATACGATATATTAATAAAATGTCACTTTTAGACTGAAAACATACACTTCATGTTATATAGGACACACTATTTGTTATATTAATTTGTAACTAATCCCTACAGATCAAAAATGATTTATGGATCATTTTTCTAAAGTATCAAGATAATATGAGTGCATGTTCTTGGTTTCTAGTGTATGTCACATGTTTTGAACTAAAATGTAAATTTTAAATAAAAACATGTACTTTAAGTCATACTAGCCAGATCGTGTGTCAAATTAATTTGAAACAGATTCCTACATATCAAAAATGACTTATGGATTATTTTCCTAATATATCAAAACAATTTTAGTGTGTTTTCTTAGTTTTTAGTGAGTGATACATGATTTTAACTAAAATGTCATTTTTAAATTGAAAAAACGCACATTGAATCATACCGGTCACACAATATATCCTATTAACATGTGACTAATTCTTACACATCAAAAATGAAACATAGAACGTTTTATTAAAGTATAAAGACCGTATGGGTTCTTTTTCTCAGTTTTCAGTGAGTGACACATGTTTTTAAATAAAATATCACTTTTAAACTCAAAACATATTTTTTGAGTCATATTCGTCACATCGTGTATGGGATTGTGGTGAAAATAAATCTTATATGTCACGAATGACTTGTGGATCATTTTCCAAAAGAATCAAAACAATCTGAATTTATTTTCTCACTTTTGAGTATGTCATGCATCTTTTGATCTGAAATTACAATTTTAAATAAAAACACACACTTCAAGTCATGTCGGCCATACCGTGTGTCCAATTGATATAAGGTCGATTTATAAACATCAAAAATAACTTATGGAACATTTTCATAATGTATCAATACAATATAGTTTTTTTGATTAGTTATCAATGATTGGAACATGTTTTTAACTAAAATTTCATTTTTAAACTGAAAACACACACTTTGATTCATACAGGTCACATCATGTATCAGATTGATACGCGGTTGATTTCTACTCATAAAAAATGATTTATGAATAATTTTAAAAAAATATCAAGATAATCTGATTATTTATACCCATTTTTAGTTAGTGGTAAATTTTTAGCTAAAATGCCATTTATAAACTGAAAACACGCACTTTGAGTCATATTGGTCACACTGTGTATCAGATTGATGTGTGATTGATTCCTATACATCCTAAATTATTTATAAGTAGATTTATTAATATATCCATACCATAAGAGTGTGTTTTATAGGTTTTAAGTGAGTGACACATGTTTTTAACTAAAATATCACTTTTAAACTGAAAACACACATTTTGAGTCATGTTGGTCACACTATGTATCAGATTGAGTTTAATAGTATTTCTACCTATCAAGAATGACTTACGAATTTTTTTATAAAGTATAAAAAAATCTAATTGTGTTTCCTTGGTTTGGAGTATGCCACACACCTTTTGAAATAAAATATCAATTTTAAATTAAAACATGCACATTGAGTCATACTGAGCACCCCATGTGTCAGATTGATGAATGATTGATTCTTATACATAAAAAATGTCTTATGGATCATTTTTATAAAGTGTTAAGGTAATATGAGTATGTTTTCTTGGTTTTTAGTGACTGAAACATATTTTTAACTAAAATTTTGTTTCTAAATTAAAAACACACACTTTGAGTAATACATGTCGTATCATATATCAGATTGATGGGCGACTGATTCCTACATTTTGAAAATGATTGATAGATCATTTTCCTAAAACATCCTAACAAACTAGGTGTTTTTAAACTATTTTCAGTTAGTGAAACATGTTTAACTAAGATGTTATTTTAAACTGAAAACATACACTTTGAGTAAAACCAGTTACACAGTGTATTAGATTGATGTGAGACTGAACAATAAACGTTAAAAATGAATTATGGATCATTTTCCTAAAGTATTAAAACAATATTAATGCGTCTGATCAGCTTCAGTGAGGGGAACATGTTTTTAACTCAAATGTCAATTTTAAATTGAAAACATACACTTCACATCATACCAGTCACACCGTACATCAGAATAAGGTGAGGTTGATTCCTACATATCAAAAATGATTTATCAATAAATATATTAAATTATAAAAAAATTGAATGTTTTTTCTCAGTTTTGAGTTCTTCACGCATATTTTTTACTAAAATTTCAATTCTAAATAAAAACATTCACTTTGAGTTATACTGGCCACACTGTGTGTCTGATTGATGTACAGTTGATTTGCACACATAAAAAATGATTTATGAATCATTTTTCTAAAGTATGAAGAAATACAATTGTTTTTATAGGTTTTTAGTGAGTAAAACACATTTTTAACTAGAATATCATTTTAAACTAAAAAAACACTTTGAGCCATACTGGTCACACCGTGGATCAGATTGATGCAAAACTGATTTTTAATTAGCACAAATGACTCATGGATAATATTCCTAAAACATAAAGATGAACTAGGTGTTTTTTTATCATTTTTTATTGGGTGACACATTTTTAAATAAAATTTCATTTTAAACTTAAAACATGCACTTTGAGTCATGTGGGTCACACCATGTATCCGATTGATGTGAAAATGAATGATAATCATAAAAAATGACTTATTAATTGTTTTACTAAAGTTTAAAAATAATCAAAAATGTGTTTTCTTTGTTTTTAGTGCGTGACATACATTTTTAACTAAAATTTCTATTTTTATACTGAAAACACACACTTCGAGTCATATCAATCACACCATATATTAGATTGAGATACAACTGATTCCTACACGTCCCAAATGAATTATGGATCTTTTTTCCAAAAACAATAAGATAATCTAAGTGAATTTTTCAAATTTTTAGTATGTCACATGTTTTTGAACTAAAATTTCAATTTTTAACTGAAAACACGCACTTTGAGTCATATCGGTCACACCGTGATTCATATTAACATGCGCCAAATTCCTACATGTCAAAAATGATGTACAGTCAATTATATAAAGTATCAATAAAACATGAGTGAGTTTTCATATTTTTCAGAATGTGAAATGTGTTTTGTAATAAAATTACAATTTTAAATAAAGACAGACACTTTTAGTTATACCAACCACACTATTCATTAGATTGATGTGCGGGTGATTCCTATACATCGAAAATGATTTATTTAATTTTTTTTTCTAATTTATCAAGACAATTTGAGTGCAATGTCATGGTTTTCAATCAGTAACAAATTTTTTGAACTAAAATGTCACTTTAAAACTAAAAACATACACTTTGAGTCATATCAGGAACACCATTTAACAAATTGACGTATGACTGATTCATACATGTCACAAATAAATTATGGATCATTTTGATAAAGCATAAAGATAAATTGTGCATGCTTTATCAATTTTGAGTATGTGAAGTGTGTTTTTTTACTAAAATGTCGATTTTAAATAATAATATGCACTTTCAATTATACCGGTCACGTCATGGGTTAGATTTATGTGTGGTTGATTTTTATACAACACAAATTCCTTATAGATCATTATTATAAATTATCAAGATAATACAAATGAATTTTCTCAGTTTTCAATAATTGAAATTGATTTTGAACTAAAATTTTACTTTTAAACTGAAAACATTCACTTTGAGTCACACCATACATACTGTGTATAAGATTATTCCGTGGTTGAATCCTACATGTAAAAAATGGTTTATGGATAATTTCCCTAAATTATCAAGACAATCTAAGAACATTTTCTCTATTTTGAGAATGTAACATTTGTTTTAAATTAAAATGTCAATTTTAAATCAAAACATTCATCTTCAATCATACCGAGAATACATACTGTCATATTAATTTATGGCCAATTCTTACACATCACAAATGACCTATCGACCACTTTTATAAAGTATCAAGATAATATGGGCATGGTTTCATAGTTTTGATTATGTGATGCGTATTTTAAACTGAATTATCAATTTTATACTGGAAACATGAACTTTGAGTTATATGGGGCACACAATGTGGAAAATTAATGTGCGATAAATTCATATATGTCATAAATGAATTATAGATAATTTTCATAAAATATTAAGGCAATATGAGTGTGTGTTATCTATTTTTAGTGATTGAAACATGTTTTTAACTAAAATGTCATTTTTAAATTGAAAACACACAATTGAAGTCATACCTGGAACATCATGTGTCATATTGATGTGCGATTTATTCCAACATGTTGAAAATGATATATGGATCATTTTCCTAAATTATCAAGACCGTCCAAGTGTGTTTTCTCAGTTTTTTTGAGTGGTTCACTTTTTGAACGAAAATGACACTTTTAAACTAAAAACACGCACTTTGGTCATACCAGGCACACCATGTGTCAGATTTATGTGAGTTTTTTCCTTATAGAATCCTTAGTCAAAGATATATTGTTATCAAAGAATTTTATACTCTTCATAGAGAAAAAAATGGTTCGAGAAGAATGAATTATTCACAAATTCACCTCTTCATGATCTCTGTAAAATTTAACTAAATAAGAAGTAGATAAAAATGATAAGAAAATTAACTAAAAAGGAAGTCGTTCAATTGATGGGAACAATAACTTAATAATTAGTGGGGAGTGACCTCTTCATGATGTCTATATAAATTCTGACACTATGTATTCTCCCCACTCATTTCTAAACAAATATATTTCCCCTTTGAATACAAGGACTATCAATAGTTCTGGTTTTACTAGGAAAATTTAAATACACAAATGGTTAATAAATATTTTAAATGAAATTGTAAGTATCATAAAAAATACCACTTTGGAGATTCTAGTTTGTTGATGTAATATGATATCTTTCATAAATTTTCAAACGTAATAACCGTAATCTATGTCATTAGTTTGTTTCAAACACTATATAAACACTAAGGAAAATAAGTTTCTTATATTTATATATGTTTTGATAGTGAAATTTTATTATAGATACCCTAATACATATCTAGTTGTAGAATTTTATAGTAATCTTGTACTCATAGACCATCATCATACCATGATTTTAAAGATATTCAAACATTGTCATATCATTAAAATTATTTTATTAAAACATAAGATAAAATGTATAAATTGAATTTTACTTGTAAAATGTTCATTTTAGTGTATTAAAAATTGATAAATTTTCTCATGTATGGTTGATTTGTTGGTAATTCATGCATTGAATCTAAAAAAATAAATATTTAGATTATCCAAATTGATTAAAATGAACAACCAATGCTCCCTAAATAACAGAAAGGAACAAGTAATGAATGAAATGAAAATATATTTTATATGATTAAATTGTAGAGTTTTACTTCTATATCATGGGTATTAATAAAATTATGCAACCAGTAAGTTTCTTTTCAAACCTTAGGGCCAATTTCCCCACTATTTTTAAACATTACTTATTCTTAATGGACTTTGTTGTGTAAGACTAATGTAAGGACTAATGAGTAGTTTAAGTTTCAATTTTAATTATTTCATGTAAGGTGTAACATCCCAGATCTGGAGCCCCTCCACTAGTGCCATGTACCCGGTTCGCCACATGGCCTCAAGTGCATTTCCCCAAATGCCAGAGGCTTTCGACTAGCAGTGAGGGACTTGGGTATGATAGTGAGGAAACTATGCCCTTATTGGCAGAGTACACAGTAGAAGAGAAAACAAATAACAAAAATAGCGGAAAAAGTAGACATCCATACAAGAGTAAACAACGGAAGACTGATAAATAAACAACTGGAGATGAAATATATGTAAATTATGCATGATACATATGTGTCTAGGAAAACATCCAAACAAGTCACAATGCTGAATACAATACTAAAAAAAAGTTCAAAAGAAAAACAGATGATCAACTCCTCAGCATCGCAAGCCTCGGCTCGGTCCCATGCTCTCCAGTTCCAGTGCAATCAAGAACCTGAAGTAGAAGGGCGCTTGCCCTTATCTATACCTGCAATAAAATAGTCTTCTTAGGCCCAAATCATGGCCCAAATAGGGTGTGAGATACAATCCCAGTAGGAAATCACCCAAATATTTGTGCCTAATAGTCAATGAATACAAGGCAAGTATGAGGGTAGGAAGCAGTAAACAGAAAGGCACACAACAGCTACAATCCACAGTTCTAACATAAAAAGTGCACAAGTAAACAACTAACAACCATAAGAAAACAAGTAACCCTATGGGTAGCTCTCATAGCCTAACCCCTATGGTTCAACCTACAAGTACTAGCAACCCTCTAGGAGGCACACATAGTATCACCCCTCTGGTTCAACTAAGAGTAGACTTTCTAAGAAAGCCCTCACTGTCAATTCCCCATATAGTCTCGTATCGTGCTAAAGGATCTCTAGGGAAGCACTCAACATCTCATTCCCCATATGGCCCACATCGAGGAACTACAGACACTCTGGGGAAGCACTCATCGTCAATTCCCCCTATGGTCTCGCATCATATTAAAGACACTCTGGAGAATCCCTTATGTCCGTTATCCCTATGGTCTACTACACTAGGTTCTCACAGTCATGTGTGAAATTAGCATGCTCAGCGCGCATGTATCGCCCAAGTAAACCTCAAGAACTACTTGACTATCATTCTAATGAACAACAGCACAACAGTATAATAGTTCCACTATCCTACAACTAGGCATGGAACTTGAAAAACGCATAATAAGATAAAAATTTAAGGAAAAGCACATGAACACCGTATAAGTTATCCAAATTCACAAGCAATTACCTCTACTTAATAAATCAAGCAAAGCAGGCTAACAACAGGGCAAAACAGGAACACGCAATACCCCATTTAAGGGTATTGGTGGAATTTGCACAACTTACTCAAATACATTCTATAGAAAGGCACAAACCACCTACCTTGATGTTAGGGGATCTATATACTTGAACCACAATGCCCGATTATCCTCAGAACGGTGTAGATCTAAGAAAATGCACAAGACGCTCAATCCACGATAACTTGAAAATGAGGTGGAACCATGGAACAAGGCTAAAGAAAAAGAGAGAGCTTATCGAGGCGATCCTAATGCAATCGACGGAGGTTAAAACGGAGATCGAAGGGAGGCACGGAGGCTCGGGGAAGATTTTCGGCCATACGGGTTGCTCTCGGACGATGATCCTGAAGAAGAAGCAAGTTTTGTCCATCAGGCGCGACCCAGGTGCGTTTAGTGAAAAAAAGAAAAGTACACGACGTGTACTTTTAGAGTACACGGCGTGTACTAGGTTTTTCTGTACTCCGCCAAAATCGGCCTCCACGTTACCCCTACACACCGTGTGTGTAGCCCGGACACGGCCAACACACGACTTTGAGCGGGAAAAGAGTACACAGCGTGTAGTCAGAAAGTACAAAGCGTGTACTTCAAAAATTTCCAGAAAGTTTATTTTTCTCAAAAACTCCAGAAAAAGGAAAGGCGTACCTGAAACGATGATCCGGGTTCTTACAAACTTCCCCCCTTAAGGAAATTCATCCCTAAATTTCCCTATCGAGGCGTAGAAGAAGAAACCCTGAACCGCTCCGGCCACTGTGATCGTACATAGGCCTCCCTATCCTAGGTCTCGTCCTTTACTCTCCCATGCTGCAATAGCACCCGTACAAGAGGGACAGACCGCCCACGGAGAACCTTCATACTGCGATTGACAATCTGGATGGGATGCTCCTCAAACGATGCATCCTCTTCAAGCTCAACTTCCTCAGGCTGAAATACATGAGACGGGTCTGAAAAGTAACGTCAGATCTGAGAGACATGGAAGACATTGTTCATGGCCTGATACCGCAGGGGTATCTGCAACTGATAGTCAACTGGCCCAACTCTCTCCAAAACCGCAAATGGCCCGACGTACCGTGGTGAAAGCTTACCCTACCTCTGAATCCTCTTGTGTTTGAACATCGGTGCAATACGTAGGAAAACCTGATCCCTGAGCTTGAACTCCAGAGGTCGTCTCCGCTGATCAGCATAAGAATTCTGCCGAGACTGTGCTGTAGCCATCCTCTTCCGAATCAAATCTATCTGCTCTGAAGTCTCCTGAACAAGACGAGGTCCCAGCAAAGCTGCCTCTCCTACCTCCAGCCAGCATAAGGGTGATCGGCATGGCCTACCATACAAATCCTTGTATGGTTCCATCTGAATGGTCGCCTGTAAACTGTTGTTATAGGCAAACTCCCTAAGAGGAATATGCTTCTCCCAAGAACCACCAAAGTATAGGATGCAAGCTCAGAGCATATCCTCAAGCACCTGGATCGTACGCTCGGACTGGCCATCAGTCTGGGGATGGTATGCCATACTTAGAAGTACCTGGGTACCCAAAGCCTTCTGAATTCCCTTCCAGAACCGAGAAGTAAAGCGCACATCCCTGTCTGAAACAATAGAGCATGGAACTCCATGCAGATGAACGATCTCTCTGATGTAAAGTCATCTCAAAACATCGACACTGAATGTCTCCTTGATCGGAAAGAAGTGAGAAACCTTCGTGAACCTGTCGACGACAACCCAAACAACATCTTTCCCCCAAGGCGACCTCGCAACCCGGTCACAAAGTCCATCGCAACATCGTTCCACTTCCACTCCGAAATGGGTAACTGCTGCAAAAGTCCTGCTGGTCGTTGATGATCTACTTTCACCTGCTGACAAGTAGAACATCTCATGACAAAACAAGAAACATATTTCTTCATATCTGGCCACCAGTACTGGCGATGAAGATCCCGATACATCTTGGTGATGCCAGGATGAACTGCACAAATAGAGGAATGAAAATCCCACATCAGATCCTCGTGTATGTCTGCTGGCACCCATACGCATCCCTGTAAATGCAAGATCTCATCCTCGCCCACTGTCCATCTAGGTAGAGGGTCCTCTCCTAACACACTCTCCCATAGGACTAATATTTCTGAGTCTGATAGCTGCCTCATTCGTACCCCATTAATTAGTGTAGAGGTAACAGCTGCAGAAGATAAGAAGGTCTGTCCCTGCCTGTCGTGCACCTCCAGATTCATCTCAGAGAATAGATCCATAATCTTCCACTCGCTGCTGGCCTCCTGAACTTCCTGAATATGAGTTCTCCTGCTCAACTCTTCTACCACTGCGTTGCCCTTTCCCGGTGTATAAGAAATCTCGAAATCAAAAGACTGAAGATACTCGACCCACCTGCGCTGCCTCAGATTCAGATCATGTTGAGTGAATATATACTTGAGACTCTTGTGGCCAGTGAAGACCACAATGTGCTCTCCCAGAAGATAGTGTCTTCAACAGCGCAAGGCATGAACAATAGCTGCCAACTCCAGATCGTGCGTCGGGTAGTTCCTCTCATGTGGCCTCAACTGTCGAGACCCATACTCAACGACTCCATCTCCCTGCATAAGCACAGCGCCCAACCCGATACCTGAAGCATCAAAATAAACAGTATAGCTCTTTCCTGGCTTTGTAAAGACTAGTATCGGTGCTAACGTCAGCCTTCCCTTAAACTCTTGAAAGGCTGACTCGCAATAATCTAACCATAAGAATTTCTACCCCTTCTTGGTCAAACCTTTCAATGGTGCTGCTAGGAACAAGAAGTCCTGAATGAAGCGTCTATAGTATCTAGCCAGCCCTAGAAAACTTCATACCTAAAAAACGTTCCTCGGCTACTCCCAGGAGACTACAGCTCTCACTTTCTATGGGTCCACAGATACTCCTACCTCTGAGATGACATGACCCAAGAAGTGAATCTGTTCCACCCAAAAGTGGTACTTCGAGAGTTTAGCATAAAGATGATGCTCTCTCAGTGTACTCAGAACGATATCAAGATGTGTGGCATGGTCGTGTCAAGTTTGAGAGTACACCATGATATCGTCCATGAATACCACGACGAAGGAGTCCAAGTAAGGATGGAACACTCGGTTCATCAGTGCCATGAAAACTGCAAGAGCGTTCATGAGACCGAACGACATGACTGTATACTTGTATAGACCATACGTGCTCCTGAAGGATGTCAAAGGTATATCAGATGGTTTAACGCGCAACTGATGATAACTGGACCTTAAGTCGATCTTCAAGAACACCCGGGCTCCCCGAAGCTGATCAAAGAGGTCATCGATCCTCAGCAAGGTATATTGGTTCTTGACCATCAACTGGTTCAGCTTCTGATAATCCACACAAATCTGAAGGGTACCGTCTACCTTCTTTGCAAACAAGACAGGCGAACCCCAAGGAGAAGTACTGGGTTGGATGAAACCCTTTGCCTGCAACTCCTCCAACTGCTTCTTGAGCTCCTGCAACTCAGGTGTAGCCATCCTATAAGGAGGAATGGACACCAGTGATGCTCCTGGAACGAGTTCAATAGAAAAGTCTACCTCACGCTACGGAGGAAAACCTGAAAATTACTCTAGAAAGACATCCCTAAAATGATCCCCCACTGGAGGAAAGTCTAACTGTGAGGTCCCCTGGTCATCCAGATAAAGACTAGCAATCTGGGCCGTCACCCTTCCTAGCCCATGATGCTTGAGTCCTGCTCGACTCGCCTGAACATCCCATTCGCCTCTATGAAGAAAAGGTTCACCCTCTGGTGAAACGAAACTCACTTTGTGGTGATAACAATCAATGACTTCCTGGAAGGGAACCAACCAGTCCATCCTGAGGATGAAATTATAGCCTGTCATCTCTAGGACATAGAGATCCCGTAAGAAACGATACCTCGTGACCTCGAGAGGGAACTCTCTACACTGGCATACACTAGATGTCCTCATTCCCAAAGGTGTGTCTAGTGTCAATGAGTCGTCAGAGGAAAAGATACAGATCCCAAAGCTCTCCACAACGGCAACAGAGATAATGATATGCGTAGCACCAGTATCGAAAAGGGATAAAGATAAAACTGAGGCTACTAAAATCGTACCTCAAACTGTAGATGGGCCGGGATCCTACTCCTGATAGGTCTGCTCCAAGGCAAAAGACTGGCCTGCGCCGCGGCCCTGCGCCCCTGATGACTACTCTGAGCTGAACCTCCCTACTAGTGCTGAGGGACTGGTGGCTGACTTCCATGACCTCGACCTCCACCTCGGCCTGAACATCCGGAAGAACTCCAGTTACCCGGCTGGTGAGAAACTGGTGGTGCTGCTCCTGAACGGGGAGTCATAGAAGAACCCCGGTCACTAGCTGCTGGTGAGAAAACCTAGCAAAAACGTTGAAGGTGACCCATCTTTCCGCAAGATCGGCACTCCATGGGGTCTCTCTGGCACTGCGGCCTCGTGTTCCATGACCGGCCCCACTGGTAGCATATCACCTAGCTCCCTGAGGATGCATCTCGCTTCCTCGGATTACCATGCATAGACTCTCTACGGTGCTTCTTGCTGTCATCAGGAGGAAAACTAGCTCTGGAAGCAAAACTTCCCTAGCTCGCAGCTCTGGAGTCTCTCAGATTGCGCTCCACAATCAACGCCTAGTTAACGATGGAAGTGATGGAAGTCAACTGAAAGAGATTAACCTGCGCGGAGATCTCCCTCCTAAGACCACCCTCAAACTTCCTTGCTAAGAACACACCACTCCCATCCCGGAGGGGTGTGAAATGCTACAACTCGGTGAAATGAGAGGAATAATCCATGACAGAAAGAGTACCCTGCTCTAAGCTCATGAATCCCCGGGCTCGATCGGCCCTCAAGGTCTCTGGGTAGAAGTAGTTGTAGAACATGCGCTGGAACTCCTCCCAAGCCATAACCTGCTGACGACCCACCTGTGAGATCACGCCCCACCACCTCTTGGCGGAGTCTTAGAGCATGTAGGTATTGAACATGACCTGCCTCTCTGGAGGTGTCTCCAGATTCTTGAAGATAGTCAGCATGGCTTCCAGCCATGACTATGCAGCCTAAGGTCCTCCTTCCCCTGAGAACGTGGGAGGATGTTGCTGCTGAAAAACCCGCGTCAAGTCTACCATAGTCGAGGCAGGAGGTGGTGCTCCCTGAAAGGTCTGCATCATCCTCATAAAACCTTCCCTGAACTGTGCATCAGT
Source organism: Viscum album (assembly GCA_963277665.1). NCBI lineage: Eukaryota > Viridiplantae > Streptophyta > Magnoliopsida > Santalales > Viscaceae > Viscum > Viscum album. The sequence continues at coordinate 406,639,715 of OY728166.1, forward strand.
GCCTGCAACTGGCATGACAGTCAGTGCCAAGGCTGGCCCGACTGGAGGATCGGTAGGAAGTCCCTGATCAGCCATATCTGGCATCTGATCACTACCTGACAACATACATACAACCGGAGGACGTCTCGGAGGCATAGCTCTGAAAGATCAAAAGTACACCTTAGATTAGGAAAAAAAGGACAGAGAACACAAGAGTACAAAACGGGAACGGGGGAAGGAAAATGCACAAGTTTACAAAACACGACTACCCGACATGTATAAAAACTACTTGTCGTATCTTCTTAAGCCACTGACATGGGCATGTACTCCTACCCTAAAATTCATGTAACACCTCAAACTACACGGCGTGTTGACCCAACACACGATGTGTACTTGAAAACTATTCCCCTGCCCGAGTCTCTTTAGACGTCTAAACCACACGGTCCGACTTAACCCAAGACTACACGGCGTGTTCTAAAAAAACACGGCATGTACTAGACAAGGCTTCGGCGGCCCATGTTGTTAAATACACGGTCGTCTACATGTATGAACCTTACATGGCATGTTCCGAATAAACACGGCAGGTATAGGTGAAGGAAACACCGTCCCGTGTTGTTTGTGACACGGCCGGGTACTTGAACAAGACAACACGGTGTGTTTCGAAAACAAAACGGCGTGTCGAAGAGAAGGTAACGCCAACCCGTGTTGTTTGTGACACGGCCGGGTACCTGGACAAGACTACACGGCGTGTTCCTTTACAACACGACATGTTCTACTTGAGCTTCCCCGACCCGTGTTGGTAGTGACACGGCCGGGTACACAGCTCCGAACTACATAGCGTATACTTACCGTACACGGCATGTTCCTGAAGTTATTTCTACAATTGTGTGTCCCTGCTCACATGGTTAGTGACATAGTCTAAAAACTACATGGCATGTAGTCAAAAAGTACACGCCGTTTATTATGATTTTTTCTGGGCAGTAGCTCAGAAACTGCACAGAATCCTAAAAAACACAGAAAACAAGGCAAGGAGATGCCAAATTCCGATTCTTGAGGGCCCATACTCCCCGAGAATCAAAACATGGCATTCATTTAAGCAAAATAGAAAACAAACAATCCTATAACAAGGAAATAGATATTCTATCAAGCATCTATCACAATAGCATGCATAATCTACACAATGTCTATCACAACAGCATGCAATCGCTAATGCACCCTAGATGGCATGGTAAGAATGCATGGCATGTGATTTCTACAAGTTCTTGTATGATGCATGAGATGGCATACCCTCATCTCATCGGGTTGCGATAGAAATAGAACCGCAATCGTCATGAAAATAACAACACAATGCATGTGAATCATTATAGGTGAAATCATATCAACTGTAAAATCTCAAAACCAGCAAACTGCAATTAACGAGGTAGTATGGCTTTTCCCTGTACACGGGTTAGCTACTTCTGAGAACAGCTTAATACCAGGTACGGAATCCATCCTATCCCTGGATAAAGTCTCCAAACAGTAAGGCAAGAGAAAAGAACTCCTCTAATACCACTTTGTAATGTCCCGGATCCGGATCCCCTCCACTGGTGCCTCGTACTCGGTTCTCCACATGGCCTCAAGCACATTTCCCCAAATGCCAAAGGCTGCCGACTAGCAGTGAGGGCCTTGGGTGTGATAGTGGGGAAAATATTCCCTCATTGGCAGAGTACACAGCGGAAGAGAAAACAAAAAACAATAACAGCAGAAACAATAGACATCCATACAAGAGTAAACAACAAAAGAATGATAAATAAACAACTGGAGATGAAATATATGTAAATGATGCATGATACATATGTGTCTAGGAAAAAATCCAAACAAGTCACAATTCTGAATACAATACTAAACCAAAGTGAAAAATATAAACAGATGAGAAACTCCTCTGCATCGCAAGCCTCGGCTCGTTCCCATGCTCTCTAGCTCCAGTGCAATCTAGAACCTGAAGTAGACGGGCACTTTCCCTTATCTATACCTGCAAAAACATAGTATGCTTGGGCCCAAAGCATGGCCCAAACAGGGTGTGAGATACAATCCTAGTAGGCAATCATCCAAAGATTTGTGCCTAACAGTCAATGAATACAATACATGTAAGAGTGCAGGAAGTAGTAAACATAAAGGCACACAACAACTACAATCCATAGTTCTAACATACAAAGTACACAAGTAAACAACCAAAAACAAGAAGAAAATAGGTAACCCTCTGGGTAGACTTTTTGAGGAAGCACTCACCATCAATTCCCCCTATAGTCTCGTATCGTGCTAAAGGATCTCTGGGGAAGCACTCAACGTCTCATTCCCCCTATGGCCCGCGTTGAGGAACTACATACTCTTTGGGGAAGCACTCATCGTCAATTCCCCCTGTGGTCTCGCATCGTATTAAAGACACTCTGGAGAAGACCTTACGTCCATTCTCCCTATGGTCTACTACACTATATTCTCATAGTCCTATATCAAATTAACATGCTCAGCACGCGTGTATCACCCAAGTAAATCTCAAGAACTACTTGGCTATCATTCTAAGGAACATCAGCACAACAGTATAATAGTTCCACTATCCTACAACTAGGCATAACAAATGGAAAAATTCATAATAAGAAAAACATGAAAGGAAAAGCACATGAACACCGTATAAGTTATCCAAATTCACAAGCAATTACCTCTACTTAAGTAATCAAGCAAAGCAGGACAACAACAGGGAAAAACAGAAACACACAATACCCCGTTTAAGGGTATTAGTGGAATTTGCACAAAATACTCAAAGACTTTCTATATAAAGGCAAAACCACCTACCTTGATGCTAGGGGATCGATATACTTGAACCACGATGCGTGATTCTCCTCAGAACGGCGTAGATCTAAGAAAACACACAAAATGCTCAACCCATGATAACTTGAAAATGAGGAGTAACCATGGAACAAGGCTAAAGAAGAAGAGAGAGCTTACCGAGGTGATCCCAACGCAATCGACGGAGGCACGGAGGCTCGGGGAAGATTTTCGGCCGTACGGGTCGCTCTCGGATGAAGATCCTGAAGAAGAAGCAAGTTATGTCAGTCAGGCACGACCCCAGTGTGTTTAGTGAAAAAAAGAAAAGTACACGGCGTGTACTAGGTTTTTTCGTAATCCTCCAAAATCGGCCTCCATGTCACCCCTACACACCGTGTGTGTGGCCCGGACACGGCCATTACACGACTTCGAGTGGGAAAAGAGTACACAGCGTGTACTCAGAAAGTACATGGTGTGTACTTCAAAAATTTCCAGAAAGTTTATTTTTCTCAAAAACTCCAGAAAAAGGAAAGGCGTACCTGAAATGAAGATCCGGGTTTCTACATAAGGGAATTTCAATTAAAATTTACCAAGTGGTATGTAATTTTATAATATAATTTATTTTCATTGGGTTTTATAACTTCTTCTTCATATTTGATATTCTAAGCTTATGTGTATAATGAGTTTTGATTATATTATATTGAATTTTCACTTGTTTTATATAGATTTAAAATTATTACACATAATCGATTCATTAATTCCCACTTCAATGTTATGATAATTGTAAGGGAATATTTCATGATCTCATTCTAATCAAGATAGTATATTCCTGAATTACAATTGAAGGAAATTATTTGGTAATTTCTTAATAAACCATTTATTTTATTATCCTCTAGTAATTCATTATATTTTTAAATTAATAGTATCATTTTTTAACTCTTTTGTATTTAAATTAATTGAGAAAATATTTCTAAGAAAATATGGCTTCATTTATCTCTTCGGCCAGAAATCAGTTTTCCTCAAAAACCATGTTTTCTAAAAATGTTTTCAAATATTTTTTTAACCTATTCAAAATGATTTATTAAATTATTTTTTTACAAAATATTTTCAAAGGAATATTTATGTCATTTTCAAAACAATTTCTATTTTAATTTTATGAAACATTTGAAAGGAATATTCTTATTATTTTCTGAACACGGTACTTTCTTACCCTTTTACAGTGAAAAAGGAAAGTTCTTTTTATCTTGTATGGAATGTAAAAATTTACCCACCATCATTTTAATGATGTTTTCTTTGTATGTTTATAATGATACTTTTAAAATAAAAATGTTTTCTTAATATTCTGTAAATTTCTAGTTTTTAAAAGTGATTTTCAACATAAAGGATTTTTTAAATGTTTTATTTTTTTTTTAAAGTTATTTTCAGAATGAAAAGGATATTTTTCTCAAGAATGTTTTAAATATAGTTTTATAGTATTTTTATTCATCAATTAAAAAAACTCTTTATTATTACACTAATGAGTGTATATTTTATTGATACCATCCTTATTATTTTTATTTATTGGTTTATGATCGTTTTGACCAAGGAAAGTACTAACACTCCCTTCCTTGATTCATTTTTACAGTCATTAACTTTCCCATTAATTATTCACTTTTATTTGATCATTGGAAATTAAATTTTTCCTAAATATCCATATTATTTATCATGGATTAGTTTATTGATTAAACCATATATCATTTCTACATATGGTGTTTACTTTGTTTTTTTGTATATCTGGGGAAATATTGATAAATATGTATTCTTTGCTCAATATGGATATTTTATGATCAAGTACATTTGTCATGAAATTATTTTATATATGAGGAATAATTTTGACTGGTAGAGACAGGTGAGGCCTAAAATTATATATCCCCTTGATGCATCGATAGATCTCATGAGACAATCAAGTTAAGAAGACATTAAATGGGTTATTACATATAGATTAAACTATCTTGTAAAAGGCCTTTATGGTAGAGGTATCATGATATTTGAGATCATTGTTTACAATAATTAAGAATTGTGCTATTTAAGATTTCAATTATTATTATCCATGAGATTATCACAATGATATTGTCTATGGATATATTTAATTCTTAGTTTATTGATTAAATAACATTTATTTTCACTTATTTACCTTTCCATATTGATTATTCCTTATCTAATTATGATATCCAAGTTTTTTATTAAATGGAATATAAGATCAGTTATTTACCTTTACATATTGATTATTATCCATGTGATTTTCTTATTGATATTATATATGGATACACTTTCTTATCATTTTATTGATTAAATTGAATGTGTGTTCAGAAATTTACCATTAAATATTGATTATTCTTATTGATTCGTGATATCTTCCACTGTAATTAGCTTTTATTGAGAATTTGTGCTCACCCTTATTTTTTTCTTTTCCCTGGGATTCTATGAAGTTTACAATGACTGATATTAATAGATACACTAGAGGGAATACTATTATTCTTTAAAAAAAATGGGTTGTGAATTCTATATTCAAATGTAATATGGTTCTCAAGTATGTATCTATTTTACCAAGACTACTAAACTATTCATTCCTTTATGATGAAATTTATTGTATGTTATTCTAATTTAATAAAGTAGACACTGGCTCCAGGCTACTGGCATTAGGGTATCTACATTAGGTATCAAAGAATGTTTAGAAGAAATCTTGGGATCTAGAATTAGGAAAACATAGATTAGGGATCATAACCTTATGATAAGACTTAAGGATAAGTATAGGAACATCTTCATGTTTTGGTAAGTAAGAGATTATGTGGTTCTTCCTTGAAATACATCAATGTATAGATACTATAAGTGGAAGTGGTTTTGGCATAGATGTACCTAGGGGTAATAACTCTGAGAAAGTTGTGTTGATATTGACATGATCATTACCTGGTATATGACAATGGGAATTACAGAGCACCTGGTTTAACACTATTGGGGGATATTCTTAAGACAATTCACATTTTATTTACAAACCATTAGGAAGGATTTGAGTACATAATGATAATGAATGACCTAGGTCAAACCTAAGGTGTCTTATATTGAAAATAAAGTGTCATAATTTAGGCATCCTATAAATAATTATATAGTTTTTCCACTATGATTATTATTTCTCACAATATACTTTTTAGTTTTAATTAATGGATAAAACCCAAATAAATCAAGATAACATTGAATTTGAAGGAAAATGTGGTGACTATGAGAAACCAAATGGGATGATGACATGAGTGAATGATTTCATGATTATGACTAATCGGTTTTCCCAAATTGTGATTAATAAAAAATACTTTAAATAACTCCCAGACTAACCAAATAAGAGAAGGATGAATTTTTCCAATAACATGTGTGATGGAGACCTTGGAGGAAAGAATCCTTGATTTCCATATAAGAAATATGGAAGGAGAGACCTAGGAAAGTGACTCAATGGAATATGAATATGATTTTAGTGTAGAAAGGAAGGAAATAAAGCACATAATTACCAAGAAACAATGAAAAGTACAATTTAATAAAATAAATTTCATTCTAGGGACCTATTTATTATTTTTTCATAAATGCGGAGAACCTTGGAATTATCTAAGGTAATTCCCTCTTCCAAAGGGTAAACCCTATACCAAGGAAAGACATATGTGGAAATAAAATGGATAGAGTGTTAAGCTATTGGGTTTATATTGAAAACCCTAGTAAAAAGTTTCATTAATAATTATATTTATTTTAAGGATGACCATTATATTTTTAAGGAAAAATATAATAATTGAATTAATATAGTTTATGAAAAGGACATCCCACATTCTAGGTGACAACCCATCACATCTAGAAATGTTGCGGGGCTTGAACCCATGACTGAAAGATGATAAAGGTTTCACACCTACCACGGGACTACATGATGTTCTGGTTAATATGTCATTATTTTTAAACTATTTGATGAGTATATATTAATGATGAACCAATGGTTATACTTTTTGGGTTTAGACATTAATTTATTATTTTGGATAACTTGTGTTAACCATATTACTTTTGAAAACTATTTAAAGATAGATGAAATTACTTGTAACTCTTTTTTGGATCTTATGATTCATTATAAGTGAATTTTAGTGCTTTAGACATAAAAAAATTCATTTTTGGATATTCAATTCTTGGTGAAAGGGAAGAATTGGAAATTGATCGAAGAATAACCAAATGATGAAAATGTTCTTATGAAATTGAAATGTATCAAGTAAGTATATTTTTTTATATTCAAAAATAGTAAAATAATTCACAACATTTGGAAAAGGATCTCGAAACAAAAATTATATCCTATTACATTCATATCCAATGAATCAGATGGTATTTTAAATCATCACATATTTATGGTCTTTAGGACCTTAACATTTCATTGATCACTTAATTTCTTGTGATCAATGAAATTTATCACTCTATATAATTATTTACTCTTTTATTCCATGTAAATATATTCACATTCCACCAATGTTCTCTTACATAGAAACCTAGTTAGGTGTTATTATATATAACCTTGATACTTCCTTTTCTCGCTTATCAAGTGGATGTTTTATGAACACTTTTATAATGTGGGGTTTTCAAAAAATTAATTTTCAAATATGAGACCCCTGATTATCGAGATCATGTTTAAATTGTGTGGATGTACTTTATTTAAGGTGGGGAGAAGGTAACACCGCAATATTTTAACAGAATGAAATTGTTTTTTGTAGCATGTATGACATGAAAAAACAAGTAAAGAAGGGAATATTGTTAGAGTTGGTTCCATATAACCAAATTCTAAGTATGTTATGATAACATGTATTCATTTTTTTTTTAATATTAATAAACTTATTATGACATAATTATTGTTCTTATTCATAACATAGTATGTGATAATTTCATATGAGTACTGGTCCCGCTAAAATGTCATAGCAGTTCCTCGATGTGATGAGAACCCAAATGTTCCATGATGGTATTGTTAGATATATTTTCTATGGCCATATGAAATTATTTGAGGAAAAAAATGATATGATCTATTAGGGGTGGAGACTCATAGGACTTTGAGCCACCTTCTCAAGTTGTACACCCACGCAAATATCAAGTACATGATATTATGAGAATGAGACTCGCTATTAGGAAATATTCATTTACATGTGTCATTGGATGTGACTATCTTCAAATGTGTGTGTAGATTCTTATAATTTAATATAATTTATAATGAATATTTCACATTATGTACTTTAATGTATTGATGAAAAATATAATGACATATGTACGATATGAGGTAGAATATGTTGGATGCATCATGAGTAATATTACATTAATGAATAATTTGAGAAAGGATTTATCCCTTTTTTTATTTAACGTAAGTTGATTTTTCAGTCCCTTTGATGGAAATTATATATCCTAAATAAATCCATGGCCATGGTGTTTGATAGTCAAGTTTGATATTCAGAAACTGAAAGAAAGAGACATCAACCACATATGTTGATGGAACCGACATGCAAACTGATTGATTAGAGATATCATGATAAAGATATTATATCACACAATAAGCATATGTTTGAGGTATTATGTCATTAAAACATTAACTTCTTTCTCCATGGGCACCTTGGAATGTTTTTAGATTCTAACCCTGGACTTTAGGATACTTTTTCTAATGCCTCCGAGAAAGTGGCCCAGAGGTTCACACACTAAGTGTATCCAGAATCTCATTTAAATAATATGTTATTATTTGTTATTTAACAATTTGAATAACTATTATTCCCACATGTGGTTTAATATTTATTCTTGTTTTCTTGATCTCATATATTTCATCGCCAATTATTCGAGAGAAAATTATGTGATCAGAATATTTAATAAATATTTCTTTTCTATTTTGTGAATATAATATTTATTTATTTATTGAGGAATAATGCAGTGATATTTTTATAATAAATAAATATTTATTTTTCAATCCCAATAAATAATGTGGAGGAATTTCGGACCAATTTTATAGGTACAGTGAGAAATAAATTATATTGAATATTTTTTGAATAAATAATATTTTGATTTTAATTTGTGAGTTTAGTGCATGTTTTGAAATAAGAATAATATTATTATTATAGAAGGGTTTATGAAACCAGGTGATTCCAAAAATATTTGAAAGTTTCAAAGGTCCATTTATAGATTAAATCAAGTATCTTGGTCATGGAATATTCAATTTGATGAAGCTATAAAATAATTTTGTTTTATTAAGAATGAATAAGATCTATGTGTTTAAAAGAGATTGAGGTGGAATAAATGTTTTATAAAAATAGTATATTTTGATGACATATTACTTATTGTAAATGAAATACCAGTCCTACCATCTGTTAAGTTCTCGTTAAACAAGTGTATATCTATAAAGGAATTATGTGAAGAGGCCTTTATTCCAGGGATCAAGATCATTCATGATAGATCCAAGAGGATTTTACGACTAAGTCAACAGACATACATTGACTACATACTAAAGGTACTGAGTACGGAACAATCCAAGAGGGGATTAGTTCTAGTGTCACATGGTATACATATTTCTAATAAAATGTGTCCTCAAACACAATAGTAAAAAGAGATAATGAATAAAATATCATACGCTTTAATGATAGGATCAATCATGTATTCCATATTATGTACTAGACTTGATGTTGCCTATGCAGTGAGCATAGTAGACAGATATCAAGCAGATCCATGAGAACAATATTGTCCTAGTGTTAAGGATATCCCCAAGTATCTGAGAAGAACTATGGACATGTTCCTAGTGTATGGAGAAGTCAAGGTGATATTAATTAGGGGATATACTAAAGATAGTTTAAAATGGATCAGAATGACTTTAAACCATAGTCATAATATGTTTTATATCTCAATGGAGGAGTTGTGATCAGAAAGAGTTCAAAGAAGCCAGTTATCATTGATTCTATAGTGGAGTCTATGTATATGGAAGCTTCTGATGCAACCAAGGAATCCATTCTGATATGAAATTTTTTCAATAATCTTGATGTGGTACCTATGAATAAAGACTCTATCACATTTTATTGTGATAATACCACAACAGTTCTCTTTCAAAAGAGCCAAAGTCATAACAATAGACAAATCACATACTCCAGAAGTATCTCATTTGGAGGTATTTTTAACAAAGTGGTGCAAGTTGCAGTAAGTTGAGTTCCCAAAAAAGAAAAAAATGGTGGAACCCTTGACTAAATTCCTATCTCAATAGAAGCATGAGTAACATGTGAGAGCTAGAAGATTGAAGGTTGTTTGTAGTTAGCATTAGTGAAAGTGGTAGTTTATTGGAGTTGGTTCCCTTTAACCAAATTCTAAGTGCTTTATGATAATATTTATTCATTTTGTTTGAATATTAATAAAATAATTATCATAGAATTATTGTTATTATGCATAACATAATTGGTGATAATGACCTAAGATTTTATATCACATTGAAAGGTCATAGAAGTTCCCTGCTATGATGAGAACACAGAAATGCCACGAAAATATTATTACATATATGTTCTTGGTCTAAATGAAATCATTTGAGGGACACAAATGATATAGGATACCAGGGGTGGAGACTCATATGACATTGAAGCTCCTCCCAATGGTGTACAAGCATGGTATTATCCAGAGTATGATATTATGAGAATGAAACCCCCTAGTAGAAAATCCATATTTATATGTGTCATTGGATGTTCCTATATTAAGATGTGTGTATTGATCCTTAGAATATTTTATTATTATTAATGAGTATTTCAAGTCATTTACATTGATGTATTGATGAAAACAATAATGAAATATGTTCACGAAAAGGTAGTATGTGTTGGGTGTGTTGTGAGTAATATCATATTAATGAATAATATGAGAATTGATTTCTCCCTTACGTACTTTACCAGAAGATGATATTTCAAGACTTTTAATAGAAATGATATAGCCAATATAAATCCATGGTCTTGGAGTTCTATAGGCAAGTTCGGTTTTGGGAATGTCAAAGAAAGAGACATCGAACACATAGGTTGATGGCACCAGCATGCAACCTGCTTGATTAGAGATATCATGATAAAGGGATTATATTACATAGTAAACTTCCCTATGATGTATTATTTCATTGAAACATTAACTTATTTCTCTATGGGTGTATTTTCATGTTTCTAGATGATAACATTATACTTTAGGTTGTGACATCCCATAGGGCGTCATTAAATTCCTACACAGCTACACAAATTTAATAATTTATATAACTCAGAAAAAATACTAGAAATATAGTACTTGGAATGTCTATGTATCAAATTTACTATGATTATCTGTGTGTTCTAAACTAATTAAAGAAATGAAAATTGAAAATGTTTGGTTGTATTGTAACAATGAATGAAAATGAAGAAAAGTTTGAGTTTTATATCAAGAGAGATGCATTCCAGGTTCAGTGATTTTAGGTTCATGTGATAGGGATTCAATTAATAATGAATTTATTTTGGTTTGGGGATGGAATTGGTTCTGTAGTGATCCTTGGTCTGGGTATCCTTCCATAATCATATGATTTAACCATTAGAAGGGTCATCTAATAAGTGCAATCAGAAAACTAGGTAATCCAAACCCCAATTTAAAAATAACTAACCTAGATTGCATAATGTTCATACAAAAATTAGGTCAATTAATTGGTTCATATAAATGAAAATCCTCATAATAAATAAATGGTCATGCAATTTGAAAATAAGATGAATTGGAATGGATAAACATAGTTGTAGTAATCCAAAACATGAATAATAAATAGAAATGATCCTTAAAAACACATCCCCCTACAATCAAATCACCCCACACAAAAAACTACTCTCTCATTTAAGGCATGATAAGAAAAATAATCATGGATACTAGAGGACAAATGGAGGTGAATAATGGTGGTGAATCAAGGCTCCAGATTATAACTATGTTGTCTGGCAGACATATGTCAGTGTTGATCTTGTACCTATCACAACTAAAAAATGGGCTATTGCCATAGTTCAAAACCATGGAAATAGGGCCCAAAAACCGTGGTTATAGGCTATGAAAATGGTTTGGCCCAACTGTGGGCGCTATCGTCGTGGCAATATGGTCTGACCTACGACCACCGTTTTAACCATAGAAACAAGTGCCTCTGTTGTCAACCGTGGCATTTGACCTATGGCCATAGTTTTAACCATGGAAATATGTGGCCTATTTCCACAGTTTTAATCATGGATATAACCCTATAAAACCATGGAAATAGCCTAAAAACAATGCGTGCCTAGCCAGATTTCATCCTAGCACCTTCCCTTTACGTTTCAACGCCCTAACCACTACACCACCAAGGATTTTGTGTGTGTATATATATAGATAATATGTTATATATATTATTAAAAACTAAGGAAATATCCTAAAAACATGGAAATAGTTATTCCTGCCATTTTTTTGGTGGAAATTTTTTTCTTCCACGCAAGGGCGGGAGACCTATAGCCACAGATGAACATAAAGAGTTTTTCATCAAACCCTCAGCCACTGCGCATTAATGTTTCTAAATCCCAACGGTGTTACAATGTGCAATGTACTTTTACGTCATATAATTTATTGAATTTAATTCCATGAGAAGGCTTCGTGAATTTCAGTGTACGCTTCCAAAAACTTATCTCGCAAAAACTGACATCGTGTAATTGGAATACACGATTTGTAAATTGGTCTTCTCTAGTTTCCAGCTTGTTCTACCTTCATGTGATTTTTCTTTTGTCCTAAAAAATTCGGTGTCACGCTGCTTTACTTCACTCGCATCATGAAGTGTCTTTAAACTCATAAATTCACCACTTTTTGTTCATTTTCCAAATATTCATTATTTCCTATCATAAAATATTAAACAAATCAAATCATTCACAATTTGGAAAGAATATTAAATTAACACTACTGGATTTTTTTCTATTTGCAATGGGCTACTTGCGACGGGGTCTCGTTGCAATAGCCCGTTGTAGAAAACAACGTCAAATTTTTTTTTTGTGATGGGCCCGTCCATATAGTATTTGCGACGGTACGAAGGGCCCGTTGCAAATACTATTTAAAAATATATTTTTAAACTATTTGCGATGGGATCCCATCAGAAAAGATCCTGTCACAAATAATAACCAAAATAATTTTTTTTAAAATTATAATGTAACGCCCCGACCCTAGTTACCCAGAGTCGGTGCATTATTACATAACATTGACATGATCACAAGAAAGATCAAATCTCAAAAGACCGATTGGTTTAGTAGCCTTGGAAACACTATATATATTCATAATTCTTACATTACATCATAAAATGAAAAACTACTACAACAATATATTTTCTCCATAATCCACACTCATATCCCCACATAATATCCCTGCGGGTCATTCATAATTTACTTATTCACTTCCTGGGAAAAATAAAACACAGAAAAGGGGTGAGCTCAAATGCCCAGTAAGGATAACAATATAGCGGAAACTTTCATAAATAAGAATAAACATTTAAGGAAATGTATAACTAAAACAAAATCCTTTCAAACTTGAACTTCCAACATAGTATGGCATAAATAAAATGAAATAATGTCATTTACTTATTCATATGGATATTCTACTAATCGAATAATCACATGAAAAATCAATAAACACTTTCATAATGATGGAATGCATAACGCTGAACTTTAATTTCTTTGTCAAGGCCTCGTCCCAAGACCTTGGGGCTAACTGTAACCGGAACCCAACCCGGAGTGCCTCTAATAACCGGACACCAACCCGGAGTGCCTCTAATAACCGGACACCAACCCGGAGTTCCTCTAATAACCGGAGACCAAACCGGAGTTCCTCTAATAACCGGAGACCAAACCGGAGTTCCTCTAATAACCGGAGACCAAACCGGAGGGCTTACTTTTACCGGTCCCCAACCCGGAACATACTTGTCTAACACATTCATCTGAATGAAAGGTTGAAATATAACATAAACATTTGGATTAAAAATAACTTAAGAAATGTCAATACTCTAAACAAAAACCCTAAGTGACATAAGAATAACTTATCCACAGTCAAAAATATCACAAAAACTTCAATAAAATATGGATGTTTTGTATCATAATAAATCAACTTCAAATAAGCTTAAAATCCATCAAAGGATGTTGACATAGATGAAATCAAAACTATTTTGGAGAAATATCTCTTTTCTTTAAATCATTTTAAAAGTAACATAATTATAAAATAATACATTCAATTTGAAAATATTCTTATAAGTTTTTAAGGGAAGCTTCATCAATTTTATAATGGTGGAAAATAGCCACACCCGCCGTATAAGTTAAAAAAACATTCTTACCTTACTTTTGTCGAAAAGGTTAAAAAAACACCTTGTTTGCAAAATGACGGAAAGATTCCTTTATAAACCTCTTATAAAAAGTCAAAAAAGGGTATAAATGACTTTAACCCATATTCTTATAAATAGTAAAAATGTTTTGAAATAAATTTTTAAGAAACATGGATGTGGATGATAAAGAGATCCCAGTAGATTATTATGTATAAACAACCTCGGATAATGAAGAGATTGTGAAATAACCCTTACCAATTTGGTAACTTATAAAACATACAACCCATGAAAGAGGTATCATACAATTAATATGTAAATACACATAAATTAGAGTGTATTACACAAAGAATATAATTATTGGTAGTACATACACCACACAAAAGGTGATGGTGGCAATATGGCATGAATCTCACGGAAATAAGGAGTGAGATGAAAACCCCTTACCTTGTACTTTTCCTTGGTTGGGGTAGGTTAACCTCCTGTATAATGGTGAAATAATTGTTCTTAAATTATTCAAGAATCATATATATTAATATGATATCATATATTATCTTTTAACATTGATTTGTTAATAATATCTTTTAATTATCGTCGTTTCGGGTGTTAACTTACTCATTTTATTTTATATGTTTTGTTACATAAGCCGTGTTTGTTATCGATAGGTTGTATCTTATTCATATCCAGAATGATATCAAGTCCTTAAACATAATTTTTAAATCATCAAATGATAATTATACTTTAATGGATATGACGGAGAATGAATCTCATCGCGTTCGTGGAGACGGTAGTCCGTACATACGCACGTGCGACAATGTCATTCTTTTGATATTAAAATAATATATAAATGGATGGTATATCATATATAAAGAATCATTAACATGTTATATTTATTATTTACATGAGTTACACATCATTATTATACCCATCCAAATAATAATATATTGAATAACAATTACACCACGACGTGGAGACGGTAAGCCGTACGTACGCACGTATGGTGACATGTTATTCAAAGGGTGGATAGAATACTGAATATGGTTGTACCATATTTATAATAACATCACAGTGTATATAATATACTGTAGTTATTATTTTAGAATGGTAATAACAAAGAAAGAAGAAGTGGAAGAAGAAAGGAACTTGAAAAGGGGTGGTGAAAACATTACCTCTTCTTCAGGTTCTTCCTTTTTATTTGATCAAAAGGGCTCCTTAGGTTGGCTTTCTGATCAAAATAAGGTCTCTAGGTTGTAGTGAGGGATGTTGGGAGAGTATTTGGGCAGAGTTTGGCCGAACCAAAAGGCTTTGAAGGTGTGAAGAAATGGGAAGGAAGAGTTCCCTTTTATAAGAGGGGTGAGGGGCACCTTTGGAAAAGCTAGAAATATTAGTTTATATTAAATTCATATTCGGTTTCTAATGGCTCCAAAGTTGATTATTCAAAGGTTAAGGTGGGTATAGGTCTAAAACAACTCAAACAATAGAATTTAGACAGCTTTGGGTACTTATTTTAACCTTATCTTTAAGTATTAACTCTAAGTTAATTAGTTTCACTTTTATAATGTCTCTTTGTATTTTTATATTATATGGTTAATAAACTAACCATATACATCCGAGAGACCCCCAAGTGTACCATTAATGATACCAATATCATGATATAAGTCTCTTGGCCGAACCGTAGATTTTTAGGAATTTAATATCAATTAATAATATAATATTTGTTTTAAAAACTCTTTTATGTCAATTTTGACACTATTCAATAGTTGATTTTTGTGAAACTCATAACAGAATGATTACTTCGAAAAAAGTTAATTAAATCAATCCTAATATGTCATATTATACTATAAAATTAGTTTAATTCATTAAAAAATTCATATTATATTTATTTGGGTATTTATAATATCAATTATTTTGATTTTTCACTATTATAGTAATTACTGCATCATCATTGTGTCATAAATAAATTAAATTATTTAATGTCTAAAAATTTTAAATAAAATATCATTATGTAAGAAATATTTTTATCTTTATAATGAATATTTATAATCTAAATTCCAACATATATAACCCTATGTACAAATTGTTTTGTTAAAAGATATATGCTTGTGTCATTTTTGTATTCGTTTTAACTTAATTAAAATAAAGTGTCCCTATCACCTACAAGTGGCACCATGGGGTCCAAAAATCAACCCAAATATGCCTATGTCCGAACATGTATCAACGAATAAGGCTAGGACACGTTTTAGGGTAATTTAGTATTATTATAATATTATTTTTTGACCCTTATTTACCGGATTTACCCTTAACCATGGTAAATAAAATATTTACCGCAGTAATTATTCAAAATGTCTAAAAATAAAAGTTACCTATTTACACATTTTGAACATCCTGATTCCAAATATGGAATCCATTTTTTTAAATTCAAAACACAAAAGTGGCAGAAATTAATTTAAAATTAATTCCCGCTGTCAAAACAAAAAGCGTGTTTTTAAGAGATAATAACTATCAAAAGATTGACACTTGTTTATGTTCGGTTTAATTGTAAAATTATGTCCAATAACCAAAATTATATTAAATGGTAAAAATATATTCTAAATATACTTTAAAACCACTCAAATTTATAATTTATCACTATTAATTATTTTGATTAAAAAAGTTGTTTTTAATTAATATTTAGTAATTTTCACTATTCATCAAAATATTAAAGTTATCCGAAAAGTACCAAAATTTCACCTTAGGCTAAATTTGATATTCTGAATCCAAAAATGAAGTCCATTTTAAAATATAAAATATATATAATTTCAAAAAGTAGGTATTACTATTCATAACGGCTAGTTTGATTGGTTGTGGTGTGTGTTAGAACTCGAAGTTGCGTACAACACACGCTACTGTATTATTCAAAGGAAAGCGTGCCATGGAAGCCTGAGATGTTTCATTTTAAATTTTTTTTGATGTCCCCATTTTGTCAAAAAGTTTAAAATATTTTATTTAAAAAGGTTTCACCATTAAAAGTTGGTAAAAGTGAAATACTGAAAATGAATTTGATCTTACATTATGTCTAAGAAACTCATAATATGGATTCTAAAATTATAAGGATTATATAGAGTTTAAAATTTAGTTAATACTATTCATAACCTCTTTTGAACAACTTGTTTGGTAAGTCATGGTGTAATTGAACTCGGTGTTGCGTGTAGTGCAAGTTATTGAATTATTTTGAAGAAATAACACACTATGAATTCTTGGGGTGTTACATTCTCCCCTCCTTCAATAAATTGCGTCCTCGCAATTTGAAATTGTTCTTCGAAAATAAAAGGTTGAAAATAGAAAATATATTTATGGGAAAACCCACATCGGAAATTGGTTTACTAAAATTTAGTCTTAATATGAGGAAAAGAGAAATCAAAGGGTCACCACCAAATTATGATCTCGATTAGGAGAACATTGGTGGCAATTAGAGACATATAATTGGAGGAAAAACGTAAATATTTATAGGTAGTGATTGAGGTCATCAATCACAAACAAGTGTAAAATTGAGGTCCTTAAATTCATCAATCTATGATGATTTGAAATACCATCGGTTCAACAAAACATAGGGTATTAGGATAACACATTTTTGATGTTTCAAAATATCTTAGTTGAAATCCCACATCGAAAAATGAATTAATGAGGCCTCTATTTAAAATAAAGAGTGAAAAGTATGAAGATTACCGAAAATAACACATACTAGGGTTCCATGTAGGAAAATATGGATATGGAAGAAAAATCTAACCATCAATTATCTGATGGAGAGTGGTAGAGAACATGGCTATGAAAAGGCCAACAATCCCAAAGCCATAAATTAGTGATGATTTAAGGTACCATCTAGGACAACATTCTTGTTCTAAGTTCCTTTTCTTAATGTTGAGGAATTTATTTATGAGATTGGCTAAGATCATAAGGAGATATACTTACTTTATAATTAGAGTTTTATCCATTAATAAATTTCTACCACAAACTCATCTTTCACTCTAAAAGATAATAGAACGTAAAAACTTCTATTTACACTATTCGTATAGGGTTACAAAATAAACGAATTTATAATTCATCTACAAGATCTTTTAATAAAAACTACATTATTTAATCTAGTACATCTCGTGGGCCAGTGGTAGGTGATACACCCCTGTCGCCCTTCGGTTGTGGGTTCATGTCTCGCAGCCTTGTCGGACGCAATGGGTTTCCGCCCGACCTTCGGGATGTCCTTTTATGGAAATCCAAAATAATCCAAAATAAAACTATCTAAAATACTTCAGTCAAAATTTATAAGGAAGGTAAACATAATAAAGATCCTTTTTCCATGTAATAACACGTGAACATCTTTATGATGTATTCTTATAAAACACTACAACATCCTGAATTACCATAAAACCTTATTGATTACATTCATGATCCCTTATTCCTTAAAGAATAATAGATATACTCCTTCAATCCAAAAATGTTTTAAACCCCAACAATGATGGAATATACAAATCATTAATCAGTTTCAAGGTAGTCAAGAATATCCAATATAATTTATTCAAATCAATCATGTATTATTCTAAAATCACTACCTCGGTATCAGAACTATATTATGGTTTATCATTCTCTCAACCATATATTTTCCAAAAATTTGTCCAGCTATTGAGTCACTTTTCTTTGTTCCACACAATCTCAAGTCCTTAATGAAACAGTACTGCAGTACAATCCTTATATACTCCATAATTATTATAACAAGTACATTGTTGATACAACACTCAAATGACATAATCAATATAAGAACTCTAATCATTCCTCTTCATCTGTGGTAGTATCATAACTTGATTATTATCCAATAGCATCATTTGTGGCATAGTCTGATGACTGGGACATAGGTTCGCGTAGTGTCCAAACTCCTTGGAAATGAAGCATTGTACATTTGAAACCATTTTCTTACCCTTGCAGTCACGTACTTTGTGCCCTTTTTCTCCACACTTATAACAAACTCCCATTCCTTTCAGGCAAGTTCCAGGGTGTTTCTTCCCACAGTTATCACATATGGGAAAATTCATCTTTTTCCTCTTCCCTTTATCCATCTTTCTCTCTTCCATCCTTTTCTTCTCTTGATTCCCTTCATATCCATAGGACTCAATAAACTCTTTACTTATCTTATCAACACATGATATTATTTCTTCATATGATGATAATACATGCGAGACTATTTCTCTTATAAATTCTGGCTTAAGACCATGAAATATATGATCCTTATTTCTCTTTGTATCATGTGCATTGTTGGAGTTCTCATTACTTCTACTAGGCACCATTTCTAAACAATGGCATACACTAGATTAGTTTATGAATAACAATACCTAATCCCAAACTTGTGAAACACATAACATAAATTAAATAGTTTATGGATATAATCCATAATCATAAAAATGTCTCTTTTGAGGAAGTATATACTCATAAACCCTTCATAATTATTTTTAAAGAAAATGAGAGTTATCCTAAGCATATCCCCCAGGAGTGTCGTAACCAAGAGTGCAGCAAGGCCCGTTTCCGTGCACCAGTTCCCGTTCGAGTCTAGCTCAAAGCGGTGTTTTAGGGTTTTACCCCTAGGTACATCTGTGCCAGAGCCGCCTCTACCTGCTCGTATCTAGACAGGGATGTATTGCTTGGAAAACTCACAAAATCTCTAAAATACCAAAATTCTTGGCAGTTCTTCTATACTAATCCTCAAAGTTCATCTTAGGTCTACTTGCTCTAATCAGAGTTTATCTAAATCTAGCTTCCAAGGTTTGTACTAAACTTCCTCTGATACCAACTGTAACACCCCGACCCTAGTTACCCAGAGTCGGTGCATTATTACATAACATTGGCATGATCACAAGAAAGATCAAATCTCGAAAGACCGATTGGTTTAGTAGCCTTGGAAACACTAGATATATTCATAAGTCTTACATTACATCATAAAATGAAAAACTACTACAACAACATATTTTCTCCCTAATCCACACTCATATCCCCACATAATATCCCTGCGGGTCATTCATAATTTACTTCTTCACTTCCTGGGAAAAATAAAACAGAGAAAAGGGGTGAGCTCAAATGCCCAGTAAGGATAACAATATAGCGGAAACTTTCATAAATAAGAATAAACATTTAAGGCAATGTATAACTAAAACAAAATCCTTTCAAACTTGAACTTTCAACATAGTATGGCATAAATAAAATGAAATAATGTCATTTACTTATTCACATGGATATTCTACTAATCGAATAATCACATGAAAAATCAATAATCACTTTCATAATGGTGGAATGCATAATGCTGAACTTTAATTTCTTTGTCAAGGCCTCGTCCCAAGACCTTGGGGCTAACTGTAACCGGAACCCAACCTGGAGTGCCTCTAATAACCGGACACCAACCCGGAGTGCCTCTAATAACCGAACACCAACCCGGAGTTCCTCTAATAACCGGAGACCAAAACGGAGTTCCTCTAATAACCGGAGACCAAACCGGAGTTCCTCTAATAACCGGAGACCAAACCGGAGGGCTTACTTTTACCAGTCCCCAACCCAGAACATACTTGTCTAACACATTCATCTGAATGAAATGTTGAAATATAACATAAACATTTGGATTACAAATAACTTATGAAATGTCAATACTCTAAACAAAAACCCTGAGTGACATAAGAATAACTTATCCACAGTCAAAAATATCACAAAACCTTCAATAAAATATGGATGTTTTGTATCATAATAAATCAACTTCAAATAAGCTTAAAATCCATCAAAGGATGTTGACATAGATGAAATCAAAACTATTTTGGAGAAATATCTCTTTTCTTTAAATCATTTTAAAAGTAAAATAATTATAAAATAATACATTCAATTTGAAAATATTCTTATAAGTTTGTAAGGGAATCTTCATCGATTTTATAATGGCGGAAAATAGTCGCACCCGCCTTATAAGTTAAAAAAACATTCTTACCTTACTTTTGTCGAAAAGGTTAAAAAAACACCTTGTTTGCAAAACGACGAAAAGATTCCTTTATAAACCTCTTATAAAAAGTCAAAAAAGGGTATAAATGACTTTAACCCATATTCTTATAAATAGTAAAAATGTTTTGAAATAAATTTTTAAGAAACATGGATGTGGATGATAAAGAGATCCCAGTAGATTATTATGTATAAACAACCTCGGATAATGAAGAGATTGTGAAATAACCCTTACCAATTTGGTAACTTATGAAACATACAACCCATGAAAGAGGTATCATACAATGAATATGTAAATACACATAAATTAGAGTGTATTACACAAAGAATATAATTATTGGCAGTACATACACCACACAAAAGGTGATGGTGGCAATATGGCATGAATCTCACAGAAATAAGGAGTGAGATGAAAACCCCTTACCTTGTACTTTTCCTTGGTTGGGGTAGGTTAACCTCTTTTATAATGGTGATATAATTGTTATTAAATTATTCAATAATCATATATATTAATATGATATCATATATGATCTTTTAACATTGATTTGTTAATAATATCTTTTAATTATCGTCGTTTTGGGTGTTAACTTACTCATTTTATTTTATATGTTTTGTTACATAAGCCATGTTTGTTATCGATAGGTTTTATGTTATTCATATCCAGAATGATATCAAGTCCTTAACCATCATTTTTAAATCATCAAATTATAATTATACTTTAATGGATATGACGGAGAATGAATCTCATCGCGTTCGAGGAGACGGTAGTCCGTACGTACGCACGAGGGACAATATCATTATTTTTATATTAAAATAATATATAAATGGATGGTATATCATATATACAGAATCATTAACATGTTATATTTATTATTTACATGAGTTACACATCATTATTATACCAATCCAAATAATAATATATTGAATAACAATTACACCACGACGTGGAGACGGTAAGCCGTACGTACGCACATATGGTGACATGTTATTCAAAGGGTGGATAGAATACTGAATATGGTTGTACCATATTTATAATAACATCACAGTATATATAATATACTGGAGTTATTATTTTAGAATGGTAATAACAAAGAAAGAAGAAGTGGAAGAAGAAAGGAACTTGAAAAGGGGTGGTGAAAACATTACCTCTTCTTCAGGTTCTTCCTTTTGATTTGATCAAAAGTGCTCCTTAGGTTGGCTTTCTGATCAAACTAAGGCATCTAGGTTGTAGTGAGGGATTTTGGGAGAGTATTTGGGCAGAGTTTGGCCGAACCAAAAGGCTTTTAAGGTGTGAAGAAATGGGAAGGAAGAGTGCCCTTTTATAAGAGGGGTGAGGGGCACCTTTGGAAAAGCTAGAAATATTAGTTTATATTAAATTCATATTCAGTTTCTAATGGCTAGAAAGTTGATTATTCAGAGGTAAAGGTGGGGATAGGTCGAAAACAACTCAACCAATAGAATTTAGACAGGTTTGGGTACTTATATTAACCTTATATTTAAGTATTAACTCTAAGTTAATTAGTTTCACTTTTACAATGTCTCTTTGTATTTTTATATTATATGGTTAATAAACTAACCATATACATCTAAGAGACCCTCAAGTGGACCATTAATGATACAAATATCATGATATAAGTCTCTTGGCCGAACCTTAGAATTTTAGGAATTTAATATCAATTAATAATATAATATTTGTTTTAAAAACTCTTTTATGTCAATTTTGACACTATTCAATAGTTGATTTTTGTGAAACTCATAACAGAATGATTACTTCAAACAAAGTTAATTATATCAATCCTAATATGTCATATTATCCTATAAAATTAGTGTAATTAATTAAAAGGTTCATATTATATTTATTTGGGTATTTATAATATCAATTAGGTTGATTTTTCACTATTATAGTAATTACTGCATCATCATTGTGTCATAAATAAATTAAATTATTTAATGTCTAAAAATTTTAAATAAAATATCATTATGTAGGAAATATTTTTATCTTTCTAATGAATATTTATAATCTAAATTCCAACATATATAACCCTATGTAAAAGTTTTTTTTCTAAAAGATATATGCTTGTGTCATTTTTGTATTCATTTTAACTTAATTAAAATAAAGTGTCCCTATCACCTACAAGTGGCACCATGAGGACCAAAAATCGACCCAAATATGCCTATTTCCGAACATGTATCATCAAATAATTCTAGGACACGTTTTAGGGTAATTTAGTATTATTATAATATTATTTTTTGACCCTTATTTACCGGATTTACCCTTAACCATGGTAAATAAAATATTTACCGCAGTAATTATTCAAAATGTCTAAAAATAAAAGTTACCTATTTACACAATTTGAACATCCTGATTCCAAATATGGAATCCATTTTTCTAAATTCAAAACATATAAGTGGCAGAAATTAATTTAAAATTAATTCCTGCTGTCAAAACAAAAAGCGTGTTTTTAAGAGATAATAACTATCAAAAGATTGACACTTGTTTATGTTCGGTTTAATTGTAAAATTATGTCCAATAACCAAAATTATATTAAATGGTAAAAATATATTATAAATATACTTTAAAACCACTCAAATTCATAATTTATCACTATTAATTATTTTGATTAAAAAAGTTGTTTTTAATTAATATTTAGTAATTTTCACTATTCATCAAAATATTAAAGTTATCAGAAAAGTACCAAAATTTCACCTTAGGCTAAATTCGATATTCTGAATCCAAAAATGAAGTCCATTTTGAAATATAAAATATATATAATTTCAAAAAGTAGGTATCACTATTCATAACGGCTAGTTTGATTGGTTGTGGTGTGTGTTAGAACTCGAAGTTGCGTACAACACACGCTACTGTATTATTCAAAGGAAAGCGTACCGTGGAAGCCTGAGATGTTTCATTTTAAATTTTTTTTGATGTCCCCATTTAGTCAAAAAGTTTAAAATATTTTATTTAAAAAGGGTTCACCATTAAAAGTTGGTAAAAGTGCAATACTGAAAATGAATTTGATCTTACATTATGTCTAAGAAACTCATAATATGGATTCTAAAATTATAAGGATTATATAGAGTTTAAAATTTAGTTAATACTATTCATAACCTCTTTTGAACGACTTGTTTGGTAAGTCATGGTGTAATTGAACTCGGTGTTGCGTGTAGTGCAAGTTATTGAATTATTTTGAAGAAATAACACACTATGAATTCTTGGGGTGTTACATATAATTAATGAAAAAATAATATTACTATTATTAAAATAATAATAAAAAATATTAAAATTTTCAATATTCTCAAAAAAATATAAAAAATTCATAAATTTTTATTATTATTATTATTAAAATAGACAAAAATTTAAAAATATAATACCAAAAAAATATATTTAATAAAATTATGATTAATTTAATAATAATATTAATATTATTAAAATAATAAAAAATATTAAAATTCTCCATATTCACAAAAAAATATAAAAAAACTTAGAAATTATTGTTATTATTATTAAAATAAACAAACATTAAAAAATATTATACTAAAAATATATATTTAATAAAATTATAATTAAAAACAAATAATATTAATATTATTAAAATAATAAAAAATATGAAAATTCTCAATATTCACGAAAAAATATTAAAAAAATCAAAACATATTATTATTATTATTAGTTAAATAAACAAACATTAAAAAATATAACAGTAATAATAAATAATAAAATATTAAAAATGAAAAAAAAATTAAATTATGCAATATTTGCACCAATATAAAAGAAAAAAACTAAAAATAGTTCCTATTACAATTACAATTTATTGCTACGAATTGCTAATTATTGCTACTAATTGCTAATTATTTCTACTAATTGTTATTTATTACTACTAATTACAATTTATTGCTACTAATTGTTAATTATTCCTATTTATTCCTAATTATTCCTATTTATTCATATTTATTCATATTTATTCCTAATTATTCTTATTTATTACTAATTATAATTACAATTACAATTACAATTTATTGCTACTAATTGCTAATTATTGCTTCTAATTGCTACTAATTGCAACTAATTACAATTTATTGCTACTAATTACTAATTATTCCGATTTATTCCTAAATATTCCAATTTATTCATATTTATTCATATTTAATCCTAATTATTCTTATTTATTACTAATTATTACTAATTATTGTTAATTATTTTTAATTATTCCTAATTATTCATAATTACTCCTAATTATTCCTAATTATTCTCTAATTATTCCGAATTATTTTCCTAATTATTCCTATTTATTCCAAACTATTCCTATTTATTACTAATTAGTCTTAATTATTACTAATTATTCCTAATTATTACTATTTATTCCTATTTATTCATAATTATTCCTATTTATTACTAATTATTCCTATTTATTACTAATTATTCCTATTTATTAATATTTAATTGCTAATTATTCCAATTTATTGCTAATTATTGCTATTTATTACTAATTATTGCTAATTATTCCTAATTATTTCTAATTATTACTATTTATTGCTAATTATTCCTATTTATTCCTATTTATTCTTATTTATTGCTAATTATTTCTAATTATTTCTAATTATTGTAAATTATTGCTAATTATTGCTATTTATTGCTATTTATTGCTAATTATTTCTATTGTTTTGCTAATTATTCCTATTTGTTGTTAATTATTCCTATTTATTACTAATTATTCCTTTTTATTCCTAATTATTCCTATTCATTCCTAATTATTCCTATTTATTACTAATTATTCCTATTTATTACTAACTATTCATATTTATTACTATTTATTCCTATTTATTTTAAATTATTCTTATTTATTACTAATTATCCCTATTTATTACTAATTATTCCTATTTATTACTAATTATTCCTATTTATTCCTATTTATTCCTATTTATTCTTATTTATTACAAATTATTTCTGTTTAATACTAATTATTCCTATTTATTACTAATTATTCATATTTATTACTAATTATTCTTATTTATTACTAATTATTCTTATTTAATACTAGTTTTTCCTATTAATTTCTAATTATTCATATTTATTACTAATTATTCATATTTATTACTAATTATTCCTATTTATTACTAATTATTCCTATTTATTACTAATTATTCCTATTTATTACTTATTATTCCTATTTATTACTAATTATTCTTATTTATTACTAATTATTTATATTTATTACTAATTATTCCTTTTTTACTAATTATTCATATTTATTACTAATTATTTCTATTTATTACTAATTATTCCTATTTATTACTAATTATTCATATTTATTTCTAATTATTTCTATTTATTTCTAATTATTCATATTTATTACTAATTATTCCTATTTTTTATTAATTATTTCTATTTATTACTAATTATTCCTATTTATTACTAATTATTTTTATTTATTACTAATTATTCTTATTTATTATTAATTATTCCTATTTATTACCAATTATTCATATTTATTACTATTTATTCCTAATTATTCCTATTTATTCCTAATTATTAATATTTATTACTAATTATTCCTAATTATTGCTATTTATTACTTATAATTCCTATTTATTTCTAATTATTTTTATCTGTTACTTATTATTCCAATTTATTACTAACTATTCCTATTTATTACTAATTATTCCTATTTATTACTAATTATTCATATTTATTACTAATTATTCATATTTATTACTAATCGTTCCTATTTATTACTAATTATTCCCATTTATTACTAATTATTCCTATTTATTAATAATTATTCCTCTTTATTACTAATTATTCTTATTTATTACTATTTATTCCTATTTATTACTAATTATTCCTATTTATTACTAATTATTCCTTTTTATTACTAATTATTATAATTTATTACTAATTATTCATATTTATTAATTATTATTTCTATTTATTACTAATTATTTCTTTTTATTTCTAATTGTTCTTATTTATTTCTAATTATTCCTATTTAATACTAATTATTCCTATTTATTACTAATTATTCCTATTTATAACTAATTATTTCTATTTATTACTAATTATTCATATTTATTACTAATTATTCCTATTTATTACTACTTATTCCTATTTATTACTAGTTATTCCTATTTATTACTAATTATTCCTATTTATTACTAATTATTCCAATTTATTACTACTTATTAAAAATTACTACTAATAATTTCAATTTATTATTAAAAATAAATACTGATAAAAAAACAATTTAAATCTAATTTATTTACAACTAATCAAAAATAATTAAAATTAACATAAAAAATGAAATAAATACTAAATTAAAGAAAATATAAATACCTTTAAAATTGATCTCCTTTTGATGTAGACGGTTTCACAACTTTTTTGTGAAAAAAAACTAACTCACCCTATTTTTCTCTCTGAAAATAGAGTTTAGAGAGAGAGAGAGAGTAAGAAATGAGAGGTGGATTTGAGAAAACGGATGGTGGTATATTTAGGTTAGATTAGTTGCGACGAGACTATTTGCGGCGGGCTACCCGTCACAAATAATATTTTTTTGCGACGGGACCCATCACAAAAACCTTCGCCCATATTAATTACTGTCGGCAGTTAAAAGAGTATTTGCGACAGGTCCCGTCGCAAAAGGTACCTTCCGACACATTATTTGCGACGGGAGAAAAGCCCGCCGCAAAAACCTATTTACCGTCATCGGGTATTTGCGACGGGCTCAGATTGACGCACTATTTGCGACGGGGGAATACCCCCCATCGCAAATAACATTCCCGCGGTTTGCGCTGCAAACCGCACCAAACCTTTTGTGACGGGACCCCAAATCCCGTCGCAAATATTCTCTGGGATGGACTATTTGCGATGGCATTAATTCTCGTCACAAATAGCCCGCCGCAAAAATCTATTTTTTCTTGTAGTGTAAATACACAAATCAATATCTTAAAATACTCTAAAATATGTGTATGAAATACAACTATCAGTCTGCTTCTCCTAATACCACTGAAAAAGAGGCTTAGAGGGCCACACACTAAGTGTATGGAGAATTTAGTTTATTAATATATTGTTATTTATTATTTAACAAGCTGAATAAATATTATTCCTTCACATGGTTTAATACTTATTAATGTTTTCTTGATCGCATATATTCTTTCACCAGTTATTCGAGAGAATATTATATGATCAAAATATTTAATAAATATTTATTTTCCATTTAGTGAATATAATATTTACTTATTTATTAGGGAATAATGCTATGATACTTATTTAATCAATAAATAGTCATTATTCAAAGCCCGATAAATATTGTGGAGGAATGATGGACCATGTTTATAGGTCTGGGGACAAATGATATATATTGAATATTATTTGAATAAATATTATTTAATTTTATTTTTTCAAGTTTAGCGCATGTTGAGAAAAAATAATATTATTATTATATACATGGGGTTTCGCAGGGATCAAATAAATATTAAAGGGAACCTGTGTAATTATTTATTTCTAACCCCAGTGGTATATAAACCCAATTATATTATTTTTCAAAAGAGAGCCAATTATTTTTTTATTTCTATGCAATGAATCTGAAGAATCCTCTTGAAGCCCTAGAGAGCTCCCTTCTCCAAGAGTTCTCCTAAGAATGGAGTGCGATCTTCCTCCACCTTCCACTCTTGAGACTAGAGAGATAAATGAGAATCCTTTCGAAGTGATTCTCAAGGCGATCAAAGGAAAAGAATTCAAGAAAATGGAACCACTATGCTAGAACTCAAAGATTCCTACAAAGACATTCACAAATTTTTGGAAGACGTGTGGATCACCACTAGAGGAAATTTTCTCTCGATTAATACAACACAATGATGGTGTGACGTAGATCCGTTGTTAGACCCATCAACGAAAAAATAATTTCATGCAAAGTAATTATTTAATTACTTAAATTAATTAGAAATAATATTTCATAATATTGTACTTAGTTTTGGAATTTTTTCCTTTATTTGTATTCATTTATTCAATTCCATTTATCATGGCATTAACCATCGTGTGAAATCTCGGATTAATCACCAGTCATGGGAAAAAAGCAAAGTTGGGCACGACCCATCACATGCTTCTACTGCACCTGAAACCTACAAATATAACACCCCAATACATCACGATATATTTCTTTTTAAATAAACTCAAAATCATTCATTATGCAAAAAACAGAGTTTCATTTTCATTACAAACAACAATGAGTTTCTTTGATAGCTTGTGTTACAAGCAAGACCAAGTCTTACCGAACAACAGTATACTATTAATATCATTATTTAATATGATAATTATCACCCAGACATTGGAATAGAGGATATGATAAGGATTAACCATCAAATATAATTATATTGTTTACATACATTTATTATTTATCTATTGATTAATAATAAAATGATAATCCTTGATAAGAAAAGGAAATGTTTTTGGAAAAATATTACTTTTCAAAAAAGAGGATTTTTTGTGCTTTAAATACAAAATTTAAATTTAAATTTTAAAACTTTTAGAAAATTAATATGACAAGATAATTTTATTTTTTGAAATTATAATTCAAAAATTATCACAGGGGGAATATTTTTAAATTTTTTGAGAAGTTTCATTTTATGATGAATAGTGAAAAATACTGACTTTTAATTGAAAACTGCCTTTTGTTAAAATAAATTATATTGATAAATTATAGTTTAATTCTTTTTAAATTAAAATAAGTTAAATTATATATCAATTTCACCAATTTAGGTTATTGGAATAATTTTTATATTCAATTCTGATATAAAAAATTTGTAAACTTTTAAAAAAATTCACTTTAAAAACTCACTTTCTCATCATGTCTGGAGGATTAATTTTAAATTAAAATTTTCCTATTTCATGAATTGACTTTATAAAAATTGATTGTATATTTTTAGTAAGCATAATTTAAAATTTATAATATGTTCAAATTAACTTTTGATAAAAGTTAATAGTAAATGCAGTAAAAATTAATTATTGTGGTTAAAGTAAAAATGGGTTTATCGGGGGTTAAAATAAAACGATAAGGGTGAAAACAACCTATAAACATGTCTAAAAACTATTTTATGGACATATTTTTACCCTTAAACCTATAAATTTCTATAATAGTCCATTTTGGACTATTGTTTCATATGAAAAATGTGAGAGTACTCAATTCATTTCAAAAATACCAAGTGTGTCCTCTCCCCCACTTATAAAAGGCCACCAACTATCCCCTCTTATTTACACCATCAAACCTCCTTAGTTTGAACAATACCTACCCAAATAACTTCCCGAAATCTCTCCTATCATCTTAGAATCCTAATTTTGGTAAAAAAATCCAACATAAGAAGGATTTAGTGCTAACTTTAGGAGGACACATAAAGAATAGGTAATGTTCCTCAATGAGCATATTTATGTTATTTCTATCTTCACCTCCTTCAATTATTATTAAAACATGATAGTATAATAACCTCAGTGTCTTCCAAATACTGTGATGTTTTTATAAAAAGTGTGTGACCTATAATCATCTCCACCTCTATCAAATGGGTTACTAAATCATCGTTTGTTTGTACGGCGGACTACCACCTTGTGAACCGATGTCATTCATTGTTCCATTACCACCTTTCACGGTTGGTTATGATGATGGATCTAAATTGTATATATATTATAACTACCCATACTTTACATACATTGTTAATACTTCAAAATTGAAGCATACTTATTACAACATATAACAAAACCACGAAAGGACCGTATAGGTATAGTGTCTTTAGAAACTGTGAAACATAAACAACTGGTTCATAAAGCGTCTACACTGTCTCCCATTTATTTCATCATATCTATAGTTCCTTTCGAAATATCTTACTTAATAACCTTCTTCCTGACCTGGGGAAAGAAAGCATACAAAAGGGTGAGCTCAAATGCTCAGTAAGGGTAAACAAAAGAAATATCAATCACATCATATTTATAAGAACATAACTTTTGGAAATCTTAACCTGCAAGAGAGAGCATAATTTCATAACATGGGATAAATCATAGTAGTGAAATGTAAATCATAACTTAAAACATGAAACTTTGTGGCATACACACATAATCATAGAGAATCATTTCTTATTAGTCAAGACTCATTTCCAAGACTATCTTAGTGGACAAAGTCTATTTCTGAACCGAGTTCACTCCCCGTTTCAGTCCTGTTTCACTGAACCGGTATAACCTACCATTCCAGCCATGTCTATCTCATGAGATATAAAATCTTTACCCAATGCATTGGAGGGAGATATAGGTCCCACCCATCTCATAATGATACCATTCTTATGTGTGCCACAAAATCATAAATCCTACATCATTGCATAACCCATGTAATAAAAATGGGAATCTTAAACATCATGACATCAGAAAACAATTCATATAAGATAAAGGAATTCATAAAAATATTTCCATCACAACATAATCAAATCCATGTAATAATAGGGATAGAAACAGAACCCTATATTATCTTAGATGGAAAATAATTTTGATAAAACTCTTGAACTCCATTCTTGAGGAAAATATCCTTTCTACTTCAAAAACATTTTTCCTTTATTAAAATGTCATAAAATTTTAAACTAAAATAAGTTGATTAAAAATAAACTTGAAAACTTGTAAAGTAATCTTCTTGGAAATAATGTTTTAAAAATCCATTCATGCCGTATAAGTTAAAAGAAAACATTCTTCTCGTACTTTTGTCGGAAAAGTCAAAAAGTACCTCGTACGAAAAACGACAAAAGATTCCTTTCATATCTTTTACTATAAACTCACCAAAGGGTAAAAATGGATTTAAAAAATTGTAGGTGGATGGAAATAATATTACATATTGATGAAACATGGATGTGGATGATAAAATACACCCCATTAAATGCCAAAGTATAAAAATGAGATTGTGATATTTCTCTTACCCTAGGTCCATTTTGCTTTGTAAGTTTCTAAACCTCCTGTATAATGATTTAAATAATGTTATTGACTTATTCCAGAATCATAATTATTTTTATGATATCATATATGGTCATATTCTTAGCTTCTTAGTAGTAATATTTCATTGGTTCTTGTTATTCGGGTGTTTATAACTTTTTGTTCTTATGCGTGTCTTGTCGAATAAATTCTTATTCTTCTCTTTAGGTTATAGATACCTCATTTCCAGAATGGTATTAGTGTAATATATATCATATTCATTCATTAAATTCATTTATATAATCATTATGAAATGAAGATCATGTAGAACGAGTCGCATCACATCGTGGAGACGGTATTCCGTACGTACGCACGAGTGATGATATCGTTCCTATGATCATGTAATTGTATTGGAGTGTATGTATAATATTTAAGAATAATTATATCTTTATAATAGTCATATATAGTCATTATTTACACCATTATACCCATCCAAGTAAGGTGGTGGTGGAAAATAGATTACACCACGGCGTGGAGATGGTATTCCGTACGTACGCACGCGCGGTGATTTCTTTTTCCGTAGGATGGATAGATAGTGAAATAGGTTTGTTTCATAATTATAATAACATATCAGTATATGAGTGATACTGATATTATTACTTCATAATGAAACAACTAAAGAAGAAGAAGTGGAAGAAGAAATAAAGATGAAAGAATCGGTAACAAACATTAACTCTTCTTTGAAGTCCTTCTTTGAAACCTTCTTTTAGGGCACTAAAATTGGTCTTTGAATAATACCAGGACCTCTAGGATGTCTCTAGGGAAGTGGAGAGGAGGAATTGGCAGGGGTTGGCCGAGCTTGAAGGCTCTAAGTGGTGTGAGCAAGAGGGGGAGGAGGTGCCCTTTTATAAGGGAGGAGAGGGGCACCTTTGGGAAAACTAAAAATATCATTTTATTATAAAGTCAAGTTCGGTTTTAAATAGCTCCAAATAGATATATTTCGAAGATAAGGTGGGTATGGGTCGAAATAATCTCATCCAATAGAATTTAGACAAGTTTAGGTATCAATTTTAACCTTATCATTTATATTTAACTTTAAGTTAGATAATTTAACTTTTACCGTGTCTTCTTGTTTTCTTACACTATAAGGTTAATAAACTTACTATATCAAGCCAAACGAACCCCAAGTTGTTCATTATTAATATATGTATCCTTATCTAAGTTATTTGGCTGAACCTTAGATTTTTAGTAATAAAATAACAATTACTAATATAATATTTTTTTTAAAAACTATTTTATGTCAATTTTGACACTATTTAGTAATTGATTTTTGTGAAAATCATAACAGAATGATTAGTTCGAACAAAGTTAATTATATCAATACTAACATGTCATATTAACCTAGAAAATTAGTGTAATTCATAAAAAGTCTCAAATTACATTTATTTGGGTATTTATAACATCAATTATGTCAATATTTCATTAATAAGATAATTACTGCATCATCGTTGTGTCATAAATAAATTAAATTATTTAATGTCTAAAAACTACAAATAAATTACCATTATGTAGGAAATATTTTTATCTTTCTAATTAATATTTATAGTCTAATTTATCTTATTTATAACCCCATATTAAAAATTATTTACTTATTAAACTTTGATTTTAACTATTTAACCCTTCTTTAAATAAATTAATAATAAATGTCCTAATCTAATCCAAGTGGGCCTAAATGGTCATATTTTATTTCTAAGGTTGTTTTTGGTCGAATTAAACTTGTCCAATAGAATTAGGAAATGTTTTAGGGTAATAATAATATCATTTTTACCCTTAATTACCCTATTTACTTTTAACCGTGGTAAATAAAAGTAAAAAGTTACTATTCACCAAAAATTATTTTCATCTCATTGAACCACATTTTAGTCCTTGATATTAACCGTGTGACTCAGATTTTCGAAATTTCACTCACAGAAGCGGTAAAATTAAGTTTTATGAAAAATTCAGTTTTTTTAACTACCATTTAGTGGTTTCACTATTCATCAAAAATTGAAAGTTTTCAGAAAAATACCAAAATTTCACCCTAGGCTAATTTCGACATTCCGAATCCAAAAATGAAGTCCATTTTGAAAAATAAAAATTATAAAATTTCAAAAAGTGGTTATTACTGTTCATAATGGCTAGTTTTAATAATATTTTAATAACATATCGTTGTTTAGTGAAACTCGGTATTGCGTATGACGCAGGCTATCGAGGAAGGTCGCGATTGCGTGTAAAGAAAGTCATGCTAGTGTTGTGTGTAGTAAAAGATTCCTTTGATGATTTATATAACATAAAAACAAAATATTTCACATAAAAGTCTCAGGTGTCACATTCTACCCCCCTTAAAATGAATTTCTCCCTCGAAATTCGTCACTTTAAAACAAACAGATGAGGATACCTCTCCCTCATCATATCCTCAAGCTCCCATGTAGCTTCTTCTAATTGGTGGTTCCTCCATAAAACTTTCACCAAGAGAGTGGTATTGTTTCGTAGGACTTTTTCGCTACGATCCAGAATCTCTATCGGCTGTTCTTCATAAGAAAGATCTTGCTCCAGCGGTACAACTTCTGAGCTGAGTACATGTGTAGGATCAGGTATGTACTTTCTCAGGAGAGATACATGGAACACATCGTGAACTTGAGAGAGATTTGGTGGAAGTGCCAATCGTTAAGCTACCTTCCCAACACGATCCAATATTTCGAAAGGATCGATATATCTAGGGCTCAACTTCCCCTTCTTTCCAAATCTCATGACCCTCTTCCAGGGAGATATTCGTAAGAACACTTTATCACCCACTTCAAACTCTAGGTCTTTTCTTCGGTTGTCAGCATAACTTTTCTGTCAACTATGAGCTGCT
The DNA here is from genome assembly GCA_963277665.1 of Viscum album. Classification (NCBI taxonomy): domain Eukaryota; kingdom Viridiplantae; phylum Streptophyta; class Magnoliopsida; order Santalales; family Viscaceae; genus Viscum; species Viscum album. The sequence goes on from OY728166.1 coordinate 406,674,662, forward strand.
CTTATGTGTTGTTGAATATATCTGACCTTTTCTGCTATTTTATCAACGAGATCAGGTCCTAATAGCTTACATTCCCCAACTTCATCCCAGCAAGTTGGAGTCCTTCATTTCATTCCATAGAGAGATTCATAAGGAGCCATCTGAATACTGGAGTGAAAGCTATTATTATAAGAAAATTCCACCAAAGGTAGGTGTTGATACCAACCACCTTTGAAATCCATAGAGCAAGCTCTCAACATATCTTCTAGGGTTTGAATTGTTCTCTCAGACTGACCGTCTGTCTTAGGGTGACAATCAGTGCTGAAACTTAACTCTGTATTCAGAGTATGCTGAAGACTTCGCCAGAACTTCGAGGTAAATCTCGGATCCCGATCATATATAATAGAAATTGGTACTCCATGAAATCTTACCACTTCCTTTACATATATCCTGGAAAGCTGATCCAGAGAGAAATCCACTCTAATAGTAATGAAGTGTGCAGACTTTGTAAGACGATCAACTATGACCCAGATAGCATTATTGCCTTTGGATGTTTTAGGAAGTCCTGTGACAAAGTCCATAGTGATGTTTTCTCATTTCCATTCGGGTATGGGTAATGGTTGTAACATCCCCTTAGACTTCTGTCTCTCATCTTTAACTTGCTGACAAACCAAGCATCGAGAGACATATTCATCAACATCTCTTTTCATGCCATCCCACCAGAAGTACTCTTTTAGGTCCCTATACATCTTCGTGCTTCCAGGATGAATAGAGAATGAAGAACTATGAGCCTCATCCAGCAGCTCCTTCTTTAATTCCGGGGTGGGAGGCACACAAACCTGATTCCAAAACTTTATTATCCCATCACAATCAAGGTTGAATTCAGGAACATTTCTCACCTTCTTTTGTAACTCGACATCTGCTTTTTGTGCCTCTTTAATCTTCACATGTATAGATGGTTGAACATTCATTTGAGAAAGATAAGATTTTTCCCCTTCCATTATAATTCCAAGATCCATCCTTTGTAAATCCATAAATATTGGATCTTTTGTGATCCTCATCATGGATAAACTGGCATGGTCTTGTCGACTTAATGCATCTGCCACCTTGTTTGCTTTCCCAGGGTGGTAATGGATTGAGCAGTCATAATCCTTAATCAGCTCCAACCATCTTCTTTGACACATATTCATCTCCTTTTGTGTGAAAATATACTTTAAACTTTTATGAACAGTATAAATGTCACACCTTTCTCCATAAAGATAATGCCTCCAAATCTTTATTGAAAAGATTACCGCAACTAACTCCAAATCATGTGTTGGGTAATTTTACTCATGGAGTTTCAAATGTCGCAAGCCATAAGCTATCACCATATCATTTTGCATAAGAACACACCCCAATCCCTTCTTGGATGCATCACTGTAGATCACAAACCTTTCTCCACTACAAGGCATTGTGAGCACAGGTGCACTGGATAACCTTCTTTTCAACTCCTTGAAATTCTCTTCACATTCTTCCGTCCAGACAAACTTAAATCCTTTCCGAGTCAACTTGGTGAGTGGATTAGATAATCGTGAAAAATATTTCACAAAATGCCGATAATATCCAACCAAACCAAGAAAACTTCGGATCTCAGTTACCGTTGTTGGTCTCGACCATCTTTCGATAACCTCTGTTTTTGCTGGATCCACAGATATCCCCTCTTTTGAGATTATGTGACCCAAAAATGAAACTTTTTGAAGCCAAAATTCACACTTGGTAAATTTGGCATAAAGCTTCTCCTTTCTCAAGGTCTTCAATATAATTCTCAAGTGATCTTCATGTTCTTCCTTGCTCTTTGAATAGACAAGAATATCGTCTATAAATACTACCACAAATTGATCAAGATAGTCTCTAAAGACTCTATTCATCAGATCCATGAAGATAGCAGGGGCATTAGTAAGACAAAATGGAATCACTATAAATTCATAGTGTCCATACCTTATACGGAAAGTCGTCTTTGGTATATCCTCCCTTTTGACCCTTAATTGATGATAGCCTGAACGAAGATCAATCTTGGAAAAGTATTGAGCTCTGTGTAGTTGGTAAAATAAGTCATCAATGCGTGGGAGAGGATATTTTTTCTTGATAGTGATCTTGTTAAGTTCTCGATAATCAATGCAGAGCCTCATTGATCCATCTGTCTTCTTAACAAATAGAACATGTGCTCCCCAAGGTGACACACTAGGGCGTATGAATCCCTTATCAAGATTCTCTTGGAGTTACTTCTTCAATTCCTGCAACTCAATTGGGGCCATTCTATAAGGTGTCTTTGAAATAGGAAAAGCACCCGGTACGAGTTCAATTGAAAACTCAACTTCACGATTCGGTGGAAGACCCGGTAATTCCTCTAGAAAGACATCATCAAACTCCCGTACAATGGGCATATTATTAATCGTAAGTTTCTCACCAACCATTTGAGATAAATAACCTGCATTTAGTGGAATCAAGACCCATAAAATGGAAGAAATTTCCACTGGAAGGTTATGTTCATCCTTGCATCGATAGACGATCATAGATTGATCTGGAATATGAAATGTGACTTCCCTTCTTTGGCAATTGATATGAGCTCCATGTAGAGAAATCCAATCCATGCCAAGAATCACATCAAATTCCACTATAGGAAGGATCACAAGATTTGCAGGAAGCACTTTCCCACAAACTTCAATCGGAGAAGAATTATAAACTTTTGATGCGACTGTTCTGCCATTAGGTGTTGTCATAGCTAACTCAACATCTAATTGTTTAGGTAATACGGTGATACCCTTAGAAAATTCTTCAGAAATAAAAGAGTGGGTGGATCCAGAATCAAATAAAACATTTTCTACTTTAGAGTGGATGGTTAGTGTACCTTTCACCACATCGTTATCGTACTCCACATTGCTGATAGAAATTGCATGTGACTTTCCATTGTCTTTAGCCTTAAGAGTTTGTTGACATCGACCATCATCATCAACCCTTAGATTAGGGCATTTATTGGCATAATGTCCCATCTCCTTGCACTTGAAACATTGAAGTGTAGTAGGTTCATTTTGTGTATCCCTTCCTTTGTTTGCATCACTAGACATCTTCTTCCCATCATCGCGGCATTAAAATGCCCGATGACCTTCCTTTCCACATTTGAAACATTTACTTGTCCCTTTAAGACAACTCCCTCCATGTTTCTTTCCACACTTTGAGCTTAAGGGAAATCTCATCTTCTTTTCAGTGTGCTCTTCAGATTTTTCTTTGAATTCCATTTTCCTCTTCTTATCAAACCCATATGACTGATGGGTTACTCCAATATCCATCTCAACTTTGAGAGCACATCGAACGATTTCCTCGTATCTATTGAAGTCCCTTATGGCTAAGGCCCTTCGAAGACTTGGTTTTAAGCCACTAAAGAATCGATCGATCTTACTCTCAGGTTGGATAATAATACCAGAAGCGTACCTTACAAGTCTTGTAAAATTTTCTTCATAGGTACCAACAGATTCATCATCCTTTTGCTTCAGTTCAAGAAACTCTTTCTCTATCTTTGTTCGAAGAATACGAGGGAAGTACTTATTGAAAAATAAGTTCTTGAACTCATCCCATTCCATGGACTCAATTTCATCCCTTTGCCTCGTATTCTTAATAATATTCCACCATTTATCAGCATCACCTTCCAAACGATACACTACTAAGATGAGTTTATCATGCTCAGAACATTGAAGAACTAAAAATATCATTTCAGTAGTACTAATCCATTATTCAGAAACTAATGGATCATTAGACCCGCTGAAAGAAGGTGGATACTGTCTCATGAAGGATTCAACAGAATGTTTCTCCTTCTTTTACTCGTTTGGAAGTCCTGCATGATTCATAGCTTGAGAAAGTTGTGTGAGCATGGCTACAAGATTTTTCATTCCAGCTCCCATAACTTTTGGTTGCTCAGGGGGACAATCATTGCATTGCCCGTCACATTTCGTATTAACACAGTTCCTTCGGGTTCCAGCCATTGACTAAAACCAAGAAGAATAGTGTGAGCAACACTAATTATAATAAGAAAACCACATAATAAAGAATAATATTTCACACTTAAGGTCTTATCCTAGGTTATTCATGGACATTTCTAAAACACTAAGATTGTGTTCTATGCTTAGAATTATCCTTAGGGTTCTTACTAAGGCTTTCGCATCCTAGTTTCCAAAGGTTGACTATACCTTTCCTCTGATACCAACTATAACGACCCATAATTTACATACATTGTTAATACTTCAAAATTGAAGCATAGTTATTAAAACATATAACAAAACCACGAAAGGACCGTATAGGAATAGTGTCTTTAGAAACTGGGAAACATAAACAACTGGTTCATAAAGCGTCTACACTGTCCCCCATTTATTTCATCATATCTATAGTCCCTTTTGGCATATCTTACATAATAACCTTCTTCCTGACCTGGGGAAAGAAATCATACAAAAGGGTGAGCTCAAATGCTCAGTAAGGGTAAACAAAAGAAATATCAATCACATCATATTCATAAGAACATAACTTTGGGAAATCTTAACCTGCAAGAGAGAGCATAATTTCATAACATGGGATAAATCATAGTAGTGAAATGGAAATCATAACTTAAAACATGAAACTTTGTGTCATACACACATAATCATATAGAATCATTTCTTATTAGTCAAGACTCATTACCAAGACTATCTTAGTGGACAAAGTCCATTTCTGAACCGAGTTAACTCCCCGTTTCAGTCCTGTTTCCCTGAACCGGTATAACCTACCGTTCTAGCCATGTCTATCTCATGAGATATAAAATCTTTACCCAATTCATTGAAGGGAGATATAGGTCCCACCCATCTCATAATGATACCATTCTTATGTGTGCCACAAAATCATAAATCATACATCATTGCATAACCCATGTAATAAAAATGGGAATCTTAAACATCATGACATCATAAAATAATTCATATAAGAGAAAGGAATTCATAAAAATATTTCCATAACAACATAATCAAATCCATGTAATAATAGGTATAGAAATAGAACCCTATATTATCTTAGATGGAAAATAATTTTGATAAAACTCTTGAACTCCATTCTTGAGGAAAATATCCTTTCTACTTCAAAAACATTTTTCCTTTATTAAAATGTCATACAATTTTAAAATAAAAGAAGTTGATTAAAAATAAACTTGAAAACTTGTAAAGGAAGCTTCTTGGAAATAATATTTTAAAAATCCATTCATGCCGTATAAGTTAAAAGAAAACATTCTTCTCGTACTTTTGTTGGAAAAGTCAAAAAGTACCTCGTACGAAAAACGACAAAAGATTCCTTTCATATCTTTTACTATAAACTCACCAAAGGGTAAAAATGGATTTAAAAAATTGTAGGTGGATGGAAATTATATTACATATTGAGTAAACATGGATGTGGATGATAAAATACACCCCAATAAATGCCAAAGTATAAACAATCTCAGATAAAAATGAGATTGTGATATTTCCCTTACCTTAGGTCCATTTTTCTTCATAAGTGTTCGAACCTCCTGTATAATGATTTAAATAATGTTATTGACTTATTCCAGAATCATAATTATTTTTATGATATCATATATGGTCATATTCTTAGCTTCTTAGTAGTAATATTTCATTGCTACTTGTTATTCAGGTGTTTATAACTTTTTGTTCTTATGCGTTTCTTGTCGAATAAATTCTTATTCTTCTCTTTAGGTTATAGATACCTCATTTCCAGAATTTTATTAGTGTAATATATATCATATTCATTAATTCAATTAATTTATATAATCATTATGAAATGAAGATCATGTAGAACGAGTCGCATCACATCGTGGAGACGGTATTTCGTACGTACACACGAGTGATGATATCATTCTTATGATCATGGAATTGTATTGGAGTGTATGTATACTATTTAAGAATAATTATAACTTTATAATAGTCATATATAGTCATTATATACACCATTATACCCATCCAAGTAAGGTGGTGGTGGAAAATAGATTACACCACGGCGTGGAGACGGTATTCCATACGTACGCATGCGCGGGGATTTCTTTTTCCGTAGGATGGATAGATGGTGAAATAGGGTTGTTTCATACTTATAATAACATATCATTATATGATTGATACTGATGTTATTACTTCATAATGAAACAACTAAATAACAAGAAGTGGAAGAAGAAATAAAGATGAAAGAATCGGTAACGGACATTACCTCTTCTTTGAAGTGCTTCTTTGAGACCTTCTTTTAGGGCACTAAAATTGGTCTTAGAATAAGACCAGGACCTCTAGGATGTCTCTAGGGAAGTGGAGAGGAGGAATTGGCAGGGGTTGGCCGAGCTTGAAAGCTCAAAGTGGTGTGAGCAAGAGGGGGAGGAGGTGCCCTTTTATAAGGGAGGAGAGGGGCACCTTTGGGAAAACTAGAAATATTATTTTATTATAAAGTCAAGTTCGGTTTTAAATAGATCCAAATTGATATATTTCTAATATAAGGTAGGGATGGGTCGAAATACTCTCATCCAATATAATTTAGACAAGTTTAGGTATCAATTTTAACCTTATCATTTAGATTTAACTTTAAGTTAGATAATTTAACTTTTACCGTGTCTTCTTGTTTTCTTACACTATAAGGTTAATAAACATACTATATCAAGCCAAACGAACCCAAAGTTGTTTATTATTAATATATATAGCCTTATCTAAGTCATTTGGCCTAACCTTAGATTTTTAGGAATAAAATAACAATTACTAATAAAATATTTTTTAAAAAAAAAACTATTTTATGTCAATTTTGACACTATTTAGTAATTGATTTTTGTGAAAATCATAACAGAATGATTAGTTCAAACAAAGTTAATTAAATCAATAATAACATGTCATATTAACCTAGAAAATTAGTTCAATTCATAAAAAGTCTCAAATTACATTTATTTGGGTATTTATAACATCAATTATGTCAATATTTCATTAATAAGATAATTACTACATCATCATTGTGTCATAAATAAATTAAATTATTTAATGTCTAAAAATTACAAATAAAATACCATTATGTAGTAACTATTTTTATCTTTCTAATGAATATTTATAGTTTAATTTATCTTATGTATAACGCCATATTAAAAATGATTTACTTATTAAACTTTGATTTTAACTATTTAACCCTTCTTTAAATAAATTGATAATAAATGTCTTAATCTAATCCAAGTGGGCCTAAATGGTCATATTTTATTCCTAAGATTGTTTTTGGTCGAATTACACTTGTCCAGTAGAATTATGACATGTTTTAGGGTAATAATAATATCATTTTTACCCTTAATTACCCTATTTACTTTTAACCGTGGTAAATAAAAGTAAAAAGTTACTATTCACCAAAAATTATTTTCATCTCATTGAACCACATTTTAGTCCTTGATATTAACCGTGTATCTCGGATTTTAGAAATTCCACTCACAAAAGTGGTAAAATTAAGTTTTATGAAAAATTCAGTTTTTTTAACTACCACTTAGTGGTTTCACTATTCATCAAAAATTGAAAGTTTTCAGAAAAATACCAAAATTTCACCCTAGGCTAATTTCGACATTCCAAATCCAAAAATGAAGTCCATTTTAAAAAATAAAAATTATAAAATTTCAAAAAGTGGTTATTACTATTCATAACAGCTAGTTTTAATAATATTTTAATAACATATCGTTGTTTAGTGAAACTCGGTATTGCGTACGACGCAGGCTATCGAGGAAGGTCGAGATTGCGTGTAAAGAAAGACAAGCTAGTGTTGTGTGTAGTAAAAGATTCCTTTGTTGATTTATATAACATAAAAACAAAATATTTCACATAAAAGTTTCGGGTGTTATATATATATATATTATATTTATAAAATATTTATACCCATATAGTAATTAATATATATATATATATATATTCAACTTCCATTCTGTAGTAGATATGATAACGTCACTCGTGTGTACGATGGACAACCGCCTCGCGAAGCGATTTGACTCGTCTTTCACTAACGCTTCACATGGATGGTGATGATGATAAATATAATGATTATATGTGATATACATGAAATAATTATGATATTTATGACATATTTATCATTATTTAAATATAATATATATGATTTTCTTTCTTTCCTTTCCACTCGCGTAAAGATGATAACATCACTCGTGTACGAGTGAACTACCTCCTCCTAGAAGCAATGTGTCTCTATTTTTATCACCACACAACATGGATGATATATATATAAATATATTTATATAAGGAATATTTTATTTATGATATTATGATCATTCTGTAAGGATAAAATATTACTTACCTTCTTTCCATAATGATCATTTAAAAATGAAAACTTTACACCAATTTATGTACGGTCTATCATCTCAATGATTGTATCATACTTGATTTTTCATAATCAAAATTCACGATTGGTTTTTAAAGAATAATTGATGTATAAATATGCTAATTATTTTATGATATTTTTAATGTAATAGTACAATTTCCCCACTCTTTAGTACTTAAAATAATTGTTAAAATGTTTCTATGAAAATATGACTTCATTTATCTCTTTGGTCGAAAATCTATTTTCTTCCAAAAGCATGTTTTCTAAATAAATAAATAATTATTTTAACTTCTTCAAAATGATTTATTAAGGACATTTTTTACAAAAAATCGAAGAAATATTTATGTTTTTTTCAAAATAGTTCATGTTTTTCTTTTACTGAAAATGTTAAAGGAATCTTCTTTTCATTTTACAAACACGACACTTTCTAATATTCTTACAATTAAAAAAGAAAATTTCTTTTTATCATGTACAACATGTATGAATTTACCCACAATAATTTCTCAAAATATTCATTTTCATGTTTTTAAAGTTACTTTTAAAAGGATTTGTTTCCCAATATTTTGGAAATTCTTAGTTTTTAAAAGTCATTTTCAAAGAAAAGGATTTTAATAATGTTTTATGCTTAAAAAAATATTTTCAAAATGAAAAGGATATTTCCCTCAATAGTTTTTTAAAGATCTTTTTATGGTATTTTTATTCATCAAAAAACAAAAATACATTATTATTACTCCAATGGGTGTATGTTGTATTGATACCATCATTATTATTTCTATGGATGATTTATGATCATTTTGACCAATGAAAGTAATGACATTCACTTCCATGATTCATTTTTGCAGTAATTAAATTTCAATTGAATTATTCAATTTCATGTGATCACTGGACAATAAATTTCCCCTAAATATCCATATTATTTATCATGGTTATATTTATTACATAAACCATATATTATTTCTATATATGGTTTTTACTTTGAAAGTTTTTTGTTTATCTTGGGAAATATTGATAAATCTGTATTCTTTTATCAATATAGATACTTGATAATATGGCATAATGTTCATGAATTAAATTGATTATTATATATATGTGGAATGTTTTTTACTTTATATGATAGTGGGGCTTGAAATTTTATAGCCTCTCGAGGAATCTATAAGTCTCGTCATACAATCAAGTTAAACTGGAATTAAACATGATTTTACCTATAGATTAAACCAACTTGGGAAAGTTATAGATGTTAGTGGTTTCATGATGATTGAGATCATAATGTCCAATAATTAAGAATTAACTTCATTAAGATTTCCATTATTATTACCAATGAGATTTTCACAATTATATTATCTCGGGATGTATTTCCTTCTTAGTATATTGATTAAATGGCATTACTTTTTAGTTTATTACATTTCCATATTGATTATGCCTTATCTAATTATGATATCAAATTTATTGATCAAATGGGACATGTGGTCAATTATTTACCTTTTCATATTGCTTATTATCCATGATATTTTTGTATTGATGTTATCTTTGGATGCACTTCCTTTTAAGTTTATTGATGAAATGAATTTTGTGTTTATTTATTTACCTTGTCATATTGATTATACTTCTTCATTCATGATAACTTCTGATGTACTTAACCTATATTTAGCATTTGATCTCACCCTTATTTCGTCTCCATTCCCTAGTATTCCATGAAGTATACTATGACTGATAGGCAGGGATATTCTTGAGGGAATAATGTTATACTCAAAATAAATGTGTTGTAATTTATATATTCAAATGTAATATATGACTCAAGTATGTATCTAGTTTACCAAGATGGAAAAACTATTCATCCCTTAGATATGTGACTCATTGTATCTTATGAAAATGTAATTAAGCGGTCACCATATTTAGGTTACTCGGGTCGAGGTCACTACAATATATGATATTAGGATATCGTAATATGTGGTATGCATCACATGCTTATCAAAAGGTATGAAATATGGTATATCATATAATACTAAACCCATTTTAGTGTTTTTCCAGCATTTATAACTTGAGTAACCTACATAAATAAGTTGTGGTGGGATTTCCTTATACATTGAGCTTTTTGTTGAAGGTTATCCCTATTATAGAGATAATCCATTGCAATATGTTGTAGAAATAAATCCAGATAAAGAATAAATAGTGAACTAACTCATAACAAGCAAGATAAACATCTCATAACATGGATTTAGAGTAAATAAATAATAGTAAACAACATGATTTTAATCAAGAAATTTCATCAAAGTACAAATGAAAATCATAATAGTAAATAAAAATAATTTTAATTAAATTAATTTAAAATGAAAATAGTTTAAGATTATATTTTTAGTAGAATATGTAATTTCAGTTGAATCTCACTCTACCCCATGTCGATTCTAACATAAACAATGTAATAGTATATTGGATAGGAGGGGGAACCTCATAATTAACATGTGAAAGGCTATTTAGAGGCAGTAAAAGGAAAGAATTGCTATAATTGACTAAATATTTGGGGAATAGAAGAGACATTAATATTAGGGATTTATTTTTTTATGGAGAGATAAAAGTAAAAATTAGGGGAAGGAAAAGTGGTCAAGCCACATACATGTTGCTAAAATATCTATGACCTATGAAATATATACATAAAATATGGAATCAGTGATGATTTGGGGGTGGAAAGGGAGTGAGAATGTAACACCCCGACCCCAGCTACCCAGAGTCGGTGCATTATTATGTAACATCTACATGATTACAAGTAATCAAGTCCCGAAGGACCGATCAGTTTAGCAGTCTTGGAAAATAGATTACATACATGAAGCTCAACTTTAGAACTTGAAAATAAATACAACACTAATTTATTCCATTAGAAACATCCAAGCCTCCTAGATTAATCCTGCAAGTCACTCATAATTAACTTCTTCGCATCCTGGAAAAATAAAACATAGAAAGGGGTGAGCTCAGATGCTCAGTAAGGATAACAATATAGCGAAAACTTTCATAAATAAGCATAAACATTTAATGCAATGTATAAGACTAAAACAAAAGCCTTTTAAACTTGAACATCAGTATAATATGGAAAAGATAAAATCAAAATAATGATATTTACTTACACACATGGATATTCTACTACTCAAATAATCACATGCAATATCAATAGCCACTTTCATAATGATGGAATGAAAAATTCCAGACTTTCATAACCACATAGTCAAGGCCTTGTGCCAAGCATAAAAATAAGATTTTGTCAAGTCCTTGTTCCAAGACACTAGTTTGTCTCATGAGACGTACAGATACATTGAGGAGCTATAGCGGGCTCCACCTGTCACTTACTAAGTCCAATACATTCCTCATATAAAAAGTTTTAAACATAACATAAACATTCATATTAAAACAAACATACGTAATGTCAAAACATTATCCATAAACCATGAATGGTATAAAAAACACATCTAAAGTCAAACATATCACAAAACCTTCGATACAATATGAAAGATTTGTATCATAATAAATCAACTTCAAACAAGTTTAAAATCCATCAAGGGATGTTGATATAAATGAAAATTATTTGTAAAATTATTTGAGAGAAATATCCCTGTTTTATAAAAACATTTAAAAGTCAAAAAATTTAGAAAGAAAGACACTTAAAGAAATTTTTAAATCAAAGTGTTCCATACCACTTTGAAACTTTTGAAAGGAATTAACATTTTATAAACTTTCATATAAATAAGTCCTTAAAAACCATTTAAAAAACATGGACATTAATGAGAATGATTTAGAGGAATAAATATTTAAAACATTTAAAATGATGTTTTAGTAAAAAAAGTCCCTTAAAATAATCCATTTTAAAACTCTTTCATGAAATATAGACATGGATAATAAATATGTCCCAATATATACTTACACATAAACAATCTCGGATAATAATAAGATTGAGGAATTAACACTTACCAATTTGGTAACTTACGAAACATACACCCCATGAAAGTATTATCATACAATGAATATGTAAACACACATAAATTAAATTTTATTACACAAATAATACAATTATGGGCAGTACATACACCACAAAAAGGAAATAGTGGTAATATAGCATGAATATCACGGGAATAATGAGTGAGATGTAAACCCCTTACCTTACAATTTCCTTTGGTCGAGGGTACGTTTAACCTCATGTATAATGACCATTGTATGATATTAGATTATAAAAGAACCATATGAATATTTATTATATCATACATGATTCATTTATGATTTTATACTACCCATTTAATATTGATTTCCATGTTAAATTAACATTTCGGGTAATAATCGCTTTCTTTATCGTACGTATTTTAACTTGTTATTCTTGATTGTATCATTTAGATCGTGATTAAAATACTTCCAGAATATAAAACATGATTTATATATCATATATATTTATAATATAAATATGTATAATAGATAGATATATGAAATGGAAAACACTGTTTATAGAGACGGTAGGCCGTACGCACGCATAAACGCTGTTTCTGTTTTCATATCATACTGAATAGAAGTAAGTGAATGAGATGAATGTAAATACATACATACATATATATATATATATATATATATATTTCAAGTAGAATTATTATGTCATATATTACATACTTATTAATAATATATATTTTTATAATCATCGTTGAATGGGAACGTGGAAATGAATCTCATCGCGTTCGTGGAGACGGTAATCCGTACATACGCATGAGCGACAATATCATTATTTTGATTTAAAAACATATGTAAATATATTTTATATAATATATACAGAATCATTAACATGTTACATTTATTATTTACATCAATTATACATCATTATTATACTCATCCAAATAATAGTGTATATGAATAACAACTACACCACGACGTGGAGACAGTAAGTCGTACGTACACATGTATGGTGACATGTCATTCATAGGATGGATAGAATAATGAATATGGTTGTACCATATTTATAATAACATAATAGTATATATAAGATACTGGAGTTATTATTTTAAAATGTAAACAACAAATAAATAGGAAGTGGAAGAAGAAAAGAACTTGAAAGATGGTGGAGAAATTATTACCTCTTCTTCAGGTTCTTCCTTTTGATTTGATCAAAAGGGATCCTTAGGTTGGTTTTATGAATAAATTAATGCCTCTAGAATGAAGTTAGGGATTTTGGTAGGATATTTAGGAAGGGTTTTTATGATCCAAATTCTTGAGAAGTGTGAGAAATGGGTAGGAATTGAGGGCTTTTTATAAGGGAGGGGAGGGGCTCTTTAGGAAAGTTTGAAACAATTATTTTATTATAACCTCATATTTGGTTTCAAAAGGTCAAATATTTGTTAATAAAAAATTTAATATGACTAATGGTAGAAATAAAATAATCCAATAAGAATTGGACAGGTTTTGGATATTGTTTTAATATTTATAATCTTATTTATTTAAATCATTTATTAATGAGGTAAATATTGCATCATTATTGTGTCATATATAATTTAATTAATTTAATTTCCAAAAAATATAAAACAAATACCATGATGTATGAAATCTTTTTATGTTTTAAAATAATATTTATAGTTGAAAATATAACTTATATAACCCCATGTAAAAGTTTATTTACTAAATTGTATTTGTTTATGTCATTTTTGTCTTTACTTTAAATTAATTAATATAAAATGTCATTATTACTCCCATGTGTCAAAATGGGGTCCCGAATTCAACCCAAGGATTCCCATTTTCGTCTATGTATCATCCAACAGGATTAGGACAAATGTTAGAGTAATTTAATATTATTATAATATTATATTTTACCCTTATTTTTTATAGTTACCCTTTAATCATGGTAAATAAAATATTTACTGAAGTAATTATTCAAAATGTCTAAAAATAGAAGCTATATATTTACACAATTTGGACCTTCTGATTCTAAATATAGAATCAATTTTTATAAATTCAAAACACATAAGTGCTATAAATTAATTTAAAATTAATTCTCGCTGTCAAAACAAAAAATGTGTTTTTAAGAAATAATAACTATCAAAAGATTGACACTTGTTTATGTTCAGTTTAAATGTGAAATTACATCTCATTACCAAAATTAGATTAAATGGTAAAAATATAATCTAATTATACTTTAAAACCACTCAAATTTATAATTTAACACTATAAATTATTTTGATTAAAAAAGTTGTTTTTAATTAAAATTTAGTATCTTTCACTATTCATAAAAATATGAAAGTTATCAGAAAAGTGCCAAAAATTCACCCTAAGCTAATTTTGATAATCCGAATCCAAAAATGAAGTCCATTTTTAAAGATAAAATTTATAAAATTTTAAAAAGTTGGTATTACTATTCATAACGACTACTTTGATTGGTCGCGGTGTGTTAGAATATCGAAGTTGCGTACAATGCAAATTATTGCATTATTCAAAGGGAAATGTACCATGGAAGCTTGGGGTGTTACATAGAAGATAATGAGAGGGGTTTTTTGGGTCATCCTCTTCAAGAAATCTCGAATCTCTCTTTTAGTTATAAGTAAAATTGAAAAAATGACATCTTTATCCTTATTTTTTTAAAGAAGTTCATATTATACCTACCGAGTACCATATGAGGGTACATCTGCCATTTGGTGACCATTAGATATATGGTGCTTATCCACCAACCATTAATTATGGGTGAAAATATCCTCTCAAAACCCTTTGAGAATAATGGGTACCCAATACATGTTCATCGAGTACCCCATGCTTCTCTAGCAGTAACCCCCTTCATTTTCCTTCATTTTATGCTAACTCATTCCTCCTATGATCACATTTAACTTCTAAATGAACAATGTATCAATAAAATAATAAAAATTTAAATTAATTTAAAACTCAAATGATATGGATAATTACAATTTATATTAAAAATATTATGAGTAATACTTAAGGTATAAAAAATAAATCTATTCAACATTATGGTGTTTTCATATACTAATTGGGAAGGTGAAATTGAAGAATAAAAGTATACTTCTTGAAGTGAGTTTTTCATTGAAGGAAGATGTCTTATTTAGCACACTAAGGGGTAAAATTATGTCACACTAAAAACCATTAAAGTTGAGTATGTTACCACATCACAAGCTACAACTCTAATTATTTGGAAAAAATCATAGCTTGAAGACCTAAGACTAGTTGTCACATATTCATTAGTGATTGGATGAGACAACCAAAGTTTAATTAATATCAAATAATCTAATTCATTATTTAAGGTAGAAATATATTGTCATAAAAATTATTTCATCAAGGTGAAGGTGGAGTGTATTGAGCTCATCATGGAGTATGTTTAAGCATGTTAGGTGTACCTTGAAAAAGATCTTGTCCAATGACATATAAGTGATGTTGGAAGTTCATTATCTCCCAGAATTAATGTTATTTTAATAATAATATGTCCCCATTTTAATTTATTTACATTTATTTGAAAATAGACAGAATATTTGGGGGATTTACTTGTAGAGGGGGAGGGTTCTTGTTCATCATATAATAAGTCAACAGGGATGAAAAGTTTTGAGGAGTTTCCTTTGGAAGATTTTTTTTCCACAACCATACTAAACCACTAAACTAAACCAAATAGAGTAAACAATAATTCTATAAATACCATTATTCTTGCTTGTAGGAAAAGCCCGCACATTAATATCAGAACCCTTGGTAACAAAAAAATGACATCCTTACAAATTTAATTTGTACCATGATTATATTTATAATGACTCTGAAGAACCATTTCAGAACCACATACCGTCTCGAAGGTGGTACAAGTATATTTGGAACCTGTACTCCAGCATCTAAGCATTTTTGTTGCCACCTGACCGGGCATCACCCTTCCAGGGTTTTTCTTTGAAGGATGTTGTGTGGATATGTGCACCACAATCATTCCATCAGTCTTTTGAGGAGAAGTGAAATTTTTATTCTTGGAAGGAACTGGTGTTTTTATCGTATATTTCCAAACGAACCACCTTCTTGATTCTATTTGAGAAAAAAATCTCACATGTCATCAATACATTAAAACAGATAAAGAAAATGAAGAATGAGAAGCTGCAAAAATCCATTTCCAGTGAAGTGGAATCATCATCTGAGTGTTCCTCCAAGGATTATTCCTCATCATCCTTTTTATAATTGGAAATGACAAGAAGATTCAAGAGAAAAAAATTATGATAAAAAAGGATAGTTTAAAAATAGAGGAAAACAAGAAAATGATTTAAATTTTAATATGAATATAATTGATATGAATCAATGTTTATAGGTACATGAATTTTTTCACAAAAATACACTAGATATGGATTAAACTAGTTTGAATTAAAATTACGTAAGGCATGACATTAAGAGAAAAGATAAATAAAACAACTATGAGGATATTGTTCAATTGCAACACTTTCGTATCCCATAAATTAAACACTTTCATTCTTCTAATTGTTGGATGGATTGAAATCCTTCTCAAATACCATATCAGAATTTAGATGACTATTATCAGTAAAAATCCATTCAGGAACATGTTTTTGATTTTCAATATTCAAAATAAGGGGGACTACTTTATTTCCATTATCATCCTTAGATTCACTAAGAGTTGCCTGACCATGGAAAAATAATAACATATGATAAAAATGAAGCATATTTAGTTTCTTCATTTAATCACAGACAAAATGAAAAATAATTATACACGAGAGAGATAAAGGATCTTATCAGCCTCCATATTGACATTAATATATTTTACAACTTTCACTTCAATTACTGAAAATCATAATAAAATAAGGCCAAAAATAAAATCATTAATAACACAAAGAAGAATCTTAAACCCTCTAAATTTATAATTTAACTAGATCATGAATTATGATAACCAATAAAAGATTTTGATTCCATTGATTTAAAGAAACTATCTACTAGATAAAATTATTTTCATTTTTAAAAAAACTTAAGTATAATTATATTTTATATGTTGATGATGGAATCCAAAAATAAGAAGGCCATTTGAATAAAACAAATGTTTTAATAAAATAATTTTTAGGTGAATTATTCATTTCTCATAACATTTCAATACGAAAAAGGGATGATAAACTTGCTAAAAATAATACAGATCATAGGAAAATAATAACTAAAAAGCATATGCCAGGTAGGAGAAGAAATTAATATACACACCCATAACATAAGATTATCAAGATAAAATTAATTACAACATACTAAAAGGTCAGAAAACAATGGGTATAATAATAATCATTACATTAAAATAAATTGGGAAAGTAATTTTAAAACATTAAGAAAATTATGTAAGGTTTATCTGATTTCATCAATGGATTTTAAGAATTGGAAAACAAGAGATTAAATAATAAAGGATCAGAATGAGTTTAGAAAACTATAAAACTGAGGGCATAAACATGAATTGAAAATAAAAGAAAAAAACATATGAAAAATTACTGGATATGGTTATGAAATGAATTAGAAATGTCCATTTGAAGTATTATTTATAGATGAACAAGTAGTGAACATGTTTCTCAAATAAATGGGAGTAAAAAAATATTTATAGACTAGAAATAAAATATATAGAGAATAAAATCCTAAATTATTTTGATGATATATTACACCCCAAAACTCCATGGATACTTCTATAGGCCTATGGCTTTGGTTGGGGGGTTGAGGAACATGCTAACAAGGATTAAAGAAATTAAAAGCTAAACTCGTAAATTATAACTGATGGAATGAAACTCCTCAAATGAGGGGTTTTAAGCTATATTTACACATATTTTGATTGGATTGAGATAAATAAATAAGTAGTATAATGGATAAGACTATAAGAAGGTTATGTTGAATGGGTGGTTAGGCTAATCCGAGCTGGGGGTTAGTTCGTGTGGTCATGTATTTTATGGACCTGCCCGTTCAATCTGAATTTATATAGATTATAAAATCAAAGAACTATTTTATATTCTTGTGGATACATGGACTAGTGGGTTGAACCGCATGTTTTTTCATTAAAATAATTAATGTTTATAAAAATTTTATGTTTTAGTTTATAATGAAAAATATATATTACAAAAACATGTAAAACCAATATATACTATTCTTTTATCTGATGATACAATTTAAGAAATAAGAATATGAATCAAAAAATGTAATATATATGTATATAAAATATAAAATATTATTTTAATAGGTTTATAGGATACCCATAATATTATTTATATATGTACTTAAAAAAAATTGGATCATAATCAATTAAAAATAGCATGGGTATATAATATTTTTGTTATGGTTATATAATAATTTTATTAAAAAAATTACATGCTTGTGAACCATGGGCCAGTGAATAGGGGTGGTGGTCTGGTCTACTTTAATTATAGATTTTGTAGACGGGGCCAAATGATACAAGAATTTATGATAGCCTCTTTTTTAGATGTTTGAGTCTGTAAAAATTCAAAGACTAACGGGATGACATGTGGGCTCCTAGTTTTTTTATTAGATTGATCCATTCCATTGATTTTGTCAAATTAATTGTTTATTAGGTTGGTTAGACATAAACTATGCTAGTTTTTTTAAATATATTATTATATTGTTAATTTAAAATAACAAATATAAATAATAATCTGAATTGATGTTCCACCTTGATTAGAACAACCGTCAAAATATTGACCCATTTTATAACTTTAAAATTTTTTAACGAATAAAAGTTTTCGGGTATGAGTTAAAGTATTAATGGTTTTATGTTTTCATTTTAGTTGTTTTGATTAAAGATTTATGTGTTGTGAAGTGGAATTATATATGGTGTCATCCTGAATGATCTTTTAAAGTGTATGGCATCAACATGTGTAACATGTTATTTTCAAATGATCTAAATTAATTCAAAGCCTCAAACATTCCTACTATGTATAACATTAGTATTATTGTGTGGCTTACCAAGATATAGAATGAACCAACCTCTATAGGAAAGAAACAAATTTAGTCAATGTGGAACAAGATATTTCAAAATAACAATCACTCCAATACACAAGCTTGATAGATGCTTAGATGTGAAAATTTCATGTTTAGTGTGCATAAACCCACTGCATCTATTTGTAGATGGGAACTCGCTCTAGGAAAATAATCATTTAGCGGTGATTTTAAAAATAGATGCTCAATTATTTCTTTATAATTTTTTAGCAATGGTTTATTGGGAACCACCACTAAATTGGAAATTTTATTTTTTTAAATTATTTATTTGATTTTAGAGGTAGTCTTAGAAAACCATCTCTAATTAGCAGTGTTTTTTGAAAAATCGTTGCTAAAAATAATGATAAAAAATTATTAATATTTAATAAAATATTTTATTTACTATTTAATAATATTAATTTATTAAAAAAAATAATAATAAAAATTATTTAATATATATAAACATTTATTATTTCTAATTGATAATTTTAATTAATTATAAAGTGTTTTTGTGTGTGAAAATCACATCCAAAAAATTTCCACTTAACTAATGTTCTAAGAGAATATGGAAATAAAACTTCAACATAAAAAATGATCCTAAAATTTGATACATGTGTCCATTTATACTCAATTATCTGTCAAATCAAATCTTATAAAAATAACTACAATGAAATTCGATTTGGATATATGGTCTTTGTCAATGCTAAAAAAACACTGATGTTGTAAGTTCTTTAAAATCCAATTACTTTTATCAATGAAAAAAATATAACTGATAAAAGCACCCTTCATGAGAACTGATAAAGTGAACCCTTTATCAATACCATTTTAGATTTATTAAAGGGAAATTTTATCAGTGTTATCTCAAGTTCTAATAAAATTCAGACTATAGTAGTGTGCTTCTGAAATTACAACAAACAATATCAATAAATATTGAATATAATTTAAATTAAATTTACATCATGATACAACAAAAAAATTGAATAATGCTTACAAATATTTCACAAATTGGTATATACAATTACATGGGTATGCACAATTTATTACAAACATCAATGAATCCAAAAGCATTGATGTTATGCTATCTTTGGACCTCAACCCCCTCTCAAAAGAGCCCGATCATGTTACAGAGTGTCAAAAAACCACCCATCTCAAACAAAAGATTATACGTGTATAAATAAATAATTATTATGTGTGTAATACTATAAAGAAATAAATTAATCATAAATATGATGCAAATAATTTAAAATTTTTCACTTTTAAATTGAATACATAAACTTCAAATTATACAGGAAACATCTATGTTAGATTAATGTGTGGTTAATCCCTATAATTCACAAATGTTTTATGGATCATTGTCCTAAAGTATTAGGACAATATGAGTTCATGTTCTTAGTTTTGAGTATGTATCACATGTATTGAACTAAAATGTCAATTTGAACTAAAAACATGTATTTTGAGTCATATTGCATAGATTATGTGTTAGATTAACAAGTAATAGATTCCTACATATCAAAAATGATTTATCGATCATCGTACAGAAATATCAAGAAACTTTGAGTGTCTTTTCTTGGTTTTTAAAGAGTGATAGAGGATTTAAACTAAAATTTTATTTTTAAATTAAAAAATTCACTTTAAGTCATATCGGTCACACCATTTATCAAATTTAAATGTGACTAATTATTATACATCACAAATGACTCATGGGATGTTTTAATAAAGCATCAAGACCATATGAGTGTTTTCCTTGATTTTTAGTGTGTGAAACATGTTTTTAACTAAAATATCGCTTTTAAACTGAAACCACACATTTTGAGTCATATTGGTCACACCATGTACGGGATTGTGATGCAACATATTTCTATTTGTCACAAATAACTCATGGATCATTTACCTAATGCATTAAAACAATATAAATGTGTTTGATCACTATTGAGTCTGTAATGAGTCTTTTGAACTTCAATGAATATTTTAAATAAAAACATGCACATTAAGTCACACCACCCCTAACGTGTGTCATATTGATGTACGATTGATTTATAAACATAAAAAATAACTTATAGAACATTTTAATAAAGTATCAAGACAATCCATGTGTATTTTCTTAGTTTTCAATGAGTGAAACACATTTTCAACTAAAATGTAATATTTAAACTAAAAACACACACCTTGATTCATACAAGTCACATCATGTATCAATTTGACATGTGGTTGATTCCTACTCATCAAAAATTATGGCCAGTTGGCCAACTATTTTCAAATATTCCTTTCTTTTAAATGGAATTTATTATTTATGAGTAATGTGAGGACTAATTAATATTTAAAGTTTCAATTTGAATTATTTCATCTAAGTGGTTCTGAATTAAAAATTTCCAAGTGGTAAAGAATTCCATAACCCAATTTCTTTTCCTTGGATTATATTACATCTTCGTTATCCTTGATATTCCAAGATTATGTGTATAATAACCTTTGATTATCTTATATTGAATTTAAAACTATTTTATGTGGGTTTACACTTGTTACAAATGATCAATTCATTGATTATGACTACAACGTTATGATCCTTATGAAATATTATTTCATAATCTCAATCTAATCAAGGTTTTATATTCTTGAATTTCAATTTAATGAAATTATTTTATCATTTCTTGATAAACCCTTTCATTTTCTTCACCTTTGGTTATTCATGGTATTTTTAAAGTAATATTACAATTTTTCCAATATTTGGTACTTAAATTAATTGATAAAATGTTTCCAAGAAAATAAGAAATGATTTCTCTCTTTGGTTAGAAATATATCAGTCTCCAAAACCATGTTTTCAAAAAATGATTTCATAAATGATTTTAACCTCTTAAAAATTATTTCGTAAAGGAATTTTTACAAAATATTTTCAAATGAATATTTATATCATTTTTAAAATAATGTCTGTTTGGATTTTACCAAAATTGTGAAAGGTATATTCATGTCATTTTCCAAACAACACACTTTATAACCTTTTTACTATGCAAAATGAATGTTTTTTTATCTTGTATGGAATGTACAGATTAATATGCCATCATTTCTTTGAATTTTAATATATAATTTTATAAGGTTACTTTAAAAATAAATTTTCCCAATATTCTGTAAATTATTAGTTTTTAAAACTGATTTTCAATGTAAAAAATTTTCATAATTATTTATGTTTTTATAAAAGTGATTTTCTAAAGTAAAAGGATATTTTGTTTAAGAATTTTTTAAATATATTTTTATGGTATTTATATTCATCAATGAATACAACCCTATTTTCTTACTCCAATGAGTGTATGTTGTGTAAATGCCATCCTTATTCGTTCTATGTAAGGTTTATGATAATTTTTACCAAGGAAAGTACTAACATTGACTTCCTTGATTCATTTTTATAATAATTATTTTTAAATTGAATTATTCCCATTCATTTGATCATTGGAAATTAAATTTCCCCTAAATATGAGTATTATTTTCCATGGATATTTTTATTGCTTAAACCATATATCATTTTTTATATTCTGTGTTTACTTTGAAAGTTATTTGTTTTTTGGGGGAAATATTGATAAATCCATATTCCTTACTCAATATGGATATTTGATGATAAATCACATTGGTTTTGAATTAAATCGATTATTAAATATATAGGGAATTCATTGGACTTGCAGTAAGGGGTGAGGCCTGGCATTATATAACCCCATGATGCATCCGTAGATCTCATGATATAATAAATTTAAGGAAGTATTAAACATGTTTTTACGCATATATTAAACCATATTGTGGAAGTTATTGATGATAGAGGAATCATTATTCCTAAGATCATAGCATCCAATAATTAATCATTACATTCATTAAGGTTTCACTTATTATTATCAATTATATTTTCACAAAGATATTATCTGTGGATGCATTTCATTATCAGTTTAATTATTAAAAGACATGTGTTTAGTTATGTACCTTTCCATAATGATTATTATTATTCATACATGATATCATCTAGTGTACTTATCCCTTACTAAGTATTTAAGTTCACCGTTATTTTGTTTTCTTTCTCCAGGATTCTATGAATTTTACTATGACTGATACAAAAGGATATTATAGAGGGAATAATGATATTCCTGAAAAAAAATGTGTTGTGATTTCTATATTAAAATGTAATATTTGAATCAAGTATGTATCATGTTAACCAAGATTACTAAACTATTCGGTCATTCAAGATGAAATTCCTTGTATCTTATGCCAATGTAATAAAGCAGGAACTGGCTCCAGGATACTGGGTTTAGGGTAGCTACAATTGGCATCAGAGGATGTTTAAGAAAAACCATGGGAACTAGATTCTATAAAATATATATTAGGGAACAAAACCCTTTGAAAAATATTAAGTATAATTTTAGGAACATCCTAAAGTTTTGGTAAGGTTGAGATTATGTTGTTTTTCCATGAAATAAATCAATGTATAGATACTACAGGTGGACATGGTTTTGGAATATATGAACCTGAGGGTAATAACTCTGAAAAAGGTGTGTTGGTATTGCCTCGAGAATTATTTGGTACACAATAAAAATCCTTACTGCGCACCTAGTTTGACACTCTTGGGGGATATGCTTAAGATAATTCAAATTTTCTTTATAAATAATTATAATGGATTTTAATAGATGATGAAAATGAATGTCCTAGGTCAAACCTAAGGTGTCTTGTATTTGAAATAATGTGTCATAATTTAGAAGTCCTATAAATTATTATATGGTTTTCTCACTATGATTACTATTGATCATAGTATACTTTCTAGTTTTAATCAATGTCCGAAACCCAAAGGAATCAAGTTAAAATTAAACATGAAGGAAAATGTGGGGACTATGAGAAACCAAATGGGATGATGATAGGACAGAAAGATTTCATGATTATGCCTAACCATATTTATCAAAATATCATTAACAATATATACATTAACCAACTCCCAAATTCACCAAATAATAGAAGGATGAATTTCACCATGAACTCAAGTGATGGAGATCGTGGATGAAAGAAGGCTTGATTTCCATTTAAGAAATGTGGAAGGGGGCACTGAGGAAAGTGTCTCAATGGAATCATAAAATTATTTATGTGTAGAATGGAAGGGCATAAAAGCAAATAATTGCTAAGGAAAAATGAAGAGTATGATGGAATGAAATAAATCTCATCATAGGGATCCATTAATAGTTTTTTTCTTAAATGTGAAGAACCTTGGCATTATTCAGGTCAATTCCCTCTTCTAAAAGTTAAAACCTAGACCAAGGAAGGGCCTATGTGGAAATAAAAGGAATGAAATTTTTATTTATTTTGGTTGTATTGAAAAACTAAGTTAAAAGGTTATTTAATAATTATCTTTATTTCAATTATATCCATTATATATTTAGGGACCATTATAGTAATTATATTAATATAGTTTAGAAAAAGGACAACCCACATGCTAGGTGAAAATCAATCACATTCGAAAAGGCTGTGAGGCTTGAACATATGAACGAATAGGGATAAGGGTTTCACACCTACCACTTTCCTACACAATTTCAAGGTTAATATTTCATTGTTTTTAAATGATTTTATGAGTAAATATTAATTATGAACAAATGGTGTTACTTTTTAGGTTTAGAGATTACTTAATTATATTGGATAACTTGTGCTAACCATATTGGTTTTGAACAACAGGTAAAGATAGATGAAAATAATTTTCACTATTTGATGGAAGTTATGATATATTAGAATTTAATTTAATTCTTCAGGCATAAAAAATTCACTTTTAGATATTCATTTCTTAGAGAAAGAGATAAATTAAAAATTGATCAAAGCACAACCAAGTTTTTAAATTTTTCTTATGAAATAGAAACATATCAAGTAAGTATATTTCCTTATATTATTAAATAGTAAAATAATTCCTCAACTTTAAGAAAAGGATCTCGAAACAAAAATGTTAATCTATTACATTCATATCCAATGAATCAGATAGTCTTTCAAATCATCATATATTTATGGTTTTGAGGCACTCAAATTTCCATTGATCACTTTATTTCTTATGATCGATGATCTTTGACACTCTATATAATTATTTACATTTTTCTTCCATATGCATATCTTTACTTTCCACCAATGTTCTCCTACGTAGAATCCTAGTTATGTGATGCCCTATATAACCTTCATACTTCCATTTCTCTCTTATCGAGAGACTGTTTTATTATCCCTTTAAAATGTGAGGTTTTTAACGAAATAATTTTCAAATATCAAACCCTTGATTATCGAAATAAATTTAATATTTTTAGGATGAAATTTATTTAAGGTGGGGATAATGTAACACCCCATGATTTTAAGAGAATAACATTTTTTTGATAGAATGTATGACACACAACACCATGCATTAATGAGAATATTACTGAAGTTGGTTCCCTAGAACCAAATTAAAAGTAATTTATGATAAGCTTCATTCATTGTTTTAAATATTAATAAAATTATTATCACATAATGGTTGTTCTTCTTCATAACATAGTATGTGATAATTTCCTAAGAGTAGTCGTTGTGCATAAATGTTATAGTAGTTCCCCACTATGATGGGAACTCAGAAGTGCCATGACAATATCCTTAAATATATTTTCTATAGCCGTATGAAATAATTTTAGGGACACAAATGATACAAAATACCAAGGGTGGAGACTCACAAAAATTTGATGTAACTTCTCATGGTGTATGCCCTTGGTAATATTCATCATATGATATTATGAGAATGATACCTTTGAGTAGTAAATCTACATTTATTTGTGTCATTTGATGTTCATATCTTAGGATGTGTGTATTGATCTATAGAATTTATGATTATTATTAATTAGTATTACACGTCTCATATTTTTATGTATTGATGAAAACTATGATGAAATATGTCTGCGGTGAGGTATGATACGTTAGGTGCATCACAAGTAATATTTCATTAATGAATAACACTAGAAATGATTTTTCCCTTTAGTTCTTTAATAAAAGTTTTCATATCAGACCATTTAATGGGAATGAAATAGCCAAAATAAATCCATGTCCATGGTCTTTTATAGGAAAATTAGATTTCCAGAAAGTCAAAGAAAGAGACAACCATCATATAGGTTGATGACATCAGCATGTAACCTGCTTGGTTAGAGATATCTCGATAAAGGGATTATATTACACAGTAAGCATCCGTATGAGGTATCATGTCATTATGGGATTAACATTTTTATCCATGGGTGCCTTTCAATGTTTCTAGATTCTAACCTTGGACTTTAGGCTACTTTGTCTAATGTCATTGAGAAAGAGGTCTAGAGGGTCACACACTAGGTGTATTTATAATCTCCATTAAATAATATAGTATTATTTATTATTTAAAAATTTGAATAAATTTTATTCCCACATGTGGTTTAATAATTATTCATGTTTGATTGATCACATATATTCCCACACCAGTTATTCAAGAGAATATTACGTGAGCGGAATATTTAATAAATATTTATTTTCTATTTAGTGAATATAATATTTATTTATTTATTGGTGAATAATGAAGTGATATTTATTTAATAAATAAATAGTTACTATTCAAGGCCCAATAAATATTATGTAGGAATGGCGGACCAGGTTTATAGGTCTAGTGAGAATTAATATATATTGAGTATTGTTTTATTTAATAATATTTTTATTTTGATTTGTGAGTTTAGCCTATGTCACAAAATAATAATACTATCATTATTACATACATGGGGTTACACATGGATTAAATAAATATTAAATGTAACTTGTGTAATAATTTTTTTTAACCCTAGTAGTATATAAGCCCAGTTATATTATTTTTCTAAACAGAGTCAATTTATTTGTTTTGTTATGCACAATGAATCTGAATAATCCTCTTGAATTCCTAGAGAGCTCACTTATCTAACAACACTCATATGAATGGGGTGAAATCTTCCTCCACCTTCCACTCTCGGGTCTATAGAGATCAAGGATAATACCTTGGAAGTGATTCTCTAGGATATCAAAGGCGAAAAAATGCAAGAAATAAGATCTTACAAGCTTGCACTTGAAGATTCATATGGTGATGTTCAGTGTTTTTTGGAACACATGTGGATCATCGTTAGAGGGAATCGGACCTTGAATCTTACGATGAAATGATGGTATGGCATATATCCATTTTTAGATCTATCAACGAAGAAATAATTTCATACAAAGTAATTCTTTAATTGGTTAAATTAATTATAAATAATATTTTATGATCTTGAATTTTTTTCAACCTTTTATCCATTGTCAATATTCTTTGATTTAATTCATTTGATCATAGCATTCAAATCCATTTAAAATTTCAGATTAATCATTGAACATGATAAAAATTAATTTTGGGCATGACCCGTTAAATGCTTCCACTACGCCTAAAACATAAAAGTGGTATCAGAGTGGTAAAATAATTATTTGTAAATATTTAACTATCATTGATTGATTTATGCATAAGTAATTGGTTTTTCGATTCATGTTTAATCAATCTTTAATCCAAATTTTAATATTTTATTCTTCCTCTTAATTTCTCATAAATATATTCAAATCAATTAATTTTACGGACAAAATAAATATGAAGATCTCATATGGAGGTGATGAGGAATCAGGTCAGCTAACACAAGATTACAGACCTTGTAACCTCGAGGTACATGGTGTGAACTAGTGTTCAATTACCAAAGAGTTAATTTTGAATTAATTCAAGCCATGTGAATTTATGAAATAAAGTTCATTTAATTTTTCACCAAGTATTGAAAAATCCATCATGGAATATGGTCAACTGGAGTATACATCATGTAACTATTGTACACGACATGTAGTCCTTTAAGTTATAGATTGGTTGTGTATCTTCTTACACAGTCTACCTGACTGGTGACCATGTAACTCATAGACCATGCGCCGTATAGCCCATGTACATGTTGTTCACCCAAATTTTTAAATGGCATAGTTACACGATGATTCCCTAGGCATTTTTTGGGGATAGAAGGTGAGAAAAAATACACACAGTTTTACTTCAATGTACACACCATGTACTTTTACCAAATTACGCATAATTAAAAATTTGTTTTTTATGTCGCGAAAACCCTATCAACATGTAATTGTGTGTGTTCATTAAGTTAATGTGATATTCCATGTGATGGGTTTTAATATTTATAAATGTTTCATTAATTTTTGTGTTATTTTCGGATATACAAGTCATGTATGAGTTATATTATAGTTATTACTATACGTGCATTGAAGCATTACACATGAAAGAAAAATCATATAATTCATGTAATCATAAACTTGATGGTATATGTCATGAAAGTACATGATAATTCATGTATGAAACATGTCACGAGAGTAAAAAATATAGAGTATAATACATGTTCGATAGTTCAAATGGGTACTCACCGTGTTGCCTCCAAGGTACATTTATGTATATAGTTAATTTTAAAAAAAAATTGTTTAAAATTAATATGGATGAGAATCTCAAGGAAATTCATAGGAGAATTATGGTAAATGAATTAATTAATTGAAGAATATAATTGATTGATTCAAGCATGATTTATTTTTAATAAGAAGGATTATAATTGAACACTAATTTTATTAAATGAGTAATACATTGCATGTGGATGATCATGAGCTTTGAATAGACCTATGTATGTTATTAGTTACTTTTAATTTATTATTAAATTAAATTGTAAGCACGCATGCCATATATACTCTTATTATGTAACGTCCTATATTTCCAAGGTTTCTTTAATATAAACTCCTTACCCTCACATGCGTGTGAGTAAAAACATATGTAATGGGTGGAGCTCCCATGTTAGTGGAAATGGTTCAAGTTTGGAGCCAAGGGGAAACCAAACCAAGAGAGAGATATAGGTGGATAGATATAAAGCTACAACATGAACAATAAATTTTCAAGGTTTTTATTCCCTATTTCAATAGTTAGTTTATCATACACTAGATAAACTAACCATTAGTAAAATCTAATGACCATACCAGATTAATACATAATTTATTTCAAGTTTCATGGTTATTTCATTATGAATGTTTCATCGTGATCGCATAAATTAATGAATTTACAAGCATGCAAGATAGAACTGAAATAGATTGGATAATGCATAAGTATTATCTAATATATGGTTAATCACTTAATTAAACCCACTTAATATTAATAAACATGTAATAAAGGTAATAATTATAAATTTGTGCATAAAATATAAAATCCCTCAATTATATATTAATTGAGTATAACCTTCCACCACATTAGTTAAAATCAAACCATATTTAAAAGTTCTTGACCAACAAAATTTGAGGTGCTTTAAATTATCAGGGATTCTAACTTGATTTTTGGGTTTGAATTAACTTAGTTCATATCAAGGGATGACTAACTAAGTATAAATTGGTATAACTAAGAGGCAAGGTTTTAGGAAATCCAATTTAAGTATTTCAAGATTGGGGAGTCCACTTAACATATCAAGGAAATGTGATTTAATTTATCTGTTATTTGGATTTCTACTTAAAACCCTTCACATTTCTTAACCAACCAAAGTTGGGTTGATGAGATGGGGAATATAGATCCTGACTACTATAATGTACAGGAAATTTGATATTATGAATCCAATGGTAAGGGATACTGGGTTTCAATAAAATAGTTTTAGATTAATAAATATAATATTTATTTATTTGTCAAAATCTATTAGATAAGGTACTACAATTTTGCTGATATAATTTGTAGAAACAGTAATAAAAATGACCTCAAACACATCACTGTGATCCATAATTGATATGGATAACCTTCTCAATAAAACAATTTTATAAGAAAGGAAAAGGTTCTTATACGTTATCCTATTCCATGAAAGGAAATTGTATATTCTAGAAGAACTTTTCCTAATGCGCTTGGTAATGAGACTAATGTGGTAGGGCTATCTCTATATGAGGAACATTTGAATGATTTATATATGTTTTGTGTTTTTTGATATCATTCATAACCAATGATATTTCAATGAAATATGAGGACATGTGTGTATATAGCATGATGTCTCACCTTCAGGGTCTCTATCAAGAGAAGTCAAGACAAGAATGATATGAGACATCCAACTCTCTATTGAAAACTAATCTTGGAGATTTGATGATAGCTAGTCCTCAAGTAGTAAAGATTATTGGATACATTTAATTCTTATAAATCTTAGGGATTAAATTCTGAAATGTTTTGTGAACATATCTCATACTTTCCTAACTACCAAAGACCTTCTAAAGTTTTATTGTTAATTATAACATTACCAATAAAGAGATGAGTCTTTCATAACTTCTTAAGTTGATTCGTCAGGTGGATAAGGACATGGTGTGTGATAAACCCACAATACTTATGGTGAATATGAAAAGGAATAACAAGGAGAAGGAGAACACTACTCATAACAAGTCTAAATATCTCAAGAACCATCCTTCCAAGAAGAGAAAGATGAACAGGTAGGGAAAGAAAAAGAAGGCAATATGTTTTTCATGTGGCAAGTGAGGCCACTAGAAGAATGAATTCACCTATAAAAAAGGGGAAGCTAAAGGTGAATTTGTTATCGAGTGAAATCATATAATATATACACATTGGATATTAGATACAGCTTTTGGTGCTCACACCTGTATCAAAATATAGGAACCAAGTAGATTCTGAAAGATTTCTAGTGGAGAGGTGGATTTATGAGCTTCCAATACTGAAAGTCTAGCTACTCTAGGTATTGGAAACTACCACCTTTCATTTACAAAGATAATTATATTAGTTTTAAGGTATTGTTATTACCTACCAACTGTTATCAAGAACATAATTTCTATGTCATGCCCAGATGCAAATGTTTTTTTCAAGATTGGGAATGAAATTTGTTTCTTCTATAAATACAACATATGTTATAGTATGGCACATTTAAATAATGGTATTTATGTATTAAATTATAAAAACCAAGTATTTGAAATAGATAAATAATAATGTTTACATAACTCATATAACACCCATCTATTGCATCACCATCTCAGTTATGTAAATGAGAACCATTTGACAAAGATCTATCAAGACAGTTATTTAGATTATTCTAAGTCAAAACGACTTGAAATATTTCATGCTTGTTTATAAGGAAAAATTACCAAACCACCATTTGTTGGACATGGTGAAAGGGATTTAGAGCTTCTTTGATTAGTACACACTGATGTGTACAGACCATTTCTAGTAAAACATATGGGTGCATATTCACACTTTATAACTTTTAATGATGACTTGAGTAGATACGGATATATCTATTTAATGGGGTATAAGTACGAGTCCTTTTATAAATTCAAATAATTCAAGAATGAAGTAGATAATGAACTTGGAAATAAGATAATAAAGCTTAGATCGGATTGAGGTAGTGAATATATTAACCAAGAGTTCGTCGAATTTCTACAGAAGATTGGGATTTTATCTCAACTAAATCTACGTTACACACCATAGTTGAATGGTGTTATTAAAAGGAGGAATCATACCTTATTAGTCATGTAAATGTTTTTGATGAGTCATGAAGATCTTCCATTATCATTTTGGGAATATTCATTACAAACTGAAACAAACACACTAAACTAACTATTAATTAAAGGGGAAAATAGAATTCCCTTCGAGTTTTGGAGTGGAAAGAGACATGTTTTCTTGCAGACACATGTATGAGATTGTGAGGCATTTTTTAAGCCCTTCTCAAGAAACAACCTAGTACTTTGGAAAACAAATTGTATATTTATAAGGAATCCCAACGAAAAAAGGGATACTACCTATAAAAACACTCTAGAGTAGGATATTATGAGAATAAGAGGCTCTAATAGGAAATCCACATTTATATATGTCATTTGATGTTCCTATCCATGGATGTGTGTATTGATACTTATACTTTAAGATTTTTATTAATTAGTACTATAAGTCACATACTTTGATGAATTGATGAAAATCATGATGACATATATTTTCATTGATGTAAGATACATTGGGTGCATCATGAGTAATATTTCATTTATGAATAATGTGAGAAAGTATTTGTCCCTTCTATTCTTTATTAGAAGTTGATATCTAAATCCCTTTGATGGAAATGATATATCCTAAATAAATCCATGACCATTGTGTTCTTTTGGAAAGTTTGATTTTTGAATATTCAAAGAATGATACATTGAACACATAGGTTGATTTCACTAGCATGAAACCTTCTTGATTATAGATATCATGATAAAGGGTTTATATTACATAGTAAGCATCTGTATGAGGTATTTTGTCATTGTGACATTTACATCATTATCTATGGGTGCCTTGTCTTGTTACTATATGCTAAACTTGGGTTTTAGGTTACTTCACCAAATTCTACTAAGAAAGTGGCCTAGAGGGTCACACACTAAGTGCATCCAGAATCACGGTTAAATAAAATATTTATTATTTATTATTTGATAAGTAGAATAAATATTATTCCCCCACATGGTTTAATAATTATTCATATTTTCTTGATCATATATATTCTTTCCCCTATTATTAGAGAAAATATTATGTGAGTAAAATATTTAATAAATATATATTTTCTATTTAATGAATATAATAATATTTTATTTAATAGAGAATAATGTAGATATATTTATTATAAAATAAATATTCATTATTTAAGACCCGATAAATATTGTGTAGTAATGGCAGAACAAGTTTAAAGGTTTGGTGAAAAATAATATATATTGAATATTAATTTAATAAATAATATTTAATTTTAATTCTTGGGTTTAGCTTATATCAAGAAATATTATTATTATTATTATAGAAACGGGGTTCTGTAGATATTAAATAAATATTAAAGGGAACTTGTGAAATTATTCATTTCTAACACTAATGGTATATAAACAGAATTATAAAATTTTTCTAAAGAGATCCAATTATTTTTTTTGCGCACAATAAATCTATAGAATCCCGTAAAATCCCTAGATAGATCCCTTACCCAAGAATTATTTGAAGAACGGAGAGTGATCTTCCTCCACCTTCCTCTCTTTAGTCTCAAAAGATCAAATAGAATCCTTTGGAAGTGATTCTTGGGGAGATCAAAGTCTAACAACCCCATAAATATAATATTCCATGCTAACACCTTGAGATTATTATGGATACATTCAAATATTTATGGAACATGTGTGGAACACTACTAGAGGGAATCTGTCCTTGATTCCTACAACGCAACGATGATATAACATAGATCTGTTGTCATATCCATCAATAAAAAATAATTTCACCCATGATAATTTTTTAATTGTTTATATTAATTATAAATAATATGTGATGATCCTATTATTAGTTTTTTAATTTTATCCCATATCTGTATTATTTGATATAATACTATTGATCATGACGTAAACGTCATATAAAGTCTAAGATTTATCATCAATCATGAAAAAAATAAAACCTATTTGGTTCTACCGCGTCATTTCCAAATCACTTCACTACATCCCTCCCCTCATCCTATAAGCCTTAGTTTGGTCAAAAATATGACCTAGGTAGGCTTTAGTGTGAACCTAACGAGGATACATGAAGAAGAGGTAATGTTCTTTAACAAATTCTTTATTTTAGTTCTTTCTCTACCTTGTTCAAATATTAATAAAAAGATGATGATATAATAACCTCAGTATATTACATATATTAGGATGTTGTTATAATAAGTTTGGGACCTATAACCATCTCCACTTCCATCAAATGGGTTACGAAATCATTGATCATGTGTACGGTGGACTACTGCCTCGTGAACCGATGTCATTCGTTCTTCCATTACCACCTTTCACGGTTGAGTATGATGATGGATCTAAATTATATATATAATATTTAAAAACTATTTATACCAATGTATTAGTTATATAATATATATCTTTTTAACATCCATTTTTTAGGTGATACGATAACGTCACTCGTGTGTACGAAGAACTACTGCCTCGCAAAGCGATTTGATTTGTCTTTCACTAACGCTTCACATGGAAGGTGATAAGGATAAAGTTAATGATTGTTTGTGATATAAATGACATAAATTTGATATTCATTAAATATTTATAATTATTTAAATATAATATATATCATTTTATTTCATTACTTTTCACTCATGTAAAGAGGATAACATCGCTCATGTACGTGTGGACTACTACCTTCACGAAGTGATGTAACAATATTTTTATCACAACACCACATGGTGGAAATATATGAATATATTTGAAGTGTAATAAATTATTTATGATATTATGATCATTCTATATGGATAAAATATTACATACCTCTTTTCTATATCGGTCATTGAAAAATGATAATGTTACTCATGCATATGTTCGGTCTACCCTCTCAATGATCATAGCAAAATTCATTTTTCATAATCAAATTTCATGATTGGTTTTAAATGAATAATTCATATATAAATATGGTAATCATTACATGATATTATGAAATTAATAGTACCATATTACCACTCTTTATTACATAAATTAATTGATAAAATGTCTATAAGAAAATCTGACTTCATTTATTT
The DNA here is from genome assembly GCA_963277665.1 of Viscum album. Classification (NCBI taxonomy): domain Eukaryota; kingdom Viridiplantae; phylum Streptophyta; class Magnoliopsida; order Santalales; family Viscaceae; genus Viscum; species Viscum album. The sequence goes on from OY728166.1 coordinate 406,709,506, forward strand.
CTTCGGTTGGAAATCTGTTTTCTTTAAAAACTATGTTTTTTAAAAATGTTTTCAATTTTTTAACCTCTTCAGAATGATTTATAAAAGGAATTTTTAAAACATAATTTCAAAGAATATTTATGTCTTTTTCCAAAAAAAATCATGTTTGTATTTTACTGATGATCTGAAAGGAACCTTCTTGTCATTTTCCAAACAAAGAGCGTTTTCACCTTTTTACAATGAAAAAGGAATGTTATTTTTATCTTGTATGACATGTATGGATTTTCCTTCCATCATTTATTTAAATCTTCCTTATATAGTTTATAAGGTCACTCTGAAGAGATAATGTTTTCCTAATATTATGTAAATTCTTATTTTTTAAAAGTTATTTTCAAAGAAAAGAATTTTCAGAATGTTTTATGTTTTTTAAAAAGTGATTTTAAAAATGAAAATGACAATTTCTTCATGAATATTTTTAAATATATTTTTATTATATTTTTATTCTTCAATGAAAACAACCCCTCATTCTTAATCTAATGGGTGTATGTTGTATTGATACCATCCTTATTATTTCTATGTATATTTTATGATCATATTTACCCAAGAAAGTGCCTACATTCACTTCCTTGATTCAATTATGTATTCATTAACTTTACCTTGAATTATTAAATTTTATTTTATCACTAGACATTAAATTTAACCTAAATATCCATATTATTTATTATGAATATTTTTATTTCTAAAACCATATATCATTTCTACATATCGTGTTTACATTGAATGTTGTTTATTTGGTAGGGTAAATATTGATAAATTTGTATTCTTTACTCAATAAAGATATTTGATAATAAGGCACATAGGTCACGAATTAAATTGATTATTATATATATAAGGAATTATTTGGACCCTTAGTGACTGGTGTGTCCTACCATTATATATCCCCTTGATGCATCTGTAAGTCTCATGAGATAATCAAGTTATTCTCGCATTAAATGGGTTTATACCTGTAGATTAATCCATCCTGTAAATGTTTTTGACAGTAGAGGTTACATGATGTCTAAGATCATGGCATCCAAAAATTAAGAATTTCCATCATTATGATTTCATTTATTATTATCAATGATATTTTAAAAATTATATTATCTCTAGATGCATTTTATTCCCAGTTAATTGATTAAATGGAATGTTTTTTTAGTTATTTACCTTGCCATATTGAATGTGAATTATATAATTATGATATCCAAGTTATTTATGAAATTTAATGTGTGTTTAGTTATTTACCTTTCCATATTGATTATTATCTATGATATTTTCATATTGATTATATCATTTGATGTAATTTCTTTTCATTTTATTGATTACATGACATGTGTGTTCAGTTATTTACCTTGTTATATTGATAATTCTTATTAATTCATCATAGATTCCATTGTACTTAACCTATATTGAGCATTCGAGATCAACCTTATTTTGTTTCCTTTCCCTAGGATTCCATGAATTTTACTATGAATGATACACATGGATATTCTTATAGGAATAATTTTATTCTCTAAGAAAATGTGTTGTGATTTCTATATTCAAATGTAATATGGGACTCAAGTATGAATCTAGTTTAAAAATGATACTAAACTATTTGGTTCTTCAGGATTCGATTCCTTATATCTTATGCCAATGTAATAAAGTAGGAAACAACTCCAGGATACTGGGGTTAGGGTTGCTACAATATAGAAAATTAAGATATTATAAACTATGGTATGCATCACTTGTTTATCACAGGATATGTCATAGTCTATACTGTGTAATAAGAAACCTGTTTTAGTGCATTTCAAACATTTATAACTTGAGGAACCTACATAAACATGTTTTGGTGGGATTTTTTTATACATTTTTCTTTTTATATAAGGTCATCTCTGTTATAGAGATAATCCATTGAAACATGTTTTAGAAATCAATTCAGAGAATAAATAAATAGTGACCCAACTCCTAACATGCAAGATAAACATCTGATAGCATGGATTTAGTGAAAATAATAGAAAACAACATGATTTAAATAGATAAATTTAATCAGTGAACAAATAAAAATCATAATATAAAATAAATAACCTTTAATTAAATTAATTTAAAAGGAAGATAGTTTAAGAAGGCATTTTTAGAAGAAATTTAATTTCAGTTAAATATCACTCTACCCCATGTCAATACTAACATAAAAACAATACTAGTATATTGAAAATAAAGGGTTGCCTACTGATTAGCATGTGAAAGGACATATAGAGTAAGTAAAAGGAATGAATCACCACAATTGACTAAATGATTAAAGAATAAATGAGACGTGAATATTGGAAATTTATTTTACTTATGTATATATAGAAGTAGAAATTAGAGGAAGGAAAAGTTTTCTCACCATAGGCGTGTATCTAAAATAGATGGGATACAATCTATGAAAGATCTACTTAAAAGAGGGAAGCATGGATGATTTTGTGGAGGAAAAGGAATGAGAAAATAAGGAGAGGGGTTGTTGGGTCATTATCTTTAAAAATCATGAAGTCCCCCTTTTAAATATAAATAAAATATAAAAAATGACATCTTTACCCTTATTTTCTTTAAGAAAATAAACATTATTCCTACTGAGTACCTGATGAAGGCACATAATCCATTCAATGACCATCAGATATCTGATTCTTATGCACCAAACATTATTTATGGGTGATAGTAGCCACTCATAGCCCCTTGGAACAATTGTGTGCCAAATACAAGGCCATCGGGTATCCCATGCTTCTCTAGCACCAAAAACCTTAATCTTACTTTCTTTGAACCTCAATAATTCCACCTCTAGTCATGTTTAACTTCTAAATGAACAATTAGTCAATCAAATAATAAAAAATAAATTAATTTGAAGCTCAAATAGTGATCATTTCTTGTTCTATTAATGGAAATCTTGAGTATGACTTAGGGTATAACAAAGATATATCTATTCAAATTTAGAGTGTTTGAATATTTTAATTTTTATGGAACCAAGGACTATCACAACTGGATAATGAAAATAGATTATATTTTTTGTTTTTTGTTAATATATAATATTTTGATCAAGGAGTTTATAAGACAAGTATTTTTACTGTACAAAAGGATTCAGTGTTGAAGGTGGTGTTGTTTTCTAGTGTTTTCTAAATTTTTGTGTCTAAAATTTTGAGGATGAATAAAGTTATTTTAGGAAAATAACGTTAGGAACAATGATGAAGGTGAATGGAAATGCTTCAAATAGGTGGAGTTTCGAGATCATATCAAAATACGTAAATGGGATTATCTGTGCACAAAACATGAAATTACATGAAGGATGATTTTGTGCGACACAGGGAAGCTATACACCGTGGAAGGAACACAAGAATATTACACACCAAATACAACATAAAAATAGGAGTTGTGCACATAGTGGATGTAATTCAAGGAACCTATTTTTACAGTCGTCTGTGTCCAAAAATAGGTGGTCAGCTCCTTCCTTCAATGTAACTTTTTTAGTGAAGATATAATGATTCCGCCATGTAAAAGAGTTACACATAGGATAATTTCATGCAGTAAGTATTGTGTGCAAATAATTCCTTGTTTTGATCAATACCAAGTGAAACTCATGGTTTGGTTTTATGGAAGATAAAGGTTGTGTGGAAATTTTCCTTCATAAAAAAACCAAAAGTTGTGTGCAATTAAAGGTGTTTTGTGCATGTACTTGAGTTATGTGACTGGATGGTTTTGAATATCTGGTTTGTTTGATCAGTGATTTCCATTGAATCGATTCAAGTATAAAGTGAAAGAAGAGTCTCATGATAATAAGGTACAAATACTTTAATTCTAATCTATTTATGTGACCATCAAGCTGTTAAACAAAGTAATACTTCACCCAATGTAGTTAGCTAAGGGGAGTTAATAGAATTGTTCCAAAGGAGGCCATGTTCTTTCCCTAAAATATTATAAAGGTAGTGTTTCCAAAACATAGTGACATGTTTTAACTTTATATTCCACAACTAGTGAAGATTAGTGTATTTAGGTATAACTAACACACTATCATAGTATTCTCCTTAATCTATCCCTTAGTTGTGAATCAAGTAAAAATATTTTATTTTCTCCATACATGTGAATGTCTGATTACATCATGATTCTAGAAGACTAGTTTAACAAGTTTCTACTAACATCAGAATAAGATCTGTCACTTTAAAAGAAAATGTTGACACCCTGATTCAACCCTCCCTTCCCAGTGTGTTTCGGGGTCCTAGAGGTGTTATTAGAGCCTACTGGTTGTTGGAGTGAAATATTTCCTCTATTTTTTTTTGGGAATTCAATGAATATTAGTGGAGTATCTTCATTTGATGGAATAAACTTCTAGATTTGGAAGAAAAAATGATATCTATTCAAAGATACCTTGGGGAGGAGTTCATTTTTTCACTATATCAGGGATTCAGGTTACTGATGTGATATGTCTTACTATTATTGAAATAGATATAAAAATACTTCATACATATTCCAAATCACAAATTAAAACTCTATCTGATTAAATTTATTTGAAGGTGATGTGTTTCACTTCATCCAATTATATGTGGGAAAATTTGGAAAATATATATGAAGGTAATAACAATGTGAAGGAGGAAAAACTCCAAGTTTTTCATAATAGGTTCATTGATCTGAAAATGAATCCTAATGAAAATGTAGATAGATTTTTTAATCTAATTACTAAAATTATTGGAGAAATTCAAGGACATGGTGAATAAATTAAATATATTGACATTTTGAAGAAAATCTTGAGAAATATTCCACCTTAGTAGAATTCAAAAGTTCCATATATTGAGTAAAGTGATCTCTCTAAACTTTCTCTTGATGATATAATAAGCAGTCTAGTGGCCTATGAAATGAGAGTCAAACTAGAAGATGCAACAACTCGATTATAAAATGAAACAAAATTCAAATCCATGGAAAACTTGAGATTCCCAGAGATAGTGTTGATGAAGATAATGAAGAATAACAATTTATTTCACTTTTTAGAAATAGATTTAAGATTTGAATGGGGAGATTTAAATGAACTATTCCTTTGCCATGTTTTCGATGTGGTAGATTTGGGAACATTTCCTATCAGTTCTCAAGGAAGTTTGATGATGAATAAATTGAAGCAGGAATCATGAAAAAACCTCATAAAAGGTTCCCCCAAAAGGAAGACTTCAAATCTGAAAATAAATTAATGAGAACAATTTATGTATTTAAATATTAATAATGAGATAATGACTTTTTAGATTATTTAGAACCAGAGTTTAAATTGGGAACCCAATAATCCATGATGGCTATCATTGAAATGGTAGGACCTTAAAAAGATAAATATAATCAGTTTATTGGTGTTTTTGATTAAGGTGGAACTTGAGGTTATTCTTAATAAGATATAAATTCAAATAAAAAGAAACCAAAAGATGAGAGCCATTCTGGAAGAGTCATCAGAGTATGTTGATCAGCATGAAGTAAAAATTTATTGACCAAAAGGAGGAACAAAAGAACATTTAAGAACTTTTCAAAAGCTCGGAAGGATTTATGTAATTTAAGCTCATGATTAAAGATTAGGAAAAATTCATTGATGAATTTACATCTAGACTGGAGTATAAGACTAAGATAGTTGAGAGGCCTGATGAATAAGTTGTTACTCTAAGGAGTAAAATGGAAACTGAATCAAAATAAATGGAAACAAAGATAAAATTACTGTTTGGAAGATTCTCATCTGAAGAGAAACTATAAGGAGATAAAAATGGTTCTGAAAGACCAGATAATACCTTGAATGATTAGGGATACAAATTTATGGGAAAAGGTGGGATTTTTTGTGATGCTGAAACATAAAAGGCTAAAAATGAGATGTGTTAAACTAAAGGGTATCCGAAAGTTGGACATATCACAAAGGAACCTAATTTCCTAACAATAAAATCTTACAATAAAATATAAAAGAAAGATAAAAATTATCCACAAGTATCCAAAGATGATCACCATTAAAATACTTTTACAAAAGAAGGGGAAAAGAGGAAGAATGGAAGTGAGAAAACATTTCCTCTTATAAAATGTTAATTTTATGGATTTTTGGGTCATACCATGCTGTATTATGAAGAGGAATAGAGATATCTGAATGGGGAAGTTCTTATAAGTCAACAAAAGAGAATGATAACATATTATTCATCATATAAAATAAATATTTTCTATGGATATTTTTTTCATTATTCTATCTATGATCGTAAACCTATTCATTACAAGCAAAGGAAGGGTGTGAACATTACCAAAAAAATAGAGAAAAGTTAATACTCACCAACCAAGAGAAGTTAATCTTGTAAATAGGTATTCTCTAATTTAAGAAGAATATGAATATGATGAACCCATGAATATTGAGTATAGATTGGACATCCCATCTTTAGCCTCCACTCAATAAAGTATCTCATGTAAGGAAAAGAAGAGAATTGAGAAATCCAACCTTATAGAAATAGCTCTCAATGATATAAAGAATAGTAGCACCTAGATTCTTGACAACAGATGCACATCCCATATATAAGGAAATATAGATTTTTTAAAGAATGATAAGAAAAAATGTTTGATGGAAAAATTAGATTTGGCAACGATGGTTCTTTAATGATCAAAGGCAGTGGAAGTACAGAATTGGAAAATGATGAGATAAGGAAAACATAATATCTCTATATAGATAGTTTTCATCATAATCTCTTAAGTGTGATTCAAATCTTTGACTCCAGACTAATAGTTACATTTAATCAAAAGTGGTGCATTATCAAAGTAAAGATTGATAATTCTCTCATGCAAGGATGTATAATAGATGGTAATTTGTACCAAGTTGATAGTAAATAGAACATTTGTTACTTATTAGTTGAATAAGAAAACAACTTGTGGCAATTAATGTTGGGTCACATTAACCAACATAGGATGGAAAAGATATATATTCATAAGATACTTATTGAAATTCCCAATCTAAATCATGATCGAGGAAATTCATGTGATATATTCATGGGAGGAAATATGGTTGATAGTTCATATCAGATGAAGAAAAAAAGGCCCTCGAATCAGTTTGATCTTATCTACATAGATGTATGTGATCCAATAAATGTGGATGGAAAATATGAAGGGCGGTACTTAATTATTTTTATCGATTATTATAATATAATGTCTTTTATAATGATTATACATAGAAAATATAAAGTTCTTGATTGTATAAAATGTTAACATTGAATAGATGATAATGAAATTGGCCACACAATCAAGATTCTATAATCTGACAATGTAGGTGAATACACATCCATTTAATTTGAAAATTACCTTGAAAAATATGGAATAAATAATGACGTGGATTTAGTGAGAATCCCACAAAAATGGATTTCATGAACATAGAAATTGACAAGTGAACAACATGGATAGAACTATTCTCATTAAGAGTAATGTTTCTTATCATTACTACAAATAGGTAGTTCATGTATAGTTTTACACACAAAATTGAACATGGATTTTTATTAGAGAAACCAAGAAACCATATGAGTTATGGTATGGAAAAAATCCCTCTCTGAAGTATTATCATGTTTTTGGAAGTAAATGATTCATCCGAAATAAAGAAGGAAATCAAGGAAAGTATGGTGATACTATAGATGAGGGAATATTACTTGGATATTCAATGAAAATCAAATCCTAAAAATGTTGAAATAATCATCTTGGTAGAATTGTGGAAATAAGTGATGTCAAGATCATTGAAGATAAAATCATAAATATCTCCAGTAGCTCATATACTGATATGATAGAAGATGAAGAAGAAAGTGGAAAAGGGAAATATTCAAATTCAAAAATAGTGGAAGGCTTGAAAAACATCTAGGGATCTCAAAATTATGATGATTCAAAATAAGATTTAGAAGAGGGAACCATGGATGTTGAAACCTAATCAGAACCTCATAGAAATAGTAGAAGAGAAGAAATTGATCAATCCAACATCATTGGGTATTGGACCTCACCTGCACAGACAAGGAGAATGAGAGCTGAAGTTAATTATAACATCCTATCAATTATGAAACCAACCTCTTGTGAATAATCAACAAAGGATGGATCATGGGTTAAGTCCATGAATGAAGAACTGGATCATATTGAAAAGAACTGAGCACGGGATCTTGTTACGAGACCTGGAAATCAAAATGTGATTAGAACAATGTGGATCTTTAATAAGAAATTCGATGAGCATGGAAATGTGATTAGAAACAAGTCATTATTAGTGTTTAAAGGCTATGCACCTATTTAAGACATTGATGCTAAAGAAGTGTTTTCTATAGTAGCTAGACTGGTGTCGATCAGGATTTTACATTCAATGGAAATTTAGAGACAGTACATATTTTATCATATGGATGTCAAAACAACATTCTTAAATGGAGTTATTGAATAATAAGTCTACTTTGAATAACCAATGTTATTTCTGATTGAAAATGATGAGACTAAGGTTTTTGGATTAAAGAAGGTTCTCTATGGTCTGAAAGAGGTACCACGAGTGTGGTATTCCCAACTCAAGGATTATCTCAGGAAACATGAGTTTAAAAGAGGAGGTGTTGTCCATAATCTCTATGTGAATAATTCTCAAAAAAATCAATTGATGGTTCTTGTGTATGCGAATGATATTATTTTTGGTGGAAGCATGTGGGGATAAATGGATGAATTTGAAAATCACATGAAATCAGAATTTGAAATTCCCATTATTGGTGAACTCATATATTTATTATGGCTACATGTAATTTAGAAGAAGGATTACACCTTCATTTCTCAGGATAAACATGGAAGAGAGTTACTGAAGAAATTTTATATACCTGACTCCAAACCAATGTCGACCCTGATTACGGTTGAAACAAAAATTGGAAAGCATGAGTTTGAGATATCTATGGATCCCATCATGTATGAAAGAATCATTGGAAGCTTATTATACTTTACTGTAACATGGATAGATATCATCTTTTAGACATTATTAGTGGCCCAATTTCAATGTATTCTGAAGGAAGATAATTTGGAAGTAGTTAAGCGAATCATGATTTATATTCAAGTTGCACTCAATTTTGGATTATACTTTATAGTGGGAATAGATAATGAATTATCAACTTTTTTTGAAGTTGATTAGGATATAGATGTGTTGGTTTGAAAGTCCATAAGTGGGGGTTTTTTCTTCATAGGCAATAAATGTGCGGGATGGTTGAGCAAGAAATAGGAAATCACTTCTCTTAGTAAGGCTAAAGCAGAGTATATCATTTCTACAAAGTAATTCACTCAACTATTATGGATGAATAAACAACTAAATGATATTGGTTATAAGGTGAAACAACCAATGGTAATTCACTAGGATAACAATAGCATAATCAGTATCACAAAGAACCCACTTCGGCACTCTCATACCAAAAAAATTGAGATCAGATATCAATTTATCAAAGAAAAAGTTTAACAAGGTGTGATTATAATAGAGTGTGTTGGAACTAATGACTAAGTGGATGAAATTCGGACTAATCCTTGGCAGCACAAATATTTGAGAAACATCAGTTAGACCTTAGAGTGCAACCACCTCCTAGTGCATGAGAATGTTACAGTTGGTCCCCTCTCTCCATTTGTGTTAGCCAATTTAATATTTTGTTGAATTGATACAAGTTTATTTGGTATATACGATCTTGGGGAATATATTTTGATCTCTAAAAGTACAAATATAAGTTATTTGTGTTTATTTTCAAAGGGGTAGAATAGAGAAATTCAATGTTATAAAGGTTTTCTGATTATAGGATTTTTATAAACCATGAAATTCTTCTATGAAACAATGATAATTAGTTGTTATGAGGAACATTATAAATGTTTTCCAGTTGTTTAATTTTGAAAAACCATGCAATGCTTCTATGACATGTTGAGAATTAGGTGTTATGCAGAAATAGTTCATTTTTTTCAAAGTTTATCTTGGACATATTTAATCATTCCAAAATAAAAGAACCCAATTCATGCTTCCCCTCTTATTTTGTAAAATGATCTTTACTCATGTATACTTAGAGTATTGGATGATTTTTCTTCACATTTGAGGTTGTTTTTGAGGGTGGTGCTTTATTGAATTTATCCAACATGTTTTGCAACAAACCCAAAGGGGGGGACTGTTGGAACCAAGGCCTATAACAACTAGTAGCTAAAAGTGGGGTCTAGTTTTTTTATTGTCAATCCACACTACGTTGATCAAGTAGTTTTTAAGATAAGTTTTTTTACGATATAGACGGCTTCAGTGTTTAAGGTAGCATTGTTTTCCAGTGTTTACCAATTTTTTGGGTCTAAAATTTAGAAGATGAAGAATGTTGTTTTAGGAAAATGAAGTGGCATTAAAGGATTAAGATGAATCAAAATGTTTCACATAAGTGGAGTTTTTATATTTTCACATCAATATACAGAAAATGCATGAGTTGTGTGAAAAAGATGAAATTGTAAAAAATAAGAGTTTGCGCGACATAGGGAAGCTACCACTATGGAAGGTGTGTAAGACTCTTACACACAAAATATGATGTCAAATTAAGATTTTAATGTATGGTGGAAGGTGATAAAGTAACTTGCATGCAGGGATGACCATGTCTATAAATAGGTATCTTCCCTCTTCATTCAAATTAACTTTCCAAATGAATATTTGGTGTATCTTCCACATGGAAGAGTTGCGTACAGAAGAGATGCACATAATAATTCGTGTGCACAAAGTGTTACTTGTGTCTATCTAGACCAAGTGAAACTCAAAGTTGGATTGCATGAAATATAATTTTTTTCTAGAACTTATCTTTCATGAAAATCCATAATTTTTGTGGAATTACAAGTGTTTTGTGCAAGAGGTTGAGTTGTGCGACTAGTGGGTTTTGTATATTTGGTATGTTTGATCAGTTCTTTAAATTGCATCAATTTAGGTATAAAGAGAAAGAATAGTCTCATAATTATTAGGGACAAATAATTTAATTTTAATCACTTGAATCGGCCTTTATGTCATTAAAATAAGTAATACTTCACCAAATGTAGTGAGCTTGGGGGAGTTGACCAAAGTGTTCTGTGGGAGGCAGTGTTATTTCTCTCAAATAATGTAATGGAAGAGTGCTTGGAATAGAGTGATTATGTCTGAAATGTTTTATTCCAAAACTAGTGAAGATTAGTTTATTAATGTACAACAAACACACTATGAGTATATACTCCATAGACTAGCCCTTAATGGTGAACCAAGTAAAATTGTTGTGTTATATCTCTACATGTGAATGTTTGATACTATATGACTCCATCAGATAGGTTTAACAAGTTCCTAAAAACATGGGAACATGATTTTTCCTTTTAAAAGAAAACATCGACACCTTGATTAACCCCTACCCTCTCAGGGTTTTACAAGGTCCAACAAATTGGGTAGGTCACATTGGAGAATGAAAGTATACTTCTAGTAGTGAGTTCTTCATGAAAGGAATATGTGTTATTTGGAAACCCAATAGGTAAAATTTAGTCACCCTAAACACAAATGAAGTGTAATTAATTTGTAAAAGAATATGATGTAATATTCAAGGCAGAAATATAATTATATCAAATATCTTTTCAACAAGGTGAAGGTGGAGTGTGGTGATATCAACTTGGAGTATGTTTCAATTGGTTAGTCGTATCCTTAAAAATCTCTGAGAAAACGATCTTTAAGTGCTTATGGAAGTTCATTCTCCCTAAAAATAAATGTGAGTGCATCAATCATGTGTTCCCTTTTTAAATTCTCTGCCATTATTAAAAAAAATAGAAAATTTGGGGGCTTTTCATATAGATTAAAAGGATTATTATTCATCCTAAAAGAAGTCTAAGGGGGAGAAGAGTTTTGAGGAGTTTCCTTTGGAAGATAAAATTTTCCCACAACCATACTAAACCAATAAATAGAAATAAATAGAATAAAGAAAAATTCTATAAATAACATAATACTCCCTCAAAATGGGATCTAGTACATTAATATTACAACCCTTAGTAAAAAAACAGGAAACATCCTTCTAGCTTTACTTTGCACTATGATTCACCTTAGAATGACTCTGAAGACAATACTTTCCATCATTTATAGCTTCATCAATGGAGTATGTTTATAAAAAAAATTGAATCCTTGGAAGATGAAGCTTATGATATTCATGTGATAATGGAGGATAGGAACATATATTAAGTACATTCGATGTTTTCAGACATGCAAAGAGACTTTTAGACTACTGATACCACTCCACCTCCTTCAGCAGCACTGACTCCTCCGTCTATTCTTGCAGACCCCGCTCCATCTTCTCCTACTCCAACACCCTTCCTTCACAGCTTCCCTATTATTGTGAGTTATATTTTGATGATCCCCGTCATCATATTGTTGCATATGGGATAATATTTTATATTGGAGATATTATTCATCATCAATAAATAGAGATAGAGAATTGTAGGGTCACTGTATAAGTTATTATATATAAATCATCAAGAGTGCCATTACCTACAGATGAGGTGAGAATAATTGGACAAAGTATTGGCCACTTTTTAGTGTTTCCATCATGACTTGTTTGACATTTTACAATTGAGGTATGTGTATATTTTATATTTTATTTAATTTTGGTATTGATTTTTTTTTACATTTTAATGTTTATGTATTTATCAACTTTTTGGCAGGAATAATTTAAAGGCAAAGAAATATTGTATATATAGCAAAAAATAAAAATTTCTATGACTTCAGATAAAAATTATAGTATTCTCTATAGATTGTCAACATATTCTGCTTTTTGTTGGCTTTTTATGAGATTACAATTGATTCTGGTGTTCATGGATGTCCAATGATTGCATCCTGTTTGAAAAATGATATCACATAGCTTGTGACCCGAGATCAGTTTGGCATCAACACGATGCAATATTGTTTCATGTAAGTCTTAACTTAAATATTTACTTACATTTAATTTATATAAAAATTATACTTATTTTTTTGTATTAGGTATATTTATACAATAGGTAAGGATCAGGACAAGATAGATGTATATGGATTTATGGACCCATAGTTTATTTCACCTATAGCGATGATAATTACTGAATTAGAAAGAACATTTTAAATTGCTGAAGGATTTTAAAAAAAGTAACGATTCAGGGTTATATGTTTCCTTATCATTAATAGCATGAAACATATATCTCAGAAAGTGTTATATATCACTAGAAATAATAACCACTAACATTAAATTTTCTTTTATATCAGTGGCCATTGAACGTTAGGTGTTTTTTATCCAAGGGAGAAGACACTTTACTAGCTATGCTCTATCCATGGTGAAGTGAAAAAAAAATTAAAGAATGTATTAGATGCGTAAGTTTAGGTTTTTTTAATATTTGTATATATATAATAACTTTTAAATTTATTTTATTCATATTATTTTCAAGTAGGGAATTGAATTTATTTTGAGAGACCGTAATAAAGAATAGTTTCAAGATCAAATATCTAAAACCAAAGGTGGATTTTCATTTAAAATTAGTAACTTTTAGAAATATTACGTAATAATGTTATTTTGAATTGAAAAAATATTTTAAACTATATGTTCATAAAAAATAATACATAAAGGAATATGGATATTATGTTTTAAGATTTATGTTTGAAATAATTTCTACTAGAATGGTTATTATGTTCCATAAGGTTAGATTTCTTTATAAAATTTTCCTTAATAGATCATTCATTTTATTGAGAGTACATATTAAATGAATTTAATTTTATTTATATCTTTCTGATGAACCTCAGCCTTATATTTCATAATATTTGATAAACATTCAAATTTAATGGTAAAATCATTTTATAGGTGTGATTAAATTTTAGTTTATTTATATTATATATTGTAATCTTAAAATTTCTAATTGTAAATGTGTTTTTCTAGTTGTTATATTGCTATTTATTATTATTTTTATACTTGGTTAATTCTTGTTTTATAATTATTTTCCAACATGTTTTATCTTCTTTTATTCTATGGAGAGAAGGATTGAAAAAATGTTATTACAAAAAATCTGTTCTTTACGTTGGTTATCAAATAACTGACATGAAAAACCAATCCAATAATTCATTTACAGCATTTTTTTTATTGACCTATGTTAAAAATTTATTTATAGTGTATCCTATAATAGATTTTAATACTAATAGAGGTAAAAAATCAAAAAAATGATGTGAAACCCCATTTCCTACACTAGTGACAACATTGGTAGGTTATTAAGGTTTTCCTAAAGTATCTGAGAAAAACTAATGATATGTTCCATGTGTATAGAGGATATGAGGAGCTAGTCATCAGGGGTTATACTGATGCTAGTTTTCAAATATATTAGAATGATATGAAGTCACAGTTAGGATATATTTTCAATATCAACAGAGGATTTGTAAGTTGAAAGAGTTCAAAGAAGCTAGTTGTCACTAATTTTACAAGGGAGTTTGAGTAAATATTGTCTTCTATTGTAGCCAAGGAATTCATTGGTAGACAAAACATTGTCTAGAATGTTGATGTGTTACTTAGTAGTAAAGACCTTATCACAATGTATTGTGATAATACTATAGTGGCGACTCTTAAAAAATAGGTAAGGACACACCAACAGACAAAGCACATACTCTAGAAGTATCACCTCCTGAGATATTTTTATCAAAGGGGTGAAGTTGCAGTATGTAGAGTTCTAAAAAAATAAATCATGGGGGACCCCTTGACTATAGGCATATCTGAGTAGAATTTTGAGTATCATGCTAGAGCTAGCAGACTGAAGTTTGTTAACAGTTGGCTCTAGTGAAAGTGGGACTCTATTGGAGTTGGTGACCAAGAACCAACTTTTAAGTACTTTATGATAAATTGTATTCATTTTTTTGAATATTAATAAACTTCTTATCATATCATGATTATTCTTTTGGTATGAGATAATATCCTAAGTGTAGTTTTCGCATTGAAAGGTCATAGTAGTTCCCCTCTATAATCATATCCCAGAAGTTCCATGACATTATTCTTAAATATATGTTCAACGGACATATGAAATCATTTTATGGAAACAAATGATATAGGATATCGGGGGTGGAGACTCATTGGACATTGAGGTACCTTATCATGGTGTACGTCCTTGGTAATATCTAGAGTAGGATATTATGAGAATGAGACCCACCTGTAAAAAATCCATATTTATGTGTTATTGTATGTTCCTATCTGAAGATATGTGTATTGATCATTAGACTTTAATATTATTATTAATGAGTATTAAAAGTCAATCTCCTTGATGTATTGATAAAAACTATATTGAAATGTGTTCACGGTGAGGTTGGATACGTTGCGAGAATCCTGAGTAATATTGAATTAATGAATAATGCAGGAAAAGATTTTTCCCTTTTTTTCTTTAATAAAAGTTTATATCTTAATCCCTTTGATGGAAATGATATATCCTAAATAAATCCATGAGCATGGTGTTCTATAGAAAATTTCAATTTTCAGAAATTCTAAAAAAGAGACATCGAACACATAAGTTAAGGCACCAACATGAAACCTACTTGACTAGAGTTATCATGATAAAGGGATTATATTATATAGTAATAATCTTTATGAGGTATTATGTCATTTTGGAATTAAATTATTTCTTTACGGGTGCCTTCATGTGTTACTAGATGTTATCCTTGGACTTTAGGCTACTTCTCCTAATGACACTGAGAGGGTCACACACTAAGTGTATCCAGAGTCTCAGTTATATAATATAATCTTATTTATTATTTAATAAGGTGAATAAAAATTATTATCACACATGGTTCAATAATTATTTATGTTTTCTTGATCGCATATATTCTATCACCAGTTATTTGAGAGAATATTATGTGAGCAGAATATTTAATAAATATTTATTTTCTATTTAGTAAATACAATATTTATTTTTTATTGGAAAATAATGTGGTGATATTTATTTAATAAATAAATATTCATCATTCAAGGCCTAATAAATATTTTAGAGGAATTGCGGAACATGTTTATAGGTTCGGTGATAAGTAATATATATTGAATTTTTTTAATAAAAAATATTTAATTTTAATTCATGAGTTTACACATGTCGATAAATAAAAATAATAATATTATTATTAATGACATGGGGTTCTGTGGGGATTAAAAAAAATTAAAGTGCACTTATTCAATTATTTATTTCTAACCCTAGCGGTATATAAACCCAATTGTCTTCTTTTCTCAAAGAGTTCTAATTCATTTGTTTTGGTGTGCATAGAGAATCTGGAGAATCCTCTTGAAGCCTGGGAGAGCTCCATTCTCCTATAATTCTCTGAGGAATAGAGAGTGATCTTCCTCCACCTTCCACTCTCGAGTCTATAGACATCAAGGATAATTATTTGTAAGGGATTCTTTGGGTGATCAATGGTTAATGGTGTAAGAAATATGATCTCCTGTGCGAGCACCTGAAGATTCTAATGGTGACATTTAGAGTTATGTGAAACACATGTGGATCACCACTAAATGAATCTTCCATTCATTCGTAAAAAACAATGATGGTACGACATAGATCTGTTGTCATATCCATCAATGGAAAAATAATTTCACAGAAGGTAATTCTTTAATTTCTTAAATTAATTATAAATAATATTTGATGATCATGTGATTGGTTCTAGAATAATATCCCTTTCCTATATTCTTTTTTTTAATTTCAATGATCATGGGATTCAACGTCTTGTAAAATATTTAATTTATCATCGATCATGACAAAAAGTAATGTTGGGCATGACCCATTGCACACTTTTATTATGCCCAAAACCTAAAAATATAACACCTCAAGACTTTATGATATATTTATTTTTAAATAAATTAAATATCTTTAATTACACACAACACTGAGTTTATCTTTCATTACAAGCAACAACAAGTTTCTTTTATAGCTTGTGTGACCTGTAACATCAGGTTTTACCAAACAACAATATACTATTAATATTATTATTTAATATGTTAGTTATCTCCAAGCCGTTGGAATGAAAACTATAAATATGATTAAAAAACATAGGAAAATATATAGTTACACACATTTATTATTAATCAATTCCTTATTAGTCAAATGAGAATCATTTAAAACAAAAACAAATGTTTCTAAAAAAATAGTATTTTTCTAAAAAGCAGATTAGTCGTGATTTACACACAAAATTTGTATTTATTCTTTAACACCTTTATAAAATATATTAGAAAAAATAAAATTATTTTTTTAAATCATAGTACCAAAATTATCTTAGGGGGAAATATCTATATTTTTTTCGGAAGTTTCATTTTTGGATGAATAGTAAAAAATACACAATTTTATTTGAAAAATGCCTTTTTTGTTTAAATAATTTATAATGATAAATTATAATTTTAATTATTTTTAAAGTAAAATTAGTTAAATTATAAATCAATTTAACCAATTTTGGTCATTGGAATCATTTTAATATTTAATTTATATAAAAAAATATTTGTGAATTTTTTTAACATTTTTACCTTAAAAACCCACTTTCTCGTCATGTCTATGAGATTAATTTTAAATTAAAATTTTAATATTCTGTGAATTTAATTTTAAAAAATTGATTAAATATTTGGAATTATTATAATTAATAATTTATAATAAGGTAAAATTATTTTTTGAGAAAAATAATTTGTGAATGCAGAAATGATTAATTATTGTGATTAAGGTAAAAATGGGTTAACTGGGGGTTAAACTAAAAGGAAATGGGTAAAAATGACCTATAAATATGTATACAAACAATGGGATGGAAATATTTATACCATTCCACATATAAGGTTTTATAATGTTCCATTTTGGAACCATTTTACATATGAATAACAAGGGAACACTCAATTCATTTAAAAAATACCATGTTAATCCTCTTTCCCACTTATTAATGGCCACCCCCTACACTCACTTATACACACCTTCACACATCTTTGGTTTGGACAAGACCTAACCAAATAACTTCCCAAAATCCCTTATCTCATCCTATAAGCCTTAATTTGGTCAAAAATATAACCAATGAAGGATTTAATGCAAACCTAAGGAGGATACCCGAAGAAGAGGTAATATTATTCGACGAGCATCTTTATTTTTTTTTCTTTCTCCACCTAGTTCAATTTTGATTAAAAAATTATGGTAAAATATACTCATTATCTTCTATATACAAGTATTCATTTATAATAAGGGTGTGAGTTACAAACTTATACACTTGCATCAAATGGGTTACAAAATCATTATTCGTCTGTACGACGGACTACCATCTCGGGGACCAAAGTCATTCATTCTTCCATTACCAATATTCATGGTTGGGTATGATGAAGTATATAAATTATTTATATGATATTTATAATATAGTTATACCTCTATAGTAATTATATCATATATATATTTTTACCCTCCATTCCGTAGGAGATACGATAACGTCGCTCATCTGTACGGTGGACTCCCTCCTCATGAAGCGATGTGATTTGTCTTTCACTAACACTTCACTGAAAGGTGATAAAGATAAATTCAATTATTCTATGCGATATACATGAAATAATTATGATATTAATGAAATATTTATCATTCTGTAAATATAATATATATCATTTTCTTTCTTTCCTTTTCACTCCCGTAAAGATGATAACATCTCTCGTGTATGTGTGGACTACAGCCTTCACAAAGCGATGTGGATCTCTTTTTATAACCACACCACATGAATGATATATATCATTATATATAAATAATTAATATGGTATTTATAATTTTTTATCATTATATGAGGATAAAATATTACTTACCTTCTTTCTACAACAATCATTGAAAAGTGAAAATGTTACTCATGCGTATGTACGGTCTACCGTCTCCATGATCATAGTGTACTTAATTTTTCATAATCAAATTTCATGATTGGTTTTAAAAGTATAATTGATGTATAAATATGATAATTATTTCATGATATTTTTAAATTAATAGTACCATTTTCCCACTCTTTGGCATTTATATATATTAAAAAAATGTTTCTAAGAAAATTTGACTTCATTTCTCTCTTCGGTCGAAAATTTGTTTTCTTCAAAAACCATGATTTCTAAAAATGTTTAAAAAATGTTTTTATCCTCTTAAAAATAATTTTAATGTAAATTTTAATTTTTTTTCAAATGAATATTTATATCATTTTCAAAACAATTCCCATTTTCCTTTTACCAAAAATGTGAATGGAATATTCTTATCATTTTCAAAACAAAAAACTTTCTAACCATTTTATAATGATTTTTTATATTAAATGACATGTATGAATTTACCCAAATTAATTTATTTTAAGCTTCCTTAGTAATTTTATAAGGTTAATATTAAAATAAAATGTTTTCCCAATATTCTGGAAATTTATAATTTTTAAAAGTGATTTTCAAAGAAACGAATTTTCTGAATTTTTTATCTTTTTGAAAATATGATTTTATAAATGAAAAGGATATTTTACTCAAGAATGTTTTTAAATATCTTTTTATGGTATTTCTATAATCAATGAAAATAACCCCTTATTCTTACTCCAATGGGTGTATGATTTATTGATATTTTTTTTATTCTTTCTTTGGATGGTTTATGATCATTTTGACTAAGGAAAGTACTAAAATTCACTTCCTTGAATCATTTTTATCATCATTAACTTTCCCTTTATTTATTCAATATTATTTGATCAATGGATATTAATTTTTCCCTAAATAAATAAATTATTTATCGTAGATATTTTTATTACTTAAACTATATATCATTTCTAGATACGGTGTTTACTTTGAAAGTTATTTGTTTATATCGAAAAATATTGATAAATTTGTATTATTTACTAATACAAATATTTGATGATAAGGAACATTTTTCATTGATTAAATTTATTATTCAAAATATGAGGATTTTTTTGGACTTACAGTGTTGGGTGGGGCCCAAAATTATATATTATCTTGATGCATCTATAAATCTCATGAGATAATCAAGTTAAGCTATCATTAAATGGGATTTGACCTATAGAATAAATAATCTTGTGAAAGTTCTTGATGGTAGCGGTATCATGATCCCTGATATCATGGAATCCTATAATTAAGAATTTCTTTCATTAAGATTTTATTTATTATTATCAATGAGATTTTTACAATTATATTATCTCTAGATATATTTAGTTTCTATTTTAGTGAGTGAATAAAATGTGTTTTCAGTTATTTAAATTTCCATATTAATTATTCCTTATCTAATTGTGATAGTGTGGTTATTGATTAAATGGAATTTGTGGTCAATTATTTACCTTTCCATGTTGATTATTATCCATGAGATTTTTGTGTTGATATTATCTCTGGATTCCCTTCCTTTTTATTTTATTGATTAAATGAAATATGTGTTCAGTTATATACCTTGTCATAATGATTATTCTTATTGATTCATGAAATATTTCACTTCACTTATCCCTTATTGATCATTTTACCTCAACCTTATTTTTTTCCTTCCCCCATGATTCCATGAATTTTACTTTGATTGATACGCAGAGATATGTCAGAGGGAATAATGTTATTCTTAGAAAAAATGTGTTGTAATTTCTATATTCAAATGTAATATGGGAATCAAGTATGTATCTAGTTTACCGAGAATTCTAAACTACTCATCCCTTAAGTATTTGATTCCTTATATCATATGAAAATGTAATAAAATAGGAACCGGATTTGGGCTACTGGGGTGAGGGTCACAACAATATACGATATGAGGATATCAAAATCTTTTGTATGCATCACACACTTATCACATGATATGACATAGAGTATATCATAGAATACGAAACCTATTTTAGTGCATTTCCAACATTTATAACTTTAGGATCCTGAATAAACAAGTTTTGGTGGGATTTTCTTATGATTTTACCTTTTGTAAAAGGTCAACTATGTTATAGAGATATTCCACTATAATATGTTGTAGAAATCAATTCCTAGAATAAATAAATAGTTATATGACTCATAACATACAAGATAAACTGCTTATAGCATGTATTTAGATTAAATAATAGTTAACACCATGATTTCACTCAATAAATTTCATCAAAGAACAAATGAAAATCATAACAAGAAATAAAAAATCATTTTAATTAAATTAAATTAATAGTAAAATAGTTTAAAAATATATTTTTAATAGAAAACCTAATTTTAGTTAAATCTCAATATACCCAATGTTGATACTAACATAAACACTAAAATAATACGTTGGATGGGAGGGGTCACCTATATATTAACAAGTGAAAGGCCACCCAAATGATGTAAAAGGAAGTAATCACCACAATTGATTAAATATTTAAATAATAGAAGAGATATAAAGATTGGGGATTTATGTTTACGTAGATATAGAAGTATAAATTAGAGGAAATAAAAGTGGTCTAAACATAAACATGTTATAAAATAGTTGAGTTACAACCTATGAAATATTTAACTAAAAGATGGAAGTATAGACGATTTGGTAAAGGATAAGGAATGGGAAAATGAGGAGAGGGATTTTTGTTTCATCCTCTTCAAGAAATCTCAAACCCCCATTTTAGTTTTAAATAAAAAAGAAAAAATGAAATTTTTTCCATTATTTTATTAAAAAATAAACACTATACCTACTGAGTACCTGATGGGGGTACATCGGACATTCGGTGATAGTTAAATAAGTTTATAAAATGTTTCTAAGAAAATCTGACTTCATTTCCCTCTTTTTTTAGAAATCTGTTCTCTTCCAAAACAATGTTTTCTGAAAATGTTTTCAAAAATGCTTATAAAATCTTTAAAATTATTTGTTAGTGGAATTTTTACAAAAAAAAATTCAAAGGAATGTTTATGTATTTTTCAAAAAAAATGCTTGTTTGGGTTTTACTGAAAATGTGAAAGGAATATTCTTGTCATTTTCCAAACAAGTCACCTTCTAACCTTTTTACAATGAAAAAAATGTTTTTAACTTATATTTCATGTAGGGATATACTCACCATAATTTCTTTGAAGCATACTTTTCTAGTTTATAAGGTTACTTTTAAAAGAAAAGTTTTTCTCATTATTTTGTAAATTCTTAGTTTTTAAAAGTAATTTTCTAAGAAAAGTATTTTCAAAATGTTTTATGTTTTTTAAAAAGTGAATTTCAAAATGAAAATCATATTTTCCTCAAGAATGTTTTATAGATATTTTTATGGTATTTTAATTCATTAATGATAACCCCTTATTCTTACTCTAATCGGTTTTTGATTTATTAATTCCATCCTTTTTATTTATATGGATGGTTTATTATCATTTTGACCAAGGATAGTATTGACATTCACTTCATTGATTCATTTTTTTAGTCATTAACTTTCCCTTGAATTATTAAATATCATGTGATCAATGGACATTAAATTTTCATTAAATATATATATTATTTATCATGGATATTTTTATTTCTTAAATCTTATATCATTTCTATATACGGTGTTTTCTTTTAAAGATATTTTTTTATCTGGTAAAATATTGATAAATCCATATTCTTTACGGAATACGAATATTTTATGATAAATCACATTTTGCATAAATTAAATCAATTATTCTATATATGAGTAATGATTTGGACTTTCAATTATGTATGGGGCCTGGAATTATATATCCCCTTGATGCATCAGTAATTCTCTTCAGACAATCTGGTTAAGATAGCATTAAATAGGTTTTTAACTGTATATTAAATCATTATATGAATGATCTTAGTGGTAGAGGTATCATGATGCCTAAGATCATGGTGTCCAATAATTAATCATTTCCTTCATTAAGATTTTAATTAATTTTATCAATGATATTTTCACAATTTTATTATCTCCATATGAATTTCATACTTAGTTTGTTGATTAAATGGCATGTGTTTTCAATTATTTACATTTTCATATTGATATACCTTAACTAATTATGATAGTCAATTTATTGATTAAATGGAATGTGTGGAGAGTTATATACCTTTCCACATTGATTATTACCCATGATATTTTCGTATTGATATCATCTCTATATGCACTTCTTTTTTAGTTTGTTGATTAAATGACATGGGTGTTCAATTATTTACCTTTTCATATTGATTATTCTTATTGATTCATGATAGCCTCAATTGTACCTAACCCTTACTGATCATTTGAGATCAGCCTTATTTTGTTTCTTTTCCCCAAGACTCCATGAAGTTTACTATGACTGATATGTAGTTATATTCTAGAGGGAATAATGTTATTCTCGAAAAAAATGTGTTGTAATTTCTATATTTAAATGTAATATGTGACTCAAGTATGTATCTAGTTTACCAAGACTACTGAACTATTCAGTCTTTCGAGATGTGATTCCTTGTATTTTATGCCAATGTAATAAAGTAGGAACCAGCTCCAGACTACTAGGGTGAGGGTCTCTACAATATAGGATATGAGAATATCATAATTTGTGGTATGCATCACATGCCTATCAAAATCTACAACATAGGATATATCTTACAAAATGAAACCCATTTTAGTGCATTTAAAACATTTATAACTTGAGGAATCATCATAAACAAGTTGTGTTGTGATTTTCTTATACATTTACCTTTCTATAGAAGATCATCCCTATTATAGAGATAATTTTCTGCAATATGTTGTAGAAATAAATTCAGAGCACACATAAAAAGTGACCCGACTCATAACATTCAAGGCAAAAATCCCATAACATAGATTTAGAGTAAATAATAGTAAACAACCTAATTTAACTCAAGAAATTTAATCAAAGAACAAATAAAAATCATAATAGGAAATAAAAATCCTTTTAAATAAATTAATTTAAAAGTACAATAGTATAAGAAGATATTTTTAGGAGAAAATGTAATTTAAGTTAAATCTCACTCTACCCTATATTTATACTAACATAAACACAGTAATAGTATGTTGGAGAGGATGGGTTTCCTGTTTATTAACATGTGAAAGGCCATTAGAAGGAATTAAAAGGAAGGAATCACCACAATTGACTAAATCTTTGAATAGTAGAAGAGATATGAAGATTGGGAATTTATTTTCTTACGAATAGATAAAAGTTGAAATTAGATAAAGAAAAAGTGGTCTAACCATAGAGATGTTGTTAAAATAGATGATCTATGACCTATGAAATATATACATAAAATAGGGAAGCATGGATGATTTGTGGGAGGAAAGGGAATGAGAAAATGACAAGAGGTGTTGTTAGATCATTCTCTTCACAAAATCTCGAGAAACACCTTTTAGTTATAAATAAAATATTCAAAATGACATCTCTACCCTTTTTTTTAAAATTCAACACTATACCTAACTAATACCTAATTGGGGCATAATGAACATTCAGTGACCATTGTATATCTGATTCTTATGCACCAACCATTTTTTATGGCTGATAGTGTCCTCTCCCACCCCCTCGACACTACTGGGTACCCAATACGGGGAATTAGGTACCTCATGCTTCTATATCACCAACCCCATTCATTTTCCTTCCATTAATCTTTCATCATTCCTCTTTCTCCCATGTTTAACTTCTAAATGCACTATTAATTAATCAAATAATAAAAATTTAAATTAATTTAAAACTCAAATGATATAGATCATTACCTGTTATATTAAAGGAACTCTTGAGTATGATATGGGTATAATAAAGATAAATCTATTCAGCTGTATGGTTTTTTCATATACTAATTAGGCAGGTGACATTGAAGAATGAATGTCCAGTTTCTAAAAGTGAGTTCTTCATTAAATGAATATGTGTTATTTTTCACACCAATAGGTAAACAACACAATGAAATTTGAGTATCTTGTGACATCAAAAGCTACAACTCAAATTAGTTAGACAAAATGGTAGCTTAAAGACCTGACACTCGATATCACATATTCATTAGTGATTCAATGTGACAACCAAAGTGACATTAATTTTTCAAATAATCTGATGATGTATTCATGGTTGACATATATTGACATAAAATATTATTTTATCAATGTGATGGTGGAGTGTTATGAGCTCAACTTGGAGTACATTTCAATAGGTCACACGTATCTTGAAAAAGATCTTGGAAAATGATGTACAAGTTCTGTTGGAAGTGAATTTCACTCCCCAAATAAATTTGAGTGAATCAATCATATATTCCCCTTTCCATTTATTTTCATTCATTAACAAATAGAAATAATATTTAGGGGCTTTCCTTGCATAGTGGGAGGATTATTATTCATTATATATGAATTAAAGGGGGGGAGTTTTGAGGAGTTTCCATTAGAATAAAATTTTTGTCCACGACCATACTAAACCACTAAACTGAATGAAAGAGAATGAACAAAAATTATATAAAATCTAGCATCCTCCCTTACAAGGGAATATCCTACATTAATATCAAAACCCTTGGTAACAAAACTAAAAACATCCTTCAAACTTCACTTTGCACCATGATTCACCTTAGAATGAATCTAAAGATTGATTTTAAAACCAAATATATTTTTGCAGGTTTTGTAAGTATGTTAGAAATAAGTACTCTGGGGTCAAAGAAAAAACAAGTTCACTAGTCCTCAATACATTAAAACAGACGAAGAAAATGAAAAATGGGAAGCTGTAAAACACCTTTTCCAGTGCAACGACATCATACTCCTCCTCTAAGTCACCCTCATCATCCTATTCATAAGTGTAAATGAAATAAATAGTCAAGGGAAAACCAAAAATTAAAACTAAAAATTAAAACCAAAAACAATATTTTTAAAAAAGAGAGGAAAACAATAACATGATTTAAATTTCAATATGACTATAATTATTATGCAAAAAAATTTACAGGTACATAAATGTTTTCACAACAAGACACTAAATATGGATTAAAATCGGGTGAATTAAAAATATCTAAGACATGATATGAATAGAAAAGATAAATTAAACTATTATGAGGATATTCTTTAGTTTCAATGCTTTTGTATCCCATAAAGTAAAAACTTTCATTCTTCTAGTCTTGGGATAGATAGAAATACTTCTTAATCACTAGACCAATATTTGATCATTGTTTAATAAATAATTTTATTTTATTCTCTCTTAGGTATTCATGATTTTTTTAAAGTAATAGTATCATTTTCCCACAATTTGGTACTTCAATTATTTGATAAAATGTTTCTAAGAAAATATGACTTCAATTCTCACTTCGGTCAGAAATTTGTTTTAATTCAAATGTTTTGTAAAAATGTTTTCAATATTTTTATCCATTTCAGAATGATTTATTGGAGGAAATTTTTCAAAATAATTTTAATAGAATATTTATGTCATTTTCCAAATAATGTCAATTTTTATTTTACTGAATATGTGAAAGGAATCAACTAGTAATTTTCCAAAAAAGGCACTTTATAACATTTTTAATGTGAAAAAGGAATTTTCTTTTTATCTTGTACCATATGTAAAAATTTGTCCTCCATCATTTCATTAAAGTTTAATTTTTAATTTTATAAGGTTGCTTTTTAAAAGAAAATATTTTCCCAATATTCTGTAAATTCTTTGTTTTTAAAAGTGATTTTCAAATAAAGGATTTTCAAAATGTTTTATGTTTTAAAAAATGTGATTTTTCAAAATGTAAAAGATATTTTCCTAAAGAATGTTTTAAATATATTTTTATGGTATTTCTATTCATTAATGAAAACTACCCCTTATTCTAACTCCAGTGAGTGTATATTGTATTAATACCATCAATATTATTTCTATGGATTGTTTATGATCATTTTGACCAAGGAAAGTACTCACATTCATTTTCTTGATTCATTTTTATAGTAATTAACTTTCCTTTGAATTATTCACTTTCATGTGATCATTGGACATTAAATTTACCCTAAATATCAAAATTATTTTATCATGGGTATTTTTATTAGTAAGACCATGTATGATTTCTACACATGGTGTTTACTTTGAAAGATATTTGTTTGTCTAGGGAAATATTGATAAATACGTATTCTTTAATCAATGTGGATATTTGATTATAAGGCACATTGATCATGAATTAGATTAATTGTTTGACATGTGAGGAATAATTTTTACTTGTAGTGAAGGGTGGGGCCCGACATTATATATCCCCTCAATGCATTGGTAGATTTCATGTGATAATCAAGTTGAGAAAGAATTAAATAGATTTTTACCAGTAGATTAAACTGTTTTGTTAATGGTATTGACGATAGAGGTGTAATGATGCCAAATATCATTTCATATAATAATTAAGAATTTCCTTCATTAATAATTTAATTATTATAATCCCTGAAATTTTCACCATGATATTATTTCTTAAGGCATTTCATTCTCAATTTATTATTCAAATGACATGTATTTTTAGTTATTTACCTTTCCATATTGATTACGCCTAATATAATTATGATATAAAATTTATTAATTAAATAAAGTGTGTTCCTAGTTATTTATATTTCCATATTGATTATTATTTATGAGATTTTCATATTGATATTATCTCGAGATGTACTTCTTTTTTAGTTTATTGATTAAATGGAATGTGTGTTAATTAAATTACCTTTCTATATTGATTATGCTTATTGCTTCATGATAGATTCTATTTTACTTAGACCTTAATAATAATTTTATATCACCCTTATTTTGTTTCCTTTTCTCAAGATTCCATAAAGTTAACTATGATTGATATAAAAGGATATTCTAGATGGAATAATGTTATTCTTGAAAAAAATGTGTTGTGATTTCTATATTCAAATGTAATTTGAGACTAAAGTATATATCTAGTTTACCAATACTATAAAACTACTTGGTCCTTCAGGATTTGATTCCCTATATATTATTCCAATGTAAAAAATCATGCACTAGCTCCAAGCTATAGGGGTTAGGGGAACTAGAGTTGGTATCATAGCATGTTTAGTATAAACCTTGGGAGCTAGATTTAAGAAAACATAAATTGTAGTACATAACCCTATGAAAAACCATTAGAATGGATATAGGAACATCCTAAATTTTTGGTAAGGTAGAGATTATATTATTTGTATTTTCAATTCATAAATGTATGGATACTATAAGAGGATGTTGTTTTGGAATATATGTACCTAGGGGTAACAACTTTGAAAAATTAATGTTGAGATTGGCTCGAGTGTTACATGGTACATGACAACATGCCTTACCACACATCTTGTTTGACACTCCCAATGGATATGATTAAGAAGATTAAAATTTTCATTACAACCCATTATGAAGAATTTGAATAGATGATGACAATGACTAACCTATGTCAATCCTAAGGTGTCTTATATTGAAAATAAGGAGTAATAATTTAGTCATATTATAATTATTATAGTGTTTTCCCACTAATATTATTTTTTATCACAGTAAAATTTTTTGTTCTAATCAACGGATAGAATCTGAAAGAATCAAGTTAACATTGAATATGAAGGACTATTTTGTTCCTATGGGAAAACAAATAGGATGGTGATAGGAGTAAAATAATTTGTGATTATTCATAATTTGTTTTCCTAAAATATAAATAACAACATATACTTTAATCAACTCCAGCACTCACTAAAGAATATAAGGATGAATTTATCCAAGAACATGATTGATGGAGACCATAGAAGAAATAAGACTTGATTTCCCTGTAAGAAATTTGGAAGGAGACACAAGGAAAGTGTTTCAATGGAATGTGAAAAATCATGTATGCATAGAAAGTAAGGGTATAAATAAAATAATTTTCAAGGAAAAATAAAGAGTACGGTGGAATGAAATAAATCTTATCTTATGGATCCTTTTATAGTTCATTATCTTAAATTTGGAGAATCTAGGTTTTATCTAAGTGAATTCCCTCTTTTAAAGGATAAACCCTAGACTAAGGAAGGACATATGTGGAAATAAAACAAATGAATTATTTATATATTGTGGTTGTATTTAAATCCTTAGTAAAAATGATATTTAATAATTAAGTCAATTTCAAGGATATCTAATATATTTTTATGTAAAATTATAAGAATTATATTAATATAGTTTATAAAATGGAGAACCCACATGCTAGGTGAAAAATCGTCGCATATTTCAAGGCTACCGGGCTTGAGCCCATGACTGAAAGAAGATAAGGGTTTCACACCTACCACTGGCTTACACAATGTCTTGGTTAATATTCCATTTTTTTAAAAAAAAAATTTAGTAAATATTAATGATGAACCAATGGTGTTACATTTGAGTTTTATATATTAATTTAATATATTTTATAACTTATTCTAACGATATTGATTTTTGAAAATAGTTATAGAAAAAAATACTTGTCACTCTTTTATGGATCTTACGATCCATTAGAAGTGAATTTTAGTGCTTTAAGAAAAAAGATTCATGTTTGGATATTCATTTTCTGGAGAAAGGTGTGAATTGTAGATTTATCAAAGAACAACCAAATGATGAAATTGTTCTTATAAAATAAAAACATATCAAGAAATTATATTTCCTTATATTCTTATAAAGTAAAATAATTCATCAACTTTAGGAAAAGGTTCTCTAAAAAAATGTTATCTGATTACATTAATATAGAATGAATCTGATGGAATTTTAAATCAACATAGATTTATGGTTTTGGGGCCCTTAACATTCCATTGATCACTTACTTTATGGTGATAAATGACCTTTATCAATATTTATAATTATTTACGCTTTTCTTCCATGTACATATCTTCACATTCCACCAATGTTCTCCTATATAGAAACCTATTTATGTGTTATTCCATATGAACTTCATACTTCAATTTTTCTCTTATTAGAAGGATGTTTTATTTACCATTTTATTATGTGGTGTTTTAAACAAAATAATTTTTAAATATCAAACCCTTTATTATCAACATCAGGTTTAAATTGTGAGGTTGAAATTTATTTATGGTGGGGAGAATGTAACACCTCATGTTTTTAAAAGAAGAACATTGTTTTTGATAGCACAAATAACATGAAACACTAAGAATAGAAGGGAATATTGTTGAATTTGGTGCCCTATAACTGAATTCAATGTACTTTATAATAATTTGTATTCATTAATTTAAATATTAATAAACTCTTTATCACATCATGATTGTTCTTCTACGTAACATAGTATGTGATAATTTCTTAAGAGTAGTTTTTGCATTGAAGTGTCATATCATTTCGCTGCTTTGATGAGAACCCATAAGTGACACAACATTATTCCTAAATAAATGTTCTAATGAATGATGAACTCAATTTGAGGGACACAAATTATACAGGCTATTAGTGGTGGAGACCCATAGGACTTTGAGGCGCCTTCTCATGGTGTACGCCCTTCGTAATATCAAGTGAAAGATATTATAAGAATGAGACCCTATAGTAGTAAATTTCTATTTATATGCATCATTGGATGCTATTATTTTTATATGTGTCTATTAATCCTTAGAATTTATGATTATCATTAATGAGTATTAAAATTAATTTACTTTGATGAATTGATGAAAAATGTGATGACTTATGTTCACAGTGATGTAGGATATGTTGGGAGTGTCATGAGTAATGTTGAATTAATAAATAACGTGAGAAATCATTTCTCTCTTCCATTCTTTAACTGAATTTAATATCTCATGCCCTTTTATAGGAATGATATAGCCTAAATAAATCCATGTCTATGGTGTTCTGTAGGCAAGTGAAATTTCTATAATGTCAAAGAAAGACACATCAAACATATAGGTTGATGGCACCATCAATTATCTAGCTTGATTATATATATCATGATAAAGGGAATATATTACATAGTAGGTGTTTTATGAGCTAACATGTCATTGAGGCATTAAATTAATTCTCCATGGTTACCTTGGTTTGTTTCTAGACGATATCTTGGAATTTATGCTTCTTCACATAATTACACTGAGAAAGAGGACTAGAGTGTCACACACTAAGTGTATCCAAAATCTAAGTTAAATAATATATTATTATTTACTATTTAACAAGTTGAATAAATATTATCCTCACATGTGGTTTATTAATTATACATGTCTTCTTGATCGCATATATCCCTTCACTAGTTATTCGAGAGAATATTATGTGAGAGGAATATTTGATAAGTATTTATTTGATATTTAGTGAATATAATATTTATTTATTTATTGGTGAATAGATTAAGTGATATTTATTTATCAAATAAATATTCATTATTTAAGGCCTAATAAATATTATGGAGGAATGACAGACCAAGTTTGTAGATCAGGTGAGAAATAATATATATTGAATATTACTTGAATAAATAATATTTTAATTTTAATTCGTGAGTTCAGCACATGTCAATAAATAATAATCATGTTATTATTATTGACATGAGGTTCCTTAGGGATTAAATAAATATTAAAGGGAACTTGTGTAATTATTTATTTCTAACCCTAGCAGTATATAAACCCAAATATATTATTTTTCTAAAGAGATACAATTCATTTGTTTTTTTTGTTCACAATGAATTTAGAGAATCATATTAAATCCCTAGAGATCTCCCTTATATAAGAATACTCCTAAGAATAGAGATGGATCTTCTTCTACCATCCACTCTCATGTCTAGAGAGATCAAATAGAATCCTTTAAATGTGATTCTCGGGGCAATCAAAGGTGAAAGATCCAAGCTATAAGATCTATCGTGCTAGCACCTAGAGATTCCTATAGTGAAGTTCATAGATTTGAGGAACATGTGTGGATCAATTCTAGTAGGAATATTCCCTTGATTCCTAAAATAAAAGTATGGTACAACATAGATCCATTTTCAGATTCATCAACAAAGAAAGAATTTCATGCAAGGTAATTCTTTAATTTCTTTAATTTATTATAAATAATCTATGTTGATCTTGTGCCTGTTTTTTGTATTTTATCCTTTTTCTATATTCTTTGATTCAATTAATCTTATCAAGAAGTTTAACATTGAGTAAAATATCATATTAATATTTGATCATCACAAAAATAAAAGTTGGGAAAACCCATCACATGCTTCTATTGTGCTCGGAACCTATAAGTGGTGTCTGAGTGGTGACATAATTATTCATAATTAGTTAACTATCATTGATTGGTTTATAAATAAGTAATTGGTTTTTCAATTCAAGTTTAGTCATTATTTTATCCTAATTGTGAGATTTTATTATTCCTCTTCATTTCTCTAAAATATAATCAAACCAATTATTTTTATGAATGAAATAAATTGGAAGATATCATTTGGATGTTCCAAGAAATATGGATAGATAACACAAGAGTACATGCAGTGTTTCCCAAAGGTACTCATTATGTACCAGTGTTTAATTCACTATGAATTAATTCAAAATTAATTTAAACCATGTGTATTTATTACACCTGATGAATTAATTTTACACTCCATGTTGACTGGACCATCCAACAACACGGTGGGCTAGAGTACACATCGTGTAACTACTATACACTGAATATTGTCATTTAAGTCACAGATGGTTCATGTATCTTCTTACATATCCCTTGGAGACCACACACTATGTATCCCATGTACACTCTATGAACTCCAATTTTTCTATGGTACAGTTACACACTGAGGAAAAATACACATCATGCAGCTCCGATATACACTCCATGTACTTTTACCAAATTATGCAGAATTAAAAATTAATTTATTATACTATGAAAACCTTATCAATACGTACTTGTGTGGGTTCATTGAGTTGATAGAATAGGCCATGAGATGAGTTTCAATATATATTAATGTTTTATTAATTTTTGTGTAATGTTTGAATCTGCATATCATGTATGAGTCATATTATATTCATTACTCTATGTGCATTAAATCATAACACATGATAGAAAAATCATGTAATTCATGTAATCATTAAGTTGATAATACACATCATTAAATTACATGATAAGTCGTGTATACCATATGTCGCAAGAGTAAACAGTGTATGAGTATAATATATGTTGGGTAGTTCGGATTGGTACTCACCGTATTGCCTCCAATATACATTTATGTAAAACATTAAATTTAAATAAATTTATTTATTTTATTTTAAATTATTATGGATGATAATCTCAAGGAAATTTAGATGATAATTAAGAAAATATAAGTGATTAATTAAAGAGGATAATTAATTGTTTTGAGCGTGATTTATCTTAAATAAGAATGATTAGAATTGAATGTTAAATTTATTAAATGTGAAATTTGTTGCATGTGGATGATCATGAGCATAGACTAGACCTTTGTATATGATTGGTTTTTTTATTTATTATTAAATTAAATTGTTGTCTTTAATTACATATCTCCTCTTTAATGTAACGGCCTATGTGCCCATGGTTTCTTTTATGCAAACCCCTTCCCCTCACCTGAATGTGAGTTAAAGAATATATAATTGATGGAGCTCCCGAGTTAGTGGAAAAAGTTTATGTTTGGATCCAAAGAAAAACCAATCCAAGAGAGATACATAGGTGGATAGGTGGAAATATGAAACATGAACAATAAATGGGTCAAGCTATTTTCCCCCTAGGTTGAAAATTTGGAATGCCTACTTAAAACCCTTAAGATTTTCTGGCCACCCCTAAATGGGGTGATGAGAAGGGGAATGTGGATCCATTCCATGATAATGTCAAAGAAATAAGATATTACAAATCCAACGGTGAGATTTTTTGGGTATCAATAAAATATTGGGAGATTAATAAATATAATATTTATTTGTTTGTTTTAATTTTATTAGATAAAATACTAAAACTATGCTCATATTATTTATAGAAACAGAAATAAAAAAGACTTCAAACATATCAATATGATCCATACTTGAGAAGGATAACCTTCTCACTAACACAAATTTCCAAAAATGGAAAAGGTGATTACACATCATCCTACACCATGAATGAAAATTGTATGTACTGGAAGAACTTATTCTCAATGTTCCTTGTAATGTGCCTAGTGAGGAAGAGATATCTCTCTATGAGAAACATTTAAACGATGCTATTGATGTTTAGTGTTTTATTCTGTCATCCATGACCAATGATATTTTAAATAAACACATGGACATAAATGTGTATAGAATAATGTATAACCTTTGATATATCTATCAAGTGAAGGTGAGACAAGAGAGATAAAAGATCTCTAATTCTATGTTTAAAACTAATATTGGATAGTTGGTGCCAGATGGGCCTCATGTAGTAAATATTATTGGCTACATTGAATGCTTAGACATCTTTGGGATTAGATTCCAGAATGAGTTTCCCATAGATATCATACTTTCCTCACTTCCCCAGACCTTCTCTAATTTTATTAGTAAGTATAATATCATCAATAATTATATGTGTCTTTCATAAATTTGTACATTGATTTGAAAATTGGATAAGGATATGGGGTGTGATAAATCTACAGTCTCTATGGTGAATAAGAAAAGGATGAATAAGGAAAAGGGGCCCAAGAATCATAACAATTCTAAAGCTCCTGAGCACCATCCTTCAAAAAGGGGAATATCTAAAGGCAGGGAAAGGAAAAGGAGGTAGTATGTTTCGCATGAGGAAAGAAAGTCCACTGGAATAAAATAATCCATAAGTAAAGGGTAAATAAAGTTACATTCATTATCAAGTGTGATCTTTCAATATATACACATTGTTTATTAGATATAGCTTGTGGTTCTCACATATGTATGAAAATGAAAGAACCAAGTAGATTTAAAAATATTTCTAGAGTATAGGTGTATTTTCTAGCTGTCAATGGTGAAATGATGGCTACTCTAGCCATTGGATAATTCCAATTTTCATTACTAGTGAAAATGATATTAGTTTTAAGGGATTGTTATTATGTACCAACTACTACCAAGAACATAATTTCAATGTCATTCCTAGATGCGGATGGATTTATTTTCATGTTGGGAATAAAATTTGATTTTTTTATATAAGACAAAAGATGTAATGGTATGGCATATTTAAATAACCGTATTTATGTATTAAATTATGAAAATGAATTATTGGAAATAGATAGAGAATCATGTTCACATGACTCATATAACACCCAGCTATGGAATCACCATCTTAGTTATGTAAATGATAAGCATTTGAGAAGCTATATCAAAATGGTTATTTGGACTCTTTTGCGCTAAAACCACTTTAAATATGTCATGATTGTTCATAAGTAAAAAAGACCAAACCTACATTTTGTGGATAGCTAAAAGGTCCATAAGGATTCTAGGATTGGTACACACTAATGTGTGTGGACCATTGCCATTAAAATATAGAGGTGGATATTCTTACTTTATAACATATACTTATGACTTCAGTAGATATGGATATATCTACTTGATGAGGTATAAGACTGATTCCATTTAGAAATTCAAAGAATTTGAGAATGAAGTAGAGAATCAACTTGGAAAGAAGATAAAGACTCTTTGGTTAGATCAAGGTGGTGAATATCTAAACCAAGAGTTCATCGACTTTTTATGGGATTTTGGGATTTTATATCAACTCAATCCAAATTACACATCACAGTGGAAGGGTGATAGATAAAGGAGGAGTTGTACCTTGTTAGACATGGTAAGGTCGATGACGAGTCATGAAAATCTTCTATTTTAATTTTGGGTATATACATTAAAAATTGCGAAATACACACCAAAACGAGTTCCAAATAAAGTGGGAAATTGAATTCTCTATGAGTTATGGAGTGGAAAGAAACACGTTTTTTTGCATGTAGGTGTATGGAATGCTTGGTATTTGTGAAGGAATTCTCATGAAATGAACTAGAACATCGGGGAACAAAGTGTATCATTATATGGTATCTCAAGGAAACAAAGTGATACTACCTATACAACCCCTCAAATAGGAAATTGATTGTCTCAAGAAAATCCATCATTATTGAGATGGATCACATCCTCAAAAAGTTGATGCTTAAGATACAAAAGAGTTTGAAGAGGAATAGATTCAATAGGTCCCCATGGAAGAATTAGTTCCTAAAACAGAAGTAATGCATAAGAGTACAAGATATGTAAGAGAACCATATAAATATAGATTTCTAGTAACTGAAGATGGTGACTCATTATTAGTTAACAATGATGAAACTCTCTCCTATAAAGAGGTAGTAGAGATCTAAAAATCCATAATTTATAAATAATAAATGAATTCAGAAATTATTTCCATGTATTAGAACCATGTTTGGGTTCTGTTCTATGGGTTGGTTGAGGTAAATCCAATTGGGTGAAAATGAGTATTCAAGAGAAAACTGAAAATGTAAGGTAAAGTAAATAGCTATTAAGTAAGGCTAGTGGATAAGGAGTTTATATTACATCAAGGAATTTAATATGATGAAACCTTTTCACCAGTTACCATATTTAAATCTATCAAAATTACACTTTTTATAGCATCTTACTATGACTATGAAATTTGGAAGAAGGATGCATTATTACAAAATAGATGGTTAACAACGCTAAAAATAGACTTTATCAGATGTAGAGAAGCACTAACTTCCAGAGCGAGATTAAAATACCTAGTCTTTTATCAATGATTTTAGAAGAATTGATAAAGGGATATATTATCAGTGCTTTTAGAAGCACTGATAAAGGGATACATTATCATCAACTCTAAAAGCAATGATAAAGAACTCCTTTATCAGTGTTTATAGAAGCACTGATAAAGGTACATGTTGTAGTTTGTTGTAATAGAACACTGTATAACTAGTGCAGTGTGCTTTAAGAGCACACAAAAACACCAAAAACACCATGAAATTAGAAAAATTAAGTACCGATATATAATTTAAATGAAATAAAATTTACAACACAAATAAAAGGAAAAAACACAATATTATAGACATTTCAAACATTAGTTTATACAATTGCATGAGTAAAAATTATTACATACATTAAAAAAAATTATCATTCCTTTATATTTTGATCCTAACCCCTTATTGAGAAAAAAAATGCACCTTTATAAGAAAAAAATATTATTTTAGTAATAATATAAAGAAATAAATTAACACAAAGTGTTATTTTGAAAATAAAATTTGAGTCATACCAGGAACACTGTGTATCAGATTGAGTTGCAGTTGATTTTTGCACGTCACAAAATGTATTTTTCGTATTCAATCATTATATATGTGAAAATAAACAAAATAATTTTAAGATAAAAATGATAATGAAATTAATTAAGTAATAGTAGATAGAATGGTGAGAAAACATATAGGATCTTTTGCTCTATTTTGGAGATGTGATGCACATTTTAAACTATAATGACACTTATATATTGAAAAGATGCACTTAGAGTCATACTTTTCACAACATTCAATGAATTGAGGTGAGGATAATTCTTAAATGTCTCAAATGACTTATGGATAAATTTCTTAAGTATAAAAACAATCTGAATGTGTTTTTACTATTTTGAGTATGTTACTTGTCTTTTTTACTAAAATTTCATTATAAACTAAAAACATGTACTTTGACTCATACCAGACATATTATATATTTTTTTAATGTGAAATAGATTCCTACATGTCAAAAATGACTTATGAATCATAGTCATAAATCTCAAAGACAATCTGATAGCATTTTCTCAGTTTTTAGACAGTGACACTTTGTGAACTAAAATATTGATTTTAATCAGACAACGGACGCATTGAGTTATACTAGGAACAACATGTATCATATTGAGGTGATGTTGATTCCTAAATTTCAAAAATGGTATATTTATTTCATCCTAAAGCTTCAAAAAATAAGAATGTGTTTTCTCCATTTTGAGTAGGTCAGTTGTCTTTTTTAATAAAATTAAAGTCAATTTTAAATAAAAAGAAACAAATTGAGTCACACTAGTCACACTGTGTGTTCTATTGAGGTTAGTATTATTTTTAAACATAAAAAATGACTTAATTATCGTTTTCCTAAAGTATCATAATAATCGGAATTCATTTTCTCAGTTTGGAGTAGGTCAGTTGTCCCTCTTACAAAAATTGACGTCAATTTTAAATAAAATGATGCACTTGGAGTCATACTGGTCACACCATGAATCAGATTGAGATAAGGATTATTTATACATTTCCCAAATTAATTATAGATTGTTTTTCTAATTTATAAAAAAAAATCAAATGTTTTTTCTCAGTTTTGAGTATGTCAGTTGTCCTTTTTACTAAAATTGATGTCAATTTTAAATAAAAATATGAATTTGAGGTTATAATAGGAAAAAAGTGCATCATATTGAGGTGTGTATGATTCCTATACATCTCAAATAATGTAAGGATAATTTTCCTAAATTATCAAAATAGTCTGAATGTGTTTACTTAGTTTTGAGTATGACACTTTTTTTAATAAATTGTCATTTTAAACTAGAAACACACTCTTTGACTAATATCGATCTCATCATGTATCATATTAATGTGAGACTGATTACTACATTTCAAAAGTGACATAGGAATCTGTTTCTTAAATTATCAAAAAATCTAAGTGTGTTTTCTCAATTTTCAGGGAGTGACAATTTTTGAACTAAAGTGTCAATTTCACAATGATAACGAACACATTGATTTATATTAGGTAGATCATGTATCATATTGAAGTGAAGATGATTAATATACATCAAAAATGAATTATGAATCATTTTTATAAAGTATAAAATCAATCCTAATGTGTTTTCTTGGTTTGAGTAGGTCAATTGTACTTTTTACAAAAATTGATGTCAATTTTAAATAAAAAGATGCACTTGGAGTCCTACCGGTCACACTATGAATCAGATTTATGTGAGGATTATTATTACACTTATCAAATGAATTATAGATCATTTTAATAACTTATAAAAACAATTTTAATGAATTTAATTGGCTTTGATTTTGTAAATTGCTTTTTTAGTAAAATGTCACTTTAAACTGGAAACATGCACTTTGACTCATACTGATCTCATTGTGTGTTATTTTGACATTAGAATGATTCCTACACATCACAAATGATTTATGAATTGATTTAAAAAATTATCAAGAAAATATTCAAATTTTTTCTTGGTTTTCTGTGGGTGGAATTTTTTTAAACTAAAATATCGATTTTAAACTGATAACGGAGACATTGAGTCATAACGAGAACAAAATGTATTAGATTGAGGTGTGTCTGATTCCTACATGTCAAAAATGACATTTGGATTATTTTAGTAAATTATAAAAACAATTAAAATGGGTTTTCTTTCTTTTGAGTATGTCACTTTTCTTTTTTAATAAAATATAATTTTAAAATGGAAACACACACTTTGACTCATATAGGTCACATTATATATTGGTTTGACATGAGAATGATTCTTAAATTTTATAAATTATTTATGAATCAATGTACTAAATTATAAATAAAATCTGAGCATGTTTGTTCAGTTATCAATGAGTGACACATTTTTAAAATGTTGATTTTAAACTGATAACATACACTTTGAGTCATACCGGGCACTTTGTGTATCAAACTGAGGTGAGGATGCTTCCCACACATAAAAAAATTATTATGGATCATTGTATTAAAGTATAAAAACAATAATAATATGTTTAATTGGTTTTGAGTATGTTAGTTGACTTTTTTACTAAAATTGATGTCAATTTAAAAAAAAAAGAAGCTCGTTGAGTCATACCATGTGTCAGATTGAGGTACGACTAATTCATACACATACCAAAGTCTCAAAAAATCCTAAATTCCAATGTTACCATGATTTCCATTGTCTTTCATTGTCAAACTTCTAACATTGCATATTTAATTGATATTCTTAGCTGAAAAACCTTTCTCATTTTTTAAACCGATAAGAGTAGAGGAAGATCACATTCCCATTATATCACAAGAATTAACCAAAATTGAAACATGAGCTTCCTCTACTCTTCCAAATTTAAACTATGAAAAAGGTTGTTTGGCTAAGAACATCGATCCAATATGTAGTGTTGGTAGTTCGACAAAGAAAGGACATGGAAATATAAATTGTGGTAATATTTTTAGAAAGAAAAAATTTATCTATTCTGTCGATTGTTATAGATAGTTGAAATTAAAATATGACTTCCCAAAATATCTGTGAAAAAAAACTAAATAAGTATTAGATAAAAATTATAAGGAAATTAACTTACAAATAGTAGATAAAATTATGAAATAATTAAATAAATAAGTAGTATGAATTAACCTATTCAGGATTGTTGTATTCATTTTTGATGCATTTCTTTATTTTCATTATTTCAAAACTAGGCTCGAATTCCAATATCTCATTAGCATGAGAAGCTTCGAACAAACCACCCCAACTTGAACGAAAGAATCCACATGTATAAGAAAAGAATTATTATATGAGTGATACTAGAAAGAAATAAATTAAATATAAATATGAAACAATACAATAATTCTATGGACAATGATTTTACTATAAAAACATAAAATATTACCTCTATGATTGATCAGTGGAGGGAAAATGAATAAATTGATAAATTCCAATACTACAAGGTTGAAATGGTTTTCCAAATGAAATGGTTATTTTCTATACAAAAAAAAGTCCAGGTTCCAGGCAAACCTATTCCTCCAAAATTTATTGAAAAAAAGTCACAACATGAGAAAGAGAGAGGAAGGGGTCAGACAAAGGAAAACCCTCACCCAAAATAAAAAACTATAAATGATAAGCCTGAGGATCATCCCCATAATCATGGTTTTAGATGTCATTAACAGATTCCCATTCCAATTTCGAATTTTTCTAAATGAAAAGTACAGAGTACTTTTCCCTGAGCTTAACCTGCTCCAAAGTAATCTTATCTTATCCCTAACCTAGACATCCATATTTTCCATGTCCTTGACAATGGTTTTTTGTGTAACAACCTCATTTCTAGGTCTTAGTTTGATGCCAACCTGCTTCTGTCTCTTCCCTCTACGAATGAGAGCTCTCCATGAGAGGGATCCCCTTGGAGTCCAAAAAGGAGATTCCCTATGTGAAACATTCATCAATGCTAGGGAGACATCAGTCTTCATTTGGATCTTTCCTTTGCTTGATAAAGAGTACTCTTGCACAACAATATCAGGTACTTCAACTGTAATCTTAGCCCATAACTTTTTTCTTCATATATCTTGTCCCTTCTTATCATCCCCAAATTTCTCAAGATTAAGATCATCTTGAGTTGTTTTTGAGGGATCAGTCTACCACTAAAGTTTTAAGAGATCCAGGTTTGTAGAAAGAATTAGGGAGGTCTGTTGGATCACCAACACCCTCAAGAACCTTCTACTAACCAGGTTCCTTGACAATAGACCTAGAAAAATACACAACCATTGCCCCAATAGTGTGAAGGTCATATCCTGCAACAACTGAAACTTTGGGACCAATATTATCATTAACCATTTCTAGTCTAGGAAGAATATCTGAGGTTTCATGATACTTTATACCATTCGGCACATTCTCATTATGCTTCTTCTTACATTTATCATCAGAGTGGGAAACTGGATAACATATATGACAAAATTTAGGTCATTTTTTGTACTTCACAGTTACATTGATATCATAAGAGGGGGTTGAAAGTGTCACCTTCTCAATGAGATTAGAGA
This sequence comes from Viscum album, assembly GCA_963277665.1. Lineage (NCBI taxonomy): Eukaryota > Viridiplantae > Streptophyta > Magnoliopsida > Santalales > Viscaceae > Viscum > Viscum album. The sequence goes on from OY728166.1 coordinate 406,750,949, forward strand.
AAAGGTCAATCTCTACTTGGATTCTTGCAAAATGTCCACACCTAAAGTCTTCAGTTTCTTTATCTAGACGAATGGGCACACCAATTGCTGCAACAATGTCATGTAAAAATTTTAGAATGCCAAGTCATCCAATTCAAGATATACAATCTCATGCATACCTATGAAAATGATTTTATAACCTTTGATGGATCAAAATCAAGAGTCCATTCATGGAGATGCAATGTCCTGGGTTTCAGTGATACTGAACCATAAGACCATGCATGAGAAATGAAATCATACAACTGAAAAAGAAAGTGGAAGATCCATGACCAAGAGAATCACACCTCCAATTTAAGAACCCCTAAAGAGAGGATATGTTCCCAAAAATATCATCAATATTCCATTTCTTAGCACCTTTGGGAAGAACCAATATCATAGTTAAGGAGTTCTTTCCAAAAAAGAATATTTTCAAAAGGCCGTGCAGATTTGTATCAACATGAGGTGAGGGGCCTTTCTTCAAAACCCTTCCATAGGAAGAAACCCTGAATGTTGCAAGATTAACTCATTCGTCACCGCGATTAAAAATTGTAATCAGGGGAACAAATTACCAAGGTAGATCAACACAGAAATCTGGACTATGAGTTGTAGTACCCCTGTTTGAGGCTATAAAATCATGATTCTGATCAGGAATAGACTTTCAAGATGAAGCAACACCCCTATACGAATCCAATAAAACATCGTGATTTAGATCTGGACCCAAAACATGGATCGAAGCACCAAAACCCTTGGATACACCATGATTTAGATCTATAAATTGACCGACAACTCAAGACAAAGAAGCGCTGAAAATCCAAGGATCGACGCCCAAACCCAGATCAAGAACCTGAGAAGGCCCACCTGCAACATGATTTGATCCGAGAAAATGTGAAACCGACATTGAAGAGGAACCCTAAAATCCATTATCTTACATTGAACCATGAACCTACATCCTTGGTCCTCTCGTAAGTTGAAAAGGTTTTTAGGGAGAATAAGTTTGTGGATGTTTTGGTGCAGAATGGTATGAAAGGTAAATAGACCACCACAACTCGAACAAAATATTCCAACTTTATAAGAAAATAATTCTTATGTGAGTAATACTAAAATGACATAAATTAAACATAAATATGAAACAATACATTAAATCTTGGGGAAATGATTTTACTATGAAAACATCATGATTACCATTGTGATTGACTAGACATATCATCATTTCTTATTTTTCAAAGGTAGTGGAGGTTAAATGAAGGAATGATATAAATTAAACACTATATAGGTGAAAAGGTTTTGAGGGAGAATAATTATATGGAAGATTTGGGGTAGATTAACACGAAATATGGATAGAAATATTCAAAAATAAACAAAATTTGTAAGGAATAATGGATATTAAATCAATGTTTTATTATTTAATTTTTCAGTAAAATTGAGAAAGTATATCATAATATTACCTTTACATATTACCAAATGGTTTAATTCATTATAGTTTTTTCTTATGAGGGATTAGTAACATCATCACATGAAGAAGACACCATCTTCATGAGTAGTCAAACATTTAAATTAAATTATGTTATTTTAGTAGAGAACATATAAAATTTCAAGGAAAAACATAGTATATTAAAAATACTTTTACCTTCTCATTGAATTCTCTTTCTTTTTTAAAGGTTTTAGGGATTTGGTTCCTCTATTGCAAATCCAATCCCTTCTCTGTGGTGCCATTTAACATACAATACATTGTCTACATTGGGACCATCATGAATTGATTATTTCAAATGATTTTAGTACGCTTTGAAGAAAATGGGTAATTGAATTTAAGAAAAGAATTACTCCACTTTCATAAGTGTTATCCTCTGAATTCATTCAAAGTAAAAAGCTTTAGACAACTATCATCCTAATTAACTTATCTCACGAGCATTTATCATTACATTTTCCTGTTTGACACACATCCTCCATCTCTTGTGGACATGCACCTATGTTTCTTGAAATACTCTTAGTAGTATTCATACATGGGATGAGTTATGATCCGAGTAGTAAATGAAACATAAAAGAGATGGGGGATGAGTCTCAAAGGAAAAAAAATGAAATAATAACTATTTAGGATATGAATCTGATTGGGATGAAAATTGTATTTTATTATGTTCTCTAAAAGGGGGAAATGCATCCAATTTTTCAGAATTATACCATTGAAACTAGTTATTAATTCATGTCATATTGAAGGTGAGATTTGGGGGGGCATAAAAATTATTTTATGTGATTCAAGGGGGATCTATGGAGACATGTGTTAGGAATGTAGGGGGTTATCCATGTGGGGGGGGGGGTAGTGTTCATTGGGCTATCCATGAGAGGGGCAGTTGGCTTGTTGGGTATTAGTTTCCTGGGGAAACATTGTACTTTTATATTGTTAGTTTGTTAGCAGTTTCATTTGGAAGTAGGTGGTTAGTATGTTAGGGGTTAAAACATGTAGTGGGTTGTTAGTTTATTAGGGGTTATAAGTAGGAGTGAGTTGGGATGGTCTGCTGTGATTCATTTAATTATTCTCTCATTAGACAATAGGGAGGTGTTAGCTTTGGGAAGTCACTGCCAAACTATACGGGGTAGTGGTATTTTTCAGTAGGTATTCTTCTACATCTATCTTCTTATTCTACCTTAAACCCTACCCATTGTAATCCATGATTATACTATTTTTAGTAGTGAATACAGTCTTTTCCTAATCTCTATCTCATTGTCCAAAAAACATGTTATGATATATGAATCTCTGGGCCTCTATAAATTCTATATTTATAGAAAAAATCTCACTATTAACCATTTCAATCCTTTAACAAATACTACTTGTACCTCTATTAAAATGATCCATCAAGTCTTTCATATATCCCCTAAACAGGTGAAAATACAATATATGAAATTAAGGAGTAATAATAAACCCAAATATGAAAAACAAGAATAAAAACTATCATTCGATCAGCAAGAAGATATATTTGTGTAATATATATTTTTATAATATATATTTTTATTTCATATATTTTATGTAATATAATATATATTTTTGTTTTTATAATATATATATTTTTATTAAATATTTTGATAATATATAAATATATAATATATAATATATATTAATTTACATATAAATAAAAATATATAAAAATATATCAAAAATTAATTTTTTAATTGTATATATATAAATTTGTGTAATATATTTGTATAACATATCTAAATAATATATATTTTTATAATATAATTGTATAATATATTTATATAGTATTTTTTTCATAATTTATTGGTATAATGTATTTGTATAATATATATTTTTATATTATAATATATATTTTTATTTTTATTATATATATATATATTTAAAATATACATGTGTGTGTCTATATATAAGAAATTCTATATTTTACACCTCTATCCAAAACCGTGGAACTCCGTGTAATTTTATACTTTTCATTCGTGAAAAATGAGCCAAATCCTACTTCACCTAGCTGACCAATGAAAATTATGTTCATCCATAAACATGGTTTGTGTCTAACACTTTCTAAATTCAAGTAATATTCATCTGAAATATCATCTTTAACAATACCCTTCATCGTAATCGAAATATCTTTATCATTGACTAAATGGACATCACTGAAAAAATGAGATACATAAAAATCCATGCATCCCTTCTTGGTTATATAGTGGACTGAAGTATCATAAATAATGATCCATGATTCCAATGGTATTTTTATACTCAATAATAAAAAAGTAATTCCTTTAGTGGTCTTGGGGTGGTTGGGTTACATAGAATTGGTTAGGGGTGAGGGTGGGGGAGTGCAAGGAATGATAGCCATATCTCCTTTCAACCAAACATCACCAATAAACATTGTTGACCATAGGGTTATGCTGATGGTAAAGCAAGAATGATGATAAAAAACACTAATAGATCTTTCCAAACAATCAGTCAACGAGTAAGGAGGATAGGGGAAAAATAAGAAACCTTAGATTGAAGATTTGATTTGTTCGAGAGAAAGTATAGATATTGAAAACCTAGAAACTGTTCGAGCCTTGGATTCATTGAACGCCCCGGAATAGTTCAAGCCCTGAAATTGTTTGAGTCTTAATTCAAGCATCGGTTTGAGCTTCGATTCACTGAGGAGGAGGTGCACATGAGCCTCATCCCGGTTGGTGAGGACTCCTTAAGTGCATCCAGGAGACCCAGGATCAAATCCAGGTGGAGGCATAATTTTTGGGTACTGTAGCAGTACTATTGCAGGTACTGTAATGGGAACTATAGAAGATACTATTTGGCACTGTAGCATCTGGGAATATTCCACTATTTGGGCCTTCAGGCCACTAATTTGGTCTCTGAGTCCTCTAAGGCCTTCAGGCCACCTAGTCCTTCAGGTCAGTAAGTCCTTCAGGCCACCTCATAGCTTTCAGGCCACCTTAAGGCCTTCGGGCTACCTTAAGGCCTTCGGGCCACCTTAAGTGCAAATACAAACCAGACAACCTATAAGGAACAAGCTCTAGAAAGAGGATGAGCAAGGAGCTTTCACCATAGCAGAAGCTAAACGGATTGTAAGAATGAAAGGGTATGACACCTACCATCGGGATAATCCTGTGCATCCACGGGAAAGCCTAGCCGAACAACCATGCGATGGTGGAGAGCTGATTTCACGATGAAGATGCTGAGGGGGAGTTGTTCCAAGTAGTTAGTTGGGGTTGTATGTAATGTTTGTAGCCTATGGGAAATGAATTTCTCTAAGGCCTACGGTCCATGTAATACTTATGCCTACGGGCCTTGGAAGGGTTCCACCTCACCCCTTGAAAAGTGGATTATCAAAAAATCAATAAAAATGAAGGCCTTCGGGCCATTGGAGGATTCACCGAGGAGGAGCGCCTGTAGTGTGTGGCTTCTGTGGAAAGTTTCAGATTTTGGGACAAGTTCACAAATAGTTTGAGTATATTTAAATATATTAGGATACTTTTATTAGTGCTTATAAAAAAGCACTGATACAGATAGAGCTTTATCCACATTTTTTGGGACTGATAAAGCTTCCTTTTATCAGCACTAATTAATGTAGCGCTGATAAAGGGTTTATAATTATAATTATAAATAATTTTTTTGTAAATATATTTATATAATTATATATATATTTAATAAATATATATAAATAAAAATATCGTAAATATATTTATTATAATTTTATAATTTTTTAAATATAGAATTATTTATTTATAATTATTTAAATACTTTTAAAAACAATAATATTTTTATCATTAAATATATTTATATAATTATATATATTATATAATTATATATATATAAGAAATATACATAAATATAAATATAGTAAATTTATTCCTTATTTAAATAAATTTATTATAATTTTATAATTATTTAAATATATATAATTATTTATTTGTCATTATATAATCACTTTTTTTAAAAATAATATTTATTTATTTATATTTATAAATATAAAAATGTATAAAAATAATAAATATACGTTTATAAATATATTATTTTACAAATATATTTTTAACATTATTAATGAATATTTAATCTTAAGTGCATGCTTGTTAAAAATGAGTGAAATTGAATAATTAAAAATTAATACACTTTAACAATATTGAAAAATTGGATAAGTTTGATTAATTAAATATAAATTATGAAAATAAATTGATATATATATTGAAATAAAGATAAATATATATTGAAAATATTAAAACATAATAAATAAATATAAATATATATATATATATAATAATATAAATTCATTAAATTCCCCAAAACATATTTGTGTGTTTGCCTTATATATAAAAATGCATTAATTATGTATATGTGAAATCAATATAATATACATTTTATATATGTTAAATTGAAAAATCAAACGATATTCAATTATTTCTATTACTCTATGCAATTAGTCAATATTAAGTCATATTAATTATTAATTATAACCCATTATTTACTAAATATATTACTATTTAATGTAAAGAATAAATATTTTGTATTATATAAATTATATTTTTATATATTCATTTATATCCATATATCCAATATATATTATTTATTAACATTATCAATAATTATTTAATTAATAAAATGTTTAATATTTTTCTCAATTTACATATTTTTAATTTTTATTTGTTTAATTTATTTTTTAAATATACCTTTATATTTAATATATAACATTTATTAGTATTTAAAATTTATATGTAGTATTATAAATTTATTCATTTTTATCAATAATTAGTTAATTAATAAAAAAATTAATTTTTTTTAATAAAATCATTTTTATTTTTTAGTTGTTTAATTATTTTATTTTATTCGAATTTTTATCAGTGCTAAAAAAATGCTGATAAATTATCCTTTTATAAGCTCTAAAAATAAAGCAATCATAAAGGGTGCCTTCACTAATGCTTTTTTCTAGCACAGATTAAAGGAACCCTTTATCAGCGCTTATTTTTTTATCAGTGCTTGTTCTAGGGCTGATAAAGGTCTCCTTTATTAGATCTTTTTTATAACACTGTTAAAGAAATTTTTTTAGTAGTGTTGTCAAAGTAACTTTCCTTAATGGAACTAGAAGTCTCTATGACTCTAGGTGATGCCAAAATGATTTTCAAGTTTCAAAGATCTATTTTTGGTTTGAAGAAAGCATCCAGATCATGGAACATTCGATTTGATAAAGCTATGAAAGAATTTCATTTCATTAAAAATGAAATAAATCCATGTGTTTAAAAGAGGATTAGTTGGAATGCAGTCTCTAGTATATTTTGATGACATATTACATATTAGAAATGACACACCAGTCTTATAGTCTACTAAGGACTAGTTAAACAAGCATTTCTCCATGAAAGACTTAGTTTTTTAAGTTGGGGTCGAAGCCTCTTCTTATTATGAAATCATAGACCTTTTTCTATCTTAGTAGAGGGAAATTGATTACATATCCAATAGGATCAAGGCCAAATGGCTCATGAACATGGCCTAAAGGCCTAGTGCAGCGTCATGCCTGCATCATTCTACCTGCGTCACCATCTGCATGTGTCAAGCCTACGCCACCGCCTGCATCATGAATCGCCCAAGGGGATTACCAGGATTCGAACCTTGATCTTTTGGATGTAGGATTATGGGGTTTACCGCTCAATATCCAAGAGTATTTTTGGACTAAATCAAAGTACATGCATTGGATATATACTAAAAAAAATTTCTATAGAATAATCCAAGAGATGATTGGTTCCAATGTCATATCGTATACATCTTTGAAAGAAAAAGTGCCCTCATACAAAAAATGAGAAAGATAGAAATAGTAAGATCTCATATGCCTCAATGATAGGATCAATCATGTATGTCATGTTATGTACTAGAATTGATGTTTCATATTGTAACACCCCAAGCTTCCATGATACACTTCTCTTTGAATAATACAGTTGCGTGTGTTGTACGCAACTTCGAGTTCTTACATACACCACAACCAATCAAACTAGCCATTAGGAATAGTAATACCCAATTTTTGAAATTTTATAAATTTTATCTTTAAAAATGGACTTCATTTTTGGATTCGGAATATCGAAATTAGCTTAAGGTGAATTTTTGGTATTTTTCTGAAAACATTCAATTTTTTTATGAATAGTGAAAAAACACTGAGTTATAGTTTAAAACCGAATTTTTATTTAAATAATTATTTATTTTATTTAAATTTAATTAAGGTCGACATATATACATAATACCTATATAATTTCAATGTAATTAATTGGAGTTAGTTTAGAATAATTTTAGATATATAAAAATTTTGTTGAACTTTTCACCGCCTTTTACCCACCTCCTAGGAGAATTTGGAAATTCACATAAAACTTAATTTTACCGCTTTTATGAGTGGAATTTTGAAAATTCAAGAAACACGGTTAATATAAAATAGTAAAATGTGGTTCAATAAGATAAAAATAATTTTTGGGGAATAGTAACTTTTTACTTTTATTTACCACTGTTAAAAGTAAATAGGGTAATTAAGGGTAAAAATGATATTAATATTACCCTAACACATGTCTTAATTATATTGGACAAGTGTATCTCCACCAAAAACAACCTTAGGAATAAAATATTATCATTTAGGTCCACTTGGATTAGATTAGGACATTTATTATTATTTAATTCAAAGAAGAGTTAAAAGAGTTAAAATCAATGTTTAATAACTAAAACATTTTTAATATAGAGTTATATATAAGATAAATTAGATTATAAATATTCATTAGAAATATAAAAATATTTCCTAAAAAATGGAATTTTATTTATAATTTTTATGCATTAAATAATTTAATTTATTTATGACACAATGGTGATGCAGTAATTCCCTAATTAATGAAATATTAAAATAATTGATATTATAAATATCTAAATAAATTTAATTTGAGACTTTTTATGAATTAAAGTAATTTTATAGGTTAATATGACATATTATTATTGGTCACATGAATATTTTTCTAAGTAATAATGCTGTTATGAATTTATCAAAAACAAAATACCCAATAGTGTCAAAATTGACATAAAAGAGTTTTTAAATCAAATATTATATTATTAATTCATATTATATTCCTAAAAATCTAAGGTTTGGCGAAAGGACTTATATCATGATTTGTGTATCATTAATGGACCACTTGGGGTTCTATTGGAAGTTTATAGTAAGTTTATTAACTATATAATATAAAAATACAAAGAGACATGGTAAATGTCAAACAAATTAACTAAGAGTTAAAACTAAAATATAAGGTTAATAAAGTAACTAAAACCTCTATAAAACCTATTTTTTGAGTAGTTTTAGACCCATAGATACCTTATACTTTAAATAATCCAGTTTGGATCCATTATAAACCTAATTTGAATTTATTATAAAATAATACTTTACGTTTTTTCTAAAGAGCCCCTCCTCCCCCTTATAAAAGGACACCACTTCTAACCAATTCCTCACACCTCTCAAGCCTTCTGGATCGTCCAAACTCTTCCCAATTAATCTCCCTACATCTATCTCCTCCTCCTAGAAGCCTTAAATTAGGCAGAAGGCACTTCAAGTGTCCTTTTTGGTTCAAACCAAAGGGAGTTACCCAAATTAAAGGTAACAATTTCACTTAGCTTCTTTTCTTTTATTTTACTTCTCCAACCCCTAAACTCCTATTATTATTTACTTTTGTAAAAAAAAACCAGTATCTTAAATATACCAGGATATTTTTATGAGAATTATTCGAACTACTCTTACACACACCTCCATCTAATGGGTGAAGAACATAATGTTTCTGTGGATGGCAACCAAATGCCTCACGAAATGATGATTGTTCAATTATCTCCTACCACCTCTCATGGTGGCCATTATGATGGAGATATAATTAAATATGATATTAATGATATTTATTTTATATATAAGCTTCTTTAATTAAATTTTATAGCATACCATTATTCGTTTCATGTTGTATATATATACGATAATTTCATTTGAGGAAGAGCGGACTACCGCCCCCTCAAAGTGATATGACTCGTTCATACCATACATGGAACGTATAAAGGATGGTATTGATGAACATAAGTAACACATATAAGATATTATATTATACTGGAATAATAATATACCTATGTATCATTTGGTTTTGATTCCTTTTTAAATGAAAAATGAAATGGAAGTAGCGTTCGTGCATACGTACGGACTACCGTCTCCATGAACGCGAAGAGATTCATTCCCCATCGTATCCATTCAAGTATAATTATCATTTTATGATTAAAAATAATTTTTAAAGACTTGATATCATTATGGATATGAATAATATAGAACCTATCCATAACAAACACGGCTTATGTAACAAAACATATAAAATAAAACGAGTAAGTTAACACCCGAAATGACGATAATACTAAGATATTATTAACAAAGCAATGTTAAAAGATCATATATGATATCATATTAATGTATATTATTCTTTTATAATTTAATAAAAATCATTTAACCACTATACAGAAGTTTTACCTACCCTCGAGAAAGGAAAAGTACAAGGTAAGGGGTATTCATCTCACTTCTTATTCTTGTGAGATTCATGCCATATTGCCCCTATTACCTTTTGTGTGGTGTATGTACTACCCATAATTGTATTCATTATGTAATACACTTTAATTTATGTGTATTTACATATTCATTGTATGATACCTCTTTCATGGGGTGTATTTTTCGTAAGTTACCAAATTGTTAAGGGTTAATTTCTCAATCTCATTATTATCAGAGATTGTTTATGTGTAAGTATTTACTAGGACATTTTTATTATCCATTACCATTTTTCATAAAAATGATTTCAAAATGAATATTTTAAAGATTTTTGAAAGTTAATCTTTATAAATATCATAATTTTAAATATTTTAATGATTTATCTTTCTAAATCTTTTTAATTAATGTCCATGTTTTCAAAATGATTTTAAGGATTTATTTATATGGACATGAATGTTTTGAAATGATAATTATTTTAAAAAGTATCAAACTGGCATGCGACAATTTGATTCAAAAATCTCTTTTAAATTACTTCCTTTACAATTGTGTGACTTTTAAATGATTTTACAAAAAATAGATATTTCTCTGAAATAGTTTTGATTTCATCTATGTCAACATCCTTTGATAAATTTTACTCTTGGTTGAAGTTGATTTATAATGATACAAATATTCCATATTTTACTTAAGGTTTTATTATAAGGCCCCCAGCCTTAAACCTTACTTAATATTGAATTAAATGAGTAATTCACATTGAGGATCTTTTCAGGTTTAGAGTTTTAGAGAATTAGGACATAACTATTACATCTCAAAAGATTACAAAGTAGACACTTCTACTAAGTTTCCATAATAAAAAAAACTCTTAAAAAGAAACATGTCTAGTTCCATGTCTTATATAGCATGACATTCCCTTGATCCCATCCTTGACCTTATTCAACTTTAAGTCCTGTGAAAAACATTTCAAAAACTTTGGATGAGCATAAGAAGCTCAGTAAGGGATACACAAAGAATGAAAACTGTTAGTTTTTCAAAACAACAAGTAAACCATGAATACTTAATCAATGTTATACTTTTCACCTTCATGAATTAGTAAAACTCTTCATTGAAAAAAAGTATCATTACTTACCTTTTTGTAACCAAAGGATTACCATAAAACCCATATAAAGAACACATAACATATATAAAGGTAACTTGGGACATAAACATACTTAAGTGGAATAACCATACTGTCGACTTCCACACATATCACTTAATGGAATAGACATACGGCCAATTTCCATACATACTTAATGGAATAGCCATACGGCCGACTTCCATACCCAATGCATTGGAGGTTATAACGTAACCACCCGTCCTAGTATTCACGGCACCACCCGTCATATGGTTTATAACGTAACCACCCGTTAAAATGTCCAAGTACCAATATAAAATCATAAAACATAAAACCAATATAAAGGAATGATAACATTTCCACATCACAATATATCATAATAGAATCCTTTATCAAAACCATTTTCAAAACCATTTAAAACATTTAATAAAGAGATTTTTGAATCAAAGTGTCCCATACCACCTTGAAGCTTAAAATTTTAAACCATTAATATCCATATAAATAAATCCTTAAAACCATTTTCAAAACATGGATATTAATAAGAAAAAAAAATTAAAACATTTAAAAGGACATTTTGGTTAAAGGGGTTTTACCAAAATTAGAGACACTTGAATACAATAATTGAGGAATAACATTTAGTCATAACTTTATAATATCATGAGAATAAATGGATTCATGATATAATAATCCAAAGGACAGTATATACACCATATAAGAGTGAATTGGTGCATAACAACAATGAACCCTCAATAGAAATGTCAAATGTGATGAAATCCCTTATAAAGAAGGTATCCTTAAATTAAGGACAAATCAATCTCAAAAATATGTGTGACAAATATAAATACACCCAATATAAGTGGATATTAAGTGTAAAACAATAAAAGGTCATTCACACATATTCAATGGATGACATATTCAATGACCACATGTTGAACCCAAAGAAATCGAAATTGGGTTAAAAAGTTCCCTTGACAGCCTAACGGCATCACATCAAAATGAGTTGATGAGAGATAAAAAGTGTATCTCATCACTTGGACATAAAATTTACATCAATAAGGATATATGAGAACATATCCCAACATAACAATATGTAAATTAAAAGACCCAACAAAAGAAGTCTTTTAAAAAAGAGGAGGGTGAAAGGTTCCCTTACCGACTTGGGTATCTTTCAAAACATACACCCCATGAAAGAAGGACAATAGGTCATTGATGTAAATACTCATAAACGAAATTATATTACACAAAGAGTAGAATAATGGGAAGTACATACACCACTCAATGGAATTTGTGGCAAATGTAGCATAAATCTCATGGGAATAAAAGTGAGATGAAAAATCCCTTATGAAAACTCGGCAGCCTAACAGTGCCACATAAAACTTCCGAATATGGATTGATGAGATCAAATAGGGTATCTCATCACATTAAAATAAAATTTACAAAAAGAGTAATATAAAAGAACATCCCCCAAAATTACAAAGAGGAGCCTAAAAGAAGTGACATAAAGGAGAGTACTTAAAAAGAAAGAGAGACGATAGATCTCTTACGAAAGTTCGGCAGCCTAACGGCGCCACTCAAAACTTCCAAAATGGATTGATGAGAGAGAATAGGGTCTCTCATCACATGAACATAAAAATTACAGTATGAGTAATATAAAATAACATCCCAATCATAAGAAATATGAGCTTAAAAGAAATGACATAAAAGAGTTTACTTAAAAAGAAAGAGAGTTGTAGGATCCCTTACCTCGGGTCCGACTTGACTCGATCGTTCTTTAACGTCCTAAATAATAAACTTGAGTTAATCTCTACTTTCTTAAGAACCTTTTTCAAGTTAATTATTCATTTTACACCATGTTATAAACATCATGTAATCATTTAAGTTAATAATGTTCATTTTTTCGGTATTTGGTTCTTAAGTCGAAAGTGGACTTCTTACAATTACATGTTGTTCGTGTGGTCAAAGGTTCTTTATATCCAGAATGACATTCCTGATTTTGATATCATATATATCATATATATCCAGCATATACATGTATTTATAATATTACATAATCATTTAGAGGTAAGAAATGAAATGCATCGTTCATGGAGACGGTAAGTCGTACGTATGCATGAAGGCTACTTTCATTTCTTTGTCATATTAATGGAATTAAAACTAAATGAGAGGTATGTATATTTTAATTACGGAATTATATTAATCATTTATATGTATCATTAATCAAATATATCAATTATATACATGTACTTATAATAGTACATTACATTTGGGGATAAAAAATGAAATGCACCGTTCATGGAGACGGTAAGCCGTACGTACGCATGAACGCTACTTTCATTTCTATCTCATACTTTAATGGAAAGAAATAATAATTATATAGAGGTATATAATAATTCCAGTATAACATCATATATAATAACATTAAATCCATCCTTTATACGTCCCACGTATGGTATTAACGAATCACTTCACTTTGAGGGGGCGGTAGTCCGCACTTCCTAAAATGAAGATATCGCGTATACCCATAATGGAAGCCATAAAGGTAAGACACAAATGAAAAAGACAGAAGCATAAGTAAAACATAAACATATTATATATCATATATTAATATAGTGACATCTTAATGGCCACCTTTGAAGGTGTTAAGAGAATGTTGAACAATCATCGTTTCGGGAGGCAGAAATTCGCCATCCACGAAAACCGTATGTTATTTAACCATTTGATGTAGTTGTGTGAGAGTGTAGCTCGAATAAATCTTATAAAAAAATCCTAGTATATTGAAGATACTGGTGTTGTTACAAAATAAGTAAATAAAAATAGTTTAGGGGGTTGGAGAAGCAAAATAAAACAAATGAACATGAGAGAATGAATTACCTTTAAAAGTATAACTCCTTTTGATTTGAGCCTAAAGGCTTCCTTTGAAAGTATTCTGCCCAAATTGAATCCTATAGGATGAGGATAGGGATGTGGAGAGAGTAAATGGGCAGGGGGTGGCCGAGCCAAAGGCTTGAGGAGTGTGTGTAAGGTGGTAGAGGTGGGAGCCTTTTATAAGAGGAGAGGAGGGGCACTTTTGGAAAGTAAGGAAATATTACTTTATTTGAAAATGTTTTTCGGTTTTAAAAAGTCCCACATTGATATAATTCTTGTATAAGGTGATAAGGGTTCTAAATCCACACATACAATAAGTTTTGGATATGTTTAGTTCATAGATTTTACATTATCTTTCCATTTTATTTAAATCGTTAAATAATGAGGTCATCGCTGCATCATCATGATGTCATAAATATTTTAATTTATTTAGTGTCTAAAAATTATAAAAAAATACTATGATGTATGAAATCTTTTTAGCTTTCCAATTAGTATTTATAATCAAAAATCGGATCTTTATAACCCCATGTAATAATTGTTTTCGTCAAACATATGATGTTTGTGTCATTTTTACTTTTACATTAAATAAAAAGTTATTTATGTCATTTCCCAACCAAAGTGGCTCCATGGGGTCCCCAAGTTGACCCATGGCTTGTCTTGGTCGGACATGACACAACCAATGAGGGTAGGACATGTGCCAAGCTCATATTATTTTATTAAAGCATTATTTTTACCTTAAACTACACTAATTACCACTAATCGCGATTAAAAACTTAGTAAGTTACTATTCACCAAAAAAATTATTTTTATCCCATTGAACCACATTTTACTTCTTAATGACAACCATGTATGTAAGATTTTTGAAATTCAAAACACAAAGATGGCAAAATTTCATTTAAACGGAAAAATCAGTTTTTATAAGTACCACTTAGTGGTTTCACTATTCATCAAAAATTGAAGTTTTTCAGAAAAATCCCAAAAAATCAACATAAGCTATATTTGATATTCCGAATTCAAAAATGAAGTCTATTTTACAAAATTCAAAACGTATTAGTCAGATTAATTAATTTAATAATTAATTCCCGTTGTCAAAGCAAATAGCGTGTTTTTATGAAACAATAAGTATCAAAAGATTGACACTAGTTTAAGTCTGATTTCAAAGTGAAATTAATTCCAACAACCACTATTGGATTTAATGGTAAAAATATATTCTAATTTCACTTTAAAACCAATTCAAAAGATAATCTAATCATATAAATAAATTATATTAAAATGAGGTTTTGAATTAAATTACAACATTTTACACTATTCATTAAAAAAAAGAACTTTATCGGAAAGATACCAAAAATTTACACAAAGTACATTTTGATGTCCCGATTCTTAAGAAGAGTTTTATTTGGTCCAATAGAATGTATAAGAGTGAACAAAACTATATTTAATGACGGTTCGCCATCAAAAGGCGATAAGTGAACCTTTAGTGAAAACTGGGGCATATACGCCTAAAATTGAATTCTTTCCGTATTTTAAGCCTTTATCTTTTATTGGATAAATGTAAAAACATTTAAAAACATGTATAATCATATTTTAGTTATTTCTATCCATTCTCACCAATACAACGACTACATGTTAACTGCCATTTAAAATAATATTATTTTATTATTAGAGTGCAACGTAAGATTCCCAAGAAACTCGTTGTTGCGTGTTGGGTACACCATCGAGCAAAGCATCCCCTTTAAAGTCATATTAATATTTTATTCACAAATTTGGATAAATAATAAAATGTCATATTATTTATTTACCTGGGGTGTTACATCCTTCCCCCCTTTTGGGAATTGCGTCCTCGCAATTTTTAAAATTGAGCTTGGAAACATCCTTGAAAGTCCCACATCGGAACAAGAGTCGGTAAAACAATAACTTTAAAATAATGAAAGATAAGCACAAAGGTCACCCGAGTTAACCCATACTAGGATTCCAAGTATGAAAATATGGACATGGAGGAAAAAACAAAGGGTCATGTTCTGATGGAGAGTGATAGAAAATATGTTTAGGAGAAAGTTAACCACGATAAAATCACATACTTGTGATGGGTTAAATGGTGTTGGGTTCCCCAGTAGGAAAAGTCAATAGACAACATTTTTGCTTTAAGTTACTTTTTATTGAGGAATTTATTTTTGAGCTTAAATAAAACATAAGGAAACATACTTACTTGTCATGTTGACTTCCAACTTTTACTAGATTCCTTAATCAAACTCATATTTTTTTTCCAAAAGACGAGTATTTAGAGAGACTTGTTCGCATTAAGAGTACTATAATCAACTTCTAGAGAACCAACTAATCCAAAAAAAGAGAACTATATACATCCCATGTCTTTAGGCTTTAACCAAAACCAAAACCAGAAAGGTTAGTACAAGGTCAGATAATCCAGAAAAGGATAACCCTTTATAAAAAGAAAATCTATTCTTAATCTCCAAAATTTGTCCAACAAAACCCAAAGATCAACGAGAACCATTATATAACCAATTTGTCCATAAAATTCTTCAAAGTAAACCAATCTAAGATTGAAACCCAAATATTTTAAGGATTTAGTCACATAGTCTTCCAAGTTAAATCGTAACATTTATCTCCAAACAACATCAATTGCTCCTAAAGTCTCGTATTGAAAAGTAATTAACCTAATCACATATCCTCTATGATAGGTTAATCATTTTCATAAATAACCCAAAATCATCTTACTCTTAATTAATAAAATCATATAACTAAAAAGAATCAGTCAAACTAACCAGGGACTTCACGTAGTCCAGTGGTAGGCGATAAATACCAGTCGCACTTTGGTTGTGGGTTCGATTCCCGCGGCTTTGTCCGACGCGACGGGTTGTCACACGGTCTGTGTGTTGTCCTTTTTCCAAAACTATATAATTCTTATAAAATTCCCCAAAATGAGATAAAATCTTCAAGAATAATCATAACAAATTTTAACCTCAAGTTTATCTCATTCCATTCATTTTCTATCATATCATAGAGTAACCCATAATTACCTAAAAATTAAGGATCATATAAACCCTAATGGTTACCTTAATAATTATTACCTGAATTTCCAAATAGAGTTGGTCATCTCGTACATGATGCATTAGAGAACTCACCAAGGTTGAAGTGGTTGATCATGAATCCTTGATAGTTGGTTTAGAACAACTATGAGATTCCTCATTGAATCCCCCATCTCATCCAGTATCTTAATCAGAGAACCAACACAGTTTCCTTCAATCCCATTGTCACTTTGGTGCCTACTAGATCCAGCCATCTACTAAAACCAAAAAGGTCAGTGTGAGTATATCAACATAACCATAATGTACTAATGAGGAAGATAAACACTAAGATATACTTACTCATTCACTTTATCTAAAACTAGGACTCTTTCTGAAATCCTAACCATTATGGTAATGTCACTTATGCTTAGAGAATACCCAAACCTCTAAAGTTATCTAAACCAACCTTTGCTACCAACTATAAGGCCCCCAGCCTTAAACCTTACTTAATATTGAATTAAATGAGTAATTCACATTGAGGATCTTTTCAGGTTTAGAGTTTTAGAGAATTAGGACATAACTATTAAATCTCAAAAGATTACAAAGTAGACACTTCTACTAAGTTTCCATAATAAAAAAAACTCTTAAAAAGAAACATGTCTAGTTCCATGTCTTATATAGCATGACATTCCCTTGATCCCATCCTTGACCTTATTCCACTTTAAGTCCTGTGAAAAACATTTCAAAAACTTGGGATGAGCATAAGAAGCTCAGTAAGGGATACACAAAGAATGAAAACTGTTAGTTTTTCAAAACAACAAGTAAACCATGAATACTTAATCAATGTAATACTTTTCACCTTCATGAAGTAGTAAAACTCTTCATTGAAAAAAATTATCATTACTTACCTTTTTGTAACCAAAGGATTACCATAAAACCCATATAAAGAACACATAACATATATAAAGGTAACTTGGGACATAAACATACTTAAGTGGAATAACCATACGGTCGACTTCCACACATATCACTTAATGGAATAGCCATACGGCCAATTTCCATACATACTTAATGGAATAGCCATACGGCCGACTTCCATACCCAATGCATTGGAGGTTATAACGTAACCACCCGTCCTGGTATTCACGGCACCACCCGTCATATGGTTTATAACGTAACCACCCGGTAAAATGTCCAAGTACCAATATAAAATCATAAAACATAAAACCAATATAAAGGAATGATAACATTTCCACATCAAAATATATCATAATAGAATCCTTTATCAAAACCATTTTCAAAACCATTTAAAACATTTAATAAAGAGATTTTTGAATCAAAGTGTCCCATACCACCTTGAAGCTTAAAATTTTAAACCATTAATATCCATATAAATAAATCCTTAAAACCATTTTCAAAACATGGATATTAATAAGAACAAATAATTAAAACATTTAAAATGACATTTTGGTTAAAGGGGTTTTACCAAAATTAGAGACACTTGAATACAATAATAGAGGAATAACATTTAGTCATAACTTTATAATATCATGAGAATAAATGGATTCATGATATAATACTCCAAAGGACAGTATATACACCATATAAGAGTGAATTGGTGCATAACAACAATGAACTCTCAATAGAAATGTCAAATGTGATGAAATCGCTTATAAAGAATGTATCCTTAAATTAAGGACAAATCAATCTCAAAAATATGTGTGACAAATATAAATACACCCAATATAAGTGTATATTAAGTGTAAAACAATAAAAGGTCAGTCACAAATATTCAATGGATGACATATTCAATGACCACATGTTGAACCCAAAGAAATCGAAATTGGGTTAAAAAGTTTCCTTGACAGCCTAACGGCATCACATCAAAATGAGTTGATGAGAGATAAAAAGTGTATCTCATCACTTGGACATAAAATTTTCATCAATAAGGATATATGAGAACATATACCAACATAACAATATGTAAATTAAAAGACCCAACAAAAGAAGTCTTTTAAAAAAGAGGAGGGTGAAAGGTTCCCTTACCGACTTGGGTATCTTTCAAAACATACACCCCATGAAAGAAAGACAATAGATCATTGATGTAAATACTCATAAACGAAAGTATATTACACAAAGAGTAGAATAATGGGCAGTACATACACCACTCAATTGAATTTGTGGAAAATGTAGCATAAATCTCACGGGAATAAAAGTGAGATGAAAAATCCCTTACGAAAACTCGGCAGCCTAACAGCGCCACATAAAACTTCCGAATATGGATTGATGAGATCAAATAGGGTATCTCATCACATTACAATACAATTTACAGAAAGTTTAATATAAAATAACATCCCCCAACATTACAAAGAGGAGCCTAAAATAAGTGACATAAAGGAGAGTACTTAAAAAGAAAGAGAGAGGTTAGATCTCTTACGAAAGTTCGGCAGCCTAACGGCGCCACTCAAAACTTCCAAAATGGATTGATGAGAGAGAATAGGGTCTCTCATCACATTAACATAAAAATTAAAGTAGGAGTAATATAAAAGAACATCCCAATCATAAGAAAGATGAGCTTAAAAGAAATGACATAAAAGAGTGTACTTAAAAAGAAAGAGAGTTGTAGGATCCCTTACCTCGGGTCCGACTTGACTCGATCGTTCTTTAACGTCCTGAATAATAAACTTGAGTTAATCTCTACTTGCTTAAGAACCTTTTTCAAGTTAATTATTCCTTCTACACCATGTTACAAACATCATGTAATCATTTAAGTTAATAATGTTCATTTTGTCGGTATTTGGTTCTTAAGTCGAAAGTGGACTTCTTACAATTACATGTTGTTCCTGTGGTCAAAGGTTCTTTATATACAGAATGATATTCCTGATTTGGATATCATATATATCATATATATACATCATATACATGTATTTATAATATTACATAATCATTTAGAGGTAATAAATGAAATGCACCGTTCATGGAGACGGTAAGTCGTACGTATGCATGAACGCTACTTTCATTTCTTTGTCATATTAATGGAATTAAAACTAAATGAGAGGTATGTATATTTTAATTACAGAATTATATTCATCATTTAGATGTATCATTCATCATATATATCAATTATATACATGTACTTATAATAGTACATTACATTTGGGGATAAGAAATGAAAAGCACCGTTCATGGAGACGGTAAGCCGTACGTACGCATGAACGCTACTTTCATTTGTATCTCATACTTTAATGGAAAGAAATAATAATGATATAGATGTATATAATAATTCTAGTATAAAATCATATATAATAACATTAAATCCATCCTTTATACGTCCCACGCATGGCATTAACGAATCACATCACTTTGAGGGGGCGGTAGTCCGCACTTCCTAAAATGAAGATATCGCGTATACCCATAATGGAAGCCATAAAGGTAAAACACAAATGAAAAATACAGAAGAATAAGTAAAAAATAAACATATTATATATCATATATTAATATAGTGACATCTTAATGGCCACCTTTGAAGGTGTTAAGAGAATGTTGAACAATCATCGTTTCGGGAGGCAGAAATTCGCCATCCACGGAAACCGTATGTTCTTTAACCATTTGATGTAGTTGTGTGAGAGTTTAGCTCGAATAAATCTTATAAAAACATCCTAGTATATTTAAGATACTGGTTTTGTTACAAAATAAGTAAATAAAAAGAGTTTAGGGGGTTGGAGAAGCAAAATAAAACAAATGAACATGAGAGAATGAATTACCTTTAAAAGTGTAACTCCTTTTGATTTGAGCATAAAGGCTTCCTTTGAAAGTATTCTGCCCAAAGGGAATCCTATAGGATGAGGAGAGGGATGTGGAGAGAGTAAATGGGAAGGGGTTGGCCGATCCAAAGGCTTGAGGAGTGTGTGTAAGGTGGTAGAGGTGGGGGCCTTTTATAAGAGGAGAGGAGGGGCACTTTTGGAAAGTAAGGAAATATTACTTTATTTGAAAATGTTTTTCGGTTTTAAAAGGTCCCACATTGATATAATTCGTGGATAAGGTGATAAGGGTTCGAAATCCACCCATCCAATAAGTTCTGGACATGTGTAGTTCATAGATTTTACATTTTCTTTCCATTTTATTTAAATCGTTAAATAATGAGGTCATCGCTGCATCATCATGATGTCATAAATAATTTAATTTATTTAGTGTCTAAAAATTATAAAAAAAATACTATGATGTAGGAAATCTTTTTATCTTTCCAATGACTATTTATAATCAAAAATCGGATCTTTATAACCCCATGTAATAATTGTTTTCGTAAAACATATGATGTTTGTGTCATTTTTACTTTTACATTAAATAAAAAGTTATTTATGTCATTTCCCAACAAAAGTGGCTCCATGGGGTCCCCAAGTTGACCCATGACTTGTCTTGGTCGGCCCTGACACAACCAATGAGGGTAGGACATGTGTCACGCTCATCTTATTTTATTAAAGCATTATTTTTACCTTAAACTACAATAATTACCACTAATCGCGATTAAAAACTTAGTAAGTTACTATTCACCAAAAAATTATTTTTATCCCATTGAACCACATTTTACTTCTTAATGACAACCATGTATGTCATATTTTTGAAATTAAAAACACAAAGATGGAAAAATTTCATTTAAACGGAAAAATCAGTTTTTATAAGTACCACTTAGTGGTTTCACTATTCATCAAAAATTGAAGTTTTTCAGAAAAATCCCAAAAATTCACCATAAGCTATATTTGATATTCCGAATTCAAAAATGAAGTCTATTTTACAAAATTAAAAATATATAAGTCAGATTAATTAATTTAATAATTAATTCCCGCTGTCAAAGCAAATAGCGTGTTTTTATGAAACAATAAGTATCAAAAGATTAACACTAGTTTAAGTCTGATTTCAAAGTGAAATTAATTCCAACGACCACTATTGGATTTAATGGTAAAAATATATTATAATTTCACTTTAAAACCAATTCAAAATATAATCTAATCATATAAATAAATTAGATTAAAAAGAGGTTTTGAATTAAATTACAACATTTTACACTATTCATTGAAAAAAAGAACTTTATCGGAAAGATACCAAAAATTTACACAAAGTACATTTTGATGTCCCGATTCTTAATAAGAGTTTTATTTGGTCCAATAGAATGTATAAGAGTGAACAAAACTATATTTAATGGCGGTTCGCCATCAAAAGGCGATAAGTGAACCTTTAGTGAAAACTGGGGCATATACGCCTAAAATTGAATTCTTTCCGTATTTTAAGCCTTTATCTTTTATTGGATAAATGTAAAAACATTTAAAAACATGTATAATCATATTTTAGTTATTTCTATCCATTACCGCCAATACAACGACTACATGTTAACTGCCATTTAAAATAATATTATTTTATTATTAGAGTGCAACGTAAGATTCCCAAGAAACTCGTTGTTGTGTGTTGGGTACACCATCGAGCAAAGCGTCCCCTTTAAAGTCATATTAATATTTTATTCACAAATTTGGATAAATAAGAAAATATCATATTCTTTATTAACCTGGGGTGTTACATCCTTCCCCCCTTTTGGGAATTGCGTCCTCGCAATTTTTAGAATTGAGCTTGGAAACATCCTTGAAAGTCCCACATCGGAACAAGAGTCGGTAAAACAATCACTTTAAAATAATGAAAGATAATCACAAAGGTCACCCGAGTTAACCCATACTAGGATTCCAAGTATGAAAATATGGACATGGAGGAAAAAACAAAGGGTCATGTTCTGATGGAGAGTGATAGAAAACATGTTTAGGAGAAAGTTAACCATGAGAAAATCACATACTTGTGATGGGTTAAATGGTGTTGGGTTCCCCAGTAGGAAAAGTCAATAGACAAAATTTTTTCTTTAAGTTACTTTTTATTGAGGAATTTATTTTTGAGCTTAAATAAAACATAAGGAAGCATACTTACTTGTCATGTTGACTTCCAACTTTTACTAGATTCCTTAATCAAACTCATATTTTTTTTCCCAAAGGACGAGTATTCAGAGAGACTTGTTCGCATTAAGAGTACTATAATCAACTTCTAGAGAACCACCTAATCCAAAAAAGAGAACTATATACATCCCATGTCTTTAGGCTTTAACCAAAACCAAAACCAGAAAGGTTAGTACAAGGTCAGATAATCCAGAAAAGGATAACCCTTTATAAAAAGAAAATCTATTCTTAATCTCCAAAATTTGTCCAACAAAACCCAAAGATCAATGAGAACCATTCTATAACCAATTTGTCCATAAAATTCTTCAACGCAAACCAATATAATA
Source organism: Viscum album (assembly GCA_963277665.1). Lineage (NCBI taxonomy): Eukaryota > Viridiplantae > Streptophyta > Magnoliopsida > Santalales > Viscaceae > Viscum > Viscum album. The sequence continues at coordinate 406,774,277 of OY728166.1, forward strand.
TTGAAACCCAAATATTTGAAAGATTTAGTCACATAGTCTTCCAAGTTAAATCGTAACATTTATCTCCAAACAACATCAGTTGCTCCTAAAGTCTCGTATTGAAAATTAGTTAACCTAATCACATATCCTCCATGATAGGTTAATAATTTTCATAAATAACCCAAAATCATCTTAATCTTAATTAATAAAATCATATAACTAAAAAGAATCAGTCAAACTAACCAGGGACTTCACGTAGTCCAGTGGTAGGCGATAAATACCAGTCGCACTTTGGTTGTGGGTTCGATTCCCGCGGATTTGTCCGACGCGACGGGTTGTCACACGGTCTGCGTGTTGTCCTTTTTCCAAAACTATATAATTCTTATAACATTCTCCAAAATGAGATAAAATCTTCAAGAATAATCATAACATATTTTAACCTCAAGTTTATCTCATTCCATTCATTTTCCATCATATCATAGAGTAACCCATAATTACCTAAAAATTAAGGATCATATAAACCCTAATGGTTACCTTAATAATTATTACCTGAATTTCCACATCGAGTTGGCCATCTCGTACATGATGCATTAGAGAACTCACCAAGGTTGAAGTGGTTGATCATGACTCTTTGATAGTTGGTTTAGAACAACTATGAGATTCCTCATTGAATCCCCCATCTCATCCAGTATCTTAATCAGAGAACCACCACAGTTTCCTTCAATCCCATTGTCACTTTGGTGCCTGCTAGATCCAGCCATCTACTAAAACCAAAAAGGTCAGTGTGAGTATATCAACATAACCATCATGTACTAATGAGGAAGATAAACACTAAGATATACTTACTCATTCACTTTATCTAAAACTAGGACTCTTTCTGAAATCCTAACCATTATGGTAATGTCACTTATGCTTAGAGAATACCCTAACCTCTAAAGTTATCTAAACCAACATTTGATACCAACTATAAGGCCCCCAACCTTAAACCTTACTTAATATTGAATTAAATGAGTAATTCACATTGAGGATCTTTTTAGGTTTAGAGTTTTAGAGAATTAGGACATAACTATTACATCTCAAAAGATTACAAAGTAGACACTTCTACTAAGTTTCCATAATAATAAAAACTCTTAAAAAAACATGTCTAGTTCCATGTCTTATATAGCATGAAATTCCCTTGATCCCATCCTTGACCTTATTCCACTTTAAGTCCTGTGAAAAACATTTCAAAAACTTGGGATGAGCATAAGAAGCTCAGTAAGGGATACACAAAGAATGAAAAATGTTAGTTTTTCAAAACAACAAGTAAACCATGAATACTTAATCAATGTAATACTTTTCACCTTCATGAAGTAGTAAAACTCTTCATTGAAAAAAAGTATCATTACTTACCTTTTTGTAACCAAAGGATTACCATAAAACTCATATAAAGAACACATAACATATATAAAGGTAACTTGGGACATAAACATACTTAAGTGGAATAACCATGCGGTCGACTTCCACACATATCACTTAATGGAATAGCCATACGGCCAATTTCCATACATACTTAATGGAATAGCCATACGGCCGACTGCCATACCCAATGCATTGGAGGTTATAACGTAACCACCCGTCCTGGTATTCACAGCACCACCTGTCATATGGTTTATAACGTAACCGCCGGTTAAAATGTCCATGTACCTATATAAAATCATAAAACATAAAACCAATATAAAGGAATGATAACATTTCCACATCACAATATATCATAATAGAATCCTTTATCAAAACCATTTTCAAAACCATTTAAAACATTTAATAAAGAGATTTTTGAATCAAAGTGTCCCATACCACCTTGAAGCTTAAAATTTTAAACCATTAATATCCATATAAATAAATCCTTAAAACCATTTTCAAAACATGGATATTAATAAGAACAAATAATTAAAACATTTAAAATGACATTTTGGTTAAAGGGGTTTTACCAAAATTAGAGACACTTGAATACAATAATTGAGGAATAACATTTAGTCATAACTTTATAATATCATGAGAATAAATGGATTCATGATATAATACTCCAAAGGACAGTATATACACCATATAAGAGTGAATTGGTGCATAACAACAATGAACCCTCAATAGAAATGTCAAATGTGATGAAATCCCTTATAAAGAAGGTATCCTTAAATTAAGGACAAATCAATCTCAAAAATATGTGTGAAAAATATAAATACACCCAATATAAGTGGATATTAAGTGTAAAACAATAAAAGGCCATTCACACATATTCAATGGATGACATATTCAATGACCACATGTTGAACCCAAAGAAATCGAAATTGGGTTAAAAAGTTCCCTTGACAGCCTAACGACATCACATCAAAATGAGTTGATGAGAGATAAAAAGTGTATCTCATCACTTGGACATAAAATTTACATCAATAAGGATATATGAGAACATATCCCAACATAACAATATGTAAATTAAAAGACCCAACAAAAGAAGTCTTTTAAAAAAGAGGAGGGTGAAAGGTTCCCTTACCGACTTGGGTATCTTTCAAAACATACACCCCATGAAAGAAAGACAATAGATCATTGATGTAAATACTCATAAACGAAAGTATATTACACAAAGAGTAGAATAATGGGCAGTACATACACCACTCAATTGAATTTGTGGAAAATGTAGCATAAATCTCACGGGAATAAAAGTGAGATGAAAAATCCCTTACGAAAACTCGGCAGCCTAACAGCGCCACATAAAACTTCCGAATATGGATTGATGAGATCAAATAGGGTATCTCATCACATTACAATAAAATTTACAGAAAGTTTAATATAAAATAACATCCCCCAACATTACAAAGAGGAGCCTAAAATAAGTGACATAAAGGAGAGTACTTAAAAAGAAAGAGAGAGGTTAGATCTCTTACGAAAGTTCGGCAGCCTAACGGCGCCACTCAAAACTTCCAAAATGGATTGATGAGAGAGAATAGGGTCTCTCATCACATTAACATAAAAATTACAGTAGGAGTAATATAAAAGAACATCCCAATCATAAGAAAGATGAGCTTAAAAGAAATGACATAAAAGAGTGTACTTAAAAAGAAAGAGAGTTGTAGGATCCCTTACCTCGGGTCCGACTTGACTCGATCGTTCTTTAACGTCCTGAATAATAAACTTGAGTTAATCTCTACTTGCTTAAGAACCTTTTTCAAGTTAATTATTCCTTCTACACCATGTTACAAACATCATGTAATCATTTAAGTTAATAATGTTCATTTTGTCGGTATTTGGTTCTTAAGTCGAAAGTGGACTTCTTACAATTACTTGTTGTTCGTGTGGTCAAAGGTTCTTTATATCCAGAATGACATTCCTGATTTGGATATCATATATATCATATATATCCAGCATATATATGTATTTATAATATTACATAATCATTTAGAGGTAAGAAATGAAATGCACCGTTCATGGAGACGGTAAGCCGTACGTATGCATGAACGCTACCTTCATTTCTTTGTCATATTAATGGAATTAAAACTAAATGAGAGGTATGTATATTTTAATTACAGAATTATATTCATAATTTAGATGTATCATTCATCATATATATCAATTATATACATGTACTTATAATAGTACATTACATTTGGGGATAAGAAATGAAATGCACCGTTCATGGAGACGGTAAGCCGTACGTACGCATGGACGCTACTTTCATTTCTATCTCATACTTTAATGGAAAGAAATAATAATGATATAGAGGTATATAATAATTCCAGTATAACATCATATATAATAACATTAAATCCATCCTTTATACGTCCCACGTATGGCATTAACGAATCACATCACTTTGAGGGGGCGGTAGTCCGCACTTCCTAAAATGAAGATATCGCGTATACCCATAATGGAAGCCATAAAGGTAAGACACAAATGAAAAATACAGAAGCATAAGTAAAACATAGACATATTATATATCATATATTAATATAGTGACATCTTAATGGCCACCTTTGAAGGTGTTAAGAGAATGTTGAACACTCATCATTTCGGGAGGCAGAAATTCGCCATCCACGGAAACCGTATGTTCTTTAACCATTTGATGTAGTTGTGTGAGAGTGTAGCTCGAATAAATCTTATAACAACATCATAGTATATTGAAGATACTGGTGTTGTTACAAAATAAGTAAATAAAAAGAGTTTAGGGGGTTGGAGAAGCAAAATAAAACAAATGAACATGAGAGAATGAATTACCTTTGAAAGTATAACTCCTTTTGATTTGAGCATAAAGGCTTCCTTTGAAAGGATTCTGCCCAAAGGTAATCCTATAGGATGAGGAGAGGTATGTGGAGAGAGTAAATGGGCAGGGGTTGGCCGAGCCAAAGGCTTGCGGAGTGTGTGTAAGGTGGTAGAGGTGGGGGCCTTTTATAAGAGGAGAGGATGGGCACTTTTGGAAAGTAAGGAAATATTACTTTATTTGAAAATGTTTTTCGGTATTAAAAGGTCCCACATTGATATAATTCGTGGATAAGGTGATAAGGGTTCTAAATCCACCCATAAAATAAGTTTTGGACATGTGTAGTTCATAGATTTTACATTATCTTTCCATTTTATTTAAATTGTTAAATAATGAGGTCATCGCTGCATCATCATGATATCATAAATAATTTAATTTATTTAGTGTATAAAAATTATAAAAAAAATAATATGATGTAGGAAATCTTTTTATCTTTCCAATTAATATTTATAATCAAAAATCTGATCTTTATAGCCCCATGTAATATTTGTTTTCGTAAAACATATGATGTTTGTGTCATTTTTACTTTTACATTAAATAAAAAGTTATTTATGTCATTTCCCAACCAAAGTGGCTTCATGGGGTCCCCAAGTTGACCCATGGCTTTTCTTGGTCGGCCATGACACAACCAATTAGGGTAGGACATGTGTCAAGCTCATCTTATTTTATTAAAGCATTATTTTTACCTTAAACTACACTAATTACCACTAATCGCGATTAAAAACTTAGTAAGTTACTATTCACCAAAAAATTATTTTTATCCCATTCAACCACATTTTACTTATTAATGACAACCATGAATGTCGGATTTTTGAAATTCAAAACACAAAGATGGAAAAATTTCATTTAAACGGAAAAATCAGTTTTTATAAGTACCACTTAGTGGTTTCACTATTCATCAAAAATTGAAGTTTTTCAGAAAAATCCCAAAAATTCACCATAAGCTATATTTGATATTCCGAATTCAAAAATGAAGTCTATTTTAAAAAATTCAAAACATATAAGTCAGATTAATTAATATAATAATTAATTCCCGCTTTCAAAGCAAATAGCGTGTTTTTATGAAACAATAAGTATCAAAAGATTGACACTAGTTTAAGTCTGATTTCAAAGTGAAATTAATTCCAACGACCACTATTGGATTTAATGGTAAAAATATATTCTAATTTCACTTTAAAACCAATTCAAAAGATAATCTAATCATATAAATAAATTAGATTAAAAAGAGGTTTTGAATTAAATTACAACATTTTACACTATTCATTGAAAAAAAAGAACTTTATCGGAAAGATACCAAAAATTTACACAAAGTACATTTTGATGTCCCGATTCTTAAGAAGAGTTTTATTTGGTCTAATAGATTGTATAAGATTGAACAAAACTATATTTAATGATGGTTCGCCATCAAAAGGCGATAAGTGAACCTTTAGTGAAAACTGGGGCATATACGCCTAAAATTGAATTCTTTCCGTATTTTAAGCCTTTATCTTTTATTGGATAAATGTAAAAACATTTAAAAACATGTATAATCATATTTTAGTTATTTCTATCCATTCCCGCCAATACAACGACTACATGTTAACTGCCTTTTAAAATAATATTATTTTATTATTAGAGTGCAACGTAAGATTCCCAAGAAACTCGTTGTTGCGTGTTGGGTACACCATCGAGCAAAGCGTCCCCTTTAAAGTCATATTAATATTTTATTCACAAATTTGGATAAATAAGAAAATGTCATATTCTTTATTTACCTAGGGTGTTACATTTATGATATGTTTGACTATGGATGAGTTATTTTTATTCCATTAATGGTTTATGATTAATGTTTTGTCATTTCATATGCTTGTTTTAATACGAATGTTTATGTTATAATTCATCCTCTTCTTAAGATGAATGTGTTGGACTAGTATGTTCAGGGTTGGGGATCGGTAAAAGTAAGCCCTCTGGGTTGGGTTCTGGTTACAGTAGACCCTCCGGGTTGGTGTCTGGTTATTAGAGGCACTCCAGGTTGGTGTCCGGTTATTAGAGGCACTCGGGGTTGGTGTCCAGTTATTAGAAGCACTCCGGGTTGGTGTCCGGTTATTAGAGGCACTCCGGGTTGGTTCCCGGTTATTAGAGGCAATCCGGGTTGGTGTCCATTTATTAGAGGCACTCTAGGTTGGTGTCTGGTTATGAGAGCCACTCCGGGTTGGAGTCCGGTTACATAGGCTCTCCGGGATGGAGTCCGGTTACAGAGGCTCTCCAGGTTGGGTTCCGGTTATAGTTATCCCTTAGGTCTTGGCACGAGGCCTTTATACAGAAATTATTGTTCAGCGCTATGAATTCCATCATTATGAAAGTGGTTATTGATATTGTATGTGATTATTTGACTAGTAGAATATCCATGTGAATAAAGAAATGGAATTATTTCAATTTATTTTTTCCATGTTATGCTAAAGTTGAAGTTTAAAAGGTTTTTGTTTTAGTTATACATTGCCTTCAATGTTTATACTTATTTATGAAAGTTCCCTATATATTTTTATCCTTACTGAGCATCTGAGCTCACCCCTTTCTGTGTTTTAGTTTCCCTAGGATTCCAAGAAGTGTGTTGTGATTGATATGCAGGGTAAAGCCAAGGGAATAATTGCGTTCATAAAGGATTATTTATGTTGTTTTGTATGTTATAAAGTGTAATGTAACATTCATGTATGCAATCTATTTTCCAAGACTGCTAAACTGATTGGTCCTTCGGGACTTGATTCCTTGTAATCATGTCAATGTATTAAAATAATGCACCGACTCTGGGTAACCGGGGTCGAGGCGTTATAGTTGGTATCAGAGGAAGTTTAGCAATAACATTGGAAACTAGATTTAGATAAACTCTGATTAGAACACATAGCACTAAAGATAGACTTTTAGGATTATTATAGACAAACTTCCTAGAATTTTGATATTGTAGAGATTTTGTGAGTTTTCCGAGCAATACATCTCTATCTGGATACGAGCAGGTAGAGGCAGCTCTGGCACAGATGTACCTAGGGGTAAAACCTCAAAACACCGCTTTGAGATAGACTCGAATAGGAACTGGTGCATGACAATGGGCCTTGCTGCACTCTTGGTTATGACACTCCCAGGGGATATGGTTAGGATAATTCTCATTTTCATTACAAACCATTATGAAGGGTTTATTAGTGTATAACTCCTCAAAGAAGAAATTTTTATGATTATGGATTATATCCATAAACTGTTTAATTTCTGTTAAGTGTTTTACAAGTTTGGGATTAGGTATTTCTATTCATAAACTAATCTAGTGTATGTCATTGTATAGAAATGGCGCCCAGTAGAAGGAATGTGAACTCCAACAATACATATGATCCAAAGAGTAAGAAGGGTCATATCTTCCATGGTATTAAGCAAACATTTAAAAGGGAAATAGTCTCTCATGTTTTCTCAACATATGAAGAAATAGTATCATGTGTTAATAAGATAAGTAAAGAATTCTCTGAGTCCTATGGCTTTGAAGGGTAGCAAGAGAAGAAAATGATGGAAGAGAGAAAGATGGATAAAGGGAAGGGGAAAAGAAAAATTTCCCCATATGTGATAACTATGGGAAGAAACACCCTGGAACTTCCCTGAATGGAATGGGAGTATGTTATAAGTGTGGAGAAAAAGGACACCAAGTACGTGACTACAGGGGTAAGAGAAAGGTTTCAAATATATAATTCTTCATCTGTAAGAAGTTTGGACACTATGCAAACCAGTGTAAAAATCATCAGAGTATTCCTCAAATGATGCTATTGGATAATAATCAAATTATGATACTACCACAGATGAAGAGGAATGGCTAGTGTTCTTAGGTTGTTATTTTGGAATTATTTAATTGAAGTGTTGTGTCAATGATGTACTGGAAATAAATAAGGATTGTACTATAGTACTATTTTATTGAGGATTTGAGATTTTATTGTACTAATAAAAGTGACTCTACAGCAAGTTAAACTTTTTGGAAATTACGTGGTTGAAGGAAAGATAAACCTTAATATGGTCCTAATATTGAGGTACTGATTTTGGAATAAGTTATGGTTGATTTGGGTAAATTATATTGATATTATTGAATGCCTTGAAAATTATTAAAGATTTGTATATTCCATCATTGTTGGAGTTTACAACATTTTTGGATGGATGAAGTATATCTAGTATTCTATAAGGAATAAGAGAGCATGAATGTAATCAATAAGGTTTTATGGTAATTCAGGATGTTTCAGTGTTTTAAAAGAATACATGATGAAGGTATTCGAACCCACAACCATAGTGAAATTGGGATTTATCACCTACAACTAGACTACGTGAAGTTCCTGGATGGTATAATGTAGTTTATTTTTTTAGAGGGTCTGATATGTGAATTATAAATTCATTATATTTGAAACCCTATACGATTAGGATAAATAGAGTATTTTTGAGTTGTATTATTTTTTGGGGTGAAAGATGAGTTTGTGGTAGAAATTTATTAATGGATAAAACTATAATTATAAAGTAAGTATATCTCCTTATGATTTTATCCAATCTCATAAATAAATTCCTCAACATTAAGAAAAAGAACTTAGAACAAAATTTTTGTCCTAGATAGTACCTTAGATCATCACAAATTTATGGCTTTGGGATTGTTGGCCTTTTCATATCCATGTTCTCTACCACTCTCCATCAGATATTGATGGTTATATTTATCTTCCATATCCATATTTTCCTACATGGAACCCTATTATGTGTTATTTTCAGTAACCTTCATACTTACCACTCTTTATTTTAAATAGAGTCCTCATTAATCCATTTTTCGATGTGGGATTTCAACTAAGATATTTTGAAATGCCAACCCCAAGTTTACAATACCAAGCATAAATTTTGAGGACACAATTTATTGAAGGAGGGGAGAATTTAACCCCCTAATATTCCATGGTACGCTTCTCTTTGAATAATACAGTAGCGTGTGTTGTACGCAACTTCGAGTTCTAACACACACCACAACCAATCAAACTAGCCGTTATGAATAGTAATACCCACTTTTTGAAATTTTATAAATTTTATCTTTCAAAATGGACTTCATTTTTGGCCTCATAATATCGAAATTATCTTAGGGTGATTTTTTGGTATTTTTCTGAAAACATTCAATTTTTGATGAATAGTGAAAAAACACTAAGTTATAGTTTAAAACCAAATTTTTATTTAAATAATTATTTATTTTTATTGAAATTTAATTAACGTCAAAATATATACATAATAACTATATAAGTTTAATTTAATTCATTGGAGTTAGTTTAGAATAATTTTAGATATATAAAAATTTTATTGAACTTTTCACCGTCTTTTACCCACCTCCTAGGAGAATTTGGAAATTCACATAAAACATAATTTTAGCGCTTTTGTGAGTGGAATTTCAAAAATCCAAGAGACACGGTTAATATCAAGGAGTAAAATGTTGTTCAATAAGATAAAAATAATTTTTGGTGAATAGTAACTTTTTACTTTTATTTACCACAGTTAAAAGTAAATAGGGTAATTAAGGGTAAAAATGATATTAATATTACCCTAACACATGTCCTAATTCTATTGGACATGTGTATCTCAACCAAAAACAATATTATAAATAAAATATTATCATTTAGGTCCACTTGGATTAGATTAGGACATTTATTATTATTTAATTCAGAGAAGAGTTAAAAGAGTTAAAATCAATGTTTAATAACTAAAAATTTTTTAATATAGGGTTATACATAAGATAAATTCAATTATAATTATTCATTAGAAATCTAGAAAGATTTCATACATAATGGTATTTTATTTAAAAAGTTTAGACATTAAATAATTTAATTTATTTATGACACAGTGGTGATGCAGTAATTACATAATTAATGAAATATTAAAATAATTGATATTATAAATATCCAAATAAATGTAATTTGAGACTTTTTATGAATTAAAAAAAAATTATAGGTTAATATGAAATATTAGTATTGATTAAATGAATCTTTTTTGAAGTAATAATGCTGTTATGAATTTATCAAAAACAAAATACCCAATAGTGTCAATATTGACCTAAAAGAGTTTTTAAATAAAATAAAATATTATTAATTCATATTATATTTCTAAAAATATTAGGTTCTACCAAAGGACTTATATAATGATAGGTGTATCATTAATGGACCACTTTGGGGTCTATTGGAAGTTTATAGTAAGTTTATTAACCATATAATATAAAAATACAAAGAGACATGGTAAATGTCAAACAAATTAACTAAGAGTTAAAACTAAAAGATAAGGTTAATAAAGTGACCCAAACCTGTCTAAAACCTATTGGATGAGTGGTGTTTGACCCATCCCCACCTTAGACTTTAAATAATCCATTTTGGAGCCATTATAAATGGAATATGAATTTATTATAAAATAATACTTTAAGTTTTTTCTAAAGAGCCCCTCCTCCCCCTTATAAAAGGACACCACTTCTAACTAATTCCTCACACTTGTCAAGCATTTTGGCTCATCCAACCTCTGAAAAATTAATATAACTACATACCTCTCCTCTTAGTAGACTTACCTTAGGCATAAGGCACTTCAAGAGTCCTTTTTGTTTCAAACAAAAGGGAGTTACCCAAATTAAAGGTAACGATTTCTCTTAGATTCTTTTCTTTTATTTTACTTATCCAACCCCTAAACTCTTCTTATTATTTTTTTTGTAAAAAAACCAGTATCCTAAATATACTAGGATATTCTTATGAGAATTATTCAAACTAAACATACACACACCTCCATCTAATGGGTGAAGAAAATAATGTTTCTGTGGATGGCAACCAAACGCCTCACAAAACGATGATTGTTAAATTATCTCCTACCACCTCTCATGGTGGCCATTATGATGGAACTATAATTAAATATGATATTAATGATATTTATTATATATATAAGATTATTTAATTCCATTTTACATCATACCATTATTCGTTTCATGTTGTATATATATACGATAATTTCATTTGAGGAAGTGCGGACTACCGCCCCCTCAAAGTGATATGACTCGTTCATACCATACATGGAACGTATAAAGGATGGTATTAATGAACTTAAGTAAAACATATAAGATATTATATTATACTGGAATAATAATATACCTATTTATCATTTGGTTTTTATTCCTTTTTAAATGAAAAATGAAATGGAAGTAGCGTTCGTGCGTACGTACAGACTACCGTCTCCACGAACGCGATGAGATTCATTCCCCATCGTATCCATTCAAGTATAATTCTAATTTTATGATTAAAAATAATGTTTAAAAACTTGATATCATTATGGATATGAATAATATACAACCTATCCCTAACAAACACCGCTTATGTAAAAAAATATATAAAATAAAACGAGTACGTTAACACCCGAAACAACGATAATACTATGATATTATTAACAAAGAAATGTTAAAAGATCATATATGATATCATATTAATATATATTATTCTTTTATAATTTAATAACAATCATTTAACCACTATACAAGATGTTAACCTACCCTCGACAAAGGAAAAGTACAAGGTAAGTGGTTTTCATCTCACTCCTTATTCCTGTGAGATACATGCCATATTGCCACTATTACCTTTTCTTTGGTGTATGTACTGCCCATTATTGTATTAATTATCTAATACACTTTAATTTATGTGTATTTACATATTCATTATATGATACCTCTTTCATGGGGTGTATGTTTCGTAAGTTACCAAATTGGTAAGTGTTAATTTCTCAATCTCATTATTATCAGAGATTGTTTATGTGTAAGTATTTACTGGGACATTTTTATCATCCATTGCCATTTTTCATAAAAATGATTTCAAAATGAATATTTTAATTATTTTTTAACTGTAATATTTATGAAGATCAGAATTTTAAATGTTTTAATGATTTATCTTTCTAAATCTTTTTAATTAATGTCCATGTTTTCAAAATTATTTTAAGGATTTATTTATATGGACCTGAATGCTTTGAAATGATAATTCTTTTAAAAAGTATAAAAGTGGTATGGGAAAATTTTATTCAAAAATCTCTTTTAAATTACTTCCTTTAAAAATGTGTGACTTTTAAATGATTTTATAAAAAAGAGATATTTCTCTAAAATAGTTTTGATTTCATATATGTCAACATCCTTTGATAAGTTTTACACTTTTTGGAAGTTGATTTATTATGATACAAATCTTCCATATTGTATTTAAGGTTTTGTGATATGTTTGACAATGGATGGGTTATTTTTATGCCATTAATGGTTTATGATTAATGTTTTGGCATTTCGTATGCTAGTTTTAATACGAATGTTTCTGTTATATTTCATATTCTTCTTAAGATGAATGTGTTGGACTAGTATGTTCCGGGTTGGGGACCGGTAAAAGTAAGCCCTCCGGGTTGGGGTCCGGTTACAGAAGACCCTCCGGGTTGGTGTCCAGTTATTAGAGGCACTCCGGGTTGGTGTATGGTTATTAGAGGCACTCCGGGTTGGTGTCCGGTTATTAGAGTCACTCCGGGTTGGAGTCCGGTTATTAGAGGCACTCTGTGTTGGTGTTCGGTTATTAGAGGCACTCTGGGTTGGAGTCCTCTTACAGAGGCTCTCTGGGATGTAGTCCGGTTACAGAGGCTCTCCGGGTTGGGTTCTGGTTACAGTTATCCCTTAGGTCTTGGAAAGAGGCCTTGACAGAGAAATTAAAGTTTGGAATTATGCATTCCATCATTATGAAAGTTGTTATTAATATTGCATGTGATTATTCAACTAGTAGAATATCCATGTGAATTAGTAAATGGAATTATTTCAATTTATTTTTTCCATGTTATGCTGAAGTTCAAGTTTAAAATGCTTTTGTTTTAGTTATACATTCCCTTCAATGTTTATGCTTATTTATAAAAGTTTCTACTATATTGTTATCCTTACTTAGCATCTGAGATCACCCCTTTCTATGTTTTATTTTTCCCAAGATTCCAAGAAGTATTTTGTGATTGATATGCAGGGTTAAGCCAAGGTAATAATGGCGTTCATAAAAGATTATTTATGTTGTTTTTTATGTTATAAAGTGCAATGTAACATTCATGTATGTAATCTATTTTCCAAGACTGCTAAACTGATCGGTCCTTCGGGACTTGATTCCTTGTAATCATGCCAATGTATTAAAATAATGCACTAAATCTGGGTAACTAGGGTCGGGGCATTACACATATTCATTGAGCATGGTGGGAAGATATCAATAAGGTACGGGAGAACACACTGGTATAAAACATATTTATCATGTTAGCCTTTTCACATCAGTTATTCATTACCGACATGAAAAATCTATTTATCTTTCTTTATCAGTTTAATTATTATATAACAAATGTGATAAAGTGGTTAATGAGATTTTTCTAATTGGTTAAATAACAACTGACGTGAAAATTTTGGATATGTTGCTTTATCACATCAATTATAAAATAATCAATGTGATAAAGAAAGTTACCTACTTTATCACATCCATTTTCATCTAAACATTATAAAAATACAATTTTTATTATAGATTAAAATACAACCAACGTTATATACCATTTAAAATTTTATGTATCATTGGTTTGAATCATTTCAGTGTTATTATCTCTCATTATAGTTGACTTGTTTCTCTCGTATGGAAGCTAAAACCCTCATTTTATAGATCCAGTGGTCTCTGATCTTGAATTTCCATATCCATAGATCCTTATTTTTCATCAGCCTCATTGTTTTGCATTCAATCTTCTCAACTCTCAGGTAATCCTCACACATTGATCCTATCTTTCGGTCATTAAATGGCATTGAATCCTTAACTTTCATTTTTTTCTATTATGTGTACTCAAATCTAGCATTTCTATCTTTTTAAACCCTTATATTTCATCTACCTCATCATTTCCCATTAGAATATATATCTTCTCATATAAAATATTTCATTACCATCTTTATATACCTTAGTTATGTGTTGATTTAAGTGAAAAGGTGTGTGGATAGAAATTTATCTTTATATCGTGGAGTTTTTATTAAATGGAAAGAAATTTTCACCAATTTTTTTCACATATTTTTGTAGTAGATCCCATCTTAAATTACTGCATTGAATCTAAAAATGTTGCTTATTTGGATGATGTTTGTGAATCATTCATTTTTTATGCATACACTGCCATGTATATGGATAAATTTCAATTGGTATTATAAACTTATTTGTGAATAAGTAATCTTAAAATGTAATATATACATACATTTAAATTTCTATACTATCCAATATACAATATCATATAAGTAGTGAATATGGATATCAACACTTTTCTTTTAACCTGATCATATTGTTACCGTGAAAATCATATATTAAATATGAATTCTATATATTACGAGTTATTATCAATATAAAGTTTACATTATTGATGAATATAAAATAATAACTTTCAATTGGTTCCTTCAAATATATCTATTATATTTTGATAGATATATTTTCATATAATTACACATGCATGACATGGTATTCAGATAGAATGCATTTTTCTCCCCATATATTTTGATTTTTATTATATCAAATGAAGTAGACTATAATATAAAAATGTGGGTTATTAGTTTGTTAGATTCAAATAAAAAAAATTCATAGAATACTTAGTGTATAATATGTTTTTCACAATTTTCATAATATACTAGACATAAATAATGTATAATACTAATTTTGTATATATATATATGTATCACATTAAAAATTCATCATTGTGTTATTTTAAATATACTATATGATTATATTATAGTATGAATAAAGGTTTCAACTAATAATTATTTGATATTTCATGAAAAAAAATTATTATAAAATTTAACGATAATGATACCAATAAAAATGGAAAATGTTCACTTGATTTGGATTCTGTTCAATGATATTTAATTTCAAGTTTCATCTAATTCCATTGAGAAGAAAAAAATGAGACAATGGTTTAACTATATTTTTTTTTGTAAATTATTTTGATGAATTTATTTTAATTATTTTCCAATTATATTTAAACTTATATTTCATTATTTTTTAGAATTTATAATTATAATTTTTAAATAAACATATATTTTTTTTCTATTTCAAAATTGTGTTGCTTTCAAATTATGGAATATTTGATATAAATTTAAACTTGGTTTATCTTTAAAATATATATATATATATATTTATATTTAATATTTTTTATAGATACTAATTAGTCAATGTTGGATTACATTTTATATGAGTTAGAGCCCTTGGATTTGTTATAGTGAAACTAGGAGGGATTCTGGATCTTTTAATGATGATTCTTTGCAGGATGATAAGTCTGAAAAAATTGAAGAAATGATTCGTGATATTGAAGTAGAGGAAATTGATAAGGAATCAAAAATTGAGCATCTATATGGTGATGTAGAAAAACCATTGTATCTGGGTTGTACAAATTTTATGGTTTTTTACAGTGTTCGCATTGATTAACTTAAAGGAGAAACATGGATGGAGTGATAAGATTCTTAAAGATTTTCTACAATTTTTGAAAGGTATTCTTCTTAAAGATAATGATCTTACATATTCACATTATAAAGTGGATAATATACTCTGCTCGATGGGATTTTGGTACAAAATATTACATGAAAGTTATAATGATTGTGTGTTATATGGGAAGGGATTCAGATTTCTTTCAGGGTGTCCTAAATGTGGGAAATCATAGTATAAGTTGAAAGAAAAATTCCAGACTAGTTTAGAAGTTACAAATACCCCTACAAGGACATTTTGGTATCTTCCTATAATTACTTGTTTGAAACGTTTATTTTCAAACTCACATGATGTAAAAAAGCTTCCCAGAGAGGCGCTCTCGGGAGATCTGCTCTCGGGGGCACCCTAGGGTTTCGATTGGAAGGATCCCTGGTGGTGTAGACGGCACATATTCTCGAGGCGAAGGGCTTTGGTGGTGTTGGACAGGTCCAAGGAACAGGTCTGGGATGCTTCAATGGATTCGTCTGTTTTGAGTGGAGGGGTGTTCTTCGGCATGGCTCGGGTCTTCATGTGGATCTCGACGTGGATTGGCTTGCTACAATGGCGTGTGGTTTAGCGTCAGTGGTTCTAGAAGTATTCTCGTCTCAGTGGATTTTTCGGTAATGATTCTTTTCTCCAGCGCAGATCTTCGTGGTTTCAACTTGGCTCGAGTCGTCAGGCGATGATGTCATACTCTCAGATCGTCTATCGGCTTTCAGTGGAGCAAGGAGGTGGAGTTCTCCTGGGTGTTCTTCCTCGGCCTCGTCTATATCTTGAAAAACATATGCAGGTTAATTTAAGTCGTGTTGAGATTTGGTCCCTCAAATTCATCTTTATTTCATGTAGTAGATGCAGATCAGGTTTTCACAGCAACCGTATCCGGTTGTTTCGGTGTGCAAGGTTTGTTTTTGGTTTTATTTGTGTTGATCAGAATGCCTGCTCTTGGTCCAATCGATGCTCTTGGTCTACTCGATTGTTTTTTCCCTGCAATGGTTTTATGAGGATTCCTCATGAATTTGATGCTCTATTTGTTTTTATGTCGTCGAAGGTGTCGTAATGGTACGGAGTTGTGGTATTGATAACGATTCCTCCTACATATGTTTTCTTGTTTCTCTGCTCTGGTGTCAAGATTCCTCCATTCTCTTCGAGGCGAAGCAGTGCAGTGGTCTTATTGGTTCATTGAGATGTGAGTTTTAGTGGCCAGATCAAGGATATCATCAACGATTATCAGTTTTCATGTTTTTCTGGTGACTTTTAGGATTAAAAATTTGGATCTTTTTAGTGGCGGTTTTGAAATTTTTTATGAACGGGATTGAGGTAGTTTTTGGAATTTGATGTTTTTTTTTTTTTTGAAAGTGGTTTCATCCAGCACTCTATAAGGATCGTCTCCAGATGAGGATTAAGAGTACAAAGCATCTATCTGACATGGTCGATCGTATTTGGATGAACAAGAGGGTGTGACTTTTCCATCGGTACCAGGCCCGTGAAAAACTGCACGAGACACCTTTCTGAGTGAACATGTGAGGTGGAGGCTTGACATAATGATATAGTCACTGGGGAGGGGTCATTCTAAGTAGTTTTGATCTGGGTTAACTCTTGTATGATTGTATTTCGGGTTTCCCACCTTTTCCTCAAAATTGCTTTTGAAATAAAAAAAATTAATTTTCAGTCAGTCAATCAGTCATTATGTAAAAAGGTTAATATGGCATGAAAATGAGTGGATATGTGATGGAAAAATATGGCATACAGCTGATTATACACAATAGAAGAAAATTTATCACCATTTTCCTAAATTCAGAAATGAATTTAGAAATTTTAGACTTGGACAATTCATGGATAGAATGAATCCATATCGAAGCCTTAGTATCCCACATAGGTCATTGTCTATTTTATTGGTAATTTACAAATTATCTCCTAAATTTTGTATGAATTGAAAATATTTCATGTTGAGTTTAATTATCTATGGACCATAACAGCCCATAAATGATATTGATGTTTTCTTATTACCATTAATTGACGATTTGAAACTATAATTGGGAGGAAGGTATAAGGGTGTATGATTCTATAAATTAGAGTATTTTCTTTTACATTCAATGGTTATATTCACTATAAATAAATTCCCAAAATATGTAAACTTGTCTGGATATAATGTTAAGGAGAATAAGGATTTTCCTTTTTATGAACACCAGACTTTATATTATCAACTGCATCATGAGAGAAAAGCAGTATACATGGTTCATCAAAATATTTTTTCTATAGACCAATATTATAGAATATTAAAAAAGGAATTAAATGGATCATGTGAATTTGATATTTCTTTAAAACCATTATCCATTAATCAGTATTTTGATAGGGTTAAAAACATTGATGTGACATTCAAAAAGACAATGAAATCTTGTAATGATGGAAATATTTAGAAGAAATGGTCAATGTTTTTTGAGCTACCATATTGGGGATATCATGAGGTAAAACATAACATTGATTTCATGAACATGGAGAAGAATATATATGACATCTTGATTGGAACATTATTAGATATTAATGGAAATACTTAAGATGGGTTGAATTCAATATTGGACTTACTCTCAATGGGAATACATTGGGAGTTAGCTCCCACTCCTGATGGAAGGTGAACTTTCCTGCCCCCGGCTTGTCATACAGTATCCAAGAGGGGTAAAATTAGTTTTTTTCAATGTCCTAATGTTATAAAAGTGAAACAAGGATATATTTAAAACGTAAAAAAATTATGTATGTTTTTTATTGATTTGATGTTGATAGGTTTGAAATCTCATGTTTTTCACATCATGATGGAATTACTCCAATAAGATTCATTGCGTGGAATATTCCCCATCAGTGTCAAATTGACTTTCATGAAGGTATGTTATTTTTTCAATTCATTTTTTTATAAGGTGATTAATATTAATGATTTTAAATCTTTGGAGAATGAAGTATTTTCTATACTTTTTCAATTGTAAATGTGTTTTCCTTCATCTTTTTTTGATATCGTGGTGTATTTAATGGTTCACTTGGTGTGAGAAATAATGCTCTATGGAACTATATATCTAAGTTGGATGTATCCTTTTAAAAGGTATATAAATATATTAAATGGGTATATTAAGAAGCCATATCAACCTGAAGCCTCCATTATTGAGAAGTATATTTATGAGGAGGTTGCAGAGGTTTGCACATGAAATTTATCTTTAGTAGAGCATATCGGTTTGCCTACATCTCTCCATGAAAAAGTTAATTATGGTGGAAAGGGTATTGTGGATTGAAAGTCAAATTTTTGATAGGTGAATAGATAAATAATGTATATTTATACATATTAAAAACATATATGTTTCTCATCCATATATAATATTTCATATTAATCTGTTGAAACAATGTTATCCAAAGAATAAAGATTTGTGGATTTGGAATGAGCATAAAAAAACTTTTTCTCCATTGTTTAAAGAGATTGGGATTGGTAGATTAGATGCATCAGAAACATTGAGGTGGTTTGTGGGAAGTCCAAATTTAAATTTGATAATGTTGTCTGGGTATGACATTAATGGCTACACATTTCATTTGAAATATCAGGACAATGGAAGTACAGTTCAGAATAGTAGTGTAATTGTGTTCTCAGATGCAATGCATTTTTTGAGTTCAAAATAAAAAAAGCAATCTCCAAATAAAATTCATATTATGGAGTCATTGAAGAAATATGGTAGGTTGATTACATTAAATTTCTAGTACCAATGTTTAACTAAAAATGATTTTTTGGTAAAAACAATGTTAGACACGATGAATTTGAAATGATAGTAGTTAATATGAATAAATTAGAATACATAGTTGATCCATTTATCATGGAAACATATGAAAAAAAATTTATGTTCTTGGTTAATTTGAGCTGTAGCAATCTATTATTTTATAATGGAATGAAATAGTATGTTGGTGATGATAAACTTGATGAAGGTGCTGATTTATGTGAGATCCCTACTTCCATAGAAAGATTAATATATAATATTGATGAGAACATAATAGACATGGTTTGTGCCATACAGAATAATCATGAAGAAGGAATTTGGGAAAAAATCCATTTTAACATCCCTAGAATTACCAGTAACATATGTTTATTTATAGTTTACATTTTAAAATTTCATAAATTGTTAGATATTTTAATTTTATTTTCTTTATTAAAACATGTATTATAACTAATAAGTTAAATTGTTTTTTATACTAGTTTAGTTTTGTTTATTTTACTATTTTTACCCTTACGCAACAGATCTATTAATTAATTTTGTTATAAAACAATAATTTTAAATTTAATATGTAAAATTATAAAAATTATTTTATAAGATTATATTCAAAAAAATATATTCGGTGTAAAAATGATTTATCAGGTTTTAGAATTTTTCTTATTCACACACCATTTCTAGATTTGTTTTCATTCATTTATGTCATTTTATATCTCATTAATATTGTTAGTATTTTAGTTAACGATAAAAAATATCAGTAAGAATGTGTTAATTTTAGTTTACATTACTTTTTTTATAATTATTCATTTTTATTTACATTTGTATGTAATAGTTGGATTTGTATATTTGTGTACTAATTTTTTATTTCTTTGATCTTTAGGATAATGAAGGATAAATCATATGAACCTCCATATACTTATGGATATGATCATACTCATACCTATATGAAGGAATGTACACATGCTCTTATTGATGATCCTTCTCCTCCTTTTTTACATGTGACATCAACTTCCACCAGGGGAAAAAGATTTCAAGGGATGCTAAATATGGCACCACACATTTACCAAAATTATTAGTTTCTCATAGCTTGGACCAGAGGATACCAGTAGATTTTGATTATAATGATATTCCAAGAAGTCCAAATTCAAAAAAAAATCAACACTTCTATAGAAGTGTAGGATAAAAGAAAAGTTAGTGTTTTGTTTGATGGTTGGTGAAGTGTTGACAGAGAAAAAATACCTCACATGTGGAAGAACATTTTTTTAAGCTTGTTTTTTATTATTTTACTTATCTTGAAAATTTTATAGTAATATATTTTCCACCATTCTTATCATAAGACATATGATATACCTGATATTGGAGGAGTCCGAAGGAAATGCTTATCATTTACTTCTATGATATTTTGGGATTTTAATTCATCCCTCACATCAAATTTAATTTTTGGGGATAGAAAAAATCATAATCCATGTGATATATATCCATTTATAGATGAATATGCATGTAATAAGGTTGTTGAAAGTAAAAGATGAGAAGTGTTTATGGTAAGTGCAATAATACCTTTTAGAATGTCTTTTATAGTAATGACCATATTATGGATTTCTTTATTAATAATTCTTAATTTATAGCAATCAAGGAGATCTCGTCAAGAGATCTAATCTAGAAATCTATAACCTCATAAATTATTTTGAGGAAGGTATAGATTCTTAAAAGAACAAATGATTCCATAAAAACTTTAAAATATGAGAGTTAGATATTCAGGGTCTATAGAGGTTTTCCATCCTCCTCCAATAGATATGAAAAATTTAATAGGGTTTGGATGAGAAAAAAAAAGACAATATCTTACATAAGATTTGAGTGTTATAACTAAGCGGATTGTAATATGTTTACTTTATTTATTTATTTAAGTTAAATAAACTCTATAAATATTGTGATTCATTTAATATTTTTTCAAATATTCCATATAGAATTATCATGAGGAGAAAAGAAAATAAGGGGCCTTTATAGCTAAGGGTAAGAATGATATTTGAGCTACATCATTGGAAAATCATAAACACCCTGGCTGTGTATGAGGACACCTGGCAGGTGTTTCTGTAAAAAAAAACTTTTCCACACTTTGCAGTTTCTTCAATGGATGATTCTTATAAAGAATACTCTTTAGAAGAGGATTTTTTGGATATTCATGTGATAATAGAGGATATGATCATAGCTTTGGTACAGTTGATTTTTGTATACATTCAAACATATTTTCAGACTGGTGATCCCACTCCACCTCTACCAACAGCTCCCACCCCTCCACCTCCACCTACAGACCCCATGCCTTCTTATCCCACTACTACACCCCCTCCTTCATAGCTTCCCTATTATTGTGAGTTATATGTTTCTGATCCCCAACATCATATTTGTTCATATGGGATGATATTTTATATTATAGATAGTAATCACCAACAGTAGATAGAGATAGAACATTATTGACTTGTTTGACATATTACTGTAGAGTTTTGTATGTATTTTATATTTTATTTCATTTCAGTATTAATTTATTTTAACAATTTAGAGTTTATATATTTATCTATTTTTTTATAGGAATGCTTTAAAGGTAAATAAAAACTATATAGACAACAACAAATATAAAGTACTATGACTTCAGATACAAATTCTAGTCATTTTTCTAGATTGTGAACATATTCAAACTTATTGTTGGATGTTTATGAGATTCCAATTGAAGCTAGTGTTTTTGGGAATGTAATGATTGTGGCACTTTTGAAAAATGAAATCATGGAGCTTGTAACTTGATATCAGTTCAGTATCAACAAGATGCAAGTCCATTCATGTAAATCTTAAAATAAATCTTTCCTTATGTTTAATTTATTAAAAAAAATTAGATATTTTTGTTTTTTAGTAGGTATGTTTTTACAATCTCAAAGGAACATGAAAAGATATATTTATATGTATTTTTGGACCCACAGTTTATTTCACCTATAGCAATGACAATGACTAAAGCAGAAAGAATAGTTTATATTTTAAAAGGATTTCAAAAGAATGTAATTATTCAGTGTTGGATGTTTCCTTATCTTCAAGATAAAGAAAAATATATCTCGCACAGTGTTATATATATCTTAACATAATTACCACTAACATTAAATTTTCTTTTATATAAGTAGTCATTGGATTTTGGGCATTTTATGTCCAAGGGAGGAGGCACTTTACTCGCTATAACCTATCTATGGTGAAGTGCGAAAAAAATTTAAGAATATATTGTACACCGAAGTATGAATTTTTTAATAATTGATTATATTATAATTACTTTTAAATTTATTTTATTCATATTATTTTCAAAGCGGGCATGAAATATTTTTTGAGAGACCGCAAAAAAGAAGAGCATCAAGATTAAATATATAAAATAATTTGTGAATTTTTATTTAAAATTACTAAATTTTAGATATATTACTTAATAATATTATTTTGAACTCAAAAAATATTTTAAATAGAATTTTTATAAACAAGAATCCATAAGGGAATATGGATATTATATTTTAAGATTTATGTATGAAATAATTTCAATGGGGGCAGTTACGAAGTTTCTATAGGTCAGATTTATTTATACACATTTCTTTAATATTTGATTCATTTTGTTTAGAATATATGTTAAATTCATTCCATTTTATTTTTAGCATTTTGATGACCCTAAGTTATCTAGTGCATAGGATATGAAACACTTTCAAATTGAAAGGGAAAATAATTTTATAGGTGTGATTAGATTTTATATATTTTTTATTATATATTTTAATCTTGAAATTTCTAATTGTAAGTGTGTTTTTATAGTTGTTCGTTTCTATTTCTTCTTATTTTATACTTGGTTTATGATTGGTTTATGTTGGTTTGTATACTTTTTTCCTCTTCTTGTCTTCTATAGAGAAGAGTACTAAAAATAAAAATATTAAAAATAATTGATCCAATAATTCATTTACAATGTCATTTTTATTAAAAAAACATTAAAAACTTATTTACAATGTCACCTGTAATATCATCATGTACTAAGAAACATTAAAAAGTAAAAAAATGATGTGAAAAACCATTTTCTACACTAGTGAAAACATTGGTCTGCAGTTGATGATTTCCTCAAGTATCTGATAATAACTAATGATATGTTCCTGATATATGGAGGATATGAGGAGATAGTCATTAGGGGTTATACTCATGATTGTTTTAAAACATATTAGAATGATCTAAAGTCACAGACACAATATGTTTTCTATCTAAATGGAGGAAGTGTGAGCTGGAAGAGTTCAATGTCGCTATTTTTCACTTATTTTATAGAAGAGTCTAAGAATATAGCATCTTTTGATATAGACAAGAAATTCGGTTGGATAGAAATATTTTTCCAGGATATTGAAGTGGTACCTAGTAGTATAGACCCTGTCACATTGAATTGTGATAATACTACCCTGGTGTCTCTTGAAAAAGGTCCAAGGTGACACTAATAGGCAGAGCACATACTCTGGAAGTATCACCTCTTGAGGGATTTTTATCAAAGGGGTGAATCTATTTTATTTAGAGTTCCCAAAAAAGAAAACATGGTGAACCTCCTGAAAAAAGGAATATCTCAACCGAAGCATGAGAATCATGAGAGCGCTATCGGAATGAAGGTTGTTAAAAGTTGGATCTAGTGAGAGTTTGAGTCTATTGGAGTTGGTTCTGAATAAACAACTTCAAAGTACTTTATTATAACCTATATTCATTATTTTTAATAATAGTAAAATCCTTATTGTATCATGATTATTATTCCATGTCACATAGTATGTGATAATGTCCTAAGATTATTTGTCATGCTGAAAGGTTATAGAAGTTCCCCGCTATGATGAGAACCTAGAAGTTACATGATAGTATTCTTAAATATATGTTCAATGGTCAAATGAAATCATTTGAGGGACACAAATGATACAAGCTATTAGAGGTGGAGACCTATAGGAATTTCAGGAACCCTCTCATGGTGTTCTCCCTTGGTAATATCTAGAGTAGGATATTATGAGAATGAGACCCACCAGAAAGAAATATACATTTATATGTGTCATTGTATGTTCCTATTTTCATACATATTTTTTGATCCTTAGATTTTATTATTATTGTTAATGAGTATTACATGTTGCGTACTTTTATTTATTGGTTAAAACCATGATGACATATGTTCCAAAAGAGGTAGGATACGTTGGGTGTGCCACGAGTAATATTGAATTAATGAATAATGAAATAAAGTATTTGTCCCTTTTGTTCTTTAAAAAAGTAGATATATCAATCCCTTTGATGGAAATGATATAGCCTAAATAAATCCATGGGCATGGTGTTTTATAGACAAGTTCAATTTTTGGAAGGTCTAAGAAAGAGACATCGAACAAATAGGTTAATGGCACCCGCATGCTACCTGCTTGACTAGAGATATCATGAAAATGGGATTATAATACATACTAAGCATCTGTATCAGGTTTTATTTCATTTTGGAACTAAATTATTTCTATATGAGTGTCTTATCATGTTACTAGATATTGAAATTAGACTTTAGGCTGCTTTACCTAATGCCACCGAGAAAGAGGCCTAGAGGGCCACACACTAAGTCTATACAGAATCTCAATAAAATAATATATTATTATTTATTATTTAACAAGTTAAATAAACATTATTCTTGCATTTGGTTTAATATTTTTTTATTTATCATATATATTTTGTCACGAGTTTTTCGATAGAATATTATGTGAGAAGAATATTTAATAAATATTTATGTTTTATTTAGTGAAATTAATATTTATTTATTTATTTATGAATAATGAGATGATATTTATTTAATAAATAAATAGATATTATTCAAAAACTGATAAATATTGTGGATGAATTTTAGACAATGTTTAAAGGTCCTGTGAGAAATAATATATATTGCATATTTTTTGAATAAATAATATTTAATTTTAATTAATAAGTTTAGCATGTGTCAAAAAATAATAATATTATTCTTATTATAGACATGGGGTTCCATAAATATTTAATAAATATTAAAGGGGACATGTGAAATTACTTATTTATAACCCTAGTAGTATATAAACCCTGTTATATTATTCTCCCAAATAGGCTGAATTCATTTGTTTTGTTTCCCACAACGAATCCAAAAAATCCTATCAAAGCCCTAGAGAGATCACTTCTCCAAGAACGATCCCAATAATGGAGAGTGATCTTCCTCCACCTTCCACTCTCGAGTCTAGAGAGATCATGGAGAATCCTTTGGAAGTGATTCTCAGGGCAATCAAAGGTGAATGACGCAAGTAATAAGATCTGGTGTGATGGTATCTAGAGACTCCAACAGTTATGTTCGGATATTTTTCAAACATGTGTGGATCACTGATAGACGGAATCTTCCCTTTATTCCTACAATGCAATGATGTTACGATGTAGATCCATTGTCAGATCCATCATTGAAATAATAATTTCACCCATTTTAATTCTTTAATATCTTGACTTAATTATAATAATATGTGATGATCCTATACTGGTTCTGACATTATATCCCTTGTCTATATTCCTTAATTCAATTTCATTGATCATGGAATTCAACATCCTCTAAAATCCTGTATTAATCATCGATCATGATAGAAATCAAAACTGGGAACAACCCATCGCATGCTTCAGTTTCCCCTGAAACCAAAAAATATAACACCCTGATACTTTGCAATAATTTTATTTTAAATAAATTCAATAATAGTAAATTACACTAAACAATTATTTTATCTTTTATTACATGCAATAATGAGTTTCTTTGATATATTTTATTACCTATAAGACTAAGTTTTACCAAAAAACAATATACTATTAATATTATTATTTAATATGATAGTTATCACCTAGTCATTTGAATTGTGAGTGTGAATAGTATTAACTAACCTATGAAAATATATAGTTCACACAAATTTATTAGTTATATATTTATTAGTAAAAAAATGAGAATCATTTAAAATAAAAACAATTTTTTTTTCAGAAAAAACTTTATTTTTCTAAAAAAAAGATTAGTCATTTTTATAAAAAAATTAAATTAAATTATTAAAACATTTAAAAAAATTGTTATAGAAAATAAAATTCATTTCTAGAATAATAATACCAAAATTATCTTAGGGCTATTCTCTGGAATGTTTCTAAGAAGTTTCATTTTTTGATAAATAGTGAAAAATACTGAATTTTAATTGAAAGATGCCTTTTCGTTTAAATAATTTATACTTTTAAATTATACTTTTAATTTGTTTTAAAGTAATATTAGTTCAAATATATATCAATTTAACCAATTTGGGTCATTGGAATCATTTTCATTTTGAATTTAGATAAAACCAACTTTGTAAAATTTTGAACATTTTCACTTTAAAACCCCATTTTCTCGTCATGTTTGTGGGATTAATTTTAAATTTAATTTTTCGTATTTTGTGAATCTAATTTATAAAAATTGATTCCGTATTTTAAATAATCATAATTTTTAATTTTTAATAAATTCAAATTAATTTCTAAGCAAAATTAATAATTAATGAAGTAAAAATTATTTATTGTGGTTAAGGTAAAAATGGGTTTACTGGGGGTTAAACTAAAAGATAAATGAAAAAAATGAATTTTACTCTTGTTTAAAAACTTTTTAATAGAACTATTTTGACTATTAAATATATATGGTTTTAAAATAGTCTATTTTGGAACCTTGTTACATATGAAAAACATGGGAGCACTCATTTAATTTAAAAAATATCACGTTTTTCCTCTCCCCCACTTATAAAAGGCCACCCCACTATCCCCTATTCTCTACACCATAAAACTTAATTGGTTTTTCAAATAAATACCCAAATAAATTCCCAAAATCCCTTTCTTCATCCTATAATCCTTATTTAGTTCAAAAATCCAACCTAGAAAGGATTTAGTGCAAAGCTAAGGAGTATACTTGAAGAAGTTATAATGTTATTCAACGAGCATCTTTATTTTACTTCTTTCCCACCTCCTTAAATTTTTATTAAACCTGGATGATACAATAATTTTAATATCTTACATATACTGGTATATTTTTATAATAATATAATTACCTAAAACTACCTATTCTTCCATCAAATGTGTTACAAAGTCAATGTATGTGTGTATGGAAGACCATCGTCTCGTAAACCGATGTCATTCGTTATTCCATTTCCACCTTTAATGGTTGGGTATGATAAAGTATATAAAGTATATATATTATATTTATAACATATTTATACCTATAGAGTCATTATATCATGTATATCTCTTTACCTTCCATTTCATAGAAGATATGATAATGTCGCTCGTGTGTACAACGGGCCACCGTCTCGCGAAGTGATGTGATTCATCTTTCAATAAAGATTAAAATTTACGGTGATAAGGATAAAGTTAGTTATTATATGTGACATACATGACATAATTATGATATTCATGACATATTTATCATTATTTAAATAAAATATATATAATTTTACTTCTTTTCTTTTCACTCACATAAAGATGACAACATCTCTCGTGTACGTGTGGACCACCACTTTCCCGAAACGATGTGGATCTCTTTTTATCACCACACCTCATGGATTATATACATGAATATATTTAAAGAATTAATATGGTATTTATTATATTTTTATCATTATTTAAGTATAAAATATTACATAACTTTTTTCCATAATGATCATTGAAAAATGAAAACGTTACCCTTACATATGTACGGTCTATCGTCTCCATGATCATAGCGTACTACATTTTTCCTAATCAATTTTCATAATTATTTTATAATTGATGTAAAAATATGATAAATATTTCATTATATTTATAAATTAGTAGTACTATTTTTCAACTCTTTGACACTTAAATTAATTGATAAAATGTTTCTATGAAAATCAGACTCCATTTTTATCTTCGGTATGTAATCTATTTTCTTCCAAAAAAATGTTTTATAAAAATATTTTAAAAAATGTAATTAACCACTTCAAAATTATTTCTTAAATTAATTTCTACAAAAAAAATTCAAAGGAATTACTATGTCATTTTCCAAACAATTCCCATTTGGCTTTTACTGAAAATGTGGTGGGAATATTCTTATAATTTTCAGAACAAGGAACTTTCAAAAAAAATTACAATGAAAAAAAGAAATGTAATTTTTATATTATTTGATGTGTAGGGATTTAAAAAACATATTTTATTTTATGCTTCCTTTTCAAGTTTATAAGGTTACTTTTAAAATAAAATTTTTCCCTAATTTTCTAGAAATTATTTGTTTTTAATGTGATTTTTAATGAAAATGATTTTCAGAATATTTTATGTTTTTAAAATATTTATTTTCAAAATTAAAAGGATATTTTCCTCAACAATGTTTTTAATGATCTTTTTATGGTATTTTTATTCCTCAATTACAACAACCCCTTATTATTACTCTAATGGGATAATATGGTTTTGATACCATCCTTATTCTTTCTATGGATGGTTTATGATCATTTTGACTAAGGAAAGTACTGAAATTAACTTTCTTGATTCATTATTGCATCCCTTTACCTTCCCTTGAATTATTCAATATCATGTGATCACTAGAAATTAAATTTCCCCTAAATATACATATTTTTTTATCATGGATATGTTTATTTCATAAACCATATATCATTTCTACATATGGTATTTACTTTGAAATTTAATTTTTATATTTGGAAATATTGATAAATTTGTATTATTTAATCAATAAGGTTATTTTATGATAAATCACATTGGTCATGAATTAAATCAATTATTTAAAATATGAGTAATGCTTTGGACTTGCAGTAATGAGTAGGGTATGACATTATATATCCCCTTGATGCATCAGTAAGTCTCATGAGACAATCAAGATAAGATAACATTAAACAAGTTTTTACCTATAGATTAAACCATCTTGTAAAAGTTCTTGATGGTTTAGGTATCAGGATTCCTGAGATCATTGTGCCTAATAATTAATCATTTCCTTAATTAAGATTTAAAATTTTATTATCAATGATATTTTCACAATTATATTATATATGAATGAATTTAATTCTTAGTTTATTGATAAAATTTCATGTGTCATTAGTAATTTACCTCATCAAATTTTTTATGCCATATATATTTATTATAGTCAAGTTATTTATTAAATGGAATCTGTGGTCATTTATTTACCTTTCCATATTGATTATTATCCATGAGATTTTCATATTGATATTATCTCTGGATTCACTTACTTTTCATTTTATTAATTAAATGGATTATGTGATCAGTTATTTACCTTGTCATATTGATTATTCTTATTGATTTATGATAGCTTCTATTGTACCTAACCCTCGTTGATCATTTGACCACACCCTTATTTTTTTCATTTACCCAAGATTCCATTAAGATTACTATGGATAATACGCAGGGATATTCTAGAGTGGATAATGTTATTCTTTAAAAAATGTGTTGTAATATATATATTCAAATGTAATATGGGACTGCATTATGTATCTAGTTAACCAAGACTACTAAAATAATCAATCTGTTAGGATGCCATTCCTTGTATTTTATGCCAATGTAATAAAGTAGGCAATAGGTCTAGGATTCTAGGGTCAGGGTTGCGACAATATTTGATATGAGGATATATTAATCTTTGGTATGCATCACATGTTTGTCATAGGCTATGAAATAGGGCATATAATACAATATGAAACCCATTTTAGTGCATTTCCAACATTTATAACTTGAGTAACTTGAATAAATAAGTTGTGGTGATATTTTTTTATGCATTTAACTTTTTTTATAAGGTCATCCCTATTATATAGATAATCCACTACAATATTTTGTAGAAAGAAATTTATAGAATAAATATACAGTGTTCCAACTCATAACATACTAGATAAATAACTCTTAACATGGATTTAGAGTAAATAATAGTGAAAACATGATTCAAATTGGGAAATTTCATCAATGAACAAATAAAAATAATAACAAGAAATAAAAATAATTTTAATTAAAATTAATTTAAATGGAAAATATATTAAGAATATATTTTTAGTAGAAAACACAATTTTAATTAAATCTCACTCAACCCCATGTCCATACTAACATAAACATCGTAATAGTATGTTGGATAGGTTGGGTCACCTACTGATTAACATGTAAAAATCCATTCGAAGGAAGTAAAATGAAGGAATCACCATAATTGAATAAATATTTGAATAATTGAAGAGACATGAATATTAGGGATTTATTTTTCTTACATAGAGATAAAGGTTGAAATTAGAGGATGAAAAAGTGGTCTAACCATAGGCGTGCTGCTAAAATATTTTATCTAAGTCCTATGAAAGATATAAATAAAAGAGGGAATTATGAATTATTTTGAGGAGGAAAGGGAATGGGAAAATGAGGATAGGGTTTGTTGCGTCATCCTTGTCAATAAATCTCAAAGTCTTCATTTTAGTTATAAATATAATTGGAAAAATGGAATATTTTCCTTTATATTATTTTAAAAAAAAATCAACATTGTACCTACTGAGTACCAGATGAGGTTACATCATCCATTTGGTGACCATTAGATATATGATGCTAATGCACCAACCATTTGTTTTGGGTGACAATAGCCTCTTCCACCCCCTAAAGACAACTGGGTACACAATACAGTCTCATCATGTACCCCATGCTTATCTAGAACCAACCCCCTTCATTTTCCTTCCTTTCATCCTAACTCATTCCTCCTCTGGATATGTTTACCATTAAAATTCACAATTAATTGATCAAATAATAAAAATTTAAATTTACTTGAAACTCAAATGATATAGATCATTACATGTCATATTAAAGGAAATCATGAGTATGACTTGAGGTATAACAAATATAAATCTATTCGTCTTTATAGTTTCTCATATACTAATTAAGTAGGTGAAATTGGAGAATTAAAGTTGAGTATATTATTACATCACATGATGAAACACAAATTAGATAGATAAAATCATAGCTTGAAGACTTGAGACTATAAATCACATATTCATTAGTGATTGGATGCAACATCCAAAGCATAATTTATTTGTCAAATAATATGATGAATAATTCAAGGTTTAAATATATTGATATCAAAAATTATTTCATCAGGGTGAATGTGTAGTGTGTTGAGCTCAACTTGGAGTATGCTTCAACAGGTCATGTGAATCTTAACAAAGCTCTTGTAAAATGATTTAAAAATGACAAATACACTTGTCTAAAAACTATTGGATGGACAAATTTTGATCATTCCACCTCTAAGGTTCGATAACGGTTAATTTTGGAGCCTTGTGACATGTGAAAAACTGGGGAGCACTAAATTCATTTCAAAAATACCAAATGTGTCCTCTATCTCACTTATAAAAGGCCACCCTTATCCTCACTTCTTCAAACCTTCACACCTCTTTGGTTTAGCCACGATCTACCCAAATCACTTCCCAACTTCTCTTACCTCATCCTATAAGCCTTAGTTTGGTCAAAAATCCAATCTAGAAAGGCTTTAGTGCAAACTTAAGGAGGATGCCTGAAGAAGAGGTAATGTTTTTCAATGAGTACCTTTATTTTATTTCTTTCTCCACCTCCTTAAACTCTTATTAAACCATGATGATATAATAACCTTAGTATCTTCAATATACTGGGATGTTGTTGTAATATGGTTGTGATATACAATTATCTCCACTTCTAACAAATGGGTAATGAAATCCTCATTTGTGTTTACGGTAGACTACCACCTCACGAACCGATGTCATTCGTTCTTCTATTACCACCTTTAATGGTTGGGTATGATGATGGATCTAAAGTATATATATGATATTTATAACATATTTATAACTCTTAATTCTTTATATCATATATAACTTTTTACCTTCTATTCTGTAGGAGATGCGATAACATCTCTTTTGTGTACGGTTGACTACCGCCCCACAAAGCGATGTGATTCATTTTTTACGGATTCTTTAGATAGAAGGTGATAAGAATAAATTTAATGATTATATGTGATATACATGAAATAATTATTATATTCATGACATATATATTATTTTTTAAATATATTATATATCATCTTCTTTCTTTCCTTTTCACTCATCAAAGATGATAACATCTTCCATGTACGTCTATACTACCACCTTCATGATGCGATGTGGCTGTCTTTTTATCACCACACTACATGGATGATATATATGAATAAATTTAAAGGAGGAATATGGTATTTATGATATTATGATCATTCTATAAGTATAAAATATTACTTAACTCCTTTTCCATAACTACCATTGAAAAATGAAAATGTTACTCATGCGTATGTATGGTCTACTGTCTCTGTGATTATAACATACTTCATTTTTCATAATCAACATTCTTGATTAGTGTTAAAATTATAATTGATTTATAAATATGATAATTATTTCATGATATTTTTAAAGTAATCATTCTATTTTCCTACTCTTTTTAACTTAAATTAATTGATAAAATATTTCCATGAAAATCCGACTTTATTTCTCTCTTCGGTCGGAAATTGTTTTTCTTCCAAAACCATCATTTCTAAAAATGTTTTCAAAAAATATTTTAACTTCTTCAAAATTATATTTTAAAAGAATTTTTACAAAAATTTTTCAAAGGAATCTTTATTTCTTTTTAAAAAAATGCCCATTTGGATTTTATCAAAAATGTAAAAGGATTCTTCTTGTCATTTTCTAAACATGAAACTTTCTAACATTTTTACAATAAAAAAGAAATGTTATTTTTATCATGTATGACATGAATTGATTTACCCATCGACATTTTTTTGAATCTTCCTTTGCAAGTTTATAAGGTTACTTTTAAAAGAAAATATTTTCCCAATATTCGTGAAATTTTCTGTTTTTAAAAGTGATTTTCAAATAAAAATATTTTTAAAATGTTTTATGGATTAAAAAAAGTGATTTCTAGATGAAAATTATATTTTCCTCAAGAATGTTTTTAAATATGTTTTTCTGGTATTTTTATTAATCAATTAAAACAGCCCCTAATTCTTACTCCAATGGGTGTATATTGTATTGATAAGATCCTTATTCTATCAATGGATGGTTTATAATCGTTTTGACCAAGGCAAATAATGACATTCACTTCCTTGATTCATCTTTGTGGTCATTAAATTTCCCTTGAATTATTAAATATCATGTGATCAATGGACATTAAATTTCACCTAAATATCCATATTATTTAGCATGGATATATTTATTTCTTAAACAATGTATCATTTATACATACAGTTTTTAGTTTAAAATTTATTTTTTTATATAAGGATATATTGATAAATCTATATTCTTTACTCAATATGGATATTTGATGATAAGACACATCGGTCATGAATTAAATCGATTATTTGATATATGAGGAATGCTTCGGGATTTGATTCCTTGTATCTTATGCCAATGTAATAAATCAAGAACTGACACTGGATTATTGGGGTCAAGGTCACTACATTATAGGATATGAGAAAATCATAATTTGTGGTATGCATCAAATGTATATCACATGATATGACATGTGTTATATCATAATATAGGAAGCCCATTTTAGTTCATTCCAAACATTTATAACTCAATATACCTAAATAAACAAGTTTTGGTGAGATTTTCTTATACATTTACCTTTTTGTAGAAGTTCATCCCCGTTATAGAGATAATCGACTACAATATGTTATATAAATCAATTAATAACATAAATAAATAATGACCTCACTCATAACATGGAAAATAAATAGTTCATAGCATGTATTCAGAGTAAATTAAATTAAACAACCTGATTTAACTCAAGAAGTTTCATCAAAGAACAACTAAAAATCATAATAGGAAATAAAAATACTATTAACTAAATTATTTTAAAGAAAAATAGTTTAAGAATATATTTTCAGTAGAAAACATAATTTTAGTTAAATATCACTCTACCAAATGTCAATACTAACATAAAAACTAAAATAGTATGTCAAAGAGGAGGGGTCGTCTACTGATTAACATGTGAATTTCCATCTAGAGGAAGCAATAGGATGGAATTTCCACAATTTACTAAATCGTTAAAAATATAAAAGACGTGAAGATTGGGGATTTAATTTTCTTATGGAGAGATAGAAATAGGAATTAGTGGAAGGAAAGTGGACTAACCATATACATGTTTATAAAATATATGATCTACAACCTATAAAATATCTACCTAAAAGAGGTGAACATGGATGATCTTTGGGAGGAAAGGGAATGAGAAAATGAGGAGAGAGATTGTTGGGTTATCCTCGTCAAGAAATCTCAAATCCCTTCTTTTAGTTATAAATAACATATGAAAAATAACTTCTCTAACATTAATTTTTTTTTAAAGACTTGAAATTATACCAACTGAGTACCTAATGGGGGTAAATAAACCATTCGGGGACAGTCGGATATTTGAGGCTCATGAACCATCCATTCATTATGGGCAAAAGTCACCTCTCCCACTATGCTCAAGACTACTTGGTACCCAATTCGAGGCATCGGTTACCCCATGAATCTCTAGCACTAACCCCCCCCCCCCCCCCTCATTTTTCTTCTATTCATCATTACTCATTCCTCCTCCCACAATTCTTAACTTATAAATTCACAACTAAACAATCAAATAACAAAAATTTAAATTAATTTAAAACTCAATTGATATGGATCATTACATATTATATTAAAGGAACACTTAATTATGACTTTTGTATAACAAAGTTAAATCTATTTAGTTGTATTGTTTTTCCACATACTAATTGTACAAGTGACATTGGAGAAAGAAAGTATACATTCTAAAAGTGTGTTATTCATTGAAGGAATATGTGTTATTTGGGACACCAAGAGGTAAGAAACCCAGTGAAAGTTTAGTATGTTAAAATATCAAGATACAACTAAAATTATTTGGACAAATCTCTTGGAAAATTATGTACAAGTGATGTTGGAAGTGAATTTAGCTCCCAAATAAATGTGAGTGCATCAATATTATGTTCCTTTTTTCATTTCATTGTATTTATTGAAAAATAGAGATAATAATTGGGGACTTTTCTTCAAGATTGGGAGGATTCTTATTCATCATATAAGAATTAAAGGGGATCTTTCCTTGTAGAGTGGGATGATTTATATTCATCATTTAAGAAGTCAAAGGTGGAGAAGAATTTTGAGGAGTTTCCTTTAGAATAAGTTTTTTGAACACAACCATACTAAACCCCTAAACTGATCCAAAGAGAACAAACAATAATTCTAAAAATCCCATAATACTCCCTTGTGTCTTAATATCAGAACACTTGGTAAAAAAACAAAAAACATCCTTCCAGATTCACTTTTCACCATGCTTTACCTTATAATGACTCTTAAGACCAATTTCAAAACCAAATACCTTTTCACTGGTGGATCAAGTATGTTAGGAACAATTACACCATGGTATGAAAAACAAAAAGCTCACATGTCATCAATACATTAAAATAGATGAAGAAAATTAAGAATTAGAAGCTCCAAAACACATTTTTCAGTGCAGCAACACCATATTCCTCCTCTAGGTCATCCTAATTATCCTCTTTAGAAGTAGTAATGATAAGAAAATTCAAGGGAAAAACAAAAATTAAAACCCAAAATAAGATTGTTAAAAAGGATA
This sequence comes from Viscum album, assembly GCA_963277665.1. Classification (NCBI taxonomy): domain Eukaryota; kingdom Viridiplantae; phylum Streptophyta; class Magnoliopsida; order Santalales; family Viscaceae; genus Viscum; species Viscum album. The sequence continues at coordinate 406,810,441 of OY728166.1, forward strand.
AGAATACAAGAACATTATTTAAATTTCAAAATGGCTATAATTAACAAAAAACAACATTTATAGGTACCTGAATGTTTTCACAACAAGACACTAGATGTGGATTAAACTAGGTCGAATTAAAAATAGGTAATACATGTCATGAAGATAAAATATAAATGAAACTATTATGAGGGTATTCTTTAGTTGAAACACTTTTGGATCCCATAATGTAAAACCTTTCATTATTCCAGTCATGGGATAGCTCAAAATCCTTCTTAATCACTAGAACAATATCTAGAGAAGTACTCTCAGTGGAAAGACTTCTAATAACAAGTTCTTAATTAAAAATATTCAATAAATGGAAGACTTTTTCATTTTCATATATCAACCATAGATTCACCAAGATTATCCTGACCATGGAAAAATAATAACTTATGATAAAAATGAAGCATATACAATTGCTGCATTTAATCATAGACAAACTATAAAATAAGTATACATGTTAAATGGATGGTTAGGATGGGGTAGCTTGGGGGTTAGTCTGCATGGCCATATCTTTTGTGGACCAGACCATTAAATCTGAATTTTTATGGATTATAAAATCGCAGTTCCCATCTCTATTCTTGTAGATCCAGAGACTAGTAGGAGAAAAACATTTTTTTCATTTCAAAAATTAATGCTTAAAACATTTTAAGTTTTAATTTATAATTCAAAATAAATAGTAAAAAAATGTGTAAAAACAATATATATTATTCTTAAAACGATTATACAATTTAAAAAATCTGAATACGAATAAAAAATATCGTATATATGTATAAAAATTAGAAAATATAATTTAAATAGTTTTATAGGTGACCCATAATATTATTCATTATATGTACTTATTTAAAAATTGGATAATAATCATTTAAAAATATCATGGGTATATAGTATTTTTGTTATGGGTATATCATATTTTTACTAAAAAAGATACATTTTCATAGAACAAGATATTTCAAAAGAAAAATCATTCCAACAAAAAAGATTAATAGAATATTTAATGTTACAATTTCATGTCCATTATGCATGACCCAACTACATCAATTTATAGACAAGCACCCACTACACAAAAAACTTCAATTTAGCAGCAGTTTTAAAAACAGCCGCTAAATGTTCCATTCATAATTTCTTAACAATGGTTTATTAGAAACCATCACTAAAAATTATTATTTATTATTAATTGTTATTTTTTAATATCTATGAAAATTTATTATTTAATATTTCTAATTTCAATTAATTATTAAGTGTGTGTGAAAATCTTGGCCAAAACATTTTCACGTAACTAATGTTCTAAGAGAAGAAAATAAATCATTAGTATAAAAAATGACCCTAACTTTTAAAAAAGGTGTCCATTTATACTCCAAGATATGTCAAATAAAATCTTATCAAATGAACTACAATGAAATTAGATATAAAAATATAATATTTCTCAGCACCAAAAAAAACACTGATGTTGTAAGAGCCTTTAAAATCAAATAAATTTTATCAATGATACAAAAAGAACTGATAGAAGGTCCCTTAATCAGTGCTGATAAATTGAACCATTTATTTGAACTATTTTAGAATTGATAAAGGAAACTTTTATCACTGTTATTTATAGTGCTAATAAAAGTTAGACTATAGCATTGTGCTAGTGAAATTACAACACACTATATCAAAAAATATAAGATTCAATTTGAATTAAATTTACATTATAATACAACAAAAAAACATTGTACAATGCTTCCAAACATTTTAAACATTTGTATATACAATTACATGGGTATGCACAATTTATCACACATCAATAAATTCAAAAACATTGATGATCCACTATTTTTTGACCTCGACCCCATCTTAAGAAGGGCCCAATTATGCTAACGAGTGTCGAACATACCACTATATCTCGAAAAAACAAGTGTACCTATGTAAAAATCAATTCATATGTTAGTAACACTATAAGTACATAAATTAAACACAAATATGATACAATACATTAACAAAATTTCACTTTTAGACAGAAAACATACACTTCAAGTTATAATGGACACACTGTGCATTAGATTAATGTGTAGTGAATACCTACAAATCAAAAATGACTTATGGATTATTTTCATAAATAATAAAGACAATCTGAGTGCATGTGATTGGTTTTTGCGTATGTGGCACATGTTTTGAACTAAAATTTCAATTTTAAATAAAAACATATACTTTGATTAATAATTGCTAGATCATGTGTCAGATTAATGTGAAATAGATTCCTACACATCTCAAATGATTTATGGATCGTTTTCCTAAAATATCAAGATAATTTGACTATGTTTTCTTGGGTTTTAGTGAGTGATACACCCTTTTAACTAAAATGTCATTTTTAAATTGAAAACACACACTTTGAATCATATCGATCACACTATATATTAGATTGACATGTCACTGATTCTTACACATCACAAATGAATCGTAGAACATTTTCCTAAAGTATCAAGTCCATGGAGGGGATTTTGATCATCTTTTAGTGAGTGACACACATTTTTAACTAAAATGTCACTTTTAAACTAAAAACACACATTTTGAGTCATATTAGTCACACTGTGTATGGGATTGTGGTGAAACTGATTCATATATGTCACAATTTCCATATGGATAATTTTCCTAAATCATCAAAACAATATGAATGTGTTTGCCCACTTTTCAGTATGACATGCATATTTTGAACTGAAATTACAATTTTATATAAAAACACACACTTTGAGTCATATGGCCCATATCATGTGTCTTATTGATGTAAATATGATTTAAAAGCATCAAAAATAACTTATGGGACATTTTTATAAAGTATCAAGAAAATACAAGTTTTTTTTCTTGGTTATCAATGAGTGGAACACGTTTTTAACTAAAATATTATTTTTAAACTGAAAAAACACACTTCGAGTCATACAGGTCACAACATGTATTATATTGAAACGTGGTTGATTTATACTTATCGAAAATGATTTATGAATAATTTAAGAAAACATCAAGATAATAAATTTTTTTATACTCATTTTTTAGTGAGTGGCATGTTTTTAACTAAAATTTCATTTTTAAACTGAAAACACACACTTTGAGTCACACGGGTCGCACTGCATATTAGATTGATGCGTGACTGATTCCTATACATCATAAATAATTTATGGATTTTTTTAATGTATCAATAGCATAAGAGTGTGTTTTATTATTTTTCAGTGAGTGAAATATGTTTTTAACTAAAATATCACTTTTAAACTGAAAACACACATTTTGAGTCATATTAGTCACACTGTATATCATATTGAGTTTAATTTGATTTCTAAACATCAAGAAATACTTATAAATTATTGTTGCAGGGTATTAAAAAACTAAATGTGTTCTCTTGGTTTTGAGTATGTCACATTTCTTTTCAACAAAAATAAAAATTTTAAATAAAAATGTGTACTTTGAGTCATGCCATGGATAATGTGTGTCAGATTGATACGTGATTGATTCTTATACATAAAAAATTATTTATGGGTCATTTTGATAAAGTTTAAAGATAATTAGAGTATGTTTTCTTGGTTTCCAGTGATTGATGCATGTTTTTAACTAAAATGACATTTTTAAACAGAAAACACATACTTTGAGTCATAAAAGTAATATCATGTATTAGATTGATGTGGGAGAGATTCCTACATGTCAAAAATGTTTTATAGATCATTTTTCGAAAAAAAATCCTAACAAACTAGGTTTTTTGTACTATTTTCAGTCATTGACACATTTTTAACTAAGATTTTATTTTAAACTGAAAACATGCACTTTGAGTCATACTGGTTATACAGTGTATCATATTGCTATGAGACTGATCGGTAAATGTTAAAAATGACTTAATGATTATTTTCCTAAAGTATTAAAACAATCTGAGAGTGTTTGATCAGATTTAATGAGGGACACATGTTTTTAACAAAACTTTTTCTTTTAAAATGAAAGCACACACTTCAAGTCATACCAGTTACACCGTGGATTAGATTATGCTGATATTGATTCCTATATATCGAAAATAGTTTATCAATTAATATATAAAAGTATAAAAAAATCTAAATATTTTTTATTGCTTTTGAGTTTGTCCAACATATTTTTAACTAAAATGTCAATTTTAAATAAAAACACACACTTTGAGTTATATTGGCCACACTGTGTGTCCTATTGATGTGTGATTGATTCGCACACATCAAAAATGACTTATGAATCATTTTTAAATATATGAAGAAATAAAAGTTTTTTTTTATGTTTTTATCGAGTAACACACATTTTTAACAAGAATATCATTTTTAAACTAAAAACACGCACTTTGAGCCATACTAGTCACACCGTGTATCATATTGATGTATGACTAATTTTTAATTAGTAAAAATGACTTATAGATAATTTTACAAAACCATGAATATGATCTAATTGTTTTTCTCATTTTTTAGTGAGTTACATGTTTATAAATAAAACGTCATTTTAAACAGAAAACATGAACTTTGAGTCAAGCGGGTCACAACGTGTATCAGATTTATGTGCAACTAGTGAGTATGTAATGTGTTTTTTTTAGTAAAATGTTGATTTTAAATAATAACATGCACTTTTAGATATACCATTAAATCCATGTATTAGATTTATATGTGGTTGATTTTTATAAAACACAAATTCTTTATAGATAATTGTACTAAAATATTAAGATAATCCAAGTACATTGTCTTAGTTTTCAGTAATTGACATTAATTTTGAACTAAAATGTTACTTTTAAACTGAAAACATGCACTCTGATTCATACCAGGCATATCGTGTGTCAGATTAATGTGTGGTTGATTCTTACATGTAAAAAATGGTTTATGTATCATTTCCCAAAATTATCAAGACAATACAAGCACGTTTTCCCTATTTTGAGTATGTGACATGTGTTTTGAATTAAAATATCGATTTTAAATCAAAACATGCCACTTTAATCAAAAAAAGAACATAATATATCAGATTAATGTGTATCTAATTATTACACATCATAAATGACCTATGGATAAATATCATAATGTATTAAAGAAATTTGAGCATGTTTTCTCTGTTTTGAATATGTGAAGCATTTTTTAAACTGAATTGTCAATTTTAAACTAGAAACACACACTTTGAGTTATATCAGGCACACAATGTGGAAAATTAATTTGCGGTCAATTCCTAGATGTCATAAATGAATTGTGGATATTTTTCCGAAAATATTTAGGTGATATCAGTGTATTTTATCTATTTTTAGTGAGTGACACATAAAGCCTATGGGGTGTTAGCTGAGTGGTACCCACTGGTTGTACCCCTCACTCTCTATGGGAACTAGCCCAGGCTTGAGTCCCACTAGACTCAGACACTGTGCATACTATACACAGAGCAATTGAAATCTATTTGCCTAACTAGGGAACATGTGGCACGATCTGGGCATGGCAGGGCCCCCCAGTGGTAGGTGGGTGTTACCCTTACACACATTTTGTAGTTGGGGTTTGGATTAGTTGTAAGTACCATGTAATCCTACTTGAAAAATAGGGGTTCAAAACCCATTGGGTGCATGTATTGTAGTAGTAATGTAGCGGTAATGTAGTAGTGGAGGCACTGTAGCCGCGGTGGTCACTCAGTGGCGGTGGAGCTGTAGCGGCGGCAGACACCATAGCAGTAGTGAGTACTGTATCAGGCAGGTACTTTAGAATTACTATTCATAGAATGGGCCTTGGGTGAAAAATTCGGGCATATGGGCCATGTAATGGGATATATACCCATTGGGCCTTCGGTCTTTGTAATAGGTCTCCCTCTACCAAGTCAAAAGAGTTATTTTCTTTGCTTTAATAATAAAATGAGGCTTCAGCCCCAACATTTAAAAAAAGTGATTCATGCATGTTTTTAACAAAAATGTCATTTTTAAACTAAAAACACACTCTTGAAGTCAAACCAGGAACATCGTGTGTCATATTGATGTGTGATTGAGTCCTACATGTTGAAAATGATATATGGATCATTTTCCTAAACTATCAAGGGTATAGAAATGTGTTTTCTTAGTTTTTATTGAATGGTTAACTTTTTGAACTAAAATGAAATTTTTAAACAAAAAAAATGCACTTTGAGTCATACCAAGAACACTGTATGTCTGATTTAAGTGAGGTTTATCCTTATCGAAGCCTTTCTCAAGGATTAATTGTTCCCAAAGCATTTTTTTCTCTTCATAGAGAACAAAATGGTTGGAGAAGAATCAATTCATGACAAAGTCACCACTTCATGAACTCTATAAAATTTAACTAAATAAGTAGTACATTAAATTTATAATACAATTAACAAAAAAATAAGTAGATAAATTAATTAGAAAATTAACTAAAAAAGTTGTAGGAATTCACCTCTTCATGATGTCTGTATACATTCCAACACTATGAATTTTTCCCACTCATTTATAAAAAAAATCTATTTCCCATTTTGAATACATGTACTATCAGCAATTTTGGTTGTGCTATAAAATTATAAATAAACAAATGGTTAATAAATATTTTAAATGAAATTTTAAGTATCATAAAAAATATCACTTTGGGATTTCAGTTTTCTGATGTAATATGATATCTTTTATAAATTTTCAAACTTAATAACCACAATCTATGTCATTAGTTTGTTTCGAACACTGAAAAATCATTGAGTAAAACAAGTAATTTGTATTGATATATGTTTTGATAGTGAAATTTCATAATAGATACCCTAATACGTATATAGTTGTATAATTTTATAGGACTCTTGCGCTCATAGAACATCCTCATAATAATATTTTGAATATATTTAAACTTTTTCATATCATTAAAAAATTCATTAAAACATAAGATAAAATGTATAACATGAATTATACTTGTTAAATGTTGATTTTAGTGTATTAAAAATTGATAAATTTCCTCATATATGGTTGATTTGTTGGTAATTCATGCATTAAATATAAAAAAATAAATCTTTAGAGTATCAAAATTGTTTATAATGAACAACCAATGCTCCCTAAAAACATAATGGAACAATTAATGAAAGAAATGAAAATATATTTAATATGATGAAATTGTATAGTTTTACTCATCTATCATGGGTATTAAGAATATTTTGACTCCTATAAGTTACTTTTCAAACCTTATGGCCAGTTTGTCTGCTATTTTTAAATATTCCTTCTTTTCAATGTCCTTTGTTGTGTAGGATCAATATGAGGACTAATTATTATTTTAATTTTCAATTTTTATTATTTCATCTAAGAGGATTTGAATTAAAATTTACCAAGTGGTAAATAATTTCATTACATAATTTCTTTTCATTGGGTTATATTACTTCTTAATTTTCCTTAATATTCCAAGATTATATGTGTAATGACTTGATTATATTGTGTTGTAATTCATTTTTTTTATATGTATTTAAAGTTGTTCAAAATAATCAATTAATTGATTCTCACTTCAACGTTATGATCATTGTAAGGGTTTATTTTATAATCCCAATCAAATTGAGATTATTTATTCTTGAATTACAATTGAAGGAAATTATTTAATCATTATTTAATAAAATATTTATTTTATTCTCTGGTTATTCATGATATTTTTAAAATAATAGAACCATTTTTTACTCTTTGGTACTTAAATTAATTGATAAAATATTTCTAAGAAAATATGACTTTATTTCTCTCTTCGATAAGAAATTTGTTTTCTTCTAAAACCATGTTTTCTAAAAATGTTCTGAATTTTTGTAAACTTTTATAAATGATTTATTAAATTATTTTTTATAAATTATTTTCAAAGGAATCTTTATGTCATTTTCAAAACAATTTCTATTTGGATTTTATGAAAAATGTGAAAGGAATGTTCTTGTCGTTTTCCTAACAAGACACTTTTTATCCCTTTTACAATGCAAAAAGGATGTTCTTTTTACCTTGTACTACATGTAAGTACTTTCCTACCATCATTTATGTGATTTTTCCTTTATATATTTATAATGTTACTTTTAAAATATTTTTCCCAGTATTCTATAAATTATTAGTTTTTAAAATTGGTTTTTAAAGTAAAGTATTTTTAAAATTTTTTATATTTAAAAAAAAGCGATCTTCAAAATTAAAAGGATATTTTTCTGAATAATGTTGTAAATATACTTTTATGGTGTTTTTATTCAAGAATGAAAACAAACCTTTATTATTAATCAAATTAGTTTATGTTGTATTGATACCATCATATTTTTTCTATGATTGGTTTATGGTCATTTTGACCAAGGAAGATACTAACATTCTCTTCCTTGGTTCATTTTTTAGTCTTTAACTTTCCCTTGAATTATTCACTTTTATGTGACCATTAGACATTAAATTTCCCCTAAATATATATATTATTTAACATGGATATGTTTAATTCTTAAACCATATATAAGTTCTACATACAATTTTTACATTGAAATTTATTTTTTTATCTAGGGAAATATTAATAAATATATATTTGTTACTCAATATGGATATTTTATGAGCAGGTACATTGGTCATGAAATTATTCAATATATGAGGAGTACATTTGACTTGCAGCGATGGGTGTGGCCCAAAATTATATAGCCCCTCGATACATCGATAGATCTCATGAGAAAGTCATGTTAAGATAGCATTAAAAAGGTTTTTACCTCTAGATTAAACCGTCTTATGAAAGGTCTTGATAGCATAGGTATCATTATGTTTGAGATTATGACATCAAATAATTAAGCATTTCCGTATTTAATATTTCAATTATTATTATCCATGATATTTTCAGAATGATATTATCTATGGATGTATTTAATTATTAGTTTATTGATAAAATAACATGTGTTTTTAGTTATTTACATTGCCATGTTTATTTTCCATATCTAATTATGATATCCAAGTTATTAATTAAATGTAATTTGTGCTAAGTTATTTACCTTTACATATTGATTATTATTTATGAGATTTTATTATTGATATTATCTCTAGATGAACTTTCTTATCTTTTTATTGATTAAATTGAATGTGTGTTGAGTTATATACCTTTCCATATTGATTATCCTTATTAATTCATGATAGCTTCCACTATACTTATCCCTTACTGAGCATTTGAGATTACCCTTATTTTGTTTCTTTGCCCCATGATTCCATGAAGTTTATAATTGCTAATATGAATATATATACTATTGGGTATAATGTTATTCTATAAAATAAATGTGTTGTGAATTCTATATGTAAATGTAATATTGGAGTAAAGTATGTATCTATTTTACCATGAATTCTAAACTATTCATTCCTTTAAAATGAAATTCCTTATATATTATGCTAATTTAGTAAAGAAGACACTAGATCTGAGCTACTGGGGTTGGGGTCATTACATTTTATTTCAAAAGAATTTTAGAAGAAACCTTAGGAGCTAGATTTAAGAAAACATAGATTAGGGAACATAACAATATGATAAACATTTAGGATAAGTATAGGAACATCCAAAAGTTTTGGTGAGGTAGAGATTATGTGGTTTTTCTTTGAAATATATCCATGTCGAATAATACAACTAGATGTCATTTTTGTCATAGATGTACCTAGGGGTAATAATCCTGAAAAGGAGTGTTAGGATTGACTCAAGTTTTACCTGGTGCATGACAATGTTCCTTACAATGCACCTAGTTTAACACTACTAGGGGATATGATTAATATAATTCACATTTCTTATATAAACCATTATGAAGGATTTGAGTAGATAATGACAATGAATTACCTAGTTCAAACCTAAGGTGTCTTATATTTAAAAGAAAGTTTCATAATTTTTTCATCCTATAAATGATTATATGGTCTTACCACTATGATTATTGTTTCACACAATATAATTTTTGTTTTAATAAATGGATGGAAACCGAAAGAATCATGTTAACATTAATCATGAAGGACAATGTGGTGACTATGAGCAACCAAATGGAATGATGACATGCATGAATGATTTCATGATAATGTCTAATATATTTTCCAAAAATATGATTAACAACATATAATTTAAGTAACTCTTAGACTCACCAAATAATAGAAATATGAATATCTCCAAGAACAGAAGTGATGGAGACCATAGAGGAAATAATCCTTGATTTCCATGTAAGAAATGTAGAGTGAGATACCTAGGAAAGTTACTCAATGGAACATGAAAATTTTTTATGTGTAGAAAGGAAGGAAATAAAGAAGAAAAATTCTGAGGAAAAGTGAAGAGTATAATGTAATAACATAAATCTCATTCTAGGGACCCATTTATAGTTTTTTTTCATAAATGTGGAGAACCATGGGATTATCCAAGTCAATGCCCTCTTCGGAAGAATAATCACTATACTAAGGAATGACCTATGTGGAAATAAAATGGATGAAGTATTTATTTATTGGGGTTATATTGAAAAAATTAGTAAAAGGTTATTTAATAATTAACATTATTTCAAGGATGTTCATTATATTTTTAGGGAACATTATAGGAATTATATTAATAGAGTTTAAGAAAAAGGAAAACCCACATGCTAGGTGACAACCCATCACATTTAGTAAGTCTATGGGGATCGAACCCATGACCGAAGGATGAGAAGGGTTTCACACCTACCACTAGCCTACATAGGGTCATGGTTAATATGTCATTATTTTTAAATGATTTAATGAGTAAATATTAATGATGAACCAATGTTGTAATTTTTAGGTTTAGATATTAATTTATTATACTGGATAACTTGTGCTACCCATAGTTGTTTTGGAAAATAGTTATAGATGTATGAAAAGACTTGTCACTTTTTTATAGATCTTATTATCCATTTGAAGTGAATCTTCATGCTTCATATATAAATAATTCACTTTTGGATATTCATTTCTTAAAGAAATGGATGAATTGTAAATTGATCGAAGCAAAACCAAATGATGAAATTGTTCTTATGAAATAGATATGTATCAAGTAATTATTTTTCCTTATATTTGTACTATGTAAAATAACTCATCAACATTAGAAAAGGGATCTCAAAAACACAATTGTTATCCTCTTACATTCATATCCAATGAATCAGATGGTCTTTTAAATCATTAAAAATTTATGGTTTTGAGTCCCTTAACTGTAACGCCCCGACCCCAGCTACCCAGAGTCGGTGCATTATTACATAACATTGGCATGATCACAAGAAAGATCAAATCTCGAAAGACCGATTGGTTTAGTAGCCTTGGAAACACCAGATATATTCATAAGTTTTACATTACATCATAAAATGAAAAACTACTACAACAACATAATGTCTCCACATTCCACACTATTATCCCCTCATAATATCCCTGCAGGTCATTCATAATTTACTTCTTCACTTCCTGGGCAAAATAAAACATAGAAAAGGGGTGAGCTCAAATGCCCAGTAAGGATAACAATATAGCGGAAACTTTCATAAATAAGAATAAACATTTAAGGCAATGTATAACTAAAACAAAAGCCTTCTAAACTTGAACATCAACATAATATGGAAAAAGTAAAATGAAATAATTCCATTTACTCATTCACATGGATATTCTACTAATAGAATAATCACATGCAAAATCACTAACCACTTTCATAATATTGGAATGCATAATGCCAGACTATCATAACCACATAGCCAAGGCATCATGCCAAGACTACAAATAAGATTTTGTCAAGGCCTTGTGCCAAGACACTAGTTTGTCTCATGAGACCTACCGATGCATCGAGGAGCTATAGCGGGCTCCACCCGTCACATATTAAGTCCAATGCATTCCCATATGAAAAGGTTTAAACATAACATAAACATTCGTATTAAAACTAGCATACGAAATGTCAATAATTTAACCATAAACTATGAATGGTATAAAATAGCACATCCACAGTCAAACATATCACAATACCTTCAATACAATATAGAAGTTTTGTATTATAATAAATCAACTTCAAATAAGCGTAAAATCCATCAAAGGATGTTGACATAGATGAAATCAAAACACTTTTTAGAGAAATATCTCTTTCTATTTTTGAAATCATTTAAGATCCATATAAAACAAAACATTTTCTTGAAAATATTCTTATAAGCTTGTAAGGAAAGCTTTGAAGATTTTATAACGGCGGAAAATAACCGCACCTGTCGTATAAGTTAAAAAAAACATTCTTACCTCAATTCTGTCGAAAAGGTTAAAAAGGACCTTATTTTGAAAACGACGGAAAGATTCCTCTTATAAAAAGTCAAAAAGGGTATAAATGACTTTAACCCATATTCTTGTAAATAATAAAAATGTTTTGAAATACATTTTGAAGAAACATGGATGTGGATGATAACGAGGTCCCAGTAGATAATTATGTATAAACAACCTTGGATAATGAAGAGGTTGTAAAGTAAACCCTTACCTTGTACTTTTCCTTGGTTGGGGTAGGTTAACCTCCTGTATAATGGTGAAATAATTGTTAGTAAATTATACAAGAATCATATACATTCATATGATATCATATATGATCTTTTAACATTGCTTTGTTAACAATATCTTAGATTTATCGTTGTTTCGGGTGTTAACTTACTCGTTTTCTTATATGTTTTGTTACGTAAGTCATGTTTTTCATGGATTGGTTGTATCTTATTCATATCCAGAATGATATCATGTCCTTAAACATTATTTTTAAATAATCAAATGATAATTATACTTGAATGGATACGACGGAGAATGAATCTCATCGCATTCGTGGAGACGGTAGTCCGTACGTACGCACGAGCGACAATATCATTATTTTGATATTAAAATAATATATAATTGGATAGTATATCATATATACAGAATCATTATCATGTTATATTTATTATTTACATGAATTACATATCATTATTATACCCATCTAAATAATAATATATTGAATAAAAATTACACCACGACGTGGAGACGGTAAGCCGTACGTACGCACGTATGGTGACATGTCATTAAAATTATGGGTAGAATACTGAATATGGTTGTTACATATTTATAATAACATCACAGTATATAGAAGATACTGGAGTTATAATTTTAGAATTGAAATAATAAACAAAGAGGGAGTGGAAGAAGAAAGAAACATGAAAGAGGGTGATGAAAATGTTACCTCTTCTTCGGGTTCTTCTTTTTGATTTGATCAAAAGGACTCCTTAGGATGGCTTTCTGACTAAATTAAAGCTTCTAGGATGAAGGGAGAGAAGTTGGGAGAGTATTTGGGCAGAGGTTGGCCGAACCAAACGGCTTGAAAGTGTGAATAAGGTGGTAGAGGCGGGGGCCTTTTATAAGAGGAGAGGAGGGGCTCTTTTGGAAAGATTGAAATGTTACATTATTACACAATGCTTTTCGGATTCTAAAGGTCCCACACTTATATAATTCGTGGCTAAGGTGATAAGGGTTCTAAATCTCCTCATCCAATAGGCTTTGGACAAGTGTAAGCCTTGGATCTTGCATTATCTTCTCATTTTATTTAAATCGTTAAATAATGAGGTCATTGCTGCATCATAATGATGTCATAAATAATTTAATTTATTTAATGTCTAAAAATTATAAAAAAAATACTATGATGTAGGAAATATTTTTAGATTTCTAATTAATATTTATAGTCAAAAGTTGGACTTGTGTAACACCACTTAAAAACTGTTTTAGTAAAACAACTCATGTTTGTATCAATTTAATTTTAACATTAAATAAATATATATTAATGTCATTTTCCAACTAAAGTGGCTCCATGGGGTCCCCAAGTTGACCCATGGGTTGTCTGGGTCGGCCATGACTCATCCAATAGGAGTAGGACAAGTTTCATGCTCATCTCATATTATTAAAACATTATTTGTACCTTAAACTACACTAATTACCTCTAATCGCGATTAAGAACTTAAAAGTTACTATTCACCAAAAAATTATTTTAGTCTCATTGAACAGCATTTTACTTCTTAATGACAACCATGTATGTCGTATTTTTGAAAATAAAATCACAGAAGTGGTAATATTTCATTTAAATGAAAAATCAGTTATTTAACTACCACTTAGTGGTTTCACTATTCATCGAAAATTGAAGTTTTTCAGAACAATGCCAAAATTCCCCCCTAAGCTATAATTGATATTCCGAATTCAAAAATGATGTCTATTTTAAAAAATTCCAAACATATAAGTTTTATTAATTAATTTTATAATTAATTCCCGTTGTTACAAATAAATAGCGTATTTCTAAGAAACATTTTATATCAAAAGATTGGCAATTGTTTATGTCTGATTTCAATGTTAAATTAATTCTAATGACCACCATTGGATAAAATGGTAAAAATATAATCTAATTATACTTTAAAACCACCAAATAGTATAATTTATCACTATAAATTATTTTTATTTAAAATTTTGTTTTTAAGTATTTTTCACTATTCATAAAAAATTAGAAGTTCTCAGAAAAATACCAAAGATTCAAAATAAGCTAATTTCGATATTCCAAATCCAAAGATGAAGTCTATTTTGATAAATAAAATTTATAAAATTTCAAAAAGTAGGTATTACTATTCACAACGGCTAGTTTAATTAGTTGTGGTGTGTGTTAGAGCTCGAGGTTGCGTACAACACACGCTATTTCATTATTCGAAGGGAAACGTATCGTGGAAGCTTGGGGTGTTACATTCTCCCCTCCTTAAAATAATTGCGTCCTCGCAATTTCTAGGGTATTACTGCATAAAAATACTCAGGTGGTTCTTCATCATAAGTTCCTCAGGTTCCCACGTTGCCTCTTCCATTTTATGATTTCTCCACAAAACCTTTACCAGACGAGTCGTCCGGTTTCTCAGCACCTGCTCCCTCACATCAAGAATCCTGAGGGGCTCTTCACAATAGGAAAGATCGGGTTCCAGTTCCAATTCCTCATAGGTGAGTACATGCGTTGGGTCAGGCATGTATTTCCTCAACAGAGATACGTGGAAAGCATCGTGAACTTTGGAGAGATTTGGCGGCATCGCCAAACGATAAGCTACAGCCCCAATACAATCTAGAATTTTGAAAGGTCCGACGTACCTGGGACTCAACTTACCCTTCTTACCAAAACGTATAACTCCCTTCCATGGAGATACCTTTAGGAAAACATGATCTCCCACCTGAAATTCCAAAACCTTTCTTCTGTTATCGGCATAGCTCTTCTGCCTACTTTGAGCTGATTTGATGTGGTTTTGGATTACCTTCACCTTTTCCATTGTTTCTTCCACCAGTTCTGGTCCCACAAGTTTTCTTTCACCAACGTCATCCCAACAGGTTGGTGTACGACATCTCTTTCCGTATAATGCTTCATAAGGTGCCATCTGAATGCTTGAATGGAAGCTATTGTTATAGGAAAATTCTACCAGTGGTAAGTATTGATCCCACATACCCTGAAAGTCAAGAGAGCATGATCTCAACATTTCTTCTAAGGTTTGAATAGTCCATTCTGATTGTCCATCTGTTTGAGGGTGATAGGCAGTGCTCAAACAAAGTTCAGTATCCAAGGCCTTTTAAAGACTTTTCCAGAATCTTGAAGTAAAACGAGGATCACGATCACAAACAATCGATAGGGGTACTCCATGAAGCCTTACAACTTCATTAATATATAATCTTTCTAGACGTTCAAGTGGTATATCCTCCCGTATAACCAGAAAATGTGCTGACTTAGTAAGACGATCAACAATGACCCATATTGCATCATTCCTTCTAGGAGTCTTTGGTAGTCCCATGACAAAGTCCATCGTAATATTATCCCATTTCCACTCAGGTATGGGAAGAGGTTGCAATACTCCACCAGGATGTTGCCTTCCAGCTTTCACTTGTTGACAAACCATACACCTCGACAAAAAATCAGCAATCTCCCTCTTCATATTGTCCCACCAAAAATGTTCCTTCAAATCTCTATAAATTTTGGTGCTCCCAGGGTTTATAGAGAAATTGGAACTATGAGCATCATCCAGCAATTCCCTTTTTCGATCAGTTATATCAGGAACACAAAGTCTCTTCCTGAATTTCAAAATTCCATCCTTATACACAAAGTCCCTCAATCTTCCATCATTCACATCTTTAATCTTCTTCTGAAATTCTTCATCATTGGTCTGAGAACTCTTAATCCTTTCTAGTAATGATGGTTTGGCAACCATTTGAAAAAGCATTGATGTTTCACCTTCCCTAGTTATTCCCATGTCCATCTTCACTAGATCCAAGAAAATTGGATCCCTTTCAATTCTCATCACATTCAAAACTCCATGGTCTTTTCTACTCAAAGCATCTGCCACCTTGTTTGCCTTCCCCGGGTGGTAATGTATCGTGAAATCATAATCCTTGAGTAGTTCAATCCATCGCCTTTGCCTCATGTTGAGTTCTTTTTGTGTGAAAATATACTTCAAACTCTTGTGATCAGTATAAATCTCACATTTTTCACCATAGAGGTAATGTCTCCATATCTTTAAAGCAAAGATCACAGCTGCTAACTCAAGATCATGAGTAGGATAGTTTTGCTCATGAATTTTTAGCTGTCGTGATGCATAGGCAATGACCTTATCATTCTGCATAAGTACACAACCAAGTCCTTTCTTATATGCATCACTATAAATAACAAACCCATCATTCCCCGATGGTAGAGTCAATACAGGGGCATTGACTAATCTTCTCTTTAGTTCTTCAAAACATTCTTCACACTCTTTTGTCCAGACAAATTTAATCCCTTTACGTGTGAGCTTTGTCAATGGGTTAGCCAATCTGGCAAAATTCTGGACGAAACGTCGATAATAACCTGCTAAACCAATAAAACTGCATACCTCAGTTATACTTGTCGGTGCTGGCCATTCTTGGATTGCCTTGGTTTTAGAAGGATCAACGTAAATTCCATCCTTAGAGACAATATGGACAAGAAAATAAATCTCATGAAGCCAGAATTCACACTTGCTAAATTTCCCATATAATTCATGTCTTCTAAGAGTCTTTAGGATAATGCGTAAGTGATTTTCATGATCTTCATGGCTTTTGGAGTATACCAAGATAACATCAATAAATACCACTACAAAGTCATCAAGATATTCCTTGAAAACTCTATTCATTAGATCCATGAAAACATAGGGTGCATTAGTCAATCCAAAAGGCATTACTGTAAACTCATAATGCTCGTACCTTGTTCGAAATGTTGTCTTTGGAACGTCTTCCTTCTTCACACACAACTGATGGTATCCTGACCGAAGGTCAATCTTTGAAAAGTATTTAGCTCCATGCAGTTGGTCAAACAAATCATCAATGCGAGGTAGGGGATACTTGTTTATTGTTATAGCATTGATCTCCCTATAGTCAATGCACAACCTCATAGATCCATCTTTCTTCTTAACAAAAAGAACAGGGGCTCCCCAAGGAGAAACACTAGGGCGAATAAATCCCTTATTACTCAATTCCTCTAGTTGTTTCTTTAGTTCAACTAATTCCACAGTGGCCATTCTATAAGGGGTCTTCGATATGAGCCTTGATCCAGGAATTAAATCAATGGAAAACTCAACTTCTCGTTCTGGAGGATGTCCAGGTAAATCTTCCGGAAACACATCAACATATTCTCTCACAATAGGTACATCCTCTATTTGAATATTCCTTTCCTCACCCTCAGTAATTTCCTTCTCTTCCTCGCCAATAATTGAATTTAGTTGAGCTACTGGGGGTGGATCTAGATAAGAATTATGTGACGACGATTCGGCTCTAAAGATAAGGTGTTCCTTATCATCATTATCAAGAATCGTAACCTCTTTCCTCTTACAATAAATTTTTGCATCATGGTCCGAAATCCAATCCATACCGAGGATTATATCAAATTCAATCATGGGTATGACGATGAGATCAGAAGGTAAAGAACATTTAGGTGCTCTAATGGGAACTAATCGACAAAACTTTGTTGCAATAATAGTTCCCTTAGGGGTTTTGACCGACAACTCCCTTGTTAAATCAAATTGGAAATATCTAATTTTCTTAGCAAACTGGGAAGATATGAAACAATGCGACGATCCAGAATCAAATAATGCATTTTCTAAACTTGAGGAAATCATTAAATTACCTGCCACCACGTCTTTCGGAGCTTCTACCTCAGCAGTAGTGATAGCATAAGCCTGGCCTTGATCCCTTGGCCTTTTCTGAGGTAAGTTCTCCTGACGCTTAGGACATTCATTTGCATAATGCCCCATCTCCCTGCAATTGTAGCACTGAACGTTGGTAGCTTCCTTCTTCCCCTTGCAATCATGAGCTTGGTGGACTTTTTCACCACACTTGTAACAGACTCCCATTCCCTTCAAGCAAGTACCAGGATGTTTCTTCCCGCATTTACCACAAGATGGATATTCAACCTTTCCCTTCTTCCCTTTATTTCCATTCCTAGATTGATCAGTAGGTCTCTTCTTCTCTTGCTTTTCTTTAAAGTCATAAGACTTAGAGAATTCCTTTTCCGTCTTGATAGCGCACGAGACAATACCTTCGTATGAAGAGAAGGTTTGTGATACTAAAGCTCGACGAAGAAATGGTTTCAACCCATAAAAGAAACGATCAGTCTTACTTCTTGGGTTACGTATGTAATCTGCAGCATACCTTGCTAACCTTTTAAAGTTAGCCTCATACTTTGCGACATTCTCATCCTCCTTCTGCCTCAGACTCAGAAATTGCCTTTCCATATCCGCTCGATGGTCTCGAGGAAAGTATTTTTCTAAGAACAGCTCTTTGGACTCCTGCCATTCCATGTTTGTTAATTCATCATCTTCCTTTGTGTTTTGAATTAGTGACCACCATTGATCGGCATCTCTAGTGAGGCGGTAAACTTCCATGATAACTTTTTCCCTTTCACTGCTCCCCAAAGCCTGAAATATTTTCTCTAGGGAATTTATCCATTGCTCGGCTACTAAGGGATTTGTACTCCCATTGAACGTTGGTGGTTGTTGCCTCATGAATCGATCTAACATTGATCCTCCACGTTGTGGATCAAGGTGCTCCATACGGGTAAGGTTATTATTCATAACCTAAGTAAGTTTTCCCAGTATGGTGATTAGCTGATCGGCACCAGTTGCATCACCAGCCCCACTATAATTATCTTGAGCAGGATGGAAATCCCTACATGGAGTGCGTGCATTGATACGGTTTCCATTTCTTCCACTAGGCGCCATTTCTAAACAATGGCATAAACTAGATCAGTTTATGAATCAAAATACATAATCCCATACTTATAAAACACTTAACATAAATTGAACTATTTATGGATATAATCCATAATCATAAAAATGTTTTCTTTGAAGAAGTATATACTCATAAACCCTTCATAATGATTTGTAATGAAAATGAGAGTTATCCTAAGCATATCCCCCGGGAGTGTCGTAACCAAGAGTGCAGCAAGGCCCGTTGTCGTGCACCAGCTCCCGTTCGAGTCTAGATCAAAGCGGTGTTTTTGGGTTTTACCCCTAGGAACATCTGTGCCAGAGCCGCCTCTACCTGCTCGTATCCAGACAGGGATGTATTGCTCAGAAAACTCAGAAAATCTCTACAATACCAAAATTCTGGGAAGTTCTTTTATACTAATCCTCAAAGTTCATCTTAGGTCTATGTTCTCTAATCAGAGTTTATCTAAATCTAGCTTCCAAGGTTTGTACTAAACTTCCTCTGATACCAACTGTAACGCCCCGACCCCAGCTACCCAGAGTCGGTGCATTATTACATAACATTGGCATGATCACAATAAAGATCAAATCTTGAAAGACCGATTGGTTTAGTAGCCTTGGAAACACCAGATATATTCATAAGTTTTACATTACATCATAAAATGAAAAACTACTACAACAACATAATGTCTCCACAGTCCACACTATTATCCCCTCATAATATCCCTGTAGGTCATTCATAATTTACTTCTTCACTTCCTGGGAAAAATAAAACATAGAAAAGGGGTGAGCTCAAATGCCCAGTAAGGATAACAATATAGTGGAAACTTTCATAAATAAGAATAAACATTTAAGGAAATATATAACTAAAACAAAACCCTTCTAAACTTGAACATCAACATAATATGGCAAAAGTAAAATGAAATAATGCCATTTACTCATTCACATGGATATTCTACTAATCTAATAATCACATGAAAAATCACTAACCACTTTCATAATATTGGAATGCATAATGCCAGACTATCATAACCACATAGCCAAGGCCTCGTGCCAAGACTACAAATAAGATTTTGTCAAGGCCTTGTTCCAAGACACTAGTTTGTCTCATGAGACCTACCGATGCATTGAGGAGCTATAGCGGGCTCCACCCGTCACATATTAAGTCCAATGCATTCCCATATGAAAAGGTTTAAACATAACATAAACATTAGTATTAAAACTAGCATACGAAATGTCAATAATTTAACCATAAACTATGAATGGTATAAAATAGCACATCCACAGTCAAACATATCACAAAACCTTCAATACAATATAGAAGTTTTGTATTATAATAAATCAACTTCAAATAAGCGTAAAATCCATCAAAGGATGTTGACATAGATGAAATCAAAACACTTTTTAGAGAAATATCTCTTTCTATTTTTGAAATCATTTAAGAGACATATAAAACAAAACATTTTCTTGAAAATATTCTTATAAGCTTGTAAGGAAAGTTTTGAAGATTTTATAACGGCGGAAAATAACCGCACCCACCGTATAAGTTAAAAAAAACATTCTTACCTCAATTCTGTCGAAAAGGTTAAAAAGGACCTTGTTTTGAAAACGACGGAAATATTCCTCTTATAAAAAGTCAAAAAGGGTATAAATGACTTTAACCCATATTCTTGTAAATAATAAAAATGTTTTGAAATACATTTTGAAGAAACATGGATGTGGATGATAACGAGGTCCCAGTAGATAATTATGTATAAACAACCTTGGATAATGAAGAGGTTGTGAAGTAAACCCTTACCTTGTACTTTTCCTTGGTTGGGGTAGGTTAACCTCCTGTATAATGGTGAAATAATTGTTATTAAATTATACAATAATCATATACATTCATATGATATCATATATGATCTTTTAACATTGCTTTGTTTACAATATCTTAGATTTATCGTTGTTTCGGGTGTTAACTTACTCATTTTCTTATATGTTTTGTTACGTAAGTCATGTTTTTCATGGATAGGTTGTATCTTATTCATATCCAGAATGATATCATGTCCTTAAACATTATATTTAAATCATCAAATGATAATTATACTTGAATGGATACGACGGAGAATGAATCTCATCGCGTTCGTGGAGACGGTAGTCCGTACGTACGCACGAGCGACAATATCATTATTTTGATATTAAAATAATATATAATTGGATATTATATCATATATAAAGAATCATTATCATGTTATATTTATTATTTACATGAATTACATATCATTATTATACCCATCTAAATAATAATATATTGAATAACAATTACACCACGACGTGGAGACGGTAAGCCGTACGTACGCACGTATGGTGACATGTCATTCAAATGATGGGTAGAATACTGAATATGGTTTTTACATATTTATAATAACATCAAAGTATATAGAATATACTGGAGTTATAATTTTAGAATTGAAATAATAAACAAAGAGGGAGTGGAAGAAGAAAGAAACATGAAAGAGGGTGATGAAAATGTTACCTCTTCTTCGGGTTCTTCCTTTTGATTTGATAAAAAGGACTCCTTAGGATGGCTTTATGACTAAATTAAAGTTTCAAGGATGAAGGGAGAGAAGTTGGGAGAGTATTTGGGCAGAGTTTGGCCGAACCAAAAGGCTTGAAAGTGTGAATAAGGTGGTAGAGGTGGGTGCCTTTTATAAGAGGAGAGGAGGGGCTCTTTTGGAAAGATTGAAATGTTACATTATTACACAATGCTTTTCGGATTCTAAAGGTCCCACACTTATATAATTCGTGGATAAGGTGATAAGGGTTCTAAATCTCCTCATACAATAGGCTTTGGACAAGTGTAAGCCTTGGATCTTGCATTATCTTCTCATTTTATTTAAATCGTTAAATAATGAGGTCATCGCTGCATCATAATGATGTCATAAATAATTTACTTTATTTAATGTCTAAAAATTATAAAAAAAATACTATGATGTAGGAAATCGTTTTAGCTTTCTAATGAATATTTATAGTCAAAATTTGGACTTGTGTAACACCACTTAAAAACTGTTTTAGTAAAACAAGTCATGTTTGTATCAATTTAATTTTAACATTAAATAAATATATATTAATGTCATTTTCCAACTAAAGTGGCTCCATGGGGTCCCCAAGTTGACCCATGGGTTGTCTTGGTCGGCCAGGACTCATCCAATAGGAGTAGGACAAGTGTCATGCTCATCTCATATTATTAAAACATTATTTGTACCTTAAACTACACTAATTACCTCTAATCGCGATTAAGAACTTAAAAGTTACTATTCACCAAAAAATTATTTTAGTCTCATTGAACCACATTTTACTTCTTAATGACAACCATGTATGTCGGATTTTTGAAAATAAAATCACAGAAGTGGTAATATTTCATTTAAACAAAAAATCAGTTATTTAACTACCACTTAGTGGTTTCACTATTCATCAAAAATTGAAGTTTTTCAGAACAATGCCAAAATTCCACCCTAAGCTATAATTGATATTCCGAATTCAAAAATGATGTCTATTTTACAAAATTCCAAACATATAAGTTGTATTAATTAATTTTATAATTAATTCCCGCTGTTACAAAAAAATAGCGTGTTTCTAAGAAACATTTTATATCAAAAGATTGGCAATTGTTTATGTCCGATTTCAATGTTAAATTAATTCTAATGACCACCATTGGATAAAATGGTAAAAATTTATTCTAATTATACTTTAAAACCACCAAATATTATAATTTATCACTATAAATTATTTTGATTTAAAAAGTTGTTTTTAAGTATTTTTCACTATTCATAAAAAATTAGAAGTTCTCAGAAAAATACCAAAAATTCAACATAGGCTAATTTCGATATTCCGAATCCAAAGATGAAGTCTATTTTGATAAATAAAATTTATAAAATTTCAAAAAGTAGGCATTACTATTCACAACGGCTAGTTTAATTAGTTGTGGTGTGTGTTAGAGCTCGAGGTTGCGTACAACACACGCTATTGCATTATTCGAAGGGAAACGTACCGTGGAAGCTTGGGGTGTTACATTAACTATCCATTGATCACTTAATTTATTATGATCAATGAAATGTATCACTTGATTGAAAATTGATTTTTTATTATTCAAAAATGGGAATATATCTCTTCCACGAAGACAACAAATCAAGGTGATGAAGCCCTAGGGAATCCCCTTGGACAAAAACATTACATTCCTGAGGTAATGACCCCAAGTTAGATAAAATCATAAAGGGTTCCTCAGGACTACTCCCCTAAGAAAGGTCTTCTGTGGAAAATTTAGCCTCTCTTGGAATATGACGAACAACACATCCATTAATAACCTAGTAAGGTTATATTACATATAACCTTCATACTTCCATTTCTCTCTTATCAAGAGTATTTTTTATGAACTCTTTTACGATGTGGGGTTTTCAAAAAAAAGAATTTTCATATATTAAACCCTTGATTACCAAGATCAAGTACAAATTGTGCAGATGCAATTTATTTAAAGTGGGGAGAATGTAACACCCTTAGATTTTAAGAAAAGAACATTGTTTTTGATAGCATGTATGACACACAACACTAAGAAAATAATGGGATATTTTTGGATTTGGTTCCATAGAACCAATTTCTATATACTATACGATAACCTGTATTTTTTTAATATTAATAATCTCCTTATGACATCATTATTGTTCTTATGCGTGATGTGGTATGTGATAATTTTCTTTGAGTAGTCGTCTCACTGAAATGTCATAGCCGTTCCTCGCTATAATGGGAACCCAAAAGTGTCATGATGGTATTCTTAAATTAATAATCTATGGATAGATGAAATAATTTTAGAAACATGAATGATATATTATATTAGGGGTGGAGACTCATCGGACTTTGAGGCACTTTCTCATGGTGTTTGCCTTTTGAAATATATAATACATTATAATATGAGAACGAGACCCGCTAGTAGGAAATCCACATTTACATGTGTCATCGGATATTCCTATAAGCGAATGTGTTTATTTATACTTATAATTTAATATTATTATTAATGAGTATTTCAAGTTGTGTAATTTTATGTATTGATGAAAACCATGATGACATATGTTCACTTCGAGGAAGGATACGTTGGGTGTGTCATGAGTGATGTTACATTAATGAATAATGTGAGAAAGGATGTGTCCCTTATATTATTTAATGAAAGATTATTTATTAGGAACATCGATGGAAATGATATAGCCTAAATAATTCCATGTAAATGGTGTTCAATAGGTAAGTTCTATTTTTGGAAAGTCAATGAAATAGACACCAACCACATAGGTTGATGGCACCAACATGCAACCTACTTGATTAGAGATATCATGATAAAGGGATTATATTACAGTGTAAGAATATATATAAGGTATTATGTCATTACAACCTTAAATTATTTATCCATGGGTTCCTTGGCATGTATCTAGATGATAAACTTAAAATTTAGGCTGCTTTTCCTAATGCTACTGAGAAAGAGGCCTTGAGGGTCACGGACTATGTGTATCCAGAATCTCATTTAAATAATATGTTATTATTTATTATTTAAAAAAGTTGAATAAAAATTATTCCCACATGTGGTTTAATAATTATTCTTGTTTTCTTTATCACAAATATTATGTCACCAATTATTCGAGAGAATATAATGTGAGAAAAATATTTAATAAATATTTATTTTCTATTTAGTGAATATATTATTTATTTATTTATTAGAGAATAATTTAGTGATATTTATTTAATAAATAAGTAGTCATTTTTTATTCCTAATAAATATTTTAGAGGAATGGCAGACTATGTTTATAGGTTCAGTGAGAAATTATATATATTGAATATTATTTTAATAAATAATATTTTGATTATAATTCATGAGTTTAGTGCATGTTGAGAAATAATAATATTATTATTATTATAGATAGGAAATTATACAGGGATTAAATAAATATTAAAGAGAACTTATGAAATTATTTATTTCTAACCCTAGTGGTATATACACCCTATTATATTATTCTTTCAAAGAGATCCAATTCATTTGTTTTTTTGTGTACAATGAATCTAGAGAATACAATTGAAGTCATAGAGATATTTCTTCTCCAAGAATTATCCCAAGATCAGAGAGAGATCTTCCTCCATCCTACACTATCAATTCTAGAGAGGTTAAGGAGAATCGTTTGGAAGATATTCTCAGGGTGATCTAAGGCGAACGTTGTAAAAAATAGGATCTTCTATGCTATCACCCGAAGATTTATACAGTGAAATTCAGAGATTTTTGGAGCACCTATGGATCACTTCTTGGGTGAATATGCCCTTGATTCCTATAATACAATGATGGTAAGATGTATATTCGTTGTTAAATCCTTCAACAAATAAATAATTTCACACAATGTAATTCTTCAATTTCTTAAATTAATTATAAATAATATGTGATGATACCACACTTGGTTTTGAAATTTTATCTTTTTTTATGTATTCTTTGATTCAATTTCATTAATCATGACATTCAACGTTATATAAAATCTCAGATTAATCATCAATCATGACAAAAATAAAAGTTGGTCATGACCCATCTCATAGTTCCACTGCACTCGGAACCTAAAAGTGATATCAGAGTGATCACATAATTATACATAATTATTTTACTATTTTTGATTGATTTATGCATAAGTAATTAATTTTTCAATTCAATTTTAATCGTTATTTAACCCAAATTGATAGATATGCTTCTTCATTTTTTTGTTTCTTGTAAATATAATCAAATCGATTAATTTTTGAAGAAAATAAATTAGAAGATATCATCTGGTGGTGCAGAGGAATCTAGTCAGATAACACAAGAGTACACTCCGTGTAACTGAGAGGCACATACCATGTACTAGTGTTTATTTCACCAAGAATTAATTTATAATTAATTCAAGTAATGTGAATTTATTACACATGATGCATTTAATTTTACATCGGGTGTTTACCTGGCCATATTGGCACATGGTCATCCAGAGTACATGCCATGTAACTGATGTAAATGGTGTGTAGTCATTTAAGTCATAGATGGTCTGTGTATCCTCTTATACGTCCTACCTTACTGGTGACCATGTAACTCAGAGACCACACATCATGTAGTCCATGTACATGTCATGTACTCTAATTATTCATTGGAATGGTTACATTCTGAGTCCCTAGGTACATTTCATGGATATATGGTGGGAAAATGTACAGGTTGTGTAGCTCCAATGTACAAGTCATGTACTTTTACTAAATTACACAGAATTAGAAATTAATTTATTATACTGTGCAAAAATTAACAACATTTACTTGCATGTATTCATTAAGTTGATAAGACATTCCATGTGATAGGTTTTAATATATATAAATATTTAATTAATTTCTATATAATGTTTGGATCAATATATCATGTATGAGTCTTAGTATAGTTATTACTCTACATGCATTGAATCATAACACATGATAGAAAATTCATGTAATTCATGTAATCATTAATTTTATAGTACACATCATGAAAGTACGTGATAAATCATGTATTCCCCATGTCTCAAGAGTAAACAATATATGCATATAATTCATGTTACGTAGTTTGGATGGGTAGTCATTTTATTTCCTCCACGGTACATTTATGTACATTTTTAATTTTAAATAAATTTATTTAATTTTTTTAAAATTATGATATATGAAAGTCTCAAGTAAATTCAGATGAGAATTAATATAAAAGGATTGATCAATTAAATAATATAATTAACTTATTTGAGTGTGATTTATCTTATATAAGAACGATTATAATTGAATTCTAATTATATTATATGTGTAATTCGTTGCATGTGGTTGATCATGATCTTAGACTAGACTTTTTTATGTGATTGGTTTCTTTTAATTTATTACTAAATTAAATTGTTGGATTGCATCCCATATCTCCTCTTGTTATGTAAGTTCATGTGTGCCCATGGTTTCTTTTATGTAAACCTATTCCCCTCAACTATGTGTGAGTAAAATTATATTTAATGGATGGATCTCCCAAGTTAGTGGAGTCAGTTTAAGTTTGGAGTTGAGGAAAAACCAATCAAAGATAGATACATAAGTGGATAGGTGGAAAGCTTCAACAAGAACCATAAATGATTCAAGGTGTTTCCCCCTAGGTTGAAAATTATTTTATCATCCTCGAGATTAAATAAACACTAGTAAAAGATTAGGATCATACCAAATTAATATTTTTTCCTATCAAGTTTCATGGTTATTTCATTATGGATTTTTTTTCATGATCACATAAATTAATGAATTAACAAGCATACAATATAGAACAAAAATAGATTGTCTTATGCATAAATATTATCTAAGACTTGGTTAATTACTTATGTAAATCCACTTAATATTAACAAGAATGTAATAAAGATAATAATTAGATATTTATTCATAAAAGATAAAATCCCTCAATTATATATTAAGTCGGTATAGCCTTCCACTACTTCAGTTAAAATCGAACCATAGTTCAAAGTGCTTGACCAACCAAAGTTCGGGTGCTTTCAATTATTGGGGAATTATGAATTGATGTTTTGGGATGAATTAACTTATTTGACATCAAGGGTTGACTAAAAAATTAATACTTGGTGTAACTAATAAGCGAGTATTGAGAAAATCTATTTTATAGATTTCAGGATTAGGGAGTCTACTCAATAGATTAAGAAATTGTGAGTTAATGCAATTGACACTTGGAATGCCTACTTAAAACCATTCAAATTGCTTAACCAACTAATTTTGGGGTGATGAGAAGGGTAATATGGATCCTTACCCCTAGAATATCTATGAAACAGAATATTATGAAACCAATGATGAGGGATGTTGGGTTTTGATAAAATTGTCAGAGACTAATAAATATAATATTTATTTATTTTGTCTAAATTTTATCAGATAAAGTACTAAAACTTTGATAATATTATTTTTAGAAACTATCATAAAAATTAATTCAAACAGACCACTATGATCCATACATGATATGGATAACCTTCTCATGGACACAAATTTCTAATAATGGAATATGTGATTACACATTATCTTACATCATGAAAAGAAAATTGTATATTATGGAAGAACCTATTCTTAATGTGTCTCATAGTGAGGCTACTAAAGAAGAGTTATCCCTCCATGAGAAACATTTGAACAATGTTGCAGATACTCAATGTTTTATGCTATCATCCATAAACAATGAGATTTTAATGCTATATTAGGACATGGATGTGTATAGCATGAGGTCACACCTTTGAGAACTATATCAAGAGAAGGTGATACAAGAGAGATACAAGATCTCCAATGCTCTATTTATAACTAAGTTTAGAGATTCAGTGCCATATGGGACTCATGTAGTCAAGTTTATTTTCTACATTTAATGCTTGGACATATTAGGGATCAAATTATCATATGAGTTGCACATGGATCTCATACTCTCCTCATTACCCAAGACCTTATCTAGTTTTATTATTAATTATAATATGATAAATAATGATAAGAGACTTTCAAAACATGTTAATTTGATTTTCCAAGTGGATAAGGACATTGGGTGTGATAAACTCACCGCCCTTATGATGAATAAGAAAATAAATAATGAGGTGAAGGGGCCCAAGACTCATAAAAGACTAAAACTCCCAAGAACCATCCTTAAAAGTAGAGGAAGATCCAAATACAGGGAAATCAAAAGGATATAATTGGTTTTTCAAGTGCCAAGAAAGACCCCTGGAAGAACTACTGCACTTAGAAGTAAGGGAAAGCTAAAGGTGCATTCGTTATTGAGTGTAATACTTCAATATCCACATATTGGGTATTATATACAAATTATGGTGCTCACATCATCATCCAACTGAAATAACCAAATAAATTTCGAAATATTTCTAGAGGAGAGGAGGATTTGCGAGCCACCATTGGTGTATGGTTAGCAGCTCTAGACATTGGAGACTAAAACCTTTCATTTTCAACAATAATGATATTAGTTTAAAGGTATTTCTATTATGTAACAATTGTTACTAAGAACATAATTTATATGTCATTCATATATGCAATTTTTTTTCAAGTTTCATAATAAAAGTTGTTTCTTTTATAAAGACAACATATTTTATGGTATAGACCATTTAAATAATGGTATTTATGTATTAAATTATGAAAACCAAGTATTGAAAATAGATAATGAATCATGTTCACATGACTCATATAACACCTAGTGATGAAATCACCATCTTGATCATGTAAATGAGAAGAATTTGAAAAGGCACTATCAAGATGGTTATTTAGACTCTTCTAAGCTAAAACCACTTAAAATATTACATGCTTGTTTATAAGAAAAAATAATGAAACCTCCATTCAGTGGATAGGGTGAAAGGACCATAGAACTTTTAGGATTGGTATACACTGATGTGTGTGGACCATTTACAGTTCAATCTAGATGTGGGTACACTTACTTAATAACTTTTATCGATGACTTGAGTAGATATAGCTATATCTACTTAACGAGTTATAAGTCCGAGTCCTTTGAGAAATTCAAAGAATTCAAGAATAAAGTAGATAATAAACTAGTAAATAAGATAAATAAGCTTTGATTAGATCAAGGTGGTGAATAGATTAACCAATAGTTCATTGAAATTCTATTAGATTTTATCACAGCTCACTCCACCTTACACAGCACAGTGGAATTATGTTAGTGAAAGGAGGAACTATATCTTATTAGACATGGTATAGTGTATGATGAGTCATGCAGATCTTCCATTATCCATTTTGGGATATTCATTAAAAATTGTTGCATATACACTAAACCGAGTAACAACTAAAGTGGAAAATGGAATTCCCTTTGAGTTATGAAGTGTAAAGAAACCTATTTTTCCACATTAATGTGTATGGGGTTGTGAGGTATTTGTCAAGTACTTCTTAAGAAACAAATAATCACATAGAGGTACAAAGTGATTCATTATAGTGTATCCTAAGGAAACAGGGGGATACAACCTATACAACCCCTCAGACAAGAAAGTGGATATTGCCAGAAAATCCATCCTTCTTGAGAGAGATCAAATCCTCAGAAAGTATATTGGGAGAAATATTAACTTAGATGAATTTGATGCTCAAGATACACAAGATTGGGTAGAGGAATATATTCCACAAGTCCCCATGGAAGAAGTAGTTCGTGAAACACAAGTGTATCATAGGAGCACAAGGGGGGGTAAGAGAACTAGGGAGATATGGTTTTCTAGTCACCAAAGATAGTGACTCGTTATTGGTTATCTATAATGAAAATATCTCCTAGAAAGAGGCATTAGAGTTCTTAGAATCTACAACATAGTAAGAATACATGAATTATAAAACGGATTCCATGTATCAGAACTAATTTTGGGTTTTGTTTGATGTTCTAGTTGATGTATACCCTATAGGGTGTAAATGTGTATTCAAGAGAAAACTGGACATGGAAGGTAATGTAAATACCCATAAATCAAGGCTAGTGGCTAAAGGGTTTAAATAAGGTAAAAGAATTAACTGCGATGAAACATTTTCACCAGTTACCATGTTTAAATCCATCAGAATTATACTCGCTATAGTAGTTTACTATGACTATAAAATTTGGTAGATGGATGTCAAAATAGATTTCATTAATGGGAACCTTCAAGAAGAATTATACATGACACAACTAAAAGGATTTATGTCTCCAGGTGATTCCAAAAATATTTGAATGTTACAGAGATCCATTTATAGATTGAAGCAAGCATCCAGGTAATGGAACATTCGATTTGATGAAGCTATAAAATAATTTAGTTTCATTAATAATGAATGAGATACATGTGTTTACAAGAGGTTAAGTGGGCATGGAGTCATTATCCTATTAGTACATGTTGATGACATGTTACTTATTGGAAATGACATACCAGTCTTACCATCTGTTAAGGACTTGTTGAACGAGTGTTTCTCTATGAAGGACTTAGGTGTAGTAGCCTATATTCTAGGAATCAAGATCATTCATGATAGATCCAATAGGCTTCTTAGAATAAGTCAAAGTATATACGTTGAACATATACTAAAGATATTTAGTATGGAATAATCCAATAGGGGATTGGTTCAAGTGTCACATGGTATACATCTTTCAAAGAAAATGTGTCCTCAATCACAACATGAGAAAGAGAGAATGAATAGTATCTCATATGCTTTAATGATTGGATCAATCATGTATTCCATGTTATGTACTAGACTTGATGTTTTCAATGCATTGAGCATGGTATATAGATATCAAGAAGATATATGAGAATAGCATTGCTCTTTTATTTAGGTTATCTTAAAGCATCTGAGAAGAACTAAGGATATGCTCCTTATTTATGAAGGAGAAAAGGAGATAGTAATAAAGGGTTATACTAATGATCATTTAAAATGGATTTTAATGATTTTAAATCATAGTCAAAATATGTTTTCTATCTCAATAGAGGAGTTATGTGCTAGAAGAGTTCAAAGAAGCTAGTTGTCACTGATTCTACAGCAGAGTCTAGGTATATGGAGGCTTATAATGTAACAAAGGAAGATATTTTGATATGAAACTTTTTCAAGAAGCTTGATGTGGTACCTATTAATAAATACCCTATCACATTTTATTGTGATAATACCATAATGGTTCTCTTGAAAAATATCCAAGGTCATAAAAACGGACAAAGCACGTACTCTGGAAGTATCACCTATGAAGGTATTTTTAACAAATGGGTGAAGTTTCAGTAAGTAGAGTTCCCAAAAAATAAAACATTTTGGACTCCTTAACAAATGTTCTATCTCAACAGAAGCATAAGTATCATGTGAGAGATATCAGACTAAAGCTTGTTAGTTGTTGGCTTTGGTGAAAGTGGTAGTTTATTAGAGTTGGTTCCATAGAACCAACTTTTAAGTACATTATGATAAGTTTTATTCATTTTTTTTGAATATTAATAAAATCCTTATCACATTTTGATAGTTATTATATGTAACATAGTAGGTGATAATGTCCTAAGAGTGGTTTTTACACAGAAAGGTCATAGATTTTACCCACTATGATGAGAACCCAGAAGTTCCATGATGATATTCATAAATATATGCTCTATATCTAGAAGAAATCATTTTAGGTACCCAAATGATACAGGATATCAGGTGTAGAGACTCGTAGGACTTCAAGGAACCTTCACATGGTGTATGCCCATGGTAATATCTAGAGTACGATATTATAAGAATGAGACCCACCAGTAGGAAATCCACATTTATATGTTTCATTGGATGTTCCTATTTGCAGATGTGTGTATTGATCCTTAGACTATAATATTATTATTAATGAGTATTTCAAGTTGTGTACTTTGTTGTATTGATAAAACCCATGATGAAATATGTTCACAGTGAGGTAGGATGTGTTGGGTGTGTCATGAGTAATATTATATTAATGAATAATGGAAGAAAGGATTTTCCCTTGTGTTCTTAAATGAAATTTGATATCTCAATAATTTTGATAAAAAATTTATAGCCTAAATAAATCCATGTTCACAATGTTCTATAGGCAAGTTTAATTTCCATAAATTCAAAGAAAGAGACATCAAACACATAGGTTGATGGTACCAACATGTAACCTTCTTGATTAGATATATAATGATAAAGGGATTGTATTACATAGTATGTTTTCTTATTATGTATTATATCATTGCAACATTAACTTCTTTCTCTATGGTTTCATAGGTGT
The DNA here is from genome assembly GCA_963277665.1 of Viscum album. Lineage (NCBI taxonomy): Eukaryota > Viridiplantae > Streptophyta > Magnoliopsida > Santalales > Viscaceae > Viscum > Viscum album. Next base: position 406,843,334 of record OY728166.1, read on the forward strand.
GTTGAGAGATGATATCCTTGGACTTTAGGTTGTTACAACCTATAGGGAATCGTTAAATTTATATGGGGATACACAAATTAAATAATTTATAAAACTCAAAAAAACTACTAGAAATACAGTACTTGGAAAGTCCATGTATCAAACCCACAGTAATGATCTGTATGTTCTAAATTAATTAAAGAAAATAAAATTGAAATTGTTTTTTTTAAATAATGAAAAATTGAAGTAAATGTTGGGTTTTATAACAAGATAGAGGCATGATAGGTTCAATGAATTTAAATTCGTGTTCTAGGGATTCAATTGGTAATGAATTTATTCAGGTTTGGTGTCATAATTGGGTCTGTAGGGATCCTTGGTCTGGGTATCCTTACATATTCCTATGATTGCGCCATTGGAATGGTCATATAATAAGTGCAATAATAGAACTATGAAACTTACACCCTATTTAAACATAACTAACATAGATTTCATAATGGTCATACACAAAATAGGCCAAATAATTGATGCATATAAATGATAATCCTCAGAATGCACCAATGTTCATGCAATATGAAAATAAGATGAATTAGAATTGATAAATTGAGTTTCCAAAATCCAAAACATGAATAATAAATAAAAAAACCCAAACAGAACAACCCCCTAAAATCACATTGCCTGAAATAAAGAAAACTACTCACTCATTCTAGACCTGATAAGAATGAGAAACATGTATACCAGAGGATAAATGGAGGCAAGAAACAGTGGTGAATCAAGGTTACGTATTGTCACTCCATCATCTAGAAGTCATCCGTCAATATTTTTCTCATTCCTATGGTCCCAGATCCCCCTGTCCAGCAACTAAGGTTTGAATATAAAGGGATTGTCATTAAACCCTTATCCATTGCGCATTAATTTTTATGAATCCTGATGGTGTCACAACGTGTAATGTACTTTCACGTCATGTAATATCTTGAATTTCATTCCATGAGAAGGCGTCATGAATTTCAACATACTCTACCAAAAAAATATCTCACAAAAACTCACATCATGTAATAGGAATACACGACATGTAAATTGGTCTTCTCTAGTTTCCAACTTGCTCTACCTTCATGCAATTTTTCTTTTGGCCTCAAAAATCTGGTGTTACACTACTTCGCTTCTCTTATGGCATGAAGTGTATTTAAAATAATAAATTCATCACTTTTTGTTTCTTTTACAAATATTTACTATCTCCTATCATATAACATAAAACAAATCAAATCATTCATAATTTTGCAACAGTATTCAATTAAATAAAAAAATCAATATCTTAAAACAATCTAAAATATATGCATGAAATATATCTATCAGGTTACTTCTCCTAATTCCACTGATAAAGAGGCCTATAAGTCCACACACTAAGTGTATCAGAATTTAGTTAAATAAAATATTATTATTTACTATTTAACAAATTAAACAAATATTATTCCCTCACATGGTTTAATAATTACACATGTTTTCTTGATCACATATATTTTGTCACCAGTTATTCGAGAGAATATTATGTGAGTGGAATATCTAATAAATAATCATTTTTCAATTAGTGATTGTAATATTTATTTATTTATTAGTGAATAATGTAGTGATATTTATTTAATAAATAAATATTCATTATTAAAATCTAGATAAATATTGTGGAGGAATGGATGACCAAGTTTATAGGTCTGGTGAGAAAGGACATATATTGAATATTATTTGAATAAATATTATTTAATTTTAATTTATGAGTTTAGTGCATGAAGAGAAATATTATTATTATCATTATTATAGATATGGAGTTATATATGGATTAAATAAATATTCAAGGTAACTTGTGGAATTAATTATTTCTAACCCTAGTGGTATATAAACCCAATTATATTATTTTTCAAAAGAGAGCCAGTTCATTTGTTTTTTTTTTGTACACAATGAATCCTAAGAATCATCTTGAAGACCTAGAGAGCTCCCTTATCTAGGAATTATCCAATGAAAAGATTTTGATCTTCCTCTACATTCCACTCTTGAGTCTATAGATATTAAGGAGAATCCTTTGGAAGCGATTATCTAGGTGATCAAAGTAAAACAATGCACGAAATAGGAACTGTCATGCTAGCACTTGAAGATTCCTAATGAGACATTTAGAGATTTTTGGAACATATATAGATCACCACTAGAAGGAATTTTCTCTTGATTCCTACAACGCAATAATGGTGTTATGTAGATCCATTGTCAACCCCATCAATGTAAAAATAATTTCATGCAAGGTAATTATTTAATTTCTTAAATTAATTATAAATAATATGTCGTAATCCTCTACTTGGTGTTATAATTTTGTCCCTTATTTGTATATATTTATTCAGTTCTAATTATCACAACATTCAACATCATTTAAAATCACATATTAATCATCGATCAAGAAAAAAAAGTTAGGCACGACCCATGGCACGCTTCTACTGCGCCCAAAACCCACAAATATAACACCCCAAGACTTTATGATATATTTATTTTTAAATAAATTTAATATCTTGCATTACACACAAAACTGTGTTTAGCTTGCGTTACACGCAATAATTAGTTTCTTTAATAGCTTGTGTTATATGCAAGACCATGTCTTATATAACAACAATATACTATTAATATTATTATTTAATATGATAGTTATCAACTAGTCATTAGAATGGATGACAAGAATAGGATTAACCAACCTAAGAAAATATATAGTTTACACAAATTTTTTAGTTATATATTTATTATTAATAAATTGAGAATCATTTAAATTAAAAATAAATGTTTTCTGAAAAAAAATAGTATTTTTCCAAAAAGAGCATTAGTCGTCCTTTATGTACAAAATTTAAATTTTATTTTTAAAACTTTTAGAAAATTTAGTTGAAAATATAAAACTATTTTTTGAAATCATAACACCAAAATTATCTTAAGGTGAATTATTGTAATTTTTCTGTGAAATTTCATTTTTTGATGAATAGTGAAAAATACCAAATTTTAAATTTGAAAACCGCCTTTTTTTTAAATAAATTATAATGTTAAATTATAGCTTGAATTGGTTTTAAAGTAAAATAAGTTCAATTATATATCAATTTCATAAATTTAGGTCATTAGAATAATTTTTATAATGAATATAGATATAAAAACTATGTAAACTTTTGAACATTTTCACTTTAAAAACTGGTTTTCTCATCATGTTTGTGAGAATAACTTTAAATTAAAATTTTCATATTCTCTAAATTCTATTTTTAAAAATTGATTCCATATTGGGAGTAGGAATAATTTATAATTTTTAATATGTTAAAATTAGCTTTTTATCAAAATAAATTGCAAATGTAGTAAAAACTAATTATTGTATTTAAGGTAAAAATAGTTTTACTGAGGGTTAAACTAAAAAATAAGTGTCAAAATGGACTATAAAATTGTCTAAATACTATTTTATGCAATTATTTTTACCATTAAACCTATAAGGTTATAAAATGATCCATTTTGGATCATTTTCAAATATGAAAAATGTGGGAGCACTCAATTCATTCCAAAAAAACCAAGTCTGTCCTCTCCCCCACTTATAAAAGGCCACCCACTATTCTCTCTTATTTTCACTATAAAACCTATTTGGTTAGGAAAATACCTAACCATATCACATCCAAACTTCCCTCCTATCATTATATAAGACTTATTTTGGTCAAAAAATCTCAAATAAGAAGGCTTTTGTGCTAACCTAAGGAGGACACTCGTAGAATAGGTAATTTTCCTCAACGAGCATCTTTATTTTATTTGTTTCTCCACCTCATTCAATTTTTATTAAAACATGATGATATAATAACCTTAGTATATTACATATAATGGTATGTTTTAATAAAAATATAATTACCTATAAACATCTCCACTTCCATTAAATGGGTTACTAAATCATTATTTTCATGTACGGCGGACTACCGCCTCGCAAACCGATGTCATTCATTCTTCCATTACCACCTTTCACAAGTGGGTATGATGATGGATCTAAAGTATATATATATATATATAATATATACAAAATATTTATACCTCTGTATTAATTATATCATATATATATATATATATTTAACTTTCATTCCATAAGAGATACGATAACGTCGCTCATCTGTATGGTGAACAACTACCTTGCGAAGCGATGTGATTCGTCTTCCACTAACTCTTCACATGTAAGGAGATGATGATAAATTTAAATATTTTATGTGATATACATGACATAATAATGATATTCATAAAATATTTATCATTATTTAAATATAATAGTTATCATTTTCTTTCTTTGTTTTTCACTAACGTAAAGATGATAACATCGCTCGTGTATGAGTGGACTACCTCCTACACAATGAGATGTGTCTCTATTTTTATCACCACAAAAAATGGATGATATATATAAATATATTTTTAGAATTAATATTGTATTTATTATATTATGATCATTCTGGAATGATAAAATATTACTTATCTTCTTTCCATAATGATCATTGTAAAATGAAAATGTTACTCCTGCGTACGTACAGTCTACCATCTCAATGATCGTAGCATACTTGATTTTTCTTAATCAAATTTCATGATTGATTTTTATTGTGTAATTGATGTATAAATATTATAATTATGTTATGAATTTTTTAGATTAATAGCATTTTTTTCCCACTCATTGGTATATAAAGTAATTGGTAAAATGTTTGTAATAAAATATGACTTCATTTATCTCTTCGGTCAGAAATCTATTTTCTTCCAAAACCATGTTTTCTTAAAAAAAAATCATAAATTATTTTAACAACATTAAAATGATTCATTAATTTTATTTTTACAATAATAACAATAGGAATATTTATGTCATTTTTAAAATACTTCTCATTTGTCTTTTACTGAAAATGTGAAATGAATATTCTTATCATTTTCTGAACACGAAACTTTCTAACCTTATTACAATGAAAAAAGAATGTTCCTTTTATCATATAAAACATGTATGGATTTACCCACAATAATTTATTCTAATATCCATTTTCATGTTTATAAGGTTACTTTTAAATGAATTTTTCTCCAATATTCTGGAAATTTTTAGTTTTTGAAAGTTATTTTCAAAGAAAAGGATTTTCAGAATGTTTTATGTTTAAAAAAATGATTTTCCAAATGAAAAGTATATTTTCCTAAATAATGTTTTTAAAGATATTTTCATGGTATTTCTATTCATCAACAACAAAAACCATTTATTATTACTTCAATTGGTCTATGTTGTATGGATACCATCATTATTCTTTCTATGGATAGATTATGATCATTTTGACCAAGGAATATAATGAAATTCACTTTTTTGATTCATTTTTAAAGTCATTAACTTTCCCTTGATTTATTCAATTTTATGTGATAACTAGAAAATAAATTTCCCCTAAATATCCATATTATTTATCATGGATATCTTTATTTCCTAAACCATATATCATTTCAACTTATGGTGTTTACTTTGATGTTATTTTTTTATCTGAGGAAATATTGATAAATCAATATTCTTTTCTCATTATGGATACCTGGTGATAAGGTACAATATTCATGAATTAAATTAATTATTTGATATATGAGAAATTCTTTGGACTTGTAGTGATGGGTGGGGATAGACATTATATATCCCCTTGATGAATCCATAAGTCTCATGATGAAATCAAGATAAGCTAGCATTAAATGGGTTTTTACCTGTAGATTAAACCATCTTGTGAGATTTTTTATCGTAGAGGTTCATGATGCCTAATATCATAGTGTCCAATAATTATTAATTAACTTCATTAAGATTTTAGTTAGTATTATCAATGATATTTTCACAATTATATTATCTCTGGATTCATTGTTGTCCCATTTTATTTATTAAATGGCATGTGTTTTTAGTTTTTTACCTTTCTATATTGATTATGACTTATCTAATTATGATATACAAGTTATTGATTAAATGGAACATGTAGTCAATTATTTACCTTTCCATATTGATTATTATCCATGATATTTTCATATTTATATTATCTCTAGATTCACTTCATTTTCAGTTTATTGATGAAATGACATGTGTGTTCATTTATTTACATTATCATATTGATTATTCTTCTTTATTAATGAGACCTTCCATTGTACTTAACCCTTACTGATCATTTTATATCACGATTCTTTTGTTTCCTTTACCTAGGATTCCATGAAGTTTTATATGACTAATACAGGGGATATGCTTGATGGAATAATGGTACTCCCAAAAATAATTTGTTATAATTTATATATTCAAATGTAATATGGGACTCAAGTATGTATCTAGTTTACCAAGATGGCTAAAGTATTTTTTTTATTCGGTATGCGACTCCATGTATCTTATGACATTTTAATAAAGAAGGCACCATCTCAGGGCTACTTGGGTCTGGGTCGATACAATATACAATATGAGGATAACATAATCTATGGTATGTATCAGATTCTTATCATAAGATACAACATAGGGTATATCATACGACAATAAACCCAGTTTAGTGTATTTCCAACAATTATAACTTAAGGAACCTACATAAACAATTTATGGTAGGATTTTATTATACATAGACCTTTTTTAGAATTTCATCCCTATCATAGTGAGAATCCATTGCAATATGTTGTAGATATCAATTCCGAGAAAAAATAAATAGTTACCTAACTCATAACATGCAAGATAAACATCTTATATAATGGATTTAGAGTAAATATTAGTAAAAACATGATTTTTATCAAGAAATTTCACCAAATAGAAAATTAAATGAATAATAGGAAATAAAAAACCATTTAATTAAATTAATTTAAAAGGAAAATAGTTTAATAATATATTTTTAGTAGAAAATGAAATTTTAGTTAAATATCGTTCTACCCCATGTTGATACTAACATAAACACTATAATGGTATGTTGTAGGGTATGAGGTTTCTACTAATTAACATGTGAAAGGACATCTAAAGGATGTAAAAAGAAGGAATCACCACAATTGACTAAATATTTGGATAATATAAGATACATGAAGATTGGGGATTTATATTTCTTATATAGAGAGAGAAGTAGAAATTAAGGGAAGTTAAAGCGGTCTAAACATATACATATTGATAAAATAACTAATCTATGAACTATAAAAAATATACCTAAAAGAGGGAAGCATGGATGATTTGGGGGAGGAAAGGGAATTAGAAAATGAGGAGAGGGGTTGTTGGGTCATACTATTCATGAGATATTGAATCCCCCTTTTAGTTATAAGTAAAATAGTAAAAATGACATCTTTACCCTTAATTTTTAAAATTCAATATTATACCTACTGATTACCATATAGGGGTACATAGGCCATTTGGTGACCGTATGATATCTGGTACTTATGCACTAACCATTCTTTATGGGTGATAGTAGCATCTCCCACCTCTTAAGACTAATTGGTACCCAATATGAGGCCATCGAGTACCCCATGTTTCTATAGCAGCAACCCCCTTCATTTTACTTCATTTCACCCTCACTCGTTCCTCCTCTGACCATGTCTAACTTCTAAATGAACAATTAATCAATTAAATAATAAAAATTTAAATTAATTTAAAGCTAAAATGATATAGATCATTAAATGTTATATTAAATGAACTTTTGAGGATGACATGGGGTGTAACAAAGATAAATCTATTCATCATTATGGTGTTTTCATATATTAATTGGGAAGATAAAATTATAGAATGAAAGTGTACATCTAGAAGTGAGTTATTCATTAAATAAATATGTGTTTCTAGAACACCAAGAGGTAAATTCAGTCACACTAAACACAATTAAATTTGACTATTCTTATAAGGCCCCAGCCTTAAACCTTGCTTAATCTTGAGTTATTACAAGAATACACATTGAGGATCTTTTCGGGTTTAGATTTTTAGAGAATTAGATCATAAAACTTGCATTACATTCCACATATAAACAAAGTGGTTACATAAAGATAGTATTCTTCATTCCCATCAATGGAAACACATTTAAAATAAAACATGGATTATTTCTTGACACTTCCTTGACACTATCATCATATCATGTACCTTTCCCTTGACCTGTGAAAAACATTTCAAAAAAACTTGGGATGAGCATAAAAAGCTCAGTATGGGTTATAAAAACATGGAAAGGAAACATGAGTTCATATATACATAAGAATGAAATCAAACTTTACCCATAAAACATAGGCACTTTAACATACCTCATAAAATCATGAATAAATCATAGAAATCATAAGACATAAAGGTAACTTGAGGCATCCATAATATTCTTACGTAGGGAGTAACCCTCTTGGTTACGTTTGGAATACCCATCACAGTATATTCCCTAAATCTCTTCGGAGAAACCTTAACGCTTCACTCCTTCGCATTACCCAATGCATTGGAGAGCTATAACGGTCTCACCTGCCCTTAGTTTATCACGGAACCGCCCGTCTTCATAATAATGCCCAAGAACCATAACATAATCATATCACATAAAACATGCATAAAGGAAACATAAAATTTCCACATTTCAATCACGAGATATCAATACAACACATTGATATAAAAACATTATGAAAACCATTTTCAATACCAAAATAAAAGAAAAGTAAAACATGGTATTTATATTTCTTTTAAAAAGAAGGTATGGCTTGTAGAGGAAGCCGAAACTCAAATAACGGTCACGACGGCGGAGAAGTCGTTGTCGCCGCATACGTATGACAAAAACATTCCCTTTTGTCGTTTAGTAAATGCTTCGTATAAAAAATATTCCTTTTGAATAAACGTAAAACTCAAAGGGGTTTATACACCGTATAAAAGAAAGTTGTGTATAAAATAAAATATGCCTCATTGAAAGGAGATTGAGACGAAGTCCCATACCTCGGGTCCGACTTGACTCGATCGTTCTATAATCTTCTGAATAATAAACTGGAGTTAATCTCGACTTTCTTATGAACCTTTTTCAAGTTCATTATTCCTTTTATACCATGTTATGAATATCATGTAATCATTTAAGTTAATAATGTTCATTTTTTCGGTATTTGGTTCTTAAGTCAAAAATAGACTTCTTACACTTACATGTTGTTAATTTGGTCAAAGGTTTGTTATATCCAGAATGATATTAATTATTTGGATAACATATATATCATATATATTCATCATATACATTTATTTATAATATTACATCACATTTAGAGGTAAGAAATGAAATGCACCGTTCATGGAGACGGTAAGCCGTACGTACGCATGAACGCTACTTCCATTTCTATTTCGTATTTTCTGGAATGGAATCATAATGATATAAGAGTATATTATAATTCCAGTATAATAACATATATAATATCATTAACTTTATCCTTTACACATCCCACATATGGTATTAACGAATCAAATCACTTTCAGGGGGCGGTAGTCCGCACTTCCTAAAATGAAGATATCGTGTTACCCATAATGGAAACCATAAAGGTATGCCCAAAATGAAAAAAAGAAGCTTAAGGAAAACATAAACATATTATATATCATATATAAAAATAGTTACATCATAATGGCCACCTTTTAAGGTGTTAAATGAGTATTGAACAATCATCGTTTCGGGAGGCAGAATTTCGCCATCCACGGAAACTGTATGTTCTTTAACCATTTGATGTAGTTGTGTGAGAGTGCAGCTCAAATAAATCTTATAACAAAATACTAGTATATTGAAGATACTGTTGTTGTTACAAAAGAAGTAAATAAAAAGAGTTTAGGGTGTTGGAGAAACAAAATAAAACAAATGAACATGAGAGAATGATTACCTTTAAAAGTGTAACTCCTTTTGATTTGAGCCTAAATGCTTCCTTTGAAAGGATTCTGCCCAAAGGGAGTCCTCTAGGATGAGTAGAGTGATGTGGAGAGATTAAATGGGCAGGGGTTGGCCGAGCCAAAGGCTTGAGGAGTGTGTGAAATGAGGTAGAGGTGGGGGCCTTTTATAAGAGGAGAGGAAGGGCACTTTTGGAAAGTAAAGAAATATTACTTTATTTGAAAATGTGTTTCGGTTTTAAAAGGTCCCACATTGATATAACTCGTGGATAAGGTGATAAGGGTTCGAAATCCACTCATCCAATTGGTTTTGGACATGTGTAGTTCATATATTTTACATTATCTTTCCATTTTATTTAAATCGTTAAATAATGAGGTCATCGCTGCATCATCATGATGTCATAAATAATTTAATTTATTTAATGTCTAAAAATTATAAAAAAACTATGATGTAGGAAATCTTTTTAGATTTCCAATTATTATTTATAATCAAAAATCTGATCTTTATAACCCCATGTAAAAATTCTTTTCGTAAGACATATTATGTTTGTGTCATTTTTACTTTAACATTTAATAAAAAGTTATTTATGTCATTTCCCAACCAAAGTGTCTCCATGGGGTCCCCAAGTTGACCCATGGCTTGTCTTGGTCGGCCATGACACAACCAATAAGGTTGGGACATGTGTCTAGGTCATTTCATATTATTAAAGCATTATTTATACCTTAAACTACCCTAATTACCACTAATCGCGATTAAGAACTTAATAAGTTACTATTCACCAAAAAATTATTTTAATCTCATTGAACCACATTTTACTTCCTAATGACAAACATGTATGTCGGATTTTTTAAATTCAAAACACAATGATGGCAAAATTTCATTTAAACGGAAAATCAGTTTTTATAAGTACCACTTAGTGGTTTCACTATTCATCAAAAATTGAAGTTTTTCAGAAAATTACCAAAAATTCACCCTAAGCTATATTTGATATTCCGAATTCAAAAATTAAGTCTATTTTACAAAATTCAAAACATATAAGTCACATTAATTAATTTAATAATTAATTCCCGCTGTCAGAGCAAATAGCGTATTTTTATGAAACAATAAGTATCAAAAGATTGACACTAGTTTGAGTCCAATTTCAAAGTGAAATTGATTCCAATGACCACCATTGGATTAAATGGTAAAAATATATTCATATTACACATTAAGACCAATTCAAAAGATAATCTAATCATATAAATAAATTAGATTAAAAAGCAGTTTTGATGTAAAATGCAGTATTTTTCACTATTCATTAAAAAATGAACATTGTCAGAAAAATATCAAAAATTCACAAAAAGTAAATTTTGATGTCCCAATCATAAAGAATAAGTTTATTTTGACAAAAATAGTATATAAAATTGTTAAAAGATAGATTTAAAAAGGGTTTTCCATCATAAGGCAGTAAAACAATCTTTTAAGAATATTAGTGTATTCCATGCTTAAGATTGGATTTATTTTCATTTTAAGACTCTAAAACACTATCTTAATCATTAATAGACATAGATAAAAATATCTATTATTCATTACTTATTTGGGATGTTACATCCTTCCCCCCTTTAGAAAATTGCGTCCCCGCAATTTATTTACTTATCGAATAAATGGGGGTACTTATCCCTCATTGTATTTTCAGATTCTCATGTTGCCTCTTCAATCATGTGGTTTTTCCACAAAACCTTTACCTGTTGAATCACCTTATTCCGTAACACTTGCTCCCTGTGGTCAAGAATCTGGACCGGTTGTTCCTCATAAGATAGGTTCTCTTCCACCTGAACTACCTCTGGGCTCAAAACATGAGATGGATCTGGCATATACTTTCTCAACATCGAAACGTGAAAAACATTGTGTACCTGAGATAAACTCGGAGGTAAAGCCACTTGGTATGCAACTGATCCAACTCTCTCCAGAATTTCGTATGGTCCAATAAACCTTGGACTCGGCTTTCCTTTCTTACCAAATCTCATCACACTTTTCCAAGGAGAAACCTTGAGAAAAACATGATCACCTACCTCGAAAGATAGATCCTTCCTCCGGTTATCCGCATAACTCTTCTGCCTGCTCTGACCTATTCTCATGTGTTTCTGAATCAGCTGAACTTTTTTCTGCCATCTCTTCTACCAATTCTGGTCCCATCAACTTCCTTTCACCCACTTCATCCCAGAAAGCTGGAGTTCGACACCGCTTCCCATATAATGCCTGAAATGGTGCCATCTGTATACTGGAATGAAAACTGTTATTATATGAAAATTAAACCAAAGAAAGATGTTGGTCCCAACTTCCCTGATAATCCATAGAACAAGCTCGTAGCATATCCTCCAATGTCTGAATTGTTCGTTCCGACTGCCCATCTGATTGAGGATGAAAAGCTGTACTAAAATTTAATTAAGTACCCAATGACTTATGAAGGCCTTTCCAAAAGTTAGAAGTAAACCTGTGATCACGATCCGATACAATGGAGAGAGGAACTCCATGTAACCTGACTATCTCTTTAAGATACAAACGGTAAAGTTGATCAAGAGAGAAAGTATCTCGTATAGCAAGTAAATGAGCAGATTTGGTCAAGCGATCAACAATAACCCAGATTGCATTATTACCTCGAGATGTCTTCGGTAATCCAACAACAAAGTCCATGGATATATTCTCCCATTTCCACTCTGGCACTGGTAAAGGCTGAAGCATCCCTTTCGGTAACTGCCGCTCTGCTTTAACCTACTGACAAGTCAAACACTTCACAGTAAAATCAGCAATGTCTCTTTTCATTCCATCCCACCAGTAATACTCTCGCAGATCTCTATACATCTTAGTACTACCCGGATGAACTGAAAAAGGAGAACTATGAGCTTCACATAACAACTCTCTCTTCAACTGTGAATCACAAGGCACACACAATCTCTTCCCAAATCTCAAAACACAATCATTATCAATGTTGAATTCAGGCAACTTACCTTTCTGAACCAGCTCTACCTTTTTCTGCAACTCACTGTCTTGCTTCTGTGCTTGCTTGATTCTATCTGATAGAAAAGATCTCACTGATACCTGAAACAAAACAGAAGGACTTCCTGCACCAACAACTTCTATGCCAAAGTTCATCAAATCCTTAACCAAAGGATCATGTTCCAAACGCAACATTGTTAATGAAGCATTACTTTTTCAACTCAATGCATCAGCCACTTTATTTTCTTTTCCCGGATGGTAATGAATTGTACAATCATAATCCTTGATTAATTCTAGCCATCTCCTCTGTCTCATGTTTAACTCTTTCTGAGTGAATATATACTTTAAACTTTTGTGATCGGTATATATTTCACACTTTACTCCATACAAATGATGCCTCCAAATTTTTAAAGCAAAAACAACAACAGCTAATTCCAAATCATGTGTAGGGTAATTTACCTCATGAGTTTTCAACTGTCGTGAAGCATAAGCAATTACCTGATCATTCTGCATTAGGATGCAACCAAGTCCTTTCAATGAAGCATCACTGTATATAACAAACTCACCATTCCTGGAAGGTAGTGCCAAAACTGGAGCATTCACCAATATTCTTTTCAATTCCTGAAAACAATCATCACATTCTTTTGTCCAGATAAACTTAACACCCTTCCGAGTAAGCTTAGTCTTTGGACTAGATAACCGTGAAAAATTTCTAACAAACCTTCGGTAATAGCCCGCCAAACCAAGGAAGCTACGAATCTCGGTTACATTTGTGGGTTTTGGCCATTCTTCCACAACTTTTGTTTTTGTAGGATCAACAGTTATTCCATCTTTAGAAACAATGTGACCAAGGAAAGAAATTTGTTGCAACCAAAACTCACACTTGCTGAATTTCCCATACAGTTTCTTTTCTTTTAAGGTTTGCAAGATAACCCTTAAATGTCTTTCATGCTCCTCTTTACTTTTAGAAAACACCAAAATATCATCAATAAAAACAACCACCATTTATCACCTGATTCAAATGATCCATTACTGCAACAAACTGTTTAGTTCTCATTCTGACCATCTCTGGTTGCTGATTCGGAAAGTCATTCTACTTTGTATGCCTTCCCTGAAAAGCTTCTCTATTTCCTTTATGAAAAACCATTCTTGAAACTGAAATATCTTAGGTGAAGCAACATGGTAATCTTCAAATGCTATATCATTTCAAAAAAAAATGGATAATCATTTAATAGAATTCTAACTCCTAAAGTTATCTAAACCTCCCTCTGATACCAACTATAAGGTCCCAGCCTTAAACCTTACATAATCTTGAGTTATTACAAGATTACACATTGAGGATCTTTTCGGGTTTAGAGTTTTAGAGAATTAGATCATAACACTTGCATTACATTCCACATATAAACAAAGTGGTTATATAAAGATAGTATTCTTCATTCCCATCAATGGAAACACATTTAAAATAAAACATGGATTATTTCTTGACACTTCCTTGACACTATCATCATATCATGTACCTTTCCCTTGACCTGTGAAAAACATTTCAAAAAAACTTGGGATGAGCATAAAAAGCTCAGTATTGGTTATAAAAACATGGAAAGGAAACATGAGTTCATATATACATAAGAATGAAATCATACTTTACCCATAAAACATAGGCACTTTAACATACCTCATAAAATCATGAATAAATCATAGAAATCATAAGACATAAAGGTAACTTGAGGCATCCATAACATTCTTACGTAGGGAGTAACCCTCTTGGTTACGTTTGGAATACCCATCACAGTATATTCCCTAAATCTCTTCGGAGAAACCTTAACGTTTCACTCCTTCGCGTTACCCAATGCATTGGAGAGCTATAACGGGCTCATCCGCCCTTAGTTTATCACGGAACCACCTGTCTTCATAATAATGCACAAGAACCATAACATAATCATATCACATAAAACATGCATAAAGGAAACATAAAATTTCCACATTTCAATCATGAGATATCAATACAACACATTGATATAAAAACATTATGAAAACCATTCTCAATACCAAAATAAAATAAAAGTAAAACATGGTATTTATTTTTCTTTTAAAAAGAAGGTATGGCTTGTAGAGGAAGCCGAAACTCAAATAACGGTCACGACGGCAGAGAAGTCGTTGTCGCCGCATACGTACGACAAAAACATTCCCTTTTGTCGTTTAGTAAACGCTTCGTCTAAAAAATATTCCTTTTGAATTAACGTAAAATTAAAAGGGGTTTATACACCGTATAAAAGAAAGTTGTGTATAAAATAAAATATGCCTCAACGAAAGGAGATTGAGACGAAGTCCCATACCTCGGGTCCGACTTGACTCGATCGTTCTTTAATCTCCTGAATAATAAACTTGAGTTAATCTCTACTTGCTTATGAACCTTTTTCAAGTTCATTATTCCTTTTATACCATGTTATGAAATATATCATATATATTCATCATATATATGTATTTATAATATTACATCACATTTAGAGGTAAGAAATGAAATGCACCATTCAAAGAGACGGTAAGCCGTACGTACGCATGAACGCTACTTCCATTTCTATTTCGTATTTTCTGGAATGGAATCATAATGATATAAGAGTATATTATAATTCCAATATAATAACATATATAATATCATTAACGTTATCCTTTACACATCCCACATATGGTATTAACGAATCAAATCACTTTCAGGGGGCGGTAGTCCGCACTTCCTAAAATGAAGATATCGTGTTTACCCATAATAGAAACCATAAAGGTATGCCCAAAATGAAAAAAAACATAAGCTTAAGGAAAACATAAACATATTATATATCATATATAAAAATAGTGACATCATAATGGCCACCTTTGAAGGTGTTAAATGAGTATTGAACATTCATCGTTTCGGGAGGCAGAATTTCGCCATCCACGGAAACCGTATGTTCTTTAACCATTTGATGTAGTTGTGTGAGAGTGTAGCTCAAATAAATCTTATAACAACATCCTAGTATATTGAAGATACTGTTGTTGTTAAAAAAGAAGTAAATAAAAAGAGTTTAGGGGGTTGGAGAAACAAAATAAAACAAATGAACATGAGAGAATGAATTACCTTTAAAAGTGTAACTACTTTTGATTTGAGCCTAAAGGCTTCCTTTGAAAGGATTCTGCCCAAATGGAATCCTCTAGGATGAGGAGAGGGATGTGGAGAGATTAAATGGGCAGGGGTTGGCCGAGCCAAAGTCTTGAGGAGTGTGTGAAATGAGGTAGAGGTGGGGGCCTTTTATAAGAGGAGAGGAGGGGAACTTTTGGAAAGTAAAGAAATATTACTTTATTTGAAAATGTGTTTCGGTTTTAAAAGGTCCCACATTGATATAAGTCGTGGATACGGTGATAAGGGTTCGAAATCCACTCATCCAATTGGTTTTGGACATGTGTAGTTCATAGATTTTACATTATCTTTCTATTTTATTTAAATCGTTAAATAATGAGGTCATCGTTGCATCATCATGATGTCATAAATAATTTAATTTATTTAATGTCTAAAAATTATTAAAAAAACTATGATGTAGGAAATCTTTTTAGCTTTTCAATGACTATTTATAATCAAAAATCTGATCTTTATAACCCCATGTAAAAATTCTTTTCGTAAGACATATTATGTTTGTGTCATTTTTACTTTAACATTTAATAAAAAGTTATTTATGTCATTTCCCAACCAAAGTGTCTCCATGGGGTCCCCAAGTTGACCCATGGCTTTTCTTGGTCGGCCATGACACAACCAATAAGGTTGGGACATGTGTCTAGGTCATTTCATATTATTAAAGCATTATTTATACCTTAAACTACCCAAATTACCACTAATCGCGATTAAGAACTTAATAAGTTACTATTCACCAAAAAATTATTTTAATCTCATTGAACCACATTTTACTTGTTAATGACAACCATGTATGTTGGATTTTTTAAATTCAAAGCACAATGATGGCAAAATTTCATTTAAACGGAAAATCAGTTTTTATAAGTACCACTTAGTGGTTTCACTATTCATCAAAAATTGAAGTTTTTCAGAAAATTACCAAAAATTCACCCTAAGCTATATTTGATATTCCGAATTCAAAAATGAATTCTATTTTACAAAATTCAAAACATATAAGTCACATTAATTAATTTAATAATTAATTCCCACTGTCAGAGCAAATAGCGTATTTTTATGAAACAATAAGTATCAAAAGATTGACACTAGTTTGAGTCCAATTTCAAAGTGAAATTGATTCCAATGACCACCATTGGATTAAATGGTAAAAATATATTCATATTACACATTAATACCAATTCAAAAGATAATCTGATCTTATAAATAAATTAGATTAAAAAGCAGTTTTGATGTAAAATGCAGTATTTTTCACTATTCATTAAAAAATGAACATTGTCAGAAAAATATCAAAAATTCACACAAAGTAAATTTTGATTTCCCAATCATAAAGAATAAGTTTATTTTGACAAACATAGTTTATAAAATTGTCAAAAGATAGATTTAAAAAGGGTTTTCCATCATAAGGCAGTAAAACAATCTTTTAAGAATATTAGTGTATTCCATGCTTAAGATTGGATTTATTTTCATTTTAAGCCTCTAAAACACTATCTTAATCATTAATAGACATAGATAAAAATATCTATTATTCATTACTTATTTGGGATGTTACAATTCTATGACATGACAAGCTAAAAATCCAATTAGTTTGAAAATATTATAGCTTTATGACCTAAGACTAATTATCACATATTCATTAGTGATTGGATGTGACAACCAAAGTGTAATAAATTTTTCAAAGAATCTAATGTATTATTCAAGGTTGAAATATATTGAAATCAAATATTATTTAAACATGGGGAAGGTGTAGTGTAGTGAGATAAAGTTGGAGTATGTTTTAATAGGCCATGTGTATCTTGGGAATGATCTTGGATAATAACGTATAAGTGCTGTTGGAAGTGAATTCTATCCCAAAATTAATTTGATTGCATCAATAATATGTCCCCATTTTCATTTATTTACATTTGTTAACAAATAGAGAGAATATTTAGGGGCTTTCCTTGTAGAGTGGGAGGATTCTTGTTCATCATATAAGAAGTCAAAGGTGAATAAAAGGTTTTAGGAGTTTCCTTTCGAATAAATTTTTTTTCCATAACCATACTAAAATAATTAACTGAACCAAATAGAAAAAAACAAGCATTCTATAGATACCTTCAATCTCCCTCGTAAGGGAAGCTCACACCTAAATTTTAGAACCCTTGGTAACAAAAAAAAACATCCTTCTAGATTAACTTTTCATTATGATTCTCCTTAGAGTGACTATGAAGAACCATTTCAGAACTGAATACCTTCTCGTAGGTGGTACAAGTATTTTTGGAATGAGGAATTCGGGATCTGGGCATTTTTTTCCCACTTTACTGGGAATCACCCTTCTTAGGGTGGTTCTATGAAGGATGTAGAGTGGCAATGTGAACCACCTTCTTGTTAGCAGTCTTTTGAGGAGAAGTGAGCTTTTCTATCTTGGTGAGAACTGGTGTTTTGTGGTAGACTCCCAAACAAACACCTTGTTTGCATCCACATCAGAGAAAAAATCTCACCTATCATCAATACATTTAAACATATGAAGAAAATGAAGAATAAAAAGCTGCAAAATACCTTTTCTAGGGTAGCGGTATCATCATCTGAGTCTTCCTCCTCAGATTTTTCTTCATCATCCTCTTAAAAATTGGAAACAACAAGAAGATTCAAGGGAAAACAAAAAATTATAACCAAAAAAAGATTATTTAAAAAGAGTGTAAAACAAGAAAAATATTTAAATTTCAATATGGCTATAATTAAAATTCAATAAAATTTACAGGTATATGAAGGTTTTCACAAAAAGGCATTGGATATGGATTAAACTATGTTGAATTAATAATAGGAAATAAATGACATGAAGAGAAAAGATAAATGAAACTATTATGAGTATATTATTCAATTGCAACACTTTTGTATCCCATAAAGTAAAAAAATTATATTTTTACAGTTGTGGGATGGATTGAAATCCTTCTGAAACACTAGATCAAAATTCAGATGAAAATTATTAATGAAAATCCATCCAGGAATAAGTTTTTTTTTTGTCAATCTGCAAAATAAGGGGGAATGATTTATTTTCTTTATCATCCTTAGATTCACTATGAGTATCATGACCATGGAAAAATAATAACATATGATAAAAATGAAGCATATATATTTGCTCCATTTAATCATAGACAAAATAAAAAATAATTATACATGAGAGATATGGAGGAGCTTATCAGCCTCCATCTTGACTTTAAAAAATTGTCCACCTTTCACTTGAATTACTGAAAAACATAAGAAAACAAGGAAAAAAAGAAAATCATGAATAACACGTAGAAGAAACTTGCACCCAATAAATTTATGATTTAATTAGATTTTGAATTATGATATATAATAAAAGAGATTCACATCATTTATTTTGAGAAACTACCGACTAGATAAAATTAGTTTTATTTTTAATAAATCATAAGAATAATTATATTTAATATAATGATGATGGAATACAAAAAGAAGAAGGCAATTTGAATCAAACAAAAGTTTTGGTAAAATAATGTCTTGATGAATTCCTCAATTGGAATAATGTGTCAGTAGGAAAAAGGGGTGATAAACTAGATAAAAATCATAAAAATCATAGAAAAATACTAACTAAAAAACATATTCTAGGTAGAAGAAGCATTCAATATAAACAACCATGACATAAGATGATCAAATGAAAATTAATAACAATATAATAAAAGGTCAGAAAATGGGTATAATAATAATCATTACATTAAAATAAAATAGGAAGGTATTTGAAATCACAAATAAAATTATGTAAGGTTTGTATGATTTCATTAATGGATTTTAAAAATTGGAAACCAAGAGATTAAAGAATAAAGGATTAGAATGAGTTGGGAAAACTATATAACGGAGGGCATAAACATAGATTTAAAATAAAATAAAAACAACATAATAAAACTTACTAGACGTGGTTATAAAATGGATTAGTAAAGTTCTTTTGAAATATTCTTTATAGATGAACAAGTAGTGATTGAGTTTATAATAGAAATGGGAGTAACAAAATATGTAGAGGCTGTAAAGTAAAATAATTAGAGACTGAAATCCTATATGAATTTGATGATAGATCACACCCCAAAACTCTATGGATTCTTCCATAGACCAAGGGCTTCAGATGGGGGATGAGGAATGGGCTAACAGGGATTAAGAAAATGAAAAGGTAAACAATGAAATTATAACTGATGCCATGAAACTACTCAAATGATGGGTTTTAAGCAATATATATATGTTTCAATTGGATTTAGATAAATAAATAAGTATTATCATAGATAAGCCTATAAAATGGGTGTGTTGAAAGGATGGTCAGGTTAGGGAGGGATGGGGGTTAGTCAGTGTGGTCATGTATTTTTTGGACTTGACCATTCATTTTAAATTTTATTTGGATCATAAAATCACAGACTCTTTCTCTATTCTTTTGTATCCATGAACTAGCGAGCTAACCCACATTTTTTTCATTTCAAAAATTAATGTTTATAACATTTTGATGTTTTAATTTATAATGAAAAATAAATAGTAAAAAAACATGTAAAAACAATAAATATTATATTTTATACCGATTATAGAAATGAATAAATATAAATATGAAAAAAATATTGTATATATACATATAAATTATAAAATATAATTTAAATAGGTTTATAGAAGAACCATAATATTATTTTTTATATGTAATTATTTAAAAACTGGATCATAATCATTTAAAAATAGCATGTTTATATAATATTTTTGTTATAGTTATATCATATTTTTATTTAAAAAATACATGTTTGTGGACCGCGGGCCATCACTTGGGGTGGTGGCCTAGTCTACATTGATTATAGATTTTTTAGACTTGACCAAATAATACACACATTTATGTTGGCCTCTTTTTTAAAATATTGAGTATGCAAAAACTCATAGACTAATGGGACAACATATGGGCTCCCAGTATTTTTATTAGATTTGTCATGTCTTTTAATTCCATGAAATTAATTTATTATTGGGTTGTCCAAACATAAACTAGTATAGTTTTTTAAAATATATTATAAATTTTTAAATTTAAAATAATAAATAAAAATAAGAATCTGAATTTATGTTCCACCTTGATTAGAACAACTGTCAAAATATTGACTCATTTTATAAATTTAACATTTATTAACAAATAAACATTTTCGAGGATGATTTAACATTTTAATGGTTTTATAATTTCATTTTAGTTGTTTTGAGTGCCTATTTATGTATTTCGATGTGAAATTATATATGGTGTCACCCTGGAGGCTCTTTTAATGTTAATGGCATCTACATGTGTAACATGTTATTTTAAAATGATCAAAATTAATCCAATGCCTTAAAAATTCCTACTATGTATAGAATTAGTATTATTATGTGGCTTACTGAGATCTAGAATGAACCAAACACCATGAGAAAGAAACAACTTTAGTCGAACTAGAAAAAAATATTACAAAAGAATAATCACTCCAACACTCAAGCTTAATATAAGCTTAGATGTGAAAATTTCATGTTCGGTGCACGTGACCACAATCCATCTATTTATAGAAGGGAACACGTTGTAGGAAAACAATCATTTAGTAGAGATTTTAAAAATAGCTGTTAAATGCTTCGTTCATAATTTTTTAGCAATTCTTTATTAGAAACCACCACTAAAATTGAAATTTTATTTTTTAAAATTATTTATTTGATTTTAGTGGTAGTCTTTGAATACCATCTCTAATTAGCAGTATTTGATTATAAATAGCTATTAAAAATAATGATAAAAATTTATTAATATTTAATAATGGTTTTTATTTAATATTTTATTATAATTTATTATTAATAATTATTATTTAATATATATATATATATAATCAATTATTATTTATTATTTCTAATTTTAATTAATTATGAAGTGTGTATGTGTGTGTGAATCACATCCATAACATTTTCACATAACTAATGTTCTAAGAGAATATGGAAATAAAACTTCAGCATAAAAATGACCTTAAATATTGATACATGTGTCCATTTCTACTCAATGATCTATAAAATCAAATCTTATAAAAAGACATTCAAGAAAAATAGATCTGAAGATATGAGCCTTGTCGTTGCTAAAAGAACATTGATGTTATAAGAGCCTTTAAAATCCAATGACTTTTATCAGTACTAAAAATAGCGTAGATAAAAGAACCCTTCATCAGCACTGATAAATTAAACCCTTTTAGCGTTGGTAAATGGAACATTTATTAGTGTTATTTCTAGCACTAATAAAAGTCATATTATAATAGTGAGCTGCTAAAATTACAACACACTATATCAATAAATATATAATTTAATTTCAATTAAATTTACATCACAATACAACAAAAAAACACTGTAAAATGCTTATAAAAATTTCAAAAATTGGTATATAAAATTACATGGATATGGAAAAAATTTCACAAACATCAATAAATCCAAAAAAAATTGATGTTCTGGTATCTTTGGACTATGAACCCCTCTCAAAAGAGTCAAATATTTTTATCAAGTGTCAAAAAGACAACCCCATCTTGAAAAAAAGAGTGTACTTATAAGAAAAAAACAATTCATATATTAGTAATTATATAAAGAAATAAATTAATTATAAATATGATATAATGAATTTAAAAAATTTCACTTTTAAACTTAATATATACACTTCAAATTAAATAGGACAAATTGTGTGTTAGATTAAAATTTGGTTAATCCCTACACTTTACAAATGTTTCATGGATCATTTTCCTAAATTATGATGACAATATGAGTTCATGTTCTTGGTTTTGAGTGTGTAGCACATGTTTTGAACTAAAATGTCAATTTTAAATAAATAATGTATTTTTAGTTATACCAACCATATCGTGTTTCAAATTAACATGTAATAGATTCCTACATATGTAAAACAATTACGGATCATCGTACAGAAATATCAAGACAATTTAAGTATTTGTTTTCTTGGTTTTTAGTGAGTGATAGATGATTTTAAATAAAATATTGTTTTTAAATTGAAAACACACACTTTGAGTCATACCGGTCACACCATATATCAAATCGAATTGTGACTAATTATTATACATCATGAATGAATCATGGAATGTTTTACGAAAGCATCAAGACCATATGAGTGTTTTTGCCCAGTTTTTATTGAGTGAAAAACATTTTTACCTAAAATATCACTTTTAAACTGAAAATAGACCTTTTGAGTCATATTCACGACACTGTGTATGGGATTGTGGTGAATTTTATTCCTATATGTCACAAATAACTTATGGATCATTTTTATAAAGCATTAAACAATATGAATCTATTTTATCTCTTTTGAGTATGTAATGTGTCTTTTGAACTGTAATGAAAATTTTAAATAAAAACATGAACTTTGATTCACACCATCCATACTGTGTGTCAGATTGACATATAGTTGATTTATAAACTTAAAAAAAATAACTTATGGAATATTTTAAAAAAGTATCAAAAAAATCCAAGTGTGTTTTCTTAGTTTTCTATGAGTGAACCACGTTTTAAATAAATGTTAGTTTTAAAAAGAAAACACACACTTTGAGTCATACAGGTCACATAATGTATCAAATTTACATGTGGTTGATTCCTAATCATCCAAATTATGGCTAGTTGGTCCACTATTTTCAAATTTTCTTTTTCTTTTCAATGTCCTTTATTGTGTAGGAGTAATGCAAGTAATAAAGATTATTTTATGTTTCAATTTGAATTACTTCATTTAAGGGGATTTGAATTTAAAGTTATCACGTGGTAAATAATTTCATAACCAATTTATTTTTATTACGTTATATTATATCATTGTCTTTTATATTCCAAGATTTTTTGTATGATTACTTTTTATTATCTTATATTGTATTTCCACTTTTTAAATGTGGGTTTAAAGTTTTTACAGATAATCGATTCATGACTCTCACTTCAACGTTATGACCATTATGAAGTTTTATTTCATAATCTCATTCTAATAAAGGTTGTTTATTCTTAAAATTTAAATTTAAGGAAATTATTTGATCATTGTTTGATAAACCCTTTCATTTTATTCACCTTTGGTTATTCATGGTCTTTTTAAAGTAATAGTACCATTTTTCCAAAATTTTATACTTAAATTAATTGATAAAATATTTCCAAGAAAATACGACTCCATTTCTCACTTTGTTCAAAAATTTAACTTCTTCCAAAACCATGATTTTTAAAAATGTATTCACAAATGATTTTAACAACTTCAAAATGACTTCTTAAATTCATTTTTACAAAATATTTTCAATGGAATATTTATATCATTTTCAAAACAATGTATTTTTATATTTTACTGAAAATATGAAAGGAATCTCCATGTCATTTTCTATACAAGATACTTTCTAACCTTTTTACTATGCAAAAGGAATGCTTTTTATCTTTTATGGAATGTACAGATTTATATATAATCATTTATTTGAATTTTAATTTGTAAGTTTATAAGGATACTTTTAAAATAACTTTTGTTCCCAGTATTATATAATTCTTAGTTTATAAAAGTAATTTTAAAAGTAAAGTATTTTCAAAAGGTTTTATATTTTTAGAAAATTTATTTCCAAAATGAAAAGGGTATTTTGATCAAGAGTATTTTAAATGTATTTTTATGATATCTCTATTCATTAATGAAAACAACACCTTATTCTCACTCCAATGAGTGTATGTTGTGTTGATATTATCCTTATTCTTTCTTTGAAAGGTTTATGACCATTTTGAACAAGGAAAGTACCAAAATTGACTTCTTTGGTTCATTTTAATAGTCATTATTTTTCACTTGCATTATTCACTTTCACGTGATCATTGGAAATTAAATTTCCCCAAAATATCCATATTCTTTCTCATGAATATTTCTATTTCTTAAACCATATATCATTTCTACATTTGGTGTTTACTTTGAAAGTTATTTGTTTATATGGGGACATATTGATAAATCTTTATTCATTACTCAATATGGATATTTGATGATAAGGAACACAATCATGAATTAAATCGATTATTCAATATATGAGGAATGATTTGGACTTACAATGAGGGTTGGGGATTTACATTATTTATCCCCTAAATGCATTGGTAGATCTCATTATACAATCAAGTTAAACAATAATTAAATTAGTTTTTACCAATATATTAAACCATCTTTTGAAAGGTATTAAGGGTAGAGGTATCATGATGCATGAGATCATGGAATCCAATAATTAATCATTGCCTTCATTAATATTTCACTTATTATTATCCATGTTATTTTAACAATGATATTATCTCTATATGAATTTCATTATTTGTATAAAAGAGACGTGTTTTCATTTATTTAAATTACCATATTGATTATGCCTTATCTAATTATGATATCCAAGTTATTGATTAAATGAAATATATGATCAGTTATTTGCCTTTATATATTGATTTTTATCAATGATATTTTCTTATTGATATTACATATGGATGCACTTCCTTCTTAGTTCATTGATTAAATTTCATGTTTGTTTAGTTATTTACCTTTTTATATTGATTATTCTCATTGATACATGATATATTCTATTGTACTTATCCCTTACTGAGTATTTGAGCTCTCTTTTTTTTACTTTCCCTAGGATTCCATGAAGTTTACTATGACTGATATGAAAGGATATTCTAGAGGTAATAATGATATTCTTGAAAAAAATTGTTTTGATTTATATATTCAAATGTAATATGGGACTCATGTATGCATATATTTTACCAATACTGCTAAACTATTCCGTCTTTCATGATGAAATTCCTTGTATCTTATGCCAACATAATAAAGAAGGCACTGGCTCCGAGCTACTGGGCTTAGGGTAGCTACAGTTGGTATTAGAAAAAATTTAGTAAAAATATTTAGAGCTAGATTTAGGAAAACATGGATTAGGGAACATAACCCTATGATAAATATAGAGGATAAATATAGGAACATCCTAATGTTTTGGTAAGGTAGAGATTATGTGGTTTTTTATTACAATAAATCGATGTCTGGATACTAGAAGTGGACGTGTTTTTTTTCATATATGCACCTAGGAGTAATAACTCTAAAAACGGTGTGTCAAGATTCACTCAAGTGTTACCTAGCACATGACAAAGGGCCCTACTACACACCTAGTTTGACACTCCTAGAGGATATGCTTAAGATAATTCACATTTTATTTACAAACCATTATGAAGGATTTGAATATATGATGAAAATATATGACCTAGGTAAAACCTAAGGTTTCTTATATTGAAAATAATGTCTCATAATTTAGACATCCAGTAAATGAATATATGGTTTTCCGACTATGATTACTATTGGCCATAGTATACTTTCTCATTTCAAACAATGTATGAAACTCGATGGAATCAAGTTAACATTGAACATGAAGAATAATTTTGTGACTATAAGAATCAAAATTGGATAATGATTGGATTGAAACTTTCATGATTATTCCTAATTATATTTCTCAAAATATCATTAACAGCATATACTTTAACCAACTCCTAAACTCACCAAATAAGATCATAATGAATTTCTCTATGAACTCGAGTGAAGGAGACAATAGAGGAGATAAGGCTCTATTTACATGTATGAAATGTGGAAGGAGACATCGATGAAAGTGTCTCAATGGAACAGTAAATTGCTTTATGTGTTTAATGGAAGGGCATAAATAAAAGAATTGCTGAGGAAAATGAACAGTATGATGGAATGAAATAAATCACATCCTAGGGATCCATTGATAGTTTTTTGTCTTAAACTTGGAGAACCTAGACATTATTTGAGTTAATTCCCTCTTCTAAAGGATAAACCCTAGACTAAGGAAGGGCCTTTGTGGAAATAAAATGGATAAAGTATTTATGTATTGTGGTTTTATTGAAAACCTATGTGAAAAGGTTATTTAATAATAAACTTTATTTCAAGGATATCCATTATATTTTTAGGGAATGTTATAGTAATTATATTAATATAGTTTATAAAAAGGATAACCCACAAACTAGGTGACAACCCATCACATCTAGAAAGGTCTTGGGGCTTGAACCCATGACCGAAGGACGATATGGTTTTCACACCTACCAATAGCCTATATGATTTCCTGGTTAATATGTCATTATTTTTAAATTATTTGATGAGTATAAATTAATGATGAACAAATGGTGTTGCTTTTGATGTTTAGATATTAATTTATTATATTGGATAACTTGTGTTAACCATATTGTTTTTGAACAATAGGTAATGATATATTATAAGACTTTTCACTATTTAATGGATCTTATGATCCATTGGAATTGAATTTAGTGATTCAAGGATAAAAAATTCACTTCTGGATATTCATTTCTTGTAGAAAGGGATAAATTAGAAATTGATCAAAGAATAACCAAATTTTGAAATTGTTCTTAGGAAATAGAAACATATCAAGTAAGTATATTTCCATATATTCTTAGAATGTAAAATGATTCCTCAACATTAAGAAAAGGATCTTGAAACAAAAATGCTATTTTATTACATTCTTATCCAATGAATTAGACTATATATTAAATCATCACATATTTATGGTTTTGAGGCCCTCAACTTTCCATTGATCACTTAAATTCTTGGGATCAATGACCTTTATCACTCTATATAATTATTTACATTTTTATTCTATATACATATCTTCACTTTCCACCAATGTTCTTCTACGTAGAAACTTGGTTATGTTATGCTCTATATGACCTTTGTACTTCCATTTCTCTCTTATCAAGAGACTATTTTATTGACCCTTTATGATGTGTGGTTTTCAAGAAATGAATTTTCAAATATCAAACCATTGATTACTGATATCATGTTTAAATTTATAGGATGCAATTTATTTAAGGTGAGTAGAATGTAACACCCCAAGATTTTAAGAGAAGAACATTGTTTTTTATAGCATGTATGACACGAAACACCAAGAATAGATGAGAATATTATTAGAGTTAGTTCCTTATATAACCAAATTCTATATAATGTATGATAAACTATATTAATTTTTTGAATATTAATAAACTTCTTATCACATAATGAATGTTCTTATATGTAACATTTTATGTGATAATCTCCTAAGATTAGTCATCATACATAAATGTTACAGTAGTTCCCTGCTATGATGAGAACCTGAAAATGCCATAACAGTATTCTTAACAATATTTTCTATGTACAAATGATATCTTTTGAGGGATAAAAATGATACAGACTACCAGAGGTGGAGACTCATTAGAATTTGTGGTACATTCTCTTGGTGTTCACCCTTCGTAATATCCAGTGCAGGATATTATCAGAATGAGACCTTCCTGTAGAAAATCCACATTTATATGTATAATTGAATGTTCCTATCTATAGAGGTTTTTTATTAACCATAGACTTTAAGATTATTATTAATTAGTATTAAAAGTATCTTACTTTGATGTATTGATGAAAATAGTGACGACATTTGTTCACAGTGAGGTAAGATACGCTAGGTGCATCATGAGTAATATTGCATTAATGAATAATGCTGGAAATGATTTTTACCTTCTATTCTTTAACATAAGTTAATATCTCTATCCCTTTGATGGGAATGATATAGCCCAAATAAATCTATGTCCATGGTATTCTGTAGGAAAATTCAATTTCCAAAAATTCAAATAAAGAGACATCCATCATATAAGCTGATGGCACCAACATGAAACCTGCTTGATTGTAATGCCCTGACCCCAGAAACCCAGAGTTGGTACATTATTATGTATCATTATCATGATCATAAAAGATCAAGTCTCTAAATACCGATTAGTTTAGTAGCCTTGGAAGTACTAGATATATTTATAAGGTTTACATTACATCATAAAATAGAAAAACTAAAACAACATTTTTTCCATAGAAAACATTGAGATCCCATAGAATATCCCTACAGTTCAGTCATAATATACTTCTTTTCATCTTGGGAAAAATAAAACATAGAAAGGGGTGATCTTAGATGCTCAGTAAGGATAAAATTATAGTGGAAACTTTCATAAATAAGCATAAACATTTAAGGCAATGTATAAGACTAAAACAAAGGCCTTTAAAACTTTAACTTCTGCATGATATGGAAATGATAAAATAAAATAATTCCATTTACTTATTCACATGGATATTCTACTAGTCTAATAATCACATGAAATATCAATATCCACTTTCATAATGATGGAATGCATAATTCCAGACATTCATAACCACATAGTCAAGGCCTTGTTCCAAGACTACAAATAAGATTTTTTTAAGGCCTTGTGCCAAGGAACTAGTTTGTCTCATGAGACCTACCGATGCATCGAGGAGCTATAACAGGCTCCACCCATCACTTATTAAGTCCAATTCATTCCTCATATAAAAAGGTTGAAACATAATCTGAACATTCGTATTAAAACTTGCATACTAAATGTCAATATTTTAACCAAAAACCATGAATGGTATAAGAATATCACATCCACAGTCAAACATAACTCATTAAATACAGTATGAAAGATTTTATAATAATAGATCAACCTTAATAGAGAATAATGAATGATATTGACATATATGAAAACAATCATCAAAACTATTTGAGAGAAATATCCCCCTTTTTCTTGAAAACATTTAAAAGTCTCACTATTTATCAAGAAGCCATTTAAACAAGATTTTTGAATCAAAGTGTCCCATGCCACTTTGAAAATTTTAAAAGGAATTTTAATTTTAAAACATTAATTTCCATATAAATAAATCTTTAAAACCATTTTTAAAACATGGACATTAATGATAAAGATTTAGAATGATAAATCTTTAAAACATTTTAAAATGATATTTTAGTTAGAGTTCCTAACCAAAAGAGAGACACTTGAATACAAATAATTGAGGTAATAAAAACTTTGTAATATCATGAGAATAAAGGGATTCATGATATACCATGTCAAAGTACATTATATACACCATATAAAAGTGATTTGGTGTATAACAACAAATAAGTCTCAATGGAATGTAAATTGAGATGAAATCTCTTATAAAGACTGTATCCTTAGGTTAAGGATAAATCAACGACATAATTATGTGTGAAAAATATAAACACACTCAATATGATTGGATATTCATTGTAAATAAATCATAGGACATTCACACATATTTTTTCAAAAACAACACTAATGAATTGGATATTTAACTCAACAAATAGAGATTGAGTTAAAATTACTCTTATCAAGTTCATATAGATGACTTGAGAATTTATCAATGGAGTGATTATGTGTATCGAAATTATATCCACAGAAAGTGGAGTGGAAATTATGACATAAGAAAATAAATAGTGATTCCACACATAATCTTGGAGTAAAATAATCAATTAAGAATACGTAAAGCTGAATGAGTAGAAATTGAAATTTCAAATTCCCTTATCAATTTGGTAACTTACGATACATACACCCATGAAAGAATAATCATACAATGATGATGTAAATATCCATAAATTAAATTATATTAAACAATGAATACAATCATGGTCAGTACACACACCACATGCAATAAAAAAGTGGTGAAGAATGGAAATCTCATGGAATTAAAAGTGAGATAAGAAACCCCTTACTTTGTACTTTTTCCTTAGTCGAGGGTAGGTTAGTCTCCTGTATAATGGTGAAATAATTTTTATTAAATTATACAAGAATCATATCCATTAATATGTTATAATATATGATCTTTTAAAATTGCTTTGTTAATAATATATTAGCATTATCGTCGTTTCAGGTGTTAACAGATTCGTTTTCCTTTATATTATTTGTTATCTGAGTCATATTTGTTAGGGATGAGATGTATCTTATTCATATACATAATTATATCATGTATCTAAATATTATTTTTAATCATCAAATTTAATTTAGTCTTGAATGGATACGATGGGGAATGAATCTCATCGCATTCGTGGAGATGGTAATTCGTACGTACGAACGAACGACAATATCATTCTTTTGATATTAAAATAATATATAATTGGATGGTATATCATATATGAAGAATCATTATCATGTTATATTTATTATTAATATCAATTAAACATCATTATTATACCCATCAAAATAATAATGTATTGAATAACAATTACACCATGACGTGGAGACGGTAAGTCGTACGTACACGCGTATGGTGAAATGTCATTCAAAGGATGGATAGAATAATTAATATGGATGTACCATATTCATAATAACATCACAGTATATAGAATATACTGGAGTTATTATTTTATAATAGAAACAACAAAGAAAGAGGAATTGGAAGAAGAAAAGAACTTGAAAGAGGTGATGATATATTTACCTCTTCTTCGGGTTCTTACTTTTGATTTGATCAAAGGGGATCCTTAGGTTGGATTTATGACTAAAGGATGTCATCTAGGATGAAGGGAGGACAGTTGAGAGGGTATTTGGGCTGATTTTGTCAAATCCAAAAGACTTTGAAGGTGTGAATTTGAGGGAAGGGGGAGTGCCCTTTTATAAGAGGGGTGAGGGGCACCTTAGGAGAAACTAGAAATATTATTTTATAATAAAATTAATTTCGGTTTATAATGTCTCCAAAATGGATTATTTAAAGGCTAAGGTGGGGATGGGTTTAAAAC
Source organism: Viscum album (assembly GCA_963277665.1). NCBI lineage: Eukaryota > Viridiplantae > Streptophyta > Magnoliopsida > Santalales > Viscaceae > Viscum > Viscum album. Next base: position 406,874,860 of record OY728166.1, read on the forward strand.
CACTCAACCAATAGGTTTTAGATAGGTTTGGGTCACTATATTAACTTTATAGTTTAGATTTAACTCTTAGTTAAATATTTTGACATTTACCATGTCTCTTTATATTTTTATATTATATGGTTAATAAACTTAATAAATACTTCCAATCGAACCCCAAGTGGTTCATTAATGATACACATATCATTATATAAGTCTTTTGGCTGAACCTTAGATTTTTAGCGACAGAATATCAATTAATAATATTATATTTGTATTAAAAACTCTTTTATGTCAATTTTGACACTATTTGGTATTTTGTTTTTTCAAAATTAATAACAACATTATTACTTCAAAACAAATTCATCTAACCAACCCTAATAATTTATATTAACATATAAAATTAGTTTAATTCATAAAAAGTCTCAAATTACATTTATTTGGATATTTATAGTATCAATTAGTTTAATATTTCATTAATTAGGTAATTACTACATCATCATTGTGTTAATAATAAAATAAATTATTTAATGTCTAAAAAATATAAATAAAATACCATTATGTAGGAAATATTTTTATATTTATAATTAATATTTATAGTCGAATTTATCTTTTGTGTAACCCTATATTAAAAATGTTTAAGTTATTAAAATTTGATTTTAACTCTTTTAACTCTTCATTGAATTAAATAATAATAAATGTCCTAATCTAATCCAAGTGGACCAAAGAGGTTCATATTTTATTCCTAAGGTTTTTTTTGGTCGAATTATACTTATCCAATAAAATTATGACATGTTTTAGGGTAATAATAATATCATTTTTCCCTTTAATTACCCTATTTACTTTTAACCGTGGTAAATAAAAGTTAAAAGTTACTATTAACCAAAAATTATTTTCATCTTATTGAACCACATTTTACTCCTTGATATTAACCATGTCTCTCAGACTTTCAAAATTCAACTCACAGAAGCGGTAAAATTAAGTTCTATGTAAATTTGCAAATGCTCCTAGGAGGTGCGTAAAAGACGGTGAAAAGTTCAATAAAATTTTTATATATCTAAAATTATTATAAACTGACTCCAATGAATTACATTGAAATTATATAGGTATTATGTATCTATTTGGACCTAAAATAAATTTAAATAAAATAAATAATTATTTAAATAAAAATTCGGTTTTAAACTATAACTCAGTGTTTTTCACTATTCATCAAAAATTAAAAGTTTTTAGAAACATACCAAAAATTCACCCTAATCTAATTTTTATATTCTTAATTCAAAAATAAAGTATGTTTTACCAAATTCAAAATATATAAACTTCATTTATTAGTTTAAAATTAATTCCTATTGTCAAAACCAAAAAGCATATTTTTATTAAAATAATAACTACCAAAAGATTGGCATTTATTTATGTCCAATTTCAAAGTAAAATTTATTCCAATGAACAACATTGGATTAAATGGTAAAAATATAATCTAATTATACATCCAAACCATTCATATTTATAGTTGAACACTATAAATTATTTTGATTAAAAAAGTTGTTTTTAGTTAAAATATATTATTTTTCACTATTCACCCAAATATGAAAGTTATCAGAAAAACACAAAATAATTATTGAAACTAAATTCTTATGTCCTGATCCTAAAGAATAAGTTTATTTTGTCAAATTGAATATAAAAAGATTCAAATATTTAATTTAAAAAGGTTTCGCCATTAAAAGGCGGTAAAATGGCATTTTTTTAAAATACTTCTTTGATCTGAAAAAAATGAATTTGTCTTTACATTATGTTTAAGAAACTCATAATATGGATTCTAAAGTTATAAGGTCTGTATAATGTTCAAAATTATGTTAATAATATTCATAACCACTTTTGAATGCCTAGTTTGGTAAGTCATGGTGCGCTTGAACTCGATGTTGCGTGTAGTGTAAGTTATTGAATTACTTTGAAGAACTAATGTACTATGAAATCTTGAGGTGTTACATTGATTATAGATATCAAGATAAAGAGATTATATTACACAGTAAGTGTCATTATGAGTTATCATGTCATTTTTTAATTAAAATCTTTCTCCATGGGTGACATGGCATGTTGTTAGACACTGACCTTGGACTTTTGGCTGCTTCGCCAAATGCCTTTGAGAAAGATGTATAAAGGGTCACACACTAAGTGTATCCAGAATTTCAATTAAATATATTATTATTATTTATTATTTATAAAGTTGAATAAATATTATTCCCACTTATGTTTTAATAATTATTCATGTTTTCTTGATCGCATATATTCCCTCACTAGTTATTCGAGAGAATATTATGTGAGCATAATATTTAATAAATATTTATTTTCTATTTAGTGAATATAATATTTATTTATATATTATAGAATAATTTAGTGATATTTATTCAATAAATTATAGTCATTATTCAAGGCTCGATAAATATTATGTAGGATTGGTGGACAATTTTTATAGGTCTAGTGAGAAATAATATGTATTGAATATTATTTTATTTAATAATATTCTGATTTTAATTTGCGGGTTTATCCCATGTCACAAAATAATATTATTATTATTATTATAATAAACATGGGGTCATATAGGGATTAAATAAATATTAAAGGAAACTTGTGTAATTATTTATTTCTAACCCCAACGGTATATAAACCAAATTATATTATTTTTTCAAAGAGAGCCAATTCATTTGTTTTATTGTGCACAATGAATCTAGGGAATCCTATTGAATCTATAGAGAGCTCCCTTATCCAAGAACGCTCACAATAATGGGGTGAGATATTCCTCCACCTTCCACTCTATATTTGAGAGAGATTCAGGATAATCCCTTGGAATCGATTCTCTAGGCAATCAAAGGTGAAAATTCAAGCAATAGGATCTTCCAAGATTGCACCCAAAGATTCCTACAACGATGTTCGGTGAATCTTGGAACAAGTGTGGATCATCACTAGAGGTAATATGACCTTGAATCCTAAATTGTAATTATGGTACGACATATATCCATTGTCAAATCTATCAATGAAGAAATAATTTCACGCATTGTAAATATTAAATTTCTTATATTAATTATAAATAATAGGTGATGATCCTGTGATTGGTTCCAACCTTTTATCCCTTTTATGTATTCTTTGATTCAATTAAGTTGATCATGGCATTAAATGTCTTTTAAATTCTTGTATTAATCATCAACCATGGTAAAAATTAATGTTGGGCATGACCCATCGAATTCTTATACTGCACCCGGAACCTAAAAGTGATTTCAGAGTGGTCACATGATTATTTATAATTATTTAACTACTTTTGATTGATTTATGCATATATAATTTGTTTTTTAATTCATATTTAATAATTGTTTAATCCAAATTGTGATATTGTCTAATTCCTCTTCGTTTCTCATAAATATAATCAAATAAATTAATTTTATGAATGAAATAAATTGGAAGATCTCATCTAGAGGTGTCGATGAATCTAGTTAGATAACACAAGATTACATGTTGTGTGACTTGGAGGTACACACCGTGTAACCTGAAGGTACACACCGTGTACTAGTGTTCAATGCCCAAAGAGTTATTTCAGAATTAATTCATGCCATGTGACTTTATTACTTGTGATGCATTTAATTTTACACCATGTGTTAACTGGGACAGCCTGTAACATAGTCAGTTGGAGTACATGTCGTGTAATGGTTGTACATGATGTGCAGTCCATTATGTCATATATGGGACATGTATCTTCTTAAACAGTCTACCTAAATGGTGACCACATAACTCAGAAACCATGTGCCATGTATCCCATATACATGTTGTGCACTCCAATTTTTTTGTGGTACAGTTACACTCTGAGTAGGTGGTTTAAGTTTGGAGCTGAGGGGAAACGAATCTAAGCAAGATACATAGGCGTACAGATAGAAATTAACAACACAAACTATAAATGGTTCAAGGTGTTTCTCTCCTAGGGCGATGGTTAGTTTAGTATACACTAGATAAACTAACTATTAGTAAAATCTCATGATAAATAAGAAATTTCTTTCAATTTTCATGGTTATTTCATTATGGATGTTTTGTTGCAATCACATGAATTAAAGAATTAATAAGAATGAAAGTTAGAACTAAAATAGATTGGATAATGCATAAATATTATCTAAGACATGTTTAATCACTTAAGTAAACCCACTTAATATTGAAAAGCATGTAAAAAAGATAACAATTTGAAATTTACACAAAAAAGATAAAATCCCTTAAATATATATTAAGTTCATATAACCTTCCACCACTTTAGTTAAAATCGAACTATAGTTCAAAGTGCTTGACCTACCTAAGTTGGGGTTCATTCAATTATCGGGGATTTCTAACATGATGTTTTGGGTTGACTTAACTTAGTTCACATAGATGGTTGACTACAAAGCAGAAATTTTTGTAGTTAAGAGTCATGGATTGAGGAAATCCAATTTAAGGATTTTAGGATTGGGGAGTCCACTCAATAGATAAAGGAATTGCGAGTTAATGCATCTGTCATTTGGAATGCCCACCTAAAACCTATCAAAATGTTTGACCAGCCAAATTTGGGGTGATAAGAAGGGGAATATCGATCCATAACACTAGAATGTCCAAGAAATTTGATATTATGAATCCAATGGTGAGGGTTGTTGGGTTTTGATAAAATAGTGAGAGATTAATAAAATATAATATTTATTTATTTTTCAAAATTTTATCAGATTAAATACTAAAATTATGGTCATCTTGTTTGTAGAAATAGTATTAAAAATGACTTCAATCACATTTTTGTGATCCATACTTGATAAGGATAACCTTCTAACCAACAAAAATTTTCAATAATGGAAAAGGCACTTGTGCATTATCCTATTCCATGAAAGGAAGTTGTATGTGTTGGAAGACATATTCTTAATGAGCCTATTAATGTGGATAGTGAGGTAGAGTTATCTCTCTATTGGAAACATTTGAATGATGTTATATATGTTTAGTTTTTTATGATATCATTCATAACAAATTCCCTTTTAAATAAATACATATACATGGATACGTATAGCATGATGTCTCACCTTAGGGATCTCTATCAAGAGAAGTTAATACAAGAGAGATACAATATCTCCAATTCTCTATTTACAACTAATCATGGAGAGTCAATGCTAGCTAGGCCTCATGTAGTTAAGATTATTGGATACATTGAACACTTAGTAATATTAGGGATTAAATTATTAGATGATTTGTACACATATATCAAAAATTCCTCACTACCCAAGACATTCTTCAGTTTTATTAACAATTATAATATGAGAAATAATGAGATGAGTCTTTTAGAGATTCTTATTTTGATTCCTCAAGTGGATAAGAAAATGGTGTGTGATAAACACATATTTCTTATGGTGAACAAGAAAAATAATAATAAGGAGAAGGGGACCAAGACTCATAACAATTTGAAATCACTTGAGCGTCATCCTTCCAAGAAGAGGAAGATCCAAAGGCATGTAAAGGAAAAGGATGCATTGTGTTTTACATGTGGAAAGCAAGGCTACTAAAAGAATAAATGTACCTAGAAGAAATGGGAATATAAAGGTGAATATTTTTCGACTGCAATCATTCAATATCTACTAATTGGGTATTAGATACGTCTTTTAGTGCTCACACCTGTATCCAAATGCAATAACCAAGTACATTTTGAAGGATTTCTATAGGAGAGGTGGATTTGAGAGCAGAAAATGGTGAAAGTCTTGCTACTCTATCCATTATAAACTAACACATTTCACATCCAATGAGAATTATATTGGTTTTAAGGGATTTTTATTACATACCTATTGTTACTAAGAAAATAATTTCTATGTCATGCCTAGATGTAGATGTTTTTTTGAAGTTTGGGAATAAATTTTGTTTCTTTTATAAAAAAAATATATGTTATGGTATGACACATTTAAATAATGGTATTTATGAATTAAATTATGAAAACCAAGTATTGACAATAGATAAGGAATCATTTTCACATGACTCGTATAACACCCATATATGGAATCACCATCTCGGTCATGTAATTGGGAAGAATTTGACAAAGATCTATCAAGATAGTTATTTATATTCTTCTAAGTTAAAACCACTTGAAATATGGCATTCTTTTTTAATATGAAAAATGAAAAAACCGACATTCCATGGACATGGTGAAAGGTCTATAAAGTTTCTAGGATTGATACACATTGATGTGTTCAAACCCTTTATAGTAAAATCTAGAGGTTGATATTATTACTTTATAACATTTAATAATAACTTGAGTAGATATGGATATATCTTCTTAGTGAGTTATAAGTTTGAGTCTTTATGAAATTCAAATAATTCAGGAATTGAGTAGAGAATCAACTTGGAATAAAGATAAATAATATTCGATAAGATCGAGGTGGTGAATATCCTAACCAAGATTCCATAAACTTTCTATGGTGTTTTGGGATTTTATCTCAACTAACTCAACCTTACACACCACAATGGAATGGTTCCATTTAATGGAGGAATCATACCTTATTATACATGTTAAGGTTCAAGAAGAGTCATGAAGATCTTCAATTGTCCTTTTAGGGACATGCATTTCAAACTCCAACATACACACTAAATTGAGTACCAACTAAAGGGAAAATGAAATTCAATTCGATTTATAGAGTGGAAAAAAGACATGTTTTATTGCAGAAACATGTATGGGGTTGTAAAGAATTTTTAAGGCCTTCTCAAGCAGCAAACTAGAACTTTGGTAAAAAAGTTTATATTTATAGGGCATCCTAAGGAAAAACAGGGATACTACCTACACAACCCCTCTAGAGTAGGATATTATGAGAAAAAGAGACACCAGTAGGAAATTCACATTTATATGTGCCATTGGATGTTTCTATCTATTGACACATGTATTGATACATAGACTTTAAGATTATTATTAATGAGTATTATAAGTCATGTACTTTGATGTATTGATGAAAATCATGATGACATATTTTCATTGTAAGGTAATATGCGTAGGGGGTATCACAAGTAATTTTGCATTTATAAATAATGTGAGAAAGGATTTTACCTACTTTTCTTTAATAGAATTTGATATCTCAAGCCCTTTTATGGAAATGGTATATCCTAAATAAATCCCCAGTTATTGTGTTCTCAAGGAAAGTTTGATTTTTGAAAATTCAAATAAAGAAACATCAAACACATAGGTTGATTTCACCAGTATGCAACCTGCTTGATTATAGTTATCATGATAAAGGGTTTATATTACATAGTATGTATCTGTTTGAGGTATTTTTTTCATTATGGTATTAACATTATTCTATATGGGTGTCTTGGCATGTTACAAGATTCTAACCTTGGATTTTAAAAATCTTCACCAAATTCCACTAAGAAAGTGGCTAGAGGGTCACACACTAAATATATCCAAAATCTTAGTTAAATAATATATATTTATTTATTATTTAACAAGATGAATAAATATTTTTTCTGCAAATCGTTTAATAATTATTCACATTTTCTTGATCACATATATTCTATCACCAATTATTAGAGTTACTATTATGTTAGTGTGATATTTAATAAATATTTATTTTTTATTTAATGAATATAATAATTTTTTATTTATTGGAGAATAATACAGTGATATTTATTTAATAAATAAATAGTCACTATTCAATGCCCGATAAATATTGTGCAAGAATGGTAGACCAAGTTTATAGGTCTAGTGAAAAATAATATATATTGAATTTGTTTTAATAAATAATATTTCATTTTAATTTGTGGGTTTAGCGCATGTCAAGAAATATTATTATTATTATTATAGACATGGGGTTCCATGGGGATTAAATAAATATTAAAGGTAAATTGTGAAATTATTTATTTTAAACCGTAACAATATATAAACCCAATTATTTTATTTTCCCATAGATAGACAATTCATTTGTTTTGTTGTACACAACAAATCTAGAGAATCCTCTTGAATCCCTAAAGAGCTTCCTTCTCTAAGAGCGATTCGAAGAATGGAGAGTAATCTTCCTCCACCTTCCACTCTCGTGTCTGGAGAGATCAAGGAGAATCATTTGGAAGTTATTCTTGGGGAGATAAAATGATAAGAACACCAATAATAGGATCTATCATTCTAGAACCATGATATTATTATGGAGATGTTTGATGATTTATAGAACATGTGTGGATCACTGCTAGAGGGAATCTGACCTTGATTCCAACAATGAACGGATGGTAAGACATAGATCCGTTGTCAGATCTATCAACAAAAAAATAATTTCACCTAAGGTAATTATTTTATTGATTATATTAATTATAAATAATATGTTATGATCCTATCCTTGGTTCTGTAATTTTATCCTTTTTGTATTCTTTGATTCAATTTTACTGATCACACTGTTAAACATCATATAAAATATCGTATTAATCATCGATCATGAAAAATTGAAAACCTATTTGGTTCAGCTATTACATTCCCAAATAACTTCTTACCATCCCACTACTCGTCCAATAATCCATATTTTGGTCAAAAAATAAACCTATGAAGTTTTTAATGTGATCCTAAAGAGGGTACTGGAAGAAGAGGTAATGTTCTTCAACAATCTTCTTTATTTTATTTCTTTCTACATATTGTTCAATTATTATTGAAAAAGGATGATATTATAACCTCAGTATCTTATATATACTCAAATTTTGTTATATTAAGGTTGAAACCTACAACCATTTCCACTTACATAAAATGGGTTATGAAATAATTGTTTGTGTGTTCAGCATGCTACTGCCTTGCAAACCGATGTCACTCTCTCTTCCATTACCACCTTAAACGGTTGGTTGTGAAGATGGATCTAAAGTATATATATAATATTAATAACATATTTATACATATGTATTAATTATATTATATATATCTTTTTACCTTCCATTTCTTAGTAGATATGATAATGTATCTCATGTGTACGGAGGACTACCGCCTGGTGTTGCCCAAATTTACCCAAGATTTTAGGTTTATGTGGTTCTTGTAGTTTAGCTTGGGTTGTCGAATCCTCAAAGACCTAAGAAGTAACCTATAGACACGTACATGCTATGGATTGTTTTTTTCTATGAAGTGTCTAACATATTTTTATTTTATATGGTTTTAAATAAACTCTAAGATACTTAAGTGAATTCAAATTAAAATAATGATTTGATCTTAGGTTATCACTTGGGGGTGGATTGGATGAGATTCTTTTTTTAACGGTTTCAACTTCTTATATTTGAGATAGGTTTATTCAAGAAGATCAAACAACTTTATAACTTACTTATTCAAAACCAACACACCATAATATTAATCACCTATACACTTGGAGGATCAAATTCAGGAGCACTCCAAGGTAAAGGTTCGTATTAGCACTTGAAGTATGTGGCCTTAAAATTCAACAAGGACGAAAATTTTTCTAAATCATCAAATAAAAATATCAATTAAAATAGGTGATTATTAACTAATGGGGTGGAAAATAACATCCAATCCTGCACCTTGATACTCCCTTGGATCAACCCATAAGTGGGTTAGCCCTCCATTGATTCTATGGTTTCAATGGAAACGGTAAGTAGACTCATGAGGGGGGAAATGGAGAAGTAAAAAAACAATGAAATAACGATCACTCCACCGTTTTGTGATAATTTCACAAGGTTTGGTGTGAATAAATTCATACCTTGAACCAACGGTATCAACACGATATAAGAGTATAAGAATAAATTTTATTAAGAAACTAAGGTGAATTGAACAACTTACATGAGAAAGACAAACTCATGGCAACAAATTCGTTGTATAACATTGCAATTAAACAAAGTACCAAAGATGATAAAATAATCCACCACCACTACCTTAAATAGTAATTTCAAGAGTATTGGATCACGATCCCAATAGTACAAAGGATCCCACTTGAGTGTGGTAGACCTAGGGTGGTGGAAAGTAAGGGAGAGTGGACTTCTTTATCCTTGACCCGAAGTGGAAACCAACTTTCATCCACCGAACAGTGTCACTTCAATGTCCTTCTAGATGGACTAATTTGAGTGGTCCATATAATAAAAACATGAATCTTCAGATGTCTCCTAGATCTTTGTAAAATTTCATCCCAAATGGATTTGTTTCGTCGTGATATGATCAAATTGGTGGGATGTTTTTCTAGGTCGTAGAATCTATCCTAGAATTTTATCTACAACTTGGGCCACCTATAACTCCATTCAAAAATCATAATTAGCTTTATTCACTGTTTAATGAAATTTTTCCCATGACATCCTCTATCTTTAGTTCAATTTTTAAAATAATTGGGCTTGTATATTTTCTGATACATTAGTTTTATTGGGCTACTATCCAGTTTACTTCACCCAAAATGTTGTTTGTTCAAGGCCAACTTTGGTGGTCTTCCAATATAAATCTTCAAGTACTCGAAAAGTATGAATTGTTACCAATGTAATGAGAAACCTTAAAATTAAATATGAAAATTAAATCAAGATCATTGGGTACTTTAAATGATGTTAAAAAATGTACCATGTAATAGTGCATTTTAAGAAGGAATTACAATAATAATATGGAATAATGTTCAAAGTGTAAAATGAACTAAAATGGAGTTTATGAATAATAAAGAACATGAATATTATATATATTAACAATGAATATTATTCTCATTCAGTGGCTGATCACCGCCTCACGAAGCGATGTGATTAGTCTTTCACTAATGCTCCACATGGAAGGTGACAAGGATAAAGTTAATTATTATATGTGATATACATGACATAATTATGAAATTCATGAAATATTTATCATTATTTAAAGATAATATGTAATATTTTCTCTCTTTCCTTTTACCTCATATAAAGATGATGACATCACTTGTTTACATGTAGACTACCGCCTTCACGAAGGAATGTGGCTATATTTTTATCACCACACCACATGGATGATATATATGAATATATTTGAAGAAGTAATAAAGTATTTATGATATTAAGATAATTATGGAAGGATAAAATATTACAAACCTCCTTTCCATAATGATCATTGAAAAATTAAAATGTTACTCATGTGTATGTATGGTCTATCGTCTCCATGACCGTAGCATACTTAATTTTTCATAATCAAATTCCATGATAGGTTTTAAAATTATAATTGATGTATAAATATGATAATTATTACATTATAATTTTAAATTAATAGTACCATTTTCCCACTCTTTGGTTCTAAAATTCATTGATAAAATGTTTCTAGGAAAATACGACTTCATTTCTTTCTTTGGTCAGAAATATGTTTTCTTCCAAAACAATGTTTTCTAAAAAAATCTAAATTTTTTTAACTTATTAAAAATGATTTATAAAAGGAATTTTTTTAAAAATAATTTCAATTAATCATTATGTATTTTTTAAAACAATTCCCATTAGGATTTTATAGAATACATTAAAGAAATCTTCATGTCATTTTCCAAACAAGGCACTTTCTAACCTTTTTATAATGAAAAAGGAATGTTCTTTTTATCTTGTATGAAATGTAGGGATTTACCCACCATAATTTCTTTAAATATTCCTTTTCTAGTTTATTATATCACTCTTAAAATAAAAAATTTTCCCAACATTATGAAATTTTTTAGTTTTTTAAAGTGATTTTCAAATAAAATGATTTTCAGAATGATTTATGTTTTTTAAAGAGTGATTTTAAAAATGAAAAAGATATTTTTCTCATGAAAGTATTTAAATTTATTTTTATGGAATTTATTTTCATCAATTACATCAAACACTTATTCTTACACCAATGGGTGTATGTTGTATTGATACCATCCTTATTTTTTATATGGATGGTTTATAATCATTTTGATTAAGGAAAGTGTTGAAATCCACATCCTTGATTCATTTTTGCAGTCATTAGCTCTCCCTTGAATTATTAAATTTTATTCATTGGACATTAAATTTCAGCTAAATATTCATATTATTTATCATTTATATGTTTTTTATTAAACCATATATCATTTATACATATGGTGTTTACTTTGAATGTTATCTCTTTATGTGGAGAAATATTGATAAATATGTATTCTTTACTCAATAAGGATATTTGATGATAAGTCACATTGGACATGAATTAAATCGAGTATTCGATATATGAGGAATTCATTGAAAATGCAGTGATTGGTGGGCCCCACCATTATATAGAAACTTGATGCATGTGTAATTCTAATGAGATAATCAAGTTAAGCTAGAATTAAATTGTTTTTTACTTATAGATTAACCTATATTGTGAAAAAATTTATGGTAGAGGTTTCATGATTCCTGAGATCATGGAATCCAATAATTAAGAATTGCCTTCATTAAGATTTAATTTATTATTATCAATGAAATTATCTCTAGATTCATTTTATTCTTATTTTATTGATTAAATGGCATAAATTTTTAGTTATTTACCTTACCATATTGATTCTGACTTATCTAATTATGATATTATTGATGAAATGGAATGTGTTTTTAGTTATTTACATTTCCATATTGATTATTATCCAAGAGTTTTTTGTGTTGATATTATCACTGGATGAACTTTTTTTCAATTTATTGATTAAATGACATGTATGTTCAGTTATTTACCTTTTCATATTGATAATTATTATTAATTCATGATAGATTCCATTGTACTTAATCCTCATTGAGAATTTGATATCACCCTTATTTTGTTTCCTTTCTCCAAGATTCCATGAATTTTACTATAACTGGTATGCAGGGATATGGTAGAAGGAATAATGTTATTCTCAAGAATAATGTATTGTAATTTATATATTAAAATGTAATATGGGAAGAAAGTATGTATCTATTTTAATAATACTACTAAACAATTTGGTCCTTCGAGATGAGATTCCTTGTATCTTATGCCAATGTAATAAAGCAGGTTCCATCTTCAGGCTACCAGGGTCGGAGTCACTACAATATTCAATATTAGGATTTTATATTCTATGGTATTCCTCACTTTTTTATCACAGGATATGATATAGGGTATATTATGCAATACGAAACCCATTTTAGTGCATTTCCAACATTTATAACTTGAGGAACCTACATAAACAAGTTTTGGGGGGGTTTTCTTATACATTTACCTTTTTATAGAGGTTCATCCTTGTTAAAGATATAATCCACTACAACATGTTTTAGAAATAAATTCTGAGCATAAATAAATATTGACCCAACTCATAACATGCAAGATAAATGTCTGATAGCATGGATTTAGAGTAAATAATAGTAAAAAACATGATTTATCTTGATAAATTTCATCAATAAAAAAAGTAAAATCAAATTAGGAAATAAAAATCCTTTTAATTAAATTAATTTAAAAGTAAGATATTTTAAGAAAATATTTTTAGTAGAAAATGTAATTTCAGTTGAATCTCATGCATCCCCATATCGATAATAACATAAAAACTATAACAGGATGTTGGAAAGAAGGTTCTGCCTACTGATTAACATGTGAAAGGACTTCTGGTGTAAGTAAAATGAAGGAATTTCCCTAATATACTAAATCTTCAAATAATAGATGAGACATTAATATTGGGAATTCATTTTTCTTACATAGAGATAAAAGTAGAAATTAGAGGAAGTAAAAGTGGTCTAGCCATAGACATGTCGCTAAAATAGTTGAGCAATGGTCTATAAATGATCTACCTAAAAGAGGGAAGCATAGATGATTTGGGGAGGAATAGGAATGAAAAAATGAGGAGAGGGGTTGTTGGTTCATTATATTTAAAAATTCTTGAAGACCCCTTTTAGATATAAATAAAATAGGAAAAATAACATCATTACCCTTAATTTTTTTTAAAATTCAACATTATACCTACCAAGTGTCTAATAGAGGTACATTGACCATTTGGTGACCATTAGATATCTGATGCTTGTGAAACATCCATTATTTATGGGTTATTGTCACGAACCGAATCTGGTCGCCACCATTAACGACACCAACCCCAGCCCATGGAAAGGCCCGAAGGGCGTTCCCTATCCCCACGGGATGGAAAAAGTGCCTGGGTATCATTTATCTTGGTTTGGGAATGATTTACCCGAACATGTATACATAAAACATCAAAACTATTTGAT